>OX579634.1:5497009-6133502 GCA_951230915.1 Antitrichia curtipendula
TTTGACAATCTAGATGGTCAGTGAAAGCTAGAACTCTAATGTAAAAGGTTTGTTTTACTTTTGAAAAGTGAAAAAGGTCTATTGTGAGTGAATCCTTTCACTTTTCAAAGAAGTGAAAGACCTCTAATCATGTAAATTAAAGGTATATTTTACATTTCAAAAAAATAAATGAATTCTAATGTAAAAGATTGCTGTCACTTTTAGATATAAGTGTTTAAATAGAGTAGCAAAAGCCATATGAAATATTATTTGCATTCACCACATTGGATGTATTTACAATTATTATTTGTTAATAAATTTGAAGTATTTGAATTATTTCTATAAAACTATAGAATATATACAATCATGAGGGGAATTCAAAGAGAGGGAAAGGTAATATGACCATGATAAACAAAGCTCATGCAAAAGCACGGTACAACAAATCTTTGAAGAAGACGATTGAAAAAATAGGTCCACATGAAGATAATGAATGTGTTATAATTTCACGAATGCACAGTTTAGAAGATATTGCTTCAGATGGAATGGTGATGGATGAGATTCCTTGTGATTATCTAATGCTACACAAAAATAAAGTAGCCATCTAAGATAAGAATACAAAAGACATAGTGCTAGTGATTTCATTCACAAAACTTGAAGACATCAATCTAACTTTTGAAGATTATTAATTATGAAGACTTTGAAAACTTTACAACATCTCCAACAAAATTGAGGAAGGGAGGCTTAGGGTACATAAGAAAACCCCAAGACCAAGTGAATGAAAAAATGTTTGCATTACGGTGGAGAGGTGGCATAAATAGAGGATACACCATGGGTCACTATGTCATGGGAGTATTAAAAACTCTAAAACCACTATAGATGAACGGGAAGAAGACCAAGTGGAGTTGGTGAAACGGATTGCAAAGTTTTAATATGAATGAAGGACTGGTTTATGAAACTAAGACCATGCATGTACAAGAAAACTATAGATGAAGGATTACAAACTAGCATTTGATTACAGGGCCAAACAGAGTTTATGAATCTTCAAGAACGCTCTGTAGGATTCACAAGTTCTCTCATTCATACGATGTCTGAGTCAATGATTTCTACAATACCATCTATTGGGATCAAAACCACAAATCTTATGTGTTTGGGATTTGGGCACCTACAATAGAACAAAATGGGAGATTAGCACAAATAAGTGATGATTGGATTTTATTGTAATGGGGGGCATTTTGTTCATTAGGAAAAATTTCAGCCCTCCAGAAGGCTGCGAGTTTGGCACTCGTCTGGCGCAATTACGGAAAAAAAACCAAATAAAAAAATATTTTTTAATATTTAAAAATTGGTTGCTGACGTGGCACTAGTAGTGCCACGTCAGATTTATATTATTTTAATATTTTTTTATTTTTTTAATATTTTTAATATTTTTTTAAAATATTTTTTTAATATTTTTTTTTCAAAAAAAATTATTTTTTATTCATTCTGAAATTGCACCAAAGGGGTCCCATAAATCAATTCCTTAGCGGCCTTCTGGAGGGCTGAAATTTTTCCTAATGTCTTCTGCATTACAAAATTTATGTCAACTTTGGACGTGTGATGGCATTGTTGAAATAATTTGGCAAGGGAAAATTGACTTCCACGGCACTTCACAATCAAGAATGGTAGATGGATTTACCCGTTTTGGCACATCTGCCCAAATACCAATTTTTGGGAAGATAGAGTTCAAAGTTTGATAAAACAGCACGGTGCTGAAAAAGATGTGAATATAGTTAGTACGGAACAAAAAGAAACTATTGAGTACAGATAAACATAAACTATATGATAATATTAGATAAAGAAGTAGAAGTTTCTAATGAAATAATTTAGGAATTTACCAACTTTGAAAATATTATAGGGTACCAATTTCTTATCCAATGGTTTTTGTTTCCATTGTGTAAACTTTCCTAATTTGAAGGGTAATTTATTTCTTTAGCTTCTCAACAAGCTAGTATTTTTAGTTTCTATGTTGGATATTTATTTCCATCTCCCCTTATTTCCATCTTATCCCATTTTATATTCCATGCCCCACATTATTTATATTTTTTATAACTCTATTTTAGTTTGTGTGGTAAAATGTTAGATCAATCAAATACACACTACTTGTTAATAGACTTGTTTAGAATTCCTATGTCTTCAAGGAATGTCTATAACATTTTGAAAATAACAATCATGAATTGTGGAAGATTTTGTTCACTTGAATTATTTATTTACCTTTGTAGTTATTATGTATTTGTTTGATTCATGTGTGATGAGAATGGATTGGGACGCTTAGTTTGTGTTTATGAAAAAGTTTAACTTCATGTGGTAGGGATGATGGCAAGGTTGCAGTACTTTGAAATCCGACCATCTCCTCTCCAATCGTTCTATTCAAGTTGAATGATGTGTTTTTTTGTTTTTTTGTTTTTGGTACGGTGAGATCTGGAGGACTGCGCATCCCCCGGTTGCGTGCTTGGTACCATTGGAAAGCCCTCAGCGAGAAGGGGTGCATGGGCTTTGTTTCATGGCGTTCAGACCTATGGTGGAACAGTTGTGCATTTTTTAGTTATTTTTGGTTTTAAAAAATTAAATAATTACTTTTACTTACAATTTGCCTGTGATAACAGTACATGGCACACTACACTAATGATGGTATTTAGTGTTACCTACACTAATTGATGTAAATATGCTACAACGTTTCACTCTGGAGGAATATTTTTACCAACTATGTTTACAGAGATCCTCATTTTTAATGAATATTGATATTGTTCTCATGGGTAAAAATACCCATCAAGAGTAAAAAACTGTATCTTTTTTATTCAAATTAGTGTAGGTAACACTAAATACCATCTTTAGTGTAATCCAGTTGAAGCTAAGCTTGGTTCCCAGTGCACTAAGTTCTTCCTCACTGAAAGTTCCCAATGATTATAACATACCGGGAGCATAATGGGAACATATCGGGAACACTTCTAACCCTTTTTTCATGTCATGCCCAAAACCATATTCCACTCTTTCTTCACATAGTGCTTCTAAATTTCATAGGAACTAGATTTTTTATTATTTTTCAATTATTTTTTTCATTGTGAAGACATACTTTGAATCCATTGTTTGGATTTTTGAGTTTCAAAATAATGTGGTGAAATTATTTCTCAAGAAGTCTTGTGAGCCATTGTAAAGTTTTGGACATTGTTGCATAATTGCAACATTTTTTTGAATGTGATCCATGTTTTATTTTTTCTTGAAATTTTTTTGGAGACATTCCTAATATGATTTACAATTTGAGATTTAAAAAATTTCAGCACCATAGTACAAAATTTACAACAATCAATGGTCAAAGGCAGGACGGTGAAGCTTTTGGCACAGTGAGAAACAAAGGGGGTTCAACTCAAATGCTCATACCTTTCAAACCGTATGGTCAAATGTTTACTTATGAAATTTTTACCAGTTGTTCTTCTTCAAGTATAGTACAGAATCCAACGGTTATACTAGGAAAAAAATTTCGTTGAAATTTTCTATAAACGCAGCAGTAGTGGCAGTTTTGAGTGGATTTTCACAGAAAATCCGCTTGGTCCTTTAGGGGTTAAAATTGTTGTTTGACTGCATCCACGTGGTCATAGTTAATTTATATAAATTAAAATTAAAAGACAATTAGTAGAATTCGCAGTCTAGGATTCTAAAGTAAGATTTTTTCTAAACATTCAGTTGTAAAAACTGGGAGGGTTTCATTCCACCTAAACCGCTTGGGTTTAGGGTTTTTGTATCACGATGTGGATTTATTAGGAAAAAGCATCTATTATGAAGTAACTAAAGAAGTCGTGTACCTTCATAAAGTAATCGCGGATGGAATTAAAATTCCCAATGTCAGTGGACCGGTTCTCCAACCTAGCTAGAGTTTATGTGAGTGCATCAAAATTCAAAGTCTTCTCATATTCTGTCAGACACGTGTCATTCAGAAAATCCAAATACTTAACATGCGCAGAGTATCTTACCTACATAGTGTATGAAATATTATTCTCCCCCCAGTTTCTTGCCATTTGAATGGAATAGTATATCAAAACTTACATTATACCATTTGCAACGTTGTGAAGGTTCCTAAAAATACTGGCTGACACAGTAGACTGAAGTCAACCCACCTGCATAGTTGCCAATACTCATACCTTGTCAGACCCTTTCATTATATTTGATCCAAAACTTAACGTAGCTAGCTTTATTGAGTTTGTTGAAAGAAACGGAACATTATCATTCTATTAACGGAAAAAAATGAAAGTTATTGAATTTCGAAGTTTCTATATCAATAAAAAATTTAGGAAATTAATTTTACTTCTTTTTGGCTATGACAATGGCACATGGACACACTAGTTTCTTCTATATTAGGAGGAAGTCCGTGTTACCTTCTATTTCCTTAATTGAAGTAGTTTTTTTTTGTGTTTTTTGTTTTGTTTTGTTTTTTGTTTTTTTAACAAATGAAAATTGAAGTAGTTTTGGGGATGTGGCATAGATTTGCTGTGAAAGTCTCAACAGAGCACCTGCACGGGGAAAATTCTATGATTACTGTTTGTACTGTCTGTATGAAATACTCCATAGTTATGTAACGAACTTTTAATGCTCATGAAGCTACAAATTGAAGATTCCGATTTCGATGAAATAGGATTCCACTGCACCATCAAGGGAGTGGAATAGGGAATTTAGGAAGTCATATTTTGAAACCACGAGCCACACTAAAGCGGCATCGACTGCTGAATAATGCCTTTACTAGCTGACAATCTTCCGTTAGTCAAAGTGTAGAAAGAAGATCCGCCGCCAAGGTATCCCGTGCACAATTCTAGCGGGATTTCAAATTATTCAAAAAAATTCCCCTTCGCCGCGGAGGCCAACTCTCTCATGGTCAGTCATTCTCTTTCTTTTTTGAATTCCACTGAATCCTCCTCCGCATCTCTAATCTCCAAGTTCTGGCGATTTGATGTAAGGAAACGACAGAATTGCTGTGCTGAGGGTGTTCGTGCAGAGGACTTCACTGACGACGACGCTTTGTGCAGAAGGTGAGAGATCATCACTTCATTATACGGAAGTTTTCAAGTTCTAGTGCGTCAATTTAGATTTAAATGATTGACCCCGACAGAATGCTCCACTATTGCGTTCAATATGATTAGTTGCGCTCACACACTTTGAGACCATTGTAGTGAAAATGATTCATTTAGTCGGACCGAAGAGGGGAGCAGAGAGAGGATGCCGAAAATGATAGCATTAAGTAGAAAAGGATGTTTACAACAATCTCGGTCTACTTCAAGGTATGTGCCAGTCTACGGAAGCCACACGTGCATACAGAATACATGTACACATGTATTTCTGTACCAGTATGTACATACATGAACGATACGAGTATGTATATTTCATTCTAGGTGTACTGAAGTACAGAACGTAGCAGTTTCAAGAAGAGTTGGTAAAAAGTCTAGTCAGTCATTGTAATAAATCATCATCTGGATTGATCCAGATGAAATGGAGGACCTGGGCAGATGTCCACCTTTGTATTAACCTAATCCCATGAAGAAGGAGATCATTTTTGGATAAATTATCGACTTCATGAGTACGTCTACTTGGTACTGTTCGATAACTGATCAACGGCGGTTCACTTTATCTGGATCACTCCAGTTGTTGAATTCTATCTGGATCACTCCAGTTGTTGAATGCTGTCTGGATCACTCCAGTTGCTGAATTCTATCTGGATCACTCCAGTTGTTGAATGCTGTCTGGATCACTCCAGTTGTTGAGTTCTATCTGGATCTCTCCAGTTGTTGAATGCTATCTGGATCACTCCTGTTGATGAATGCTTTCTGGATCACATCAACTGCTTGGGAATGGTTGATACTAGTCATTGAATCTCTGTACTCTGCAATCTAGGTAGAGATGTGACTATTTCACATCTCTAGTGATCGAGATGAGGCTGGTTCAGCTGGAGTGCTCCAGATACGGCTTCCTATCTGGAGTGCTCTAGATGTAGAATAGCTAGGGGTTCTATTTTAGGTTGCATATCTAAGTTGATCATGGTATGTAGCTTTCTGTGTCTTTCTGACCCCGTAAATAATGGATTTCAAAATTTCATATGTCATTTATTACCATTGAGTGCTTATCCCTCTGAATATTTCTCATAGTTCTATTTGCTTCCTTGATTCTCAAGCCTCTTTTACGTTCGAACGTATCCTTGACTCCTTGACCAATTGTATGGAAGTGGAAATGAATTTCATCGGTGAGAGCAACGATGTACTTCGGTGTACAATTGGGCTTTCCACGGACGAAGGCTCCGAAGAGTCAACAGGTCGGGGTCGGCCATTTATCGACGGTGATGATGTTATACTTCTTGTTTCTGGATTCGGTGAAGTTGGACGAGGATTGGTTGTGGATGCTAGTCCACAAGGCCAGTGGCTTGGGATGGATATTCCTTTGGAGCGAGGTGTTTTTATTTTGGTTCAGGCACACTCCTTACTCTGTGGAGTGGAGTTGATGCCTTTGACACCGATTCAAAGGGGGCTTACATCGATGTCGGACGCTCTGAACCGGACAGTGTTGTGGAGAACAGAAGAGGTTCAAAGAGCACCTCCACATCCACCCATGGATTCTTCTTCATATGTTCCACAAGATGACTAGGTGGGTCTCGAGGTTCATCTTCAGAACTCCGAGGGCGTTGTTGAGGCGGTGGGGCAAATAATTTGCTGGAATCCAGACGACCATTTTCAGGATGGAGTACTTGGTGTAGAGAATTTGGGTGTTACAATGTTGGATGTTTTTTTAGGAAACACGGAAGCTATAATGACTCATGCCCGGTGGCCATTATCAGCCTGTTGGTTTCCTTGTGGCCGATCATTGAAGGAGACAGCTGACTATTTTGCTTCTATTCCCGTTGCTGAAGACCACTTAGCTTATCTTGGTGGAAGAGAGAAAGCGCCTTACCAATTCATAAACCGGAAGCCTAGTGTTTGTATAAAGGATTCATTGGCCGTTCGTAAGACTAGGGACTCTGAAATTTGGAAGGTTACTGCCTCCCCATGCTGCAGCAAGCGGTGCTGCCAGTTCTTTCCACAAAAACAGACATTGATTGTGAGGCAGAGGTTCTATTTGAAGTCTTTTGAGGATCGTCGCGAATATGGGATTGCTGCCGGCGGCCAAATTCATAATTTTGAAGGAGATAGGAACCGGAAAGTAATCAGTCTTGAAGGTGCAGAAATATGCATTACGGCTTGGTACCAAATTCACGGAATTTCGAAGTCCACATACCATGGTTATATGTTAATGTATAAAGACGGCGTTGTTTCGGGAATTCACGGAAACAAAGGGGTCAAGAGGCCTAGGATTGGAACCGTTCAAGTCACTGGTACTATGAAAGCAATCATCGATGAGAACGCCGACCAAATGCCCCACCAGATGTGCGGTATTGGACATGGGAGAATGGACACTCTCAAATTTTTGCCTGCAAGAAATAACTGGAAACGTGTTCGTGTTGAAGCCAACGGGGTACTCTCTCCTATCTTGTTTAGAACTCCGCTGGAGCCCTCCAGCTGATACATTCTTTGCTTCTGTGTTTTACTTCAAATCTTGTTTCCTGGCTTTTTCAATTTTGTTTTGTATGATCTTCTGCCTTTGTTGTAGCTTATGTATTTTATTGTTGGCTTTGCTGCCTTTGCAGTTAAATGCTGACTACGGGCTTCCACTTGTGAGCCAGTCTACAATCAGTAGAATCAAGAAGGAGCATTTCAACAATGTTTCTATAAAGCCCGTTGGGAGCTCTTTTGCGAAGTGTAGTTTATGTGACCAGTTGCAACAGTTTCTTTTGAAGTCCCCCAAAGGAAGTCCTGAGTTCGTGGAGTTCTTGAAGCAACGGATTGAACATCTCAATCACCAAGCCTCTTGTTGACGCCTATACGCTTCATGGCGGGAGGAGTCCAAAAGGAATCCGCAGAACATTTTATGTGTAATTCATGATAAGATGGATACCTCAAAAACAGCTTTACCACGGATGCGCATGACAACCAAGGCCACTCAAGGTTTGGGGCAAATACCAATGAGCGTAACAGGTATGGTAGCTCATGGTCACGGTGATGGTGGGTATGCGCACTATGCACCATCGTGTTGGCCGGGTGACTCAAACTTCACAATTTCGTCATTGGCTAGATTGTTTCGTTGCTTGGAGGGTCCTCCGATTCGAGAGACAGGTGACTTATTTCCGTACCCGCCAGCAAACCCTATGTTTGAAGCACTACTTAGAGGAAAATCACGTTGTATGGATTGTTTGACCTTAGTGGAACCATCATCTCGGCGTGGACCCTCCCCTCTTCCTGAAAAGTTGTATCTTCAGCTCGACAACTCGGCAAAGGATAACAAGAACCAGTACCTCATGGCATTCTTGTCCTTGTTGACTGCGCGTGGAGTCTTCAAGGAAATTCAAGTTGGTTTTCTACTTGTCGGACATACACATGAAGACATTGATGCTTATTTTAGCCATCTCTCTAAGGCCTTGAAGACCAAGAATACTTTTGTCGTTGTTGACTTGATGAAGGCCTTCATGCAGTTGCAGGAGCTAGCATTCATGTCTGAGTTCATTCAAGAAGTGGCTGATTTCAAGTCGTTTATAAAGGGATACCAAAGTAGTGGGACTGCTAGATTAATTGGATTGGGGGAGATGCATCTTTTTAAGTTCTATGTGGATAATGATGGGGTCCCTGTCATGAAGTACAAAAAGTCAGCAGTTGATTCACAATGGTTACCATCTGATAAACCTTCTCAACACCTCTGGAAGAAAGATTCACATGGTCAGCCGAAGCTCCCTCCAGGCTGTCCAAAGCCTGTTCCATTCAAGCCCATGTGGGGGAGCGAAGTTCCCAAAGACACGGGAAATCGAGAGAAGGCTATTGAGATGGCCAGGAAAGCTACTCTTAACAAGGGTTTTATGATGGTAGGATTAGAAAAATACATTCAGTACTGGAAAAACGGGATGTCTAAATGTGAGGGGTTTGCAACTGCCTTTGGTCCGTATGTGGAATATTGGAATAGTATACTGCGAGAGACTGCCCTTCAGAGTTGGTTGAAGGCTTTTGGCCACAACACGATTGGAGGGTGACACGCGATGAAAATCCTCGCCGAACTTTCATAGTCAATCTTGTGGATGTTGTTCCTGAGGAAGAAGATCCGGAACCGTACTGCTGCCCTGCCAATGAAGCTCCACGAGAAAGCTTCAATCCTTGGCTTGACATACGTCCAAATTCTTGGGTGCTTTTGAGACCTGAAGACCCGGTTGTGTGCTGTTTGGCAAGGAAGAGCATTGTCCACTGTATGTAGACTGGAAGGAGATCCGAATTACGGGAAGTTCTTGCTTCAGTATTGGCGGCCGGATAACTCCGAAAGTACCTTGGAATTACGGTACCGCAATTGCTGGTATGGTAAATGGGTTGTTGAGAATAGTTCTCCTACTTGGTTGGATGCAACTTGCGTAGTGTATTCGAATTGGTCCAAGATTGTAGATCCTAAATCACGGATGATTCCTAAGAAAAGTAGGGAGGCTGCCTTAGTGAATTTGAATAGGGCTAATCAAGTGGATCCTTAACTCCGTCTGCTTTTGGTTTACGAAGTTTGTCTGGAGCCCTCTAGCTGCATTCTTGTTCTTTGTAGTCTTCCAAATTCATCTGGATGTCCCCAGATGCATTCACCGTCTTCACAAGCAAGGACAAGTGAGGTTTTTAGTGTACATTGTATTTATTTCATTAGTATGAGAAAATGTAAACTTTTATCGATTGATTAGCAAGGCTTTGTTGGATGGTGGAGCCTTGACTCCGTTATATTTTTTGTTTATGAAGTTTGTCTGGAGCCCTCTAGCTGCATTCTTCTTGTTTGTACTTTGGCAACTTCAACTGGATGTCCCTAGATGCATTCACCCTCTTTGCATGCAAGGAGAAGCGAGGTTTTCAGTATACATTGTTTCAATAATTCATTAAAATGTAAAAAATAATGTAAAGTTCTATCAATTGATTGGGCTCCGGTGGATGATGTTTAAATGTGACATTTCTAATGATGAAGGCTATTGTGCAATTATTCATGAAGTCTGTGCTTCGAAGGGAGCTAGATTGTCTTCTAGTGCGCGTCATCTGGAATCCTCTTGGATGTATAGTGATCCCGAACTAGTATAATTATTTATGGATGCACAGTATGTAGTGTTTCAAACACCATAGCACTTGGTTTGTGGAAATCTCCAGATACATAGGAAATGGGAGGGCTCCAGATGCACAAAGAAACAGCTGGGGATTTTCAGCATTTTTTTATTTCTGGACTGCTCCAAAGTCCAAATATAGTTAAATGTGGCATATAAACTACACACATGTAGAACCAATTTCTAATTTACCTCCAAATAATAGTAAACCCATCACCTGCTACAATCAACAAATTGCTGTGCTAAGGGCAAAGTTTAACCCTAAAACATTGACACGAACGTTTGATGTCTGATGGATGACAGGGAATCCTTCTAGTAGGACAGAAGTGCCACTATTCATCCTCAAAATTTTGTTGTGAAAAGAGGATGTCTTCTACAAACTTTTCAAACTAGTGTAATACAAGATCCTACAGTTACATTTTTCCAAAAATGTTTTTTTTCTAAAATTTGGTACTTGTACTAAAAATGGCAGTTTTGGAGCGGTTTTGGTGAAAACATAGTCTCTGACCTTTAGGGGTTAAGCCAATGATTCTCACAGTAATGAAAAGGGATGATTTCCAAGGTCACCCGTTTGTCCTTTATAAGGATTAAAAGCAAGGATGGAATCCAAAACTAGTGGTACCTTGTGGTGGATAATACTAGGAGGCGATAGTTGTGATAGTTGTGAGAGGTGAGCCCATTTAGTTGAATTTGTTGGGGTCAAGGTTCCCAAGAGGCTTCTTGCTCTCGGCCATTAAGACAACGGGATAAATCAGACTCTGGTGGGTTGTGGTATAGAGAAGGTATGCAAATTGTGTAATTGGTGGTGTTTAAATTTTTACCTTTTTTCATATAAGATACCGGATATATGGCGGAAAATTAATGTGCTTGGTGTGCAACACAAAAATGAAGTCACAGACATGACAACACTCTTGTACAGTACAGCACAACTAACTGAGCTTTAATGAAGTTCGACTCCCGTCCAAGTTCACAATGTCAAACCCCGAAAGAATCACGTTCAACTACAATTATTTACACCAAGCTCTTCATTTGAATTGTTTTGCTTCTTGACCACACTCTCGACGGACTATTGAAAAAACAATTTAAGTAGCCGATAATCCTGGTAGATAGAGAGATTCGAGAATGTAGTTGAGTTTTGTTGTTGACCTAAAAGGGAATCAACTCAATTATGAAATCACCCACTGTGCCTTGAAACACTTTACTGACTTTAGAGGTTAGTTACAGTAATTATAGGCAACAATGGACAAGGCCGAAAAAAATATTCTGCAAATGCAGAAACGAAAACAAGTAAGATATTAAATCAATACGTAATTATTGGCAATGGATAGTGGATCTACCTAGTGCGCAGCAAGAACCGGTTGTGGATGTGAATCCTGTCCTATTGATTCTAAGAGATTATCAGTGTCACGAACCAGTTCTCGAGCTGGAAG
Organism: Antitrichia curtipendula; assembly: GCA_951230915.1. Classification (NCBI taxonomy): domain Eukaryota; kingdom Viridiplantae; phylum Streptophyta; class Bryopsida; order Hypnales; family Leucodontaceae; genus Antitrichia; species Antitrichia curtipendula. The sequence continues at coordinate 5,508,626 of OX579634.1, forward strand.
AATCATGGCAGCAATGGGTCGATCATCATAACCCCCACCCTCATCGATAATGAGACGGTGGCTCTCAAAGTGCAACTTCCCATGGTGGCCGCTTACCATCAATACTTTCTGCGCTGCCAATTCCTGTTACCATACAATCAATTATCATGAAAACAGAAACTTATAATTTGATGTTTACAGAAATCAACTCCTTCAGAAACTCACATAGACGCTAGAAATATCTACATGATACACAGCATGTATTAACTTCTGATAATCTGGTAACTATCCATATTGAGCTATACAACTTCGGTGGTAGAGAAGGAAACTATGCTAGCAACTATGATGAGACGAGCAATCAGAGAGGCCGTGAGGGTTATCTTACAGGAGGCGTGTTCCACACATTCATACGACCAGCAAGTGGTTCAATGCGTGAGAGCTTCGGATCCTTAGTTTGCAACATCTGCATCTGCTTGAGTACCGCGTCGGATTCTAGACCCGCATGAACAGCAATAAGTTTTGTGTAGCTCGTTTCTGGATCCTCGGTCTCTTCGCCTTCCTGTTTCAACCAGACGTTTTGTGATCTTACGTCTAGATTCAACCAGATGAAAGATAATTTTTTTTAAAGTGACTTCAGGGGGAATGTCTTGAGGTAAGAGTCTGAGTAATCACATGAATCTCACGAAAACATGCCAAGCACATACCTGTTCATGGATCCACACTAAGTTTCGCAAAAACTCCTTGTGGTTATCCGGAACAGCTGCAATTAGACCTACACCAAGGTCCCAAAACAAATCGAAAATCACCTCAGGAGCAAGTGAAGTTGAAACTGGATCGTAAACTACTAACTGTTCGAAGTGTAAGTTACAGACGATGACATAACCATGGATATGTTGTACACACAGAAAAATCGTCTGAGATGGGCTGCAATTCCAACTGCCACATGACTCAAAAGACAGAGACGCACCTTCCCTGTCACCATGTGCAACGCCATATGACTCAAAAGTTGCACTAGAGTCGTATATAGAGCCCTGATAGGGTCCATTTCTCGTCTTGTTGAATGCTGCCTTCATCTTTCCACCCCAGCGTCGGCCCTGCACAACACCCCAAAGTCCCTCGATTACTGCTACCGGGACCAGAGCAAGCAACACTAACAAGTCCTTCGGAAATATACGAAGTCCACTTTCATTGAAAGCTATTAATTTATTCCAGTAAATAACTCACAGAACATGCTTCTATCATTAAAAAATAGAGCGTATGAATTCTTTCTGTCGGTACATTCTTCTTTCTGTCGGTACATTCTGTTACCGTATATGCAGCTTCCCACATGATTTATTTCACATGCAAAGCCACAAATCCTTTTGATTACTATCTAGTATATATTGCTATCCACGAACTCGTCTTCAAACTCACCAGCCTAATGGTTCCCCAAGGGCACCCCTAAACCCTAAACCCTGAGGCACAGACATGGACGAGAAGATTCATTGTCACGCAATTAGGATTCCTTGATTCTCGAAAGCCAGGCGGAGAAATCGAGGTGGGGTGGGGTGGTGGTTCAGAATTGTTATTTACTTGAAGGTGGATGTCCTCTTGACCAGGTCCCTTCCACCACCCTTCACGCTCTTCATTGTGTTGATATTCCTCCCAAGTGCTAGAAAATCGAACATCAGAGGCCGGCAACACGCCTAAAAAAGCCGCGAATGCAAAGTCGTGATTCCCCGCCAAGAAAACATGTCGCTGCTGCGGGTAGCGCTGCGGCAAGCTCAAAAGGAAGTCGAGCACAACCTTGGTATCCGGACCTCGGTCGTTGTAGTCCCCTAAGAAAATCACCGTGCTGGTCTGAAAAACCTGCGAGCCAAGCTTGAGCTCCAAATTGCGCCACAGGTTGCGAAGGCGGGTAAGGTGGCCGTGAACGTCTCCCACACAAATAGTCACTCGTTTCAAGTCCACCATCTTCACACTCATGCCCTGTCTCGCAGCAACCCAATTCCAAATCCCTCACAACCTAGCTAGCTGACTCTCTCGCAAGCATCAAAACCTCTTGCAAGCATCAAAATCTCTCCCGCAACCATCAAATTTCTCGCAGGTTGAATCCCTCGCAAACCTGTTTCCCCATTTCGGGAATCATTCGTGGGCAACCGGCAAATAATTCAAAGGGATGGGCTGCTTTCAATCATACCTACTGTAAGTTAAGCCTGACTTGTTTCTGCATAATGAAAGCAGTTGTACGGGAAATATTTGAGGACAGAAAGAGAAGGACCCTTTTGCTCAAAATATCACCCACGGATTTCTTGGCTATGGATTGAAGGGAGAGGAGGCTTTGCATATTCAAAGCTTTTTTTTTCCCATTTTCAGGGACGCTTCTTCAATACTCAGGTGATATTTGGGTGCAATGTTGGGGGGAGAATTGCCATTTAGTTCATTGTTAGCTAGTGGAATTGGGAAAAAAATCGGTTGCAATTTGAAAACATCGGAAAAAAATTTGGTGAAAAAATGTATAAAGTTTCTATATAGAGGGGAAAAATAGAGGGAAAAAAATTAGGCTCAATACTTGGAAAAATGGTTCAAGATGGGAATTACAGGAAAATAGTTGGTAAAAATTCAAAAGATGTCTTGAACACTATGTGGTGGTGGTCCTTGGTGATAACTATATGAAACCTAGGAGATACCTACATAAATTTGGTTTTAAAATACAACAAAGAATCTAGCTATTCTGTAAAAAAAAAGATACATGAAGGAACGTTGGCGATATGATGTGAGGAAGTTTGAGTAGGACTGCACTTGAAAAGTAAACCGATGCTAGAAGAGTGCCATGGGATGGACAAAAAAAGTCTCTTGCAGAATAGCTAATAGTTCTATTTATTTTTATTATAAAAAGAATTTTATTTTATTTTTAAAACCTTTATGTGCTCAAACTAAGTATAATAAGAATACCTCCAAAAATTTGTAATAATAATTGAAACTCCTTTAACATGTTGTGATTAGCATTTTGGGGGGTCAAATTAATATATTGGTGAGATCTTTCTTCAAGACTTTCAATGAATATTCATTGGATGAAGTGCATTTTTTACAACAGTCATCATCCATCCAATCGTCATTGGGAACTTGTGGGCTAAAAACTTCTCAATGAATCAAACTATATAGATTTATCCTATTAGAGAAGATGCAAAGTTAGTGTTTCCTTCAATATAATTATACTTTGTGAAATTTAGTTCATATGAATGCAAAAAAATTGCAACTTGCAATAATTTAAAATAGTGCAGTGTTGATAAAGTAGTGTCTTGCACACTAATTAGATAAATTAGAGTCCTAAGGAGACCAAGTATAGTAGAGAAACCATTACATGAATGAAATTGAGTTGTATTTGGTTATTTGAATAGAACAACAACAAAACAAATACAAATCAAAAGCGCATTGGATTGTCAATGGAAATGAACTCAAGGTTTAGATGGTAATGTACAATGGATGACATTCAAATGTGTAGATTCATTCAGATTTGTAAATAATGCATAGATACATTATTGCATTATTTACAAAGTTTTTGCAACTTGTAAATAATGCAAAAACTTTGTAAATAGTTACAAGTATCAAAGCATTATTTACAAAGTTTTTGCAATTATTTACAAGAACAACAAGCATGTCTTATACACTTATCCGATTGTGCTTGTCAGTATTGGTTGTGCATCACCAACACTTGTTTGTTGTTGCATTATTTACAAATTTTCTTGCACACCAAGGGAAACTAAATGGACTTATTTGTTGTTCCTATTGTGTTTGTTAGTATTGGTTGTGCATAACCAACACTTGTGTTCGTTGTTGCATTACTATTGTGCTTAGAAAACAAGGGAAACTGCATGGAAGGCTTGTTTTGTTCCTAGATAATTTGATGGAGAGAGGTTTAGCATAATGCAAAAGAAATCTTGAAATTAACTAGATTTATTATTGTAGGTTCAAGTTTGAACTACGAATTTTTGGTATTTCATTTATAAATTATTCACCAATTGAAAGAAGTCACCAATAAATGGCAATCAAGCTCAAAAAAGCTCAAAATTTTGATATTTATAAATAGAAGCATATATAGCATTCCCAACATTTTCAAACTAATTGGATGACCATTCTCTTACTAAAAATCATGAATAGGTGGTAAAGAAGACTAAAAGAATGGTAAAGTGATAGAGAGATTTATAAGAGAAGTTACAAGAATCCAAAGACATCTTTGTTGGAAAAATGAGATATCCTTGTGCAAAAATAAATTCTTCTAGAAGATGATTTACACTATATTCAAGAATAAATAATCAATATGAGAATATTTGAAAATATTCAATAATCAACCAACACCTAAGAATCTTATTTCAAAGCTTCTCTTCAACTTAAAATAACTACATCTAAAAGCGCATACTACCCAAAATCACACACTAAAGATTCTTGCCTAAAATGTACTCCCACTGTTCATGAGAGTCTATGATCACTTTTATGAACACCTATTTTCAGCACTTTGAAATTTTGTAGTTTATTCATACAGTGTCCAAAAAATGCATTCTAAGAGGATCTAGAATCCCCTTTTCACTACCAAGAGGACCCCACAAAAAGTTTTCCAATATAATAATGGGAACCACGCTGAATTGCTTATTTGTGTGATTTTAGGTGTATGTTACCATAATACAAGCTCAACACTGTTCACAAAATAATCCAATTCCTTTTCCAAACGATGTTGCGGCCACTCAAGAATGATATGATCTGATATTCCCAAACGTTGATTCAAAGTGAACTAACTCGTAACAAGAGTCGTGCCACTAAAAAATACTGATAACATTTCTAAAATTTTGAGGTTCAGATAACCAGAATGAGCATTTAGGGGGCGGTATGGAAAACCAAGCTCATATCTGTGAGGCAGTTCAGAAAGAAAAAGCACTTAAATTATCAGTAACATAGCCAATAAAGGATGAATGCAATGTCACAAGAGCGATTTTTCTAAGAGATAACCCAACATCCTGGTGAAATGATCCAGAAGGGGAGCTATTTTTCCAACGCTGCATGCATGAGTTCGGACACTTCAGCTTCTTCTCCAATTTCTTGGTTACAAAACAAGCCCAGCGTTTAACCAAGTTTCTAAGGCGGACATTTCATCATAAAAGGTCCTAGGTGAAGAAATAAGTGACTCAGAGCTACGGCACCAGGATCACAAGGCGATCCCAAAACAGAACGAACCACCTACCAATGTGATCTGCAAACCCACGATGACAAGACTACGATGACAGTCTTCTCAAGCAAACATGTCCCAAAAATGAATTGCCGCAAAGGAAAGCCGAATCAAGTTCAAAAAATTTGCGTAAGCCGAGTCAAATTCACACTTTAGCTGAAAGGAATAGCTTAAAGTAGTTCATCTATAAGCCAGAAGAGAATCTTCTATAATTATCTAAATTGTTAAGCATATTCTACAAAGAATCAATAAAGAGAAGTCCACACCAAGAGGCAGACTAAAGTTCGATCATCATTTTCGCTCAGCAAGCACTAGTTCGCGCACTCACAGCTGGCCGTTCCCTAACCTCAGCCACTGGAATATAGATAATGCGTCTCCCATTCGCAGGAAGTCCAATTCCTCCATTTCCAAAATTGTTGTCCACTTCACCACTTCGCTCGTCATCGTCCTCGACAGTCGCACTCCTCGCAAATTCTTCAAGGGTTTGCTTGAGTTCGAGCAGTCGTAGTTGCACCTCATCCAATTTCTCAGCTAAATATGCGTTAGAATTGCAGTCGTTCAGAAACATCGTTGTTTCCGTGGCACCCACCTGCTTAGACGGGAGAGTTCTTACACCATTCACCCCCTTCGAGCTTGATGCAAACAGATGCGGTCGCTTCGAGGATACCAACCCTTTTCTAAGAGCTCGATGCCGCTGATTCTTAAACCATCCATGAACCTGTAAAAGATTCCAATTCTCAGGAAGTCAAAGAGTGACAACAACTTCATTCTGCTGGTAAGATATCCATCCAAACCGAAGTCGATTCATCGGGACAGTATCCTAATAAGAAACAGCAACCTTAATACACTCACCTGGGCAAAGCTCAAGCCAAGCTGCGTTGCTAACTCCTCTTTACGAGATTTGGAGGGCAGCGTATTCACTGCCACAACAAGTCGTAACGCCTGCGATCAATGCAATATGAGGTCAGCCATGGATACAATGCACAACCGAGTCCCACAATTATCACCTAAAAGTGTCAAAGCGACGAAACGACTGCCGTGTATCCAACTGCTGTAGCAAAAAGTAAAGGTCTCACAGAGTTAGGATAAGTTCAAACTAGATGTATTTCTGACAATCACGTCACCAAAAACGAACCTCCCCTGCAGCAATCTGTCGAACTCGAAACATACCTCTACTGCAGAATCTGGTAACCGCCTCCAAGGTCGCTTTTCTCCAGCTCCTCCATCTTGTGCGTCAACCCCATTTGAAGCATCTCCACTAGGGGCTCTTCTGCGTCGAACCCGAGGACGTCTGAGCCTACTGGGATCATCAGAGATAGTTCTTCTTCGCCGACGTTGTGGACCCCAATCCTCGTCCTCAGAAAAGATGTTGTCATCATCAATCTCCGCGTTTCCGAACATTTCCTGCGCCAAGACCAAGGTATTTGATCAGAAAACCCAAGGCGATAGGGAACTGACCACAAATTAACACACAAGCAGAACTACTTACAAGACAAAAATGCTACACTTCTTTAAAATTAAAAAGAAGCGGCAGAAAATTCCTAGATAAATTTTTTTGCACTCTTGTCCTCATACAGACCGACACAAGTTCCCTAATTCGAGTCCAACGGCGACCACAAAAAGGAAGCCCTAGAAGCACATATTCGAGGCTCATAAAATCCATACAGAATACGGCTTCACGCCGAATTGGCTGTGCAGCTTTCTCGTCATATGACCTTCAATACGCAAAGTATGACATGACCGTACAATTTCATTCAATACTTACATCATGTAACCTCCTGTAGTCCACAGCTTTCCGGTGTCTCTTTCCTCCTATCACCATAGCTTCCTCGTCGGATATGGATAATTCTGCTTGTGAGCCTCCGCGTCTTAAACCTAATTTCTCTTCCCCATCGTTCAACTCATCGACAAGAGAGATGTCGGAGTCATCACTCACGAAAACCTGGAAACCTCCACTTCCTTCCTTGCTGCCAGTACTACGCTTCCCTTCTTTAGCAAGTCTCCTTAAATTGAATTCGTCACTTGGATCTTGCTCATCTTTGTCACTTGCAGACGTCTCATTTCCACTAGAATCACTTCCTGAATTACCATCCTCCCTATCCTCCCCACCTTCACTACTGTCACCTTCACTTTCACTGTTGGCACGCATCTCCATGCCTCCCGGATCATAGTCATCATCTTCTGAGTCTGACGAAGGAAAATCACCGTCAGCCCCGTCTTGAGGTCCACCACCTGCAGCTACAACAGCTTCCTTGGAGAAGAACACCTGCGAGCGACCCAAAAACAGTGCGCATTTCATCACAAAAGAACCAATACCCATTCACCAAGGGTGATGTACTCACTCAAGCACATCGGAAGGCCTATTCGAGACAAGGAAACATCTTCGTAAAGTAATCCTCCAACATCTGCATTCGAAGGCTTCTAAGATAACAGACAGCTTCCGGAACCACACAGCAACCTAAATCGGCATCTAGTGAATCGAAATGTATGCAACGCAGAGCACTCACCTCCCAGCTGTTTTCCACCTCAAAATTAGTGTTCAGGTATGCATTAATCACTTCAACGCACTCCATCTTGCACTCACATACTGGACACAACCACCCTTCGTCTCCAGGAGGAACTGCACATCCCAATTCGATATTAGATACATTGCATGCAATGTAAAGAACTCTCCTCCTCGCCCTTTCATAAGAGAGCGCTTTGTGCAAAATAACTACCATAACGGAGATTGCAGCGGTTGCTCTTACTGTTAATCGTAGCTAAAGGTGGATCTAAGCAGTACTGATGGAAGCCTCTGTTGCAAGCCCCGTCGCACAAGATGATGTCATTGTCAAGAAGAGCTTCTTGAGATTTGCACTTGGCACAAAATATCTGCATCCAATGTCGCAACAGCACTACAATTGAGTGGTGTGATGGCAATAAGCCACTGAAACAAGCCTGGGGAGTCGAAAAGAGCTCAAAATTTCACTAATATGAACTACATCAGCCTCATAAGGAGAAAGTAAAAACGGAATTGAATGATATCTACAATAAACCACCGTATTTCCTCTGAAGCTGCATGCACACACAAACCCTAAAACTGCTGGAGATCATCTCAGCCGGAGATTTCCGCTGACTGTCCGAATTTCCTCAGATATGCCCACATTGCACTACTAAAGCTTCTCTGCTAGCTGTTTGAATGTACCTCTTCATGAAAAACGCGGCCCTCCGCATCAAATGCATTCTTGTCGAGAGAACCTTCTAATCCCAAATCATCCAGTTCATGAAGAGCCTCCCGAATGGCCAACTTCGAATGCAGGATCTGCGCCTCCGCACGCTGCAATTCTTGTTCCGGCCTGATCTTCTCACGACTTCACATGCCATTTCCCCAATTCCGATGTGAACAGACCATCACGAAGTGGAGATTTGAAAAGGCAATTGAGAAACGAGAGACATAGGGAAGACAAATTACCAAAAGCGAACCGCAAGTCTAGACACTACAAGCCACGTAAACGCACAATTAACGTGACCAAAGACCAAATCAGTTCCTGTCAAATCCCAAGACCAAGCTTCATTCGAACCGTCCAGAACAAGCTAAATACCCCACTACAATCATAACACCAATCCCGCAGACCTAGTCTTCCCAAAACCTAGTGTAAGCCGCACCTCTGCCCCTTCCACCCCTCCCCCGAGTACGCATCCAGCAGGTTCTGGTCCACGCGCATTTTCATCAGCAAGTACTTCACCCGCCGTTTGATCCGCGTTCGATTGTCCAGCACCACGTCAGCGTGGTGGTTGTTTTTCCGCGACCGACGACGCTGCTGCCGACGTCGCCTCCGCCTCTGCTGCTGCCGCCCCGCCGCCTGCGCCTCCGCATCCACACCTCCTCCATCCGGCGACGACGACGACGGCCCGAAGCCATCGCCCGTCGCCGCCAGGCTGCGCTCCTTCCGCCTCTTCTCGTAAGCTCGCGATCGCACCACCGTCTTGGAATCGCCGGCAGGAGGTGCAGTATCGTGAACTTTGGAAGGCACCATCCTCTTTACGTACGCGTGCGTGCTAAGCTTCTTCCCCTCCCCCAAATTGCGCACGCCACCCCTCTCATCGCCGCTCCAAATCCATCGCGGAGCTGATCCTGATGGCGCTGGCGCTGTAAGTTCCGTTATGGATCGACCTGTGGCACAGTCCGAGAGCAGAAGCGACCAGCGGCAACCAAAAATGAACAGTCGAATAGAATGGCGGAAAAACAGAGGAGACGCCGCGAGTGATTGAAAATGCATGAGTCGTGGAGTGAAAGCACATCAACTTTCTCTCAGCGTCTCTTAGTGAGAGAATTAGTGACAATTTAGTGAGAGAATTACTGTAGTGATGATTAGTGATAATTAGCGATGTTTGATAATCAGCCAATTCCTAAGGTGTTCAATTTAACTTACAGCCAATAAGTAACTATCAGTTCGTTTTTGGTTTTTTGCATTCCAGTGCCAGATTGCACCAGAAAAAATTAATATGCCTCTGAAATGGCAAGAAATCATGGAGTTTTTCTTGCCAAATTAAAAAACTTCAAATTAAAAATAAATGAATAAATGGATGAAAATGCTAGATTGTGCTTATGCACATGTGATATGTGATATGTGCTAATGTGATATTTTCTATCCAATATGTGGATGAATGCTGAAATTTGAAGCACCACTATAGCATTTTATATCGCCACTTGGGCACTTTACAAAAGAATGAAAAATAAATAAAAATAAAAATGGTAACTATGTATTGAAATTTAAGCCAATTTATACTTAGTTTAGGTACCAAGGGGTGAAATTTTATAGCAATTACTTTGGGATTAAACAATTTGCTAGTTTTGTTCAAACACTAAAGAATTAACCCTTGAAGGAAATTTCATGTCCGGACTTGGTCAAACTTCATTAGTTTTCTATATTAATTAGTGTCATATAAAAATATTTATATCTAAAATTTATCTTAATTATTTTATAATTTAAAACATTAAAAACAAATTAAACATTAAAACTATATTTATATTATTTTTTATGTCATTTCTTTATTAAAAATGCTTAAAATAATATAAAATTTGTGAAAAAAAATGGAGATAATAGTGAAAAACATTGTCATATAATTGGTATACTTTTGTAGCTCACACCAAGAAAAATTGATAGAAAAAGTTCAAAAGTGGTGTATTTTGAGCTTTCAATGGATGTTTATAATTTTAATAATTTGGAAAAGAATAAAAAGTTGATTTTTGGAGCTACATTTCCTAAGTTGAGCGTTAAAAAAATTAAAATCGAAATAACTATGTGAAAATGCAAATTTGAATTTTAAAATGTCCCTTAGGCTTGCAATGTTTTTCAAGAATTCTCTATTAAATAAAGACTCCTAGGATTAGAACTATTCAATGAATGACTTTCAAGGAAAATGTAGGAACAAATAATACACCTATTTTTCCAAGACTTCAACAATTTTGTGTTACTACCGAGATGATAGACCATTGTCCATCCAAGGATAAACATTACAACTACTAATTAGTGCAAGCATCGAGGGATTAAACACTACAAAAATTAGTTAAAGTAGTCAAAAAACAAAAGATTAAAAATCATCTTCAAATTTTGCTAAAAGCTTATAGTAAAGTACAATAATTTTCATAACATTTAATTGAACGTTTGAAAATATAAGGCAAGGTTGTTAGATATATGAATCACATACAAAATATATGAACATTCAAAATCTTGACATTCATTGGCTATAAGGTAGATTAGCCCATTGTGGTCAGATAATCCATAGTGGACACCTAGAAAATGGCCCCATTATAGTTTTTTCCAGTTTGTGAGATTTATGGATTCAATGCATGTCTTATATGACAGTAATAGAGTGGTTAATGACTTCATAAAGAACTTCCAACTATTCAGTGTAAATTCACTATGAGAATTGACTTATTAGACCTTCTATGTTAGAAAATATCATGATTGCTTTAGGTGAGCAAAATGAGCATGATGGATTCAAATTTTGTTGGTTTTAAGGTAGTCTACAAACTCTTTGGGGCCATGATGCATTGAACACTTTAAAAATTCATAGCAAATTTATACTTTGTCAAAAAAAACATAATTTCAATTGCTTTCACTGTTTCTCACATTTGTACTATTGTGGGAAAAAAATTGAAAAATTTCAGCAACATGAGATAAAACTCCTAATTTTGACCACAATGGTCTATTTTATCTTATAACCTGTCATTTAACAATTTGTCATTGTATTCACCCTCGCTACACAACCAATATTGGTAGCACACATTGGCCCTCGAAAAAAAATCAAAAAAAAAAAAATTACCCGCCTCAAAGTATAAATACAAATACAAATAAGGTGTATGTGCATATATGTAAGAATTCAAGTGTAGATTTTTAATTCTATGTCATTTGTTCAACTAAGAGATTCTAGTATATGATCAATCTAAAAGAATTCCTATTCAAATTTTTGGAGATAATTATTTTTTGAATAATTGTAAGCTAAATAAAATTTGACACACATGCCTCCTTGGAGTATATTGTAAAAATTAGTGGCCCCCTCCTAGGTGGCGTATTGAGCACATGAATAACTATGCAACCAAACTATTGTGTGAAAATGTCCACATTGATTTGAAGATTTCATTTGTATGTATATACATATTTTGCATTATTTTATCACCAATGAAAGGAGAGTGCACTGGCAAAATTATTGAGGATCAAATTTGGTGCTTACAAAGACATTCTTTGAAAATGAACAATTAAATCTCAAACAATTTCATGAATTATGAGTAAATAACCACATATTCTAGATGTAAGTCATTTTCTAACTGAAAGTGAAAAAATGACTTGATTGGAGTGGAAGGTCAAAAGATTACACTATTTGAAAGTTGCAACTTTCTTTAGCTAGCACATTGTTTTATATAAGCAATTTAAAGTTATTTTTTTATAATTCCAAAATCTTACACCAAAGATACATAGGCTAAATTTGCCTTGAAATGGCAATCCAAACAAGCTTTTATAAAGTCTCCTCAAAAGACAAGCCATTTCTAAATGGATGCAATAATCCTAGATAAGAATCACCAATCTTTGAAATTTTAAAACATTAATATTTGTTCTAATGGCAAGGTTGCTACAATGCAAAATTGCAAGTGAGAGCTTGCAAGTTTGAATATTCATTGTTATTATTATTGTTATTATTTTTCAATGTTTTCTTTTTTTCTTGAAGAGACAGAGTTGATTTTGAAGGACTATAACAATGGGTTAAAGAATGATCTTTTATAAAGAGATTTTTAGAGTTTAGAGTTTAAGTATTGTTGTGTAATTAGGAAATGCGCATATAGCGTTTCGTGCAACCCAATTGATTTTAGTTGAAGGTTAGTGGCAATTGCAAAATCCTAGGTGGACATAGTGGACAAGACATTATTCTGTCTTGTATAGAGCATAAAATTTGCATTGAAATTTCTTCCATACTCATAATTTCAAATGTAGTGAGATTAGTAATAATTATAATACACATAGAAAATGGAAGGGGTGGCCACCCACTTGCTTATCCTTTCTTCTAAAATTGGGAAGCACATTTCATTAAATGCTTATGAATTTGTTTATCTCCCTAAAAAATACATTATTATTTATAAATAATATATTTTAATATTTTAGAAAAAGATTATGCCGAACGAAAAATAATTAAAAAAAGATGTCAAATTTTTTTAGAAGTTAATGTTTAAATCTTTCAAAATCAAGTGCAATTTAAATCAAATAATGTCAAAAATCTCATAGTTTAAATTTGATTAAGTATCATATGCATGATCAAATATCAAGATGTTTTTGTAAGGTGGTAAAAGTGGCTAACTTCATTGATGTCTTGTGAAAGGAAGAGTTAGAGAGTTAATTGTTATAATAAAGTCATTACTCCTTATCAATACTCAAAAGTTATGGGATATTTGAAGCAAGGTAGGAGCTTGATGGCTCAAAGACACTAGAAGAATCCCATGTTTTTTTTGACATGCCCAGTATTTTTTGACATGTTCAAGAAATAGATGTCAAACTTTATTGGACATCTATTTTGACATCTAGCTATTTTTATGTCAACAATAACATCCAATGAACATCATGAACAACATAAAAACAACTAAATGTCAAAATAAATGTCCAAAAAAATCCATCATAAAAATACTAGGCTTGTCAGAAAAAACATGGGTTTCTTCCAGTGAAAAAAAATGTAATAATTGTATTCATATAAGAGCTCCAAGCCTCTTATAAGCATTGTAATTAATTTTTTTTCAAAATATGTTCAATTGAAAAAAGTTTAAACTCAAGTTATGTTTCACCTCTAAAAATGCGTTTGTAATTTATAGTCTCTACTAGAATGTTGTGACAAGTGCAGAGACAATTTATGGCAATTTTTTTCCAAACCCTCCTATGAACTTTGTCCATAATTTTTGATAGGAGACTTCAAATCACAACTGGATTTGGGGAGTTGAAAGTTAACTTGATTTACCACATTTCATTAGTTGACGATATTTTGGAAAAAAAATGATATACTATGCTTCAATAGGGTTTGAAGTGTAGCTATGAAAATAATTAGTGCATTTGACATGCCATTGAGTGTTTAAGCTTTTTTATGTCCTAGGATAGACAAGCCTATTACCACCCTAATTTGAAATCTAAATATCTTGGGGCCAACTCTGATAGGGGTATAAATCAAACCCAAGTGGAATTATAGTTTTTTAATTATAATTGTAATCCTGTGAATTTTTTAGGTGGTTTGCTTTGAAATTACAACCCCCCCAGACTGGATTCGTAAATGTCCTATAAACAATCCATAATTGCATTTCTATATATTTTTTAGCACTTAAATATCCACCAATAAAGGCTTGACACATTAACCCCTAAAGGACCATCATATACTTTTTGGCATTATAGAAATTTAGGATAGGAACCTGTGACTAGAGATTTGCATGTTTTTGGCTAGAATTGAATAGAAGGTAGGGACGAGGAATATCTTTCATATGCACTAAATTTCATGACATTTGGAAATATGAGTCAAAAGTTATGGCTTCATAAGTACCTTTTTGGGGGGGAGGGGGGAGCGGGTAGTCCTGGCATATTAACAAAAATCACTTTTTCCATAACAAAAATTTGAAATTGGTTTTCTAGAGTTATATATACGTGGAAAGCTTTAAATTATTTTGTCTTGATCAATGAGTCAAAAGTTATGAGAAGTTTTGGTTTGCGGGAAGTTATGAATTTTTTACTATAAAATAAACTTTGAAGTCCTTTATTTTCCTCAATTTTGAATATTTTTTGAAAAAAATTAAAACCATAGGATATCAATTGTTTATTAGAACATTGCAACCATTGGGATTGAAATTTTTCAATTCCGTAATTAAATTCTTAACAATTTTGTATTTTTAATCATAATCTACTTCTTTCTACTTACTGTTTTTTCTTATATGTTGTACAATACCAAATGATGTGAAATTTTTAGGTATGCAACCAACTTGCCTTGAAGAATGAATCCAAAGAAACACCACCATTGTGGGCATTTTTTTCATCGAAAAGTGATCTTGTGAAGTGCAGCTGCCCGTTTTTTCTTAGGGTCAAAAAAAAATTTCAGCGAATTTGAATGCTTATATTTTGCAATCCTCGTGGTGGAAATTTCTGAAATTTTAAACACATGTTTTCAAGTCAACATACTACAAGATCCTACGGTTATATGTGTCAAAACAAATTTCAAAAAATTTGTACTTGTAGTAGAAATGATAGTTTTGGAGCAATTTTGGTGAAAACATAGTCAAGGAACTTAACCTCTAATTGCCCAAGGCCTAACCATGTCAAAAAACAATCTTGCTTTTCAAGTGTTACAATCCCTAAATGTGAGTGAGGTATGAAAATCTCAACCATACAATCTTGTAGTGTGCATGTTGTAGATGGTGTAAATCAAATATAAGATCATTTGACCATATAGATTGAAAGATTATAATGTTCTAGTGTTGCAAAACGATGCTGAAATTTTCCTAAAAACATATTTGAAGGTGAAATTCAATTTCTAAACCTACTCAAATGAAAAAAATTTAAACTACAAAGTGATTCAAAACCAAATGATAAACACTTTGGTGGAAAAAAAATCATTCAATTGACTCATTGCGTTTGCAAAATTGTTTTGAAATGTAAGAAAATAGTGAAAAAAGTAGCAAAAAAACACATCTATGGCTGAACCTACCTCTACTAAAATGCTTCTCAGTCAATCATAACATCTTGTATTGGTTCTAATTTTTTACTACAAGAACTATACTAGTATGTGCAAGTTTTCCAACCAAATATAATTGAAAACAAACCCTATCTGAAGAAGTTATAAGCCAACAAAGTTCACTATAATGCAAAAATGTCTAGATTTTGAACTTTGAATTGCTCCCTAGCATTCAAAACAACTTGGATTGACATGAAAATTTTACCACAATAAGAAAACTTTATGGGGAACAAAATCCAACAAATTTGATCAAAAACTAACATTTGATGAAAAAGATACAAGCCCCCAAAGTTGCAGCCATCTCAATGCAGTGTGGGGAACTCAAATTGAACCTGCGAACTTCGAATGGCTTTCAAAATTTTAGTACATCTTGGATAGAGCTGAAACTTTTACCACAAAAATTAGACTAGTATGCGCAACTTTTCCAACAAGTTTTATTGAATTTGAGCATTGTATGCAAAAGTTACAACACTTTGAAGTTGATTGCTAAACTGTGTGAGGACACTTTTGGTCCCCTTGGGCGGTGAGGGGTTAAGGGATTAACCCTTGTTGGCATTAATTCACTGATTTTTCAAAAAAAAATGATGGATTTGGATGAATTTGTGGTGGAGTTGGGGTCAAAAAGTAGGATGAAGAAAATAGGCCAATTGGTAGAAATGGACCGGTCTACCTTAACTTCTAAAGGACAATTGAAAATCCAAGTAGGTTCCTATGAAGCAATTTTAGTTGGATGTTCACAAAATTTTGACACAAGGTGTAAATATGTACCATCTCAGTGGAATTTTTTTTTTTGATCGGGTGCATGGATCATAAGTGATGTTGCCCTGAATTTTTCTAGCAGCTTGGGCAACTTTTGCAAAACTATTATTTTATTTTTGAAGTTTGACAGGTATGTAACTTACATGATACAAGATGCAAATGTCAAAAAAATTAACCATGTGTAGTATAAAAATCTCACTCTAGGAGGAATTAAAGGCTGCTGGTTCTATTGAGTAAGGTTAAAAGAAAAATTCTTCTAACTTCAAATGTTATAATCTTTCAATCCATGCGGTTAAAGTTCTTGAAATTTTTCCACACATTCCTACAATAGTTTAATACTCTAATATAAATGAGTACAATTGAGTTTTGAAGATAAATATTTTTTCATTTTTTTTTTCATTGCCCTAGAAAGTGGCAGTTTTTCACAATTTTTGCCTAAAAAATGCCTTGGTCCTTTAGGGGTCAATTTACATATCCCACATGCATTATTGTACAATTGGGTCAAATAATTTTACAAACCATCTATTGTGTCATTCAATTTTTTTTCTACAATATAAAGTACAATTGACATTTTTTGTCTTGCATATTTGACATTCAATTTTTATGCAATTCCAATGAACCATATCAAAATTTCAATTTCAAAAAATCAAAACTCCATTTTGGATGGATTGTTTAAGATTTTTTATATATCAAAATCATGATGACATATACCTATAAAAAATTAGAGTTTTGGGGGTACTTTAATTTGAGCATTCCACTTTTAGCATATGTACAAAGTAACGCCTAATCAAACATCTTTCATCAATCTTGTCAACAATGGTAGTATTTTCTCAAAAATTGTGCAATTTTGTCAATTTATTATTCATAAAAATGCTACATAAATCTTCTTTCATTTCAATGGTGGCAAACATCAAAATTATTCTACAACAATGAAGAATTATGCTTGAAACAACAGCTAGTCAAGAAAACAAAAGCTATATTCAAACACCCCTAGTCCTTTAGAAGTTCGGCTACATTATTTCGATGCCTTTTTAATAAGGTAAAATAGCCCATTACGGACCAAATGGGGGGTTTGCCCTCATGTCATTACTGAAATTTTTTTATTTTTTTCTCACACAAACGCAAGTGATAGAAATGGTGAGAGCAATTGAAATTATATTTTTTCGATAAAGTGTGAATTTGTTATAAATTTCTGAAGTGTTCTGCCCATCATGGCTAAAAGAGCCTGTAGACTACCCCAAAACCAACAAAAATTATATCCATAACACTCATCTAACTCACCTATTGCAGTCACAATATTTTCTAAAATAGAAGGCCTGAAAAAATCACATCCTACAATGAATTAACACTAAAAAGCTGGAAGTTCCTATTGTGGTTACTAATTACTCCATTCCAGTTACCTAACTCATTGATTGTGGCGCAGATTTAATTCACCGGAAGAAAACCATGATTTATTAAAAAATAACCATAATGGGGTCATTCCTAGGAGTCCGTAATGGGTAAAAGGTCCGTAATGGGTAAAAGGTCCGTAATGGGCTGTTTTACCTTAGTACAAGCCATTCCAGTGCCCTCCCATGCCAACATAGTTACAAAGTTGGCACAAAATGATCTCAATAGCGTTTCAATGCACCATATTGACATGTTCAAAAGTTCCTAATGATCACTAGTAAGTATTGGTCATTCCATTTTTATAGCAAAGAAAAAAATATATTTTTAAATGCTTTTTATGGCATATTGAACCATACAATCTTGTACTAGATTAGTATAAGAATATATGAAAGAAATTTCATAGACTTTAACTGTGTAGATTGCAAGATATTTGTATTTAAAGTGAAAGAACAAATTTTTTTGCACCTTGCTCAACTACATTTTTTGGCTTTGAACCTTTATAACTTATAATATTTGCTCTACTAATTTCCAATATTTACTTTTATATGATAAATAATTGAGTTGACAGTCTAGAAAAAAAATTCAAAAAATCCACACTTAGTTTTCACTCATTAAATAATTGTTAAGCATAAGTAGGTTCAAGATTGAAGGAATAATTAAACTATTATTAGGTCTAGGATGGAATTGAAATACACTAATCTCAATGGTGAGATTGGTCTAGCAAGAAATCTTAACCTTGAGAAACTTTTATTTATTTTTAATTTTAAGAATTGAAGTCAGAAATGATTCCTACATGTTATTTTTTCAAGAAGATGCTCTAATTGCCCCAAAACAAGATTGTCTAAAACTTTCACATAACAAATCAAAATGGAATAAATCAAAGCTTTCCATGTACATAAAAACATAAACTATGTAAAACAAAAAATTAAAATTTTTGGAAGGGTTTTATCTACTTGCCGAACTAAAAAATAGGACTTTTTGTGCCATAATTTTTGCTCCCAAGCTCCAATTGAAATAAAAATTATATTTTGAAAAGCTAATGTGTTTTTTTATCTTCAAAATAACAATTCAAAAAACCACAACAAATATTGAGACCATAGGAGTATGCCCCAAATCCATTTTGTCCTATGAGGGGACAATAGTACTTTAGAAGTTAAAACAAATAATTTATCAAAGTTTGAAGTTAAAGATTTGTAACAAAAGTTTCTTAATAGAGAGTGGCACAAAAATTCTTTAAGTTATAGTTTTCTATACTATAATGTACTTATATCTTCAAACTTTCAAAAATTTAAGCATGTTTTGAATTGGATGTGAATCTTGTTGAATTTTGTTGAATTTTTGCTACCCGATTTGACACTGAAACTAAAAAATACTTCTAAATTTTGCAATATTTATTGGAATGACATAAAACAAAGCTTCATATATATTATGATGAGTAGCATCCATTCTAAAATTTGATGTAAAGATTATAAATCATGAAGTCAATGGAGATTGCCCAAGTTTTGAAAAAGCCCAAAGTGGGCTCCTTGATTCTTTAGGGATTAAAACCAACTCTAGGCTCTCCTATGTAGAGTTGTTGTACGTTTTAGACAAGAATCTAGATGATTGGGACAATTTTACAAATAGCCCACAATTAGTTATTGATACTTCAATTAACCCTTATTTTGTTCTCTAATAATAACATCAAGTCATTTTGCTCAATATTAAGGACAACTTCAAAGTTTTTCTAGTGGATGTAAAAATTTCAAAATATGAATAGAATGTGTCAACCTAATTTTTGCAAGTTAACCATTAAACGTCGCCAAGGACATTTTGCGTTTGATGAATGACAAAGAATCTTTTCTTGTAGGACAAAAGTAAAACTATTCATCCTCAATATTAGGGGTGAAAAGGGGAGATCTTTTACATTACTTTGACTTCCAATGAGTATATTTGGCTTATTCAAAGTACATGATGTCACACGGTATTTTACAAATGCATGATTTCCACAGCCACCAATCCCTCCTTCAAGGGTTAATCAACAATTTCAACATTGAGTGTCCATCATGGACCTTTACAATAACACATCAATCATCATATTTTGATTTGTCAATTGTCAATAATTAACATGCACTTAATTAATATAGAAGGAGTTTTCAAATGAGTTTTTTCAAATTATATACTCTTAAATTGATGATAACAGCTGTAAATCTAACATTCAAAATGTAATTCATAGTTCAAAATCTCCAACTTCTGGCTACAAATCAACACCAAATTATTCCACAGAAATTGTTGTTTATAACACATCTTCACAAAACTTTATAAACCAAGAGATGAAATGAGAGAAAAAAAATAAGAAAACGAATACAATGAAATAAACATAATAAACCTTTGCTCCAAGAGCATGCAGAATGTTACTACATATAGACTGAAAACGCATTACGAAGTTCTCAATCGCTTTGCTCTGTCCTCACCGCTTGAACTTACAACATGGATAAGCCGAAACTGCAGCTCAAAATGTACAGAAAATTTTACAGAAATTGGGGTTGGCTTTTTGGTTCTCCCATTTTGGAAGCGAGAAACTTCACGGACGGATCATAAACACGAAGTAAGGAAGTACAGTATGTACGGATTTGACTCAATGCTCAATTTTGAAGGAAGGACATTAGCTTCGCTTTCTCTGTGAAACTGACAGGGAAATTATTTTTGTCAGTCCTCCGCCTTGTCCATGTCCTCTTCGTCTTCTGAATCTGAAAGAGAGAGCACACAGCAGTGAGAGAGGTTGTGGCAGGAAAAATTCTTGACCGCACGTGTAAAAATGGTCAAAACTGGTGGCTTTCAGATGTTTAGGAGGTGAAATGAATCAGTCAAAAGTGTCTGCTTAGAAATCTACAGGAGGATAAAAATGAGTTCATTAGGAAGATTTAAGGGTAGAAAAAAGTAGGACCAATAACAGTAAGCGATTTTAAAACGCTTAATAACAACCACGACAGGGCAAACGTATAAAAAGTATTGAGGTAAAACAGGAGTGCCAAGAATGTACCCGAGCGAATGTCGTCAGAAATCTTCCCCCAATCTTGAACTTGTTTCACTATCATACGCCACATCAAGACCCACCAGTAGATATGCAAGATGAATAAGCTGATCAACAAGGTATTGAAGATATAGTACAAGACTGGGCCACGTGGGTTCGTCTCTCGGTCGAGAAGCTGCAGGACTTCGTAACTACATAGTCCACAAGCAGACATGATCAACTCAGAATAAGAATTTCAACACAGTATTTGAGAAATGGAAACATCAAATTTGCTTGTACAGAACTGTAACATTACAAAGATTAAAAAACTAACTAACTAAACTTAATCTCCGCAAGTCTAACTAAGCTGCCTTCTAAAGAAGCTATTTCAATTATCAAAGTTTCAAATAAGAATCACATACAAACTGTTACATCAAGCTTTTGCTAACAGACGATGGGATATGAAGAGCCACAGGATTTAGAGTAAATTACCTGGTGCTCCAAATGACAAATGATGGGAAGTAGATGAGCCGCAAGAGGACCCAAGACACGACAAATAGTACGAAAGCCACGCTAGCGCAAGCCTCAAAGCCGAGGTACTTGCTCAATTTCGCTAGTTCCAGGATCACATCATTGGCATCATGGATCGCAAGTACCACCGAACCAACTCGGGCAAATCTGTTGCAATGACACGTACACATAGATTTGTTCTATTTGAATGAGAGCAAGCCTTCCATGAACACTGGAATGACAGTGATAAAAAAAGAAGTTTTCTAATGATAGCAAGACAGTCGTAGAAAAGTGAATCACCACGTTTGAGAATCTCAAATAGCATACAAGTTTCATGTACTTGTCTTTTTTTTTTATATACTTACGTGCCTGGAACGCACCAGGAAGCTTAGGTTAAAACATAGTGCTTTGTCTGACACCTTAAATCGATCATAGCCTTCAAAGCGCAAACCAAGGAGCTTAAAGAACCATGAACATAAAATTCTTGCATAATAGTGGCATGGAAGCTCCCGAGAATAGTGACAACTCAGAGTTAATTAGAGCAAAGTCATGTCAAATTAGAACAACTGAAGCCAAGAAAATCTGAACCTCTGAGGTTATCTCACATGTGACAAAAATGGCTCATTGGGTTGAAGAGCTCACTTATTCAATCGTTGAAGAACAAGGTGTCAATATTCCTGTTCAAGCCAATTAAAAGAGTACTCAACGAGGCTTCTCTGGGATATTATGAAGGTGCCAAAGGCCAATTACCTGGAAAGGTAAGAGAAAATGACGAGGACAAGAGCAGCAACATGATGTGCCATACTAACACCAAAATCCTTTCGTTTGGTCTCCCAGAATATCAAGGCGAAGATGCTGTAAGTGTAGAATCCACCCGCAAATCCATAGAGCACTTTCAGCTTGAGCCTGATCAATCGACACCAAAACAATGGTACTATGAGCAGGAGATCCCACAGTTTGTACTTTTCAATCACGGCCTGTGGGAATTGTACATTCAGGTACAAATTGTGAAGTGCCAATTTAAGCGAGAAGAATACGAAATTTCAAAAGCAGAGACATTCAAACCTCTTTCAGGGTCATAACGTAGAAGCAAGTACCTTGCCATCTGATTAGGCCATCGCTGATCGCCCGGGCCTACCCAAAACTGCTTGCTCTCGGTGAACCAGGGCTCATTGTAAGTCACTGCCAAGGCAAAAAGCTCCGCTGTGAGGTAATACAGACCCTTCCACGCGGACTCCTTGAACTTGGTGAGCCTTCTATGTTGATAATCCTCCATGTCTTTTGATACTACCTCTATGTAGGGCTGCCGTGTACCACAAAACACCGTCCTTCCCACTCTCTGCAAGTCCGTAAAACAAAAGGGAGTCACAATAGACTTCAGCAAACTCCTTGAATTCTAAACTGCAGCCCTGAATTCTAAACTATAACCTATTCCCCTGCACTTCATCCATTTCTCTTGTCATAAAAAAAATGGAAAGTTACGCCACAACCTCTATTGGATTCTGCGGTCATAACATTCTCCAATCATTCTGCAGTCATAACATGTATTGAACAGCATTGCAACCTCCTTCCAGTATTCTGAAGATACCCCTAATTTGATTCAAGCGCCGAAGAAGAAGAATATCTCCGGTCTAAAGAGCAGTGTGAAAGAAACGAAGAGTCCATTGGAAGTACTTCTACCAACTGGGCAGAGAGAACAATAAGTTCAATGACAAAAGGAACGGCCCAACAACAGGCTCGCTTGTAGATAACTCGGGAGAACTTCTGAATATACAATATTGAAGGGGTTGGAAAGAACCTAAAACTATTCAAACATACACGTTCACCGTCTCCAATACTCAATGAATCCAGTTTCAACCAATTCGCTGAAAACACTAGCTGAAAAAGTCCAAATAGGCCATGCCGGAGTTCGGGAGAACGCAACCGCGATTCCCCTACTACTTACAACCTTGTGTGTGAGAGTGTCACTTCGAGCTAAACAATTCGAGTCTATCATCCATGAGACCCCAAAAGTCCAGAAAATTTTCAAATTGAACTTCCAAGGAACACTTCAAGTTAGCTACGGATTCCCAAGAAAACTCCTCCAAGTCAGCTAATTATGGATTCGCAAAAGACACAGAAAATCTCCATAGCTCAAGCGTAATATTCCACAGCTCAGAAGCTTAGTGCACAAAGCAGACTCACGAACCTCCAAGAGCAAGTTGTCGAACACGAAGCGCACAGTCGGAAAGATCGCAGCAAACACGGGAATCATGAGCAAGTCTTTGGCCACCGGGTAGCTTTCCTTCTCCCAGTCCGGCCACTTCACCGTCCCTCCCCATCCCCATCGCGGTTGCAACACCATCAGCAGCGACCCCATCACCACCGCAGCTGCAGACGTCGTCCCCGAGAACGCCCCCCACAGAGGAATCCCCGAATCCCTGCCAAACCGCTGCGAATTCAAAAACCCACAGTGACCTGAATTCATTCCACGATGAACCCAATTGAACCAACCAACCCCAAACCATCCAGGAATTCGTTCAGCTTCCCATCCCACATGAACAGCTTCCACAGCAATTGTACAGCTTCAAAAACAGAGAGTCCAGCTCTACCTCGGGGTCTTCGCTTCCGTTTTCCTTGTTGCCCATGACGCTCCCAAACCACAACCCCAGGG
Source organism: Antitrichia curtipendula (assembly GCA_951230915.1). Classification (NCBI taxonomy): domain Eukaryota; kingdom Viridiplantae; phylum Streptophyta; class Bryopsida; order Hypnales; family Leucodontaceae; genus Antitrichia; species Antitrichia curtipendula. Next base: position 5,532,341 of record OX579634.1, read on the forward strand.
ACACACTAACTTAATTGCTCCTCCGGGAGTCTTGACCTCTTGGGCATCAAGGTTGGATGTCGTCAGACCGTCACCCAAACCGCTGCAAGCGAACTGAAGGCCTGCACTCCGTTAGTAGTAGTAGTTATGATTGCAGGCGATCCTTCGCTAGAAGCTTTCGGATTGGTTGCCAAGTCGGCTGCGGTTTGGAAAGCCGCTTGCATGGCAGACGCGAAGCCGCATGCGTAAGAGCGATGTCCATGAAGGGAGACCCCACTGCCGGAAAATCTTGAGCTGGGGAAGAGGCTCCAACGGCTGGAATGGCGGAACGACATTCGAACACTCATAGGCCTGGCCTGCCCAATTCAGCTGGGCTTCCAGGCTGGGCTGCCACCTGGGCAGGCAGGGGCTGCTCATGAGCCTAATTGTGGACCCCGACTGATTTTTAATTTTTGTTTTCAAGTTTCGGAGATGACAGCTGATGGGGATCTATCGGGGTCTGAGCTGGAAGCAGTTTGGTCTGTAAATCAGTGGATGGAGGATGTAGAATGTGGATGGAGGATGTAGAATGTGGATGGAGGATGTAGAATGTGGATGAAGGATATAGAATGTGGAAGAAGGATATAGAATGTGGATGGAATACGGTAAGAGGTCCGTAAACCACTCGCAGGATTCTTCCCGTTCATTTTGCGGGGTGGTTCTCGATTGCAATCCACGATTACTTGGATAAAACTGCGTAATCGAGCATTACGGGTTTTTCATCCGGTTCCAGTTGTCATCTTCAATTTCTCATCCTCTCCGCTTGTGATTTACGTTGGGCAACGCCTTCGTCGTCGGGGATTGAGGGAAAAAAAAGCGCCTCCTTGTCAGGCTTCGCCCTCCTCGTCAGCACTTTTTTTCCCCACAATCCCCTCCTCCTCAGGCATTGCCCTATATATAAAGCGCTTGGGGTTCTAAATGCATCCTCAAATGCAAAGGGTATATTTTGTTTTTTCATTGCACTAAGAGCATCACCACCCATTCATGGCCAAGCTTCTGGCCTGGCACTTGGGCGGGACTGACCAAGAAAAAGTGGTCCACCCGGATTTGGGGAGAGACAAAAAGAGACCGGCCACGGCACAAATGGCTCCAAAAACAGTAGGACCTTGACCCCGCAATAGTTGTTGACTTTGTAAGTTTATTCTCTATGGAAGGATCAATAAAAACCCAATATTCATGAAACTTGTAATATGTGATTCTAGTCAAGATGTACATTCTTCCTATAAAAAGAAATGAGACATTTTGGCTTTTCACAAAAAAAATGATTTTTATGTAGAAATTTCATTCAAATAATAATAGGTCTAAATATAGTCCATTCTAAGTGAAATTGCACATGAAGTTAGAATCCCCTTAGTACAACAATATGTCCAAATTTCACTTCATAATTCTAATTTCTCAAATTGTAAGAGCGATTTATATGGTGGCCAACTACTTTGGGGAGTCACTATATATTAGAAAGAATTAGTTCAAAAGACTCAAAGACAAGTGTAATTGTATCAATCCAATAAGAAGTGAAATTGATATGAATATTTGAACACATTTGGTGCAAAATACAAAACCATCAATAGGTGGAGGTCATGACCATTTTAAAAAGGTTTAAAATCATTGGTCCACCATCCTAATATTTTTTTATGTGTATTTTAAAAGTACAAGTTTAACATTCTAAGAGCACTCTTTTATTGCTAGAAGCTACAACTTATTTTGATAAGCATTTGTTCACAACTAAGCCCACTTGAACCAACATTTAATGAACCACATCTTTATTAGCATGCTATCCTTTGAAGCTACAACATTTATGTTGCATTTTTGCAAACTATGAAGCTAAATATGTTGAAATTTCATTAAACGATGTGGTTCATTAAATTTGAAGTGCCTTACAAACCACCTTTTCTAACTTTGATTACTTATTCAGTATTAAATGTCTACCGTAACAATTGGATATGGTAGTGTTCATTTAAATGTAGTGATATCTTTATCCGGAAATGGAAATGTCACTTATACAAATTACAAATTCTTGTAATTTTCTATCAATATTTTCAAACAAATTTGTATCTCCTTGGTGCAAAATGCAAGGGTTCAATGAATTGAAGTAGCATTGAAGATGGCCCCTTTTTCAATTGTCTAGGGCTAAACCACGTCTAGTCCTATGAAATTTTGTGTTTGGATATAAATACATGAACTAATTGTTTGATGAATGATAAAATTTGAAAAATTGAATTCATAACTACTTGGAAGTTAGGACTCCAAACTTGTTCATAATATATAGAGTACATAATGTATAAATTTTATGCTTGTTAACAATTCAACATTGAAACCTTAGTCAATCTAATCAAATGAGTCTTTATTAAAGTCTTCTAGTTTTTAAAGGTCAAACCACTTGACTACATATTTCCATTTTGTAATTGGAAATTTTGAATACTCACCTAGAGCATAATTCTATTGATTTATTTCAACACATGGCTTTACTTCTCTTTAATTTACAATATGATAAAGGTGTATGGGCCTCACAAGCATTTTTGATAGGTTCACTCAATATCTCCAAATAACAATGGAATATTATTACAGTCAAATACAATACAAGGCACACTTTTGAATATACATCCTATCTTAATTTCTTAGCCATTCTTCTACATACATATTTTCTTCTAATAATAATGTAAATTTATTGACAATTCAATTACTACTTAAGTTAATTCAATTTATATGAGTATATGAATAGTAATGTCAAACCTCCTCATATCAATTGGATGGATATGATCTATCTAGTATGCATTTGGATGAATAGACAATAAATGAAAGTTGGAGGAATGCTCGATGACAAATACAATATCTTGGATACTATGAAATTATCTTAGTCCATACTATATTAATTTTATTTAAAATATAGTAAAATTTTAAATTAGTGCACCTTGTAGATTCACATGATTAAAATTAACGAATTGGTGTTAATACTGTGGGGCACACTACTTCAATTAACTTCAATATAAATGAAATTGACTGCCGGTATGCCCAAATTAACCTTGAAATGAACTTCAAAATCCCTTCACTTTATATGTTCTCATTTAGTTACTATTTATGCTTGAAATTCTTATATTTATTTATTTAGAAATGAAGTCACATGTTTTCTATAAGTTTTAAAATTTTAAAATGTTTTCGAAATTATAAAACTACTATGATTTGTTAAAGGGAAAAGTGAAGAAAAGCTCCATTAAATACAAAATTAACCTAAAAAATCTTAAATTTTGTCCATGGGTGTATGTATTAGTATAAAATATCATAGAATATAAATATTTTCCACATCTTTCTAAAATTAGACAATTAAGAGACCATGGTTAATATATCCAAAGTTGAAATTGCAATAAAATATTGAATTCTAGGAATTTTTCAGATTTTTGAGTTGGAATAGAAGCCACAGTTCATTATCTTCATTTCATTAATTGGGCCTCAATTCAACAAAGATCATTTTATTGTTCAAAATTCACATTATGAACAAGGAGCTTGAAGATGCCAAAATCACACTACATGGTGATCTATGGATTAAGCATCTTCCTATGTAGAAAGTCAACAATTCCACAAAGAGAGGATTTTCAACACCTTCCAAAAGCAATCAACTATAGCCAAAATAAGAATTAGATGAATTTTTTTTCTCCATCCCCTTGGAGGTGTTAAAATGTCATCCAAAGGCCATATTTTGACCGCCCAGGCATTCCAAGGTAATAATTGAAACTAGAATCCAACAAATCTGAAAAAATACTCCTAATTGTAGTTAGTAGTAAGGTAGATCCTTTGTAAATCAATAGGTTCAGCTCTAGTTTGACACATTACATTAGAGAAGTTATTACATTAACCCCTAAATTTCCTGAGTCTTCTCGGGAATTGTCATTTTGGAAAACCCCCATTATAAAGCACTATTTAGAAGAGTATTTTGGAATTGATATACAAATGAAAGTTGTAGATTCTACATTTTAGATTCTATCTGTAAGGATAGATTCACCAATGCTATCACCAATATTTTTTATATGAACTTTGAAAGGAAAAATTTAAAATTCCTTCTAAATTTGATTACAAACAAAATGTTATAATTTCTAGAATGAAACTTGCTGGAATGGACTTGAAAAGGGTTCTCTTGGCATGGTGATTTAAAAAAAAAATTATATTCTTTACATCTATGACCTCATTTTTACAAATCCAATTTTGAACTAGAATAACTATAATTTTGGCTTGGTCAACCACTTGACATGCTTCCACATTTGTAATTTTAGGAAAATATGTACTCTAATAACACCAAATTCAATAGATAGATAGGACAGGAACTTGATGAAGTATCTCTATAAATTAGGATGACTTTCATCCAAGCATCGACAAGAAAGAAACTAGGAATATGAATATGTTCATCATCAAAAAATTGGACGTCAGAGCACTTAACCCTTAAACATTGACACAAATGTTTGGTGTCCAATGGATGATAGGGTATCCTTCTAGTAGGATAGAAATGCAACTATTCATCCTCAGATTTTTTGGGTGAAAAGGGGAGGTCTTCTATAGTAGTTTGACTTCCAATGATTCACACTGTAATGAAAAGGGATGATTTCCAAGGTCATCAGGACTCGCAATCAATATTTCGTGACAGGTTTATTGGCTTATGAGTATTGACTTAAGAGAGGTTCTACTTGTATAAGAAGGAGCTACCGACTCTTCTTAAATATTCTCAAGCTCGAGACGAAGATCAGTTAGAACTCGTGCTGTCACATTCCAACAGAAGAGGATACTGGAACAAATAACGTGCAGAACAAAATGCTGGATACGAAAGATACACAACCAAACATGCTCTTCAGAGACTTGAGTAATTAAAGGACCGTCAAAACAGGATCGGTTAGAAGTAATGAGCTCTCCAGGCACAAAGTCCTAATCCTCAGAAAGAGTCTTCAATATCTAGTCAAATACTCAACGTCACAGAAGCGGGAGCATAAAGAACAGACATTATGAAACTCTACATAAGCCAGAGTCTGAATGTTCACGGCACGTGAGAGTTTTATGGCTCAGATCTCTTCGTCCATCCACTTCAGTAGTTCAGTCGAGGTCCTGCATGACCCTTTTCCCAAATTTCCTTCCGCAAAGAACTGTTGGTGAAGTCCACGACCTTCGCGACCAAGAGGGCCCCAGATTTTGTTGAAGAACGCATCAGTTGCCAGTCAAACAGCATCATCGCCTGAGAACATAACAGGCAGCAGGCAGCACGTGCCAGGACGGAAAAAAAAACGAACAAAAACTGAGCGTGTGCGCGGCGGTCACTCTTGACTACCGTATACATCAGTCCTTGATTGGAAATCCAATGACATAGCTATAGCAGCTTTAGAGAATCTGCAAGAACAAGGACAGCCACGACCACTAATTCTACTAGACACAACGAAGCAAAAGAAATGGTGCCAGTAAGTCATCCAGAACCAGACACAAGCCAGCGAATCAAAAAACCTGACGCAAATTAGCATAGAAACAAAAAAAAGGCAAGCACCTATCCATCCGCAACATACATTTCACGCAAGCAGAAAGTTGAGAGAAAGAAAGTCCCCTGTGGAAAGGTGCCAGTCTTCTGACATAAGACTCAGTTCTTGATGGGAACTGGTTTCTCCAGGGCCCTGCAGAGAACAGATCGTGAGATTAACACTTCCAGAATTTGTCGCATCCAAAAATATAAATCCTGAGCAAAAAAAAAGGTAATGAGTAACTCAAAAAGATGAGACTCTATCTTCTTTGTAAGAACTTTGGTACGCTGCAGGAGAAGCAGCCTTTCACATGTCCTGCAATCAACTACAAATTCCGACTGCAGGATAATGCAAGTGTCTGAAGAACATGTTTCATGCTCGCACTCTTACTATGCATATAGATACTACCTTCGGTAATAAAATAAACCTTCACTCCTCTCGAACTCACTGGTTTCTTTTTGACGGCAGTGGAGAGCTACTACGACCGCGGGGGCTGCTGTTCGCAATGACCCTGTGATTCGGTAAACAACGAAAGACGTTAGCCATCAATGCAATCGACCACAACACAGATATAGCATATGGAAAATTTGAATTCATATAATTTGCTGAACCAATCAACCCAATAGTGCGCATCCCTCCATGCCACTCAAGCGCTTTACTTCCAAAAGTAGCAACTTTTGTGGTTATCCAAACAAATTGTGAAGGTAAGCAGTGCAAAGATTGAGCAAGCGTTTCTTACTTCTTGGGGCTTCGGCTCTTTGAAAAATTCTTAGCTCCACGTGGAGGAGAAGCCCGCTACATAGAGGATAGCAACAACGGCGAAGTCAGAAAGGATCATTTCTGGACATAATGTACCACAAGCGACTGAATCAATCACGCGATTGGCTTTTGAAAATTTCTAAAAACTCAAATATGTCATACCATTACGCATGGATGAGACTTATAAAATGCATAAAGCAAGTCAACTTAAAACCTACGTGCCCAAACGGCCAAGTGTCTGCTTCCATATCTATGAGAGTTGAAATATATCATAGGAGGCAACAAAATGTACCAAAAGAAAGAAGAAATCATACACTAAATTTATGAACGATAAAAATATATCTTGAACGTTACTATAACCAACTATTGGCTTGCAAAGTAGACTCCCTATTATTTAGCTTGGGCACTTAGCGGTTACTGAGATCCACTGCCCAGACAACTGACGCCTACTGAAATTCAGACAACGAACCACCGGCATGTAGATCGTGTAAGCAATGAGTAAAAGAGATGAAGAAACCTTCTTTGCTGGGCTTGGTGAAGACGAGTAAGAGGTTGACTTCCGACGGTTGCCAATAGGAGAGCGTGCCCTTCATACACAAAAGAGACTACACTAAGTTACAAGATATGGAGATTTAGATCATCGAAAAGGTAATTCAGCTATTCTTATTATTAAAATACAGTAATAAAAAAAATCTCTACTACGGGATGCTATTTTATAATCAGAAATTACTAAGAAGTACAATTCAAATACCTCCGTGGAGCTGAACGCGATCTGGAGCGTGAGCGAAGTGGTCGGCGTGGCTGAGGAGATCTGTCAGTGCGGCGTCTTGGTGGGGATCTGCGGGGCGGTGGTGACCTTGCACGTCTCCCAGGCGGTGGAGATCTGCTCATCATATATGGTGAGGTACAGCACGGCGTTAAAACCTAAAAGACCACGGTTTTAAAATGACCAATTCGATTAATCATATTGTCCGAAATATAATCCAGAGGGAGCCAATTTTTTATATCACCGGAATAACTGAAGCATATAGCATATGCTGTTCAAAAAACAAACATAATTGGAAAAAGGAAGTTCCCATATGGTCTACTCAAAACTGCCAAAAAAACGATGAGGTTCAACTTTGGTCCTCTGAACCCTTGAGAAAATATAATCTCTAATATTGTTCAGAATACCCTCGCGACATCCCTCACAGAGTCCAGCATCTAACCAAGAGTATACGATGAAAAGATGGATTAGCCAAGAGCACAAATTCATTTACTGACCAGGGCAATCAGCCTCACTTACCTCCTCCTGTATGGGGGTGGAGAGCGTCGGCGTCCTACAGGGCTGCCTCGTATTCTTCTAGGAGGAGACCTAACACAAGAAAACAAATATGAATAATCGATTACATTTCTTAACAAATCACTTCACAGAAAAGGCTCAAGTGTGAGACACCCCACCTAATAGGTGAACGATGGCGGCGACGAAATGGCGAAGGGGAGCGGCGGCGAGGAGACGATGCCACTGGAGGCCGTCTTCGAGGTGGAGAATCGACCTTCCTCCTTCGGGGTGACACAGAACGTCTTCGAGGGGAAGGAGATGGCGATCGTCCTCTTCGAGTTGATGGAGCTGTGATTCCATATATGATCAGCGTCAGCCCCCCAAAATAATGAAAGTAAGGTAGAGAATACAAAACCCGTTAAGGATCTGATTCCCTCTCCTATACAGATCCCTGTGCAACAGCTACTCATCTCTTCCAATACACTCAATTGGCAAGTGATGTAGGCATGACTTGGCTACACGTCTATGGGTACTGATCTTTGAATGAAAACGAGGTTCTCTACTGTCCCTTCAATTGTAGTCTACAACCTCCCACTTTGAAATGGCATAAGAAATTCATACATGGTGATAAAAATTTGATCTCAACTGACTTGGCTCTCGTACCTAAAGTGATCTCACCATAGCTCTATAGTGATCACACGCCTACATAAGTTGATATGCTTAAAGAGACGAAAATGGTACTCCTCTACTTCACGTGTACATACATAGAATGTAATAAGACCAATGTCCGGAACAGCAGAGGGATAATATCGCTTACAATCACGGCGGCGTGGACTATCCTTCAGATGGTCACGCGGAGGCATATCTCGCCCCATGATTTCCCTCTTAGGAGGAGGTGAGACGACTCTTTTCACAGGAGGGGGAGTGGCCTTCTTTCTAGGTACCAAAATGAATTGTGCACTCACAACGTTTCCATCAATTTGGCCCTGCAACATCATGCCCATTTTGGTCAGTAGTGATTTGCAAGGAAGCACCAGTGACACTTCATTTTACGAAAGCTCCAGCACAATGCAATAGCAAGTACATCCCAGAAAATGCTTCTGAACCTGTCCTGACTTCAGCGAGACCCTGAACTGTGCAAAAGTTTTGAGATGTAAACCAAGAAGACCAAATGGGCTTCATGATTTTTTAGCACTTTTGCGCGGGTCATATGGGGTTTATGTTTGTTCGTTTTTTTGAAAGAGGGAACACCTACAATGTTCTTCAATGATTCTGGTGCTATAAAACTCGACCAAATCTGAATTGTAGTTTTCACAATACGATCAATCAAATTGGATTGAGCATTCCTATAGGTAAGATCACACACCCCGTCCATATGCGCCAAAGCCTTTTCAGCATCGACTCTTGATTTGAACACGACATAACCGTAGCCTTTGGGTAAATTCACCTATTCACCACACCACCAGAATGTCAGAAGAATACGTTCCCCCTCCACACAAACAACGACGTGTGTACAAATTCGTAAAATATCTTCACATTGGATAATTACTTCAATCTAGACCTGCAGGAACACAATACCTCAAATAATAAAGAATCTACTATTGTTAAGACACTGTCCTCAAGGCAATCGATGTAAAAGTACGGAACAAGCTTCTGGGTGACCTACAGTGCGATCCATAGCTAGCTCCACGTTTGCCACCTCCCCATAATTTCCTGTAGCACATAAGCCAATAGATACGTTTAGAAAAACACAGAGACATACCCACAGGGAGCTCAAACATGAAGAATGATACAGGTCAAGTACATTCCAAAGCACTCGTGATTGCGTAATAGAGATACGGAGAACGCAGCATACATACCAAATATCTCTTTTAAATGAGCTTCATTCACATTCCGAGTAAGACAACCCACATGCAGCACAGTCGACTCGGGGGTCGGAGTGCTTAGTTTTCTGTCCAGAAGATCAGTACATAATAAGTGTACAATACTATGGGCATTCAAAAACAGCAAAAGCCATTTCTGCCTTCAAACGGAGATACAGCGTGTGCAAAGGACCAAGTAGCGGTCGACAGAGCCCTTCGAAAGACTCACCGCAAAAAAAACTGCCGAAATTGGACCTCGCGTTTATTTAGCCAATTGAGGAGGTCATGCACGGAGTTTCTTTTGTTCAATTTAACTTAATTTTTTTACCAACACATGCAATGTTCTTCACTGATTTTGATAACATAAAGGTTTGCCCCATCTGAATTATTGATTTCTCACAATATGATCAATCAAATTGGGCGTTTTAAATGCTTGAAATCTCGGAAAACGAATTGCTTACTTTACTGGAGAAAGCTTCTTGGTGGGGGGCGGCGGCGACGGTCTGCTTTTTTTGGCAACATCACTGCACAAAGCAGCAAGAGTAGAATTATGAAAATTTGACCAAGAAAGCATAACCAAACAAAAAATCTTTAAATATCCCATTCGATCTTGTGAAGAATTTTTCACTGTCGATAAGACCACTACGAAGCCCCAAAATATGGAGCTCCTCCAATTTAGAACAACACTCTTCAGAATCATCTAATAATACAAAACAGAAAGATTAGTACCCTGGTTTCACAGGAGGGCTCCGACTTCTGGAGCTCTCGCTACCAGAAGACGAAGACGACCGTGACCTTGATCTCGATGACGAAGAACCCGTGTATGAGGACGAGCCAGTGGTCACTGATGGCGACGCCGCTTTCGGTTTCACTGCAGGTTTTGCCATCGCTCTCGCACTACACCAACCTCACTTCCCTCTCTCTCTCTCTCCACCTATTGGCCAATTCAGCGAAACAAAGGTTACTCAAGAACTCAACAACATAACAAGAGTCTCTACGACCAAGAAGAGGGTAGAAAGAAACCACAATGTGCTCTTCATCGTAACATTAAAAACAAATTTCGAAAAACTCCTGGGCGACTCGATTTCTATAGCATACGCAGGATATTCCAAGCCTCCAAACCTTAAACCCTACATCTCTCTCTCAATTATAAAAGACAATGGCGACCGGTATTCGCTCTACTGCTCATGGAAAGCAAGCCACAAAGTGCCAAATCAAACTCACAAGGCACATATTTCCAAACCCTAAACCTCTTCAAAGAACTACACGAAACCTTCAAACCACTAACTCATGAATGCAACACCATAACGACCAGTTCCACCCCTCATCAATATTTCAACCATCACCTCAGACACAAAGCTCCTAAAGAATTCACTAAAAGAAACCAATGCATGGACGGATACCCCAGTCCAAGGTCACCGGACGGTCAGAATCATGCAGTACTCATCAACCACCATAACGCAAGAGAAGTCTCAAGAGACCACATCTCTGATCAAATCGACACTCGTTGCTGAAAGATCGAACGTCAACGCACCTGCGGAGGAATTTAATTGGTCGCCGGCTCGACTTGCTGCCAAACGAAATCAGCAGACAGAACAATTCATTAACCAAACGCTCTACCGAACTCAACGCTCAAGTTAGGGCTGCGCAACCCATATCTCGGCCCCAACTAGAGTTTCGATGCTATATCTACCAATCGACAAGATGTCCCTTGAGGCAGTTGGTTGTCGAGTGGAGGGTTATCAGCATCTGACTGAAGATGTTCGAGAATGCTTCCTGCCGATTCTGTGAAGATTGATTCCAGAGCAGTAATCTCGAGCAAGAGATTGCCATTCTTCTGGGAATCTCAGTCATTCTGTAGCGTTTGATGCCATTTTTTTTTCCATTTTCGAGCTCCCTGGCTTGTGCTCCACCCAAGAAAATGCTACATTGTGCTCTAGATGAACGTTACAGCCACTCCAGAGGTGGAATTTAGAGCTTGGAATTGGGGATTAGGGGTGAACTATGGATTGCTGCTTGGGTCCGCGACTTAGTAATGGATTGGAAGCAAGGAACCATGGCTTGGGGTTAAGTCATGGCCCTGTGCATCACGCTGTGAGATTTTCGTGGGTTAGAAACGGAGTCTATGGGGAAACAAGTCTATTGCGAGGAGCAAGTGGATTATCTGGGAAAAGGGGGAGACGATATGCGGTTTTGTGCTGTAATGGCCGAGAGAAAGGCAAGACGGCTGTGATTGTAGGAGCTGGTCCAGCAGGTGCGTTGCTAGCGTTGCTGCTGGCGCGGCAAGACTGGAAGGTGGATGTGTTTGAGCGCAAGCAGTGGAGCGGTGCAAGCTGGGCTTCTGGACAACCCGAGGGATGGAATGTGATGCTGGGAGCGCGCGCGGCGTATTGTCTCGAAAACGTGGGGCTGAAGGAAGATGTGTGGAGCGAAGGCGTTTTGTGTAGCGGTCGCACTGCAGTGACAGGTACTCTTGAATTCTCCAGGGTTTAGGGTTTAAGGCTTTTGATGGCCATCTGGTTTGTGTCTGCAATCTGGATTTGTTTGAGGGGCAAGAGGCGGATTGAAACTAAAGTACCGGTCATATGGGTACAAATTGCTAGCCGTTTCGCAATTCTCCACAGGGTTTAGGGTTCATCTCGAAAGGACCAAGAGGCGCAAATTTTAAGAATCGTTTGGCCAACAAGTACAAGTTCGTAGCTGATTCTGTTAATATAGAAATTGGCACCTATCTGAATTATGTTTTTCACAATATGATCAATCAAATGGGCCATTTTAAACCATGAATCCTCGGTCAGTGAGGGGTTAAGGGTTAGCATTCGTCTTTCAAGTGCAATCTGGTTTCAGTTGTGTTGCAGGTCCAAATAGTGTTTTTTATCGACACACGCCATGTTCTTCGCTTATTCTGGTGATATGAACTTTGACCCCATCTGAATTCTATTATTTTCACAACATAATCAATCGAGTTAGTCGTGTTAAAACCATGAATCCTTGATCTTGTAGGTTAAGGGATAGCAGTCGTGTTTGAGGCGATGTGGTTTGAGTTTTTGTGGTGCAGGTGGCGGATTGAAACCAAAGTACCAGCCATATGGATACGAGTTGCTAGCCATTCCGCAACCGAAGCTAGCGTCCGTGTTGATCAATTCCGGGATGCGTCAGTACCCTGGGCAGATTTCCTACCACTTCGGTTGGGCTTTGCAATCTCTGCATCCGGATGACACCATGGCGGAGTTTTGCCCTGATGGTTCAACTGGTCAGGACAAGATGGTCGTGACAGCTGATCTCGTGGTTGGGGCCGATGGGCTTCATTCCAGAACAAGAGCTGAATTGGAGAATAAGACGGCGGGTTTCAAATCCACCGTGCACTCTGTGCCTGCAGGTCGTCACATCCGGTAAGGTGTGTGCACTCTATGTTTTTAGCACTATTTGAAAGATTCGATGGCTCCTAGAGCCCTCTGATTTGCTTGCAGAACTAGCAGTTCACGTATTCGATCAGAGCATGGGTAATAACTTGTTCATAGCATTCTATGCTACCACTCACAAAATTTGACCCAGAATTGAGCAAGAAATCTCAAGCGAACTGGTGGTTGGCTCTGCTGTCTCCGAAACTTCAATTACTTGTTGTGACCTCAATACTTTGACTTATATCTCACTAAAAGCGCATTTCAGTAGCTTTTCAACAAGATACCACTCAAAACATTTGTTGAGAGTTGAACACAAAACTTCTAGTTACAATTTTGAGTGCAACTATTGATTATGCCATCTCTGGTTACCAGGGTCTTTAAACCCACTGTTCCAGTTTTACAAAGTAGCAATGCAAGTAATGTTAAATTGTTTAAGAAGCAATCATTATAAAAGTCTACTTTCGAGTTGTAGCCTCTGATCAATCAATGTGGGTTTGCTGTCATTGTATGCATGTGGTCAGGCTGAGAGTACCTGTAGATGTGGTTGGGGAGCAAGTGGACGAAGATGGGAGCACGCATGGCCCAAGCATGCTGGTGGTAGCCAGACGGGCAAAGCTCATGTGGGGTGTTCCGAACCGGGACGGATCTATGGGGTTGACACTTCAAGGCATTCAGGGCGCCTCGCCAGCTGATGTTTCTTTAGAAATGCAGGAGACGTTCCCTGAGGTATGCCTCAGTGAGCCCTCTTGCAATTACGAATCGGTAATTGTATCCTTCTGTTTGGAAGTAATGGCTTCACTACCATGCTCGACGTTGATTTGAGGTCACTTCAGATTGCATAGGTCCAACCAAAAAGCTTGAGATAACAAGAAATCCTACTTCTTAATTGGTGGAAAAAAAAAATTTAATTTATGTTAACTCGTTTTGTTCAATGGTAACTTTTGAAGAGGTGGTGCTTAGATGGCTCTGACGTGGCATGCTTAAAGTGTTTGAGATTACAATATTTCAAGCTTACTAGAGGTGAAATGGACGCTTGTTACCTCAGATGTATCATAGGGTGTCATAAATGGAATGAATTATTTTTAAGCTTGTTATTTCACCCCTACTTGCATATGATGTTGGTTCGAATTCTAAGCTTGTTGCTTTAACTTGAACAATGTAAAGTAGCCGTAAGCCATTGGTTAAGGTGCCCTGGTTTGTTCATTATCTCAACAGGAGAAACTGTCTTCGGTTGACACATTTTTTTGGTTCCTGATTGCAGTTGTCAACGTTTTTTAACGCGGATGGGGAAGCAAGTGCACGTTTAGCGTCTGCTCCAGAGCGCATGCAAGGCACGGTTATGGCAACATCGTACCACTACAAGCAAATTGTATGTTCCTGACCACTCCACACGTTAACGTCTCATGCAACTGTGCTATTGCTCGGAATTTAACTCCTAGAGGCGCAAATTGGGCCTGATGGGTTTTAGCAGTCTTCATTAGGTCGTATGGGGTCTGGGTCGTTTAGACGTTTCAAATTTTTATTTCTTTCTAATCAGCACATGCAATGTCCTTCATTGCTTCTGGTGACATAAAATATTGCCTCATCTGAATTACATCTTCCACAATATGACCAATTGAATTGGTCGTTTTCCAACCATCAATCCGTGGTCCTTTAGGGGTTAGTTATCGAGTTTAGTTTGCCTAGGGAAGTCACTGTGAGATTCACATAATGTGGGCCTGTCGTTTCTGCAGGTGTTATTAGGTGACGCTGCCCATTCTCTGCTGAATGTCACCCACCTAGGAACAGGCTTGGCGCTGGAGGATTGTCTCGTGCTGGATCGGCTGCTCCAAACCGCGGCGCAAGATCCTGACAATAATGTGATGAAGTGCGTAGCCAGTGCTCTGTCCAGCTTTTCCAGTGAACGTATTCCAGAAATGAGAGCTGCGGCACAGCTGTGTTCCGATGTTTCTAAGACTAACATGTAAGATTCCCCTTCTACTGTGAAAGCTCATATTCTAGCATCCCAGGCGCTCTGTTTCAACAAGGTAGAGGGTACTGTTTGCGTCTTTTAAAGCATTTTGAGGTGTGTTTTTTGAGAGATATCACTCAACAGAGGTCACTGGAGAGATCACCTTGATTACGATAGCCAAATCTGTTGAGATCAAATTGTTGTCACTATGTATAAATTGCTTCAGCAATTATTCAAATTGGGAGGTTGTAGACCACCATTGAAGGGACAGTAGACAACCTGATTTCCATTCAAAGATCGGTGTCTAACCAAGCTATGCTTACACCACTTCTTTATTAAAGGCAAACCGAGTGTATGAATGGATGAGTTACTGTGGAAACAAGGGTCAAAAAAGGAGACAGGATCACGTCCCTAACGTCTTTAAGATCCCCTATCATATATTAAGAATTTGGAACCGGCATTGTGTGTCTTCTATATGCAGGTTCCAAGTGGAATTGCAGCGGGCCATTTTGAGGGTTGTGACAAGAGTGTTGCCAAGAGTGCAGCCTTGGCAGAAGGCAGCCAACACCCAAGTAGTATCAGTTCAGCAATTAGTGAAGTGGCGAGCCAGAGAGATTCTGATTGTGCGAACGGCACTCGTCTTTGCTATGGTGCTTTTGCTGATGCGTGCTATTCGTTTGGTTCGGCTGGCATTCCAAGTAGTCACTCCACTGGCAGGTTTCCTGCAAAGATGATGTAGACTTTAACATTGTGTGGAGATCCCATGCACAAGACTCCTTGCGATACAGTCCCTTCGTACATTCTGTTTCGGTTTTCTGGTAAAATCTTCTCATACAAGGTAAGTTTGCATGGAAGACCTTTGCACGCCAATCTTCGTGCATATTTGAAGCAATGGATCATTCTGGTAGTCCCAGTTTTCATTCTGTATTGTTGCACAGTTTCATTGCAATGTCAAAAATTTGCCTGGCCGGGGATTTAAGTTACTACCGGGAGTTGTAGTTGAGGCCCCGCTATGATCTCCAGCAAATATGCTGAAATACTTATCTTTAATTAAAGATGGTTTGGCGTCTTGTACTTGTTTCTGATATTTCCAGTAGTCATTATGAAAACTTTGAGGTTACATTTTGTATCAAGAAAAATGGATTAATATTGTCAATTGAGCAGTAATTGGCACATGGCGGAATGAATGTTTTCAGGAAGACAAGATAAGAATTGAATGCAATATTTGCATGGGTCAAGGACTCCACCAAGTGGCTTTACCAATGTCAAGAAATATGCATGAGTCCGAGTCCTAAGTACCTCAAATTGGTGAATTGTTCAGGATTTTCTTTCGGGGGGATAGAATATCTTATCGAACAAAAAGAATTGAAGAAATGGCAGCACTTAATGCAACTAACCAGTCGACACCATGACGAAGTAGACTTGATAATTCGATTTGGCAGAAGTGCTACAACCTCATTACCCGCAAAAAATAAAAAATTTTGTATTAAGAATTCTTCATTCCAGAACGTGTAATCGAATGTAATGCTCATGATTACTTAGCTAAAAGCTGGAGAAGAAACTTGGCGATTATCGAGGACTAGCTAATTGCATTGGAGCACCAGGGGCCAAAATCCAACCTTTTCCCGTAATAGACCGGACAGAGGACCACATCACCACAAAATAGTCTAGGTTAAAGATCAAACAGCAACCGGCATTGTAAGTTTGCAACTGATCTCAATACCAAGATGTTTCAATATAGTAATCAGAAGTGCAGTTTCAGCGAGGAATCTTTACTTATAATTTACAGTGAAACAAGGCAGCTTCTGTAACACTGCTGAAGGAGAAAAAACGCACGACCACTTTATTGGACAATCCTAAGCCTGGAAACAATTAGCAGATCAAAAAACTACTAGGATCATTTGTTTCTCGATTTCTAAAACTCTTCTCTACAATGCTCACTCGTGACTCGCTGACTTCGGCAGTTCTTCCCAACTACGTCCTGGATTGCCAACAATTGTCCCAAGGACTCTTTGAAATCCCTTCTTGGGTTAGTGGTGTGGAGTACAAAGGGCTGTCGAAGCAGAGCTGTGAGGAGGTATTCAGTAGCTGAAAAAGTAGGTGCGTGCAAAGAAGGAAGTAGAAGCCAAGATCTAAGTTTGAGCGAACTGAACAGAGAGTGCCTAGTAAAATTTGTAGGGGTAGGGTTCAGGCTAAAAATAAGTAAACCAAGCTATTAGAGCTAATGGCATCTCCCAAGTATCGCTTTCACCCTAAATGAGGTTTTGGTTACTTCCTTTTGACGCTCCCTGCTCTTTTGGCTTTAATAAACTTGCGATTAGGTTTTGCACCTGCGTCTTGTCCGGTAGCCCCAACCGCAAAACCACCGCCACCAAAATTGAGAGGTTGTCCTGGTTGGGGCGATGCAGCGAAAGGATTAGCAACAGGGGTCGACTGCTGAGGAGATGCCGCAAAAAGATTAGCAACAGGGGTAGGCTGCTGAGGCGATGCCGCAAACGGATTTGCCGCAGGAGTGGCTGGAGCTCCAAATCCCCCAAAGACTCCAGGTGAAGGTGTAGCCACTGGTGTAGCAGGATTACCGAACAGAAAGGTCCCTGACCCGGGAGTTTGAGGAGCGCCAAACAGGGCAGTCTGCTGTTGGGGAGGCGGTGAAGAGGCCATCATTTGGCCATCATCAGCCATAGTGTCCTCCATATCATTTCCCATGCCACCATTTGGAGACGATCCAAAAGCAGGTGCAGAGCTTCCCATACCAAATATAGGCGGGGAAGCAGGCTTTGCACCGAAATTAAAGGGGCTAGCAGGAGACGCGGCACTGGAAGCACCGAAGGCAAATGCACCAGTTGAGGTAGTGGGTGATGCTGCACTAGATCCTCCAAAAGAGAAGGGAGAGGTTCCAGCGGCAGCACCAAATGAAAAGGTAGTCGGAGACGAAACAGAACCTGTGTTGGTTGGGGCATTAAAGCCAGAAAAGGACCCAAACGCTGGGGTGCTCGAAGCTCCAAACGCTGGCGTGCTGGAGGCTCCGAATGATGGGGTACTGGAAGCTCCAAATGCTGGCGTGCTGGAACCTCCAAAAGCTGGCGTGCTGGAACCTCCAAACGCTGGGGTGCTGGAAGCTCCGAGTGCAGGAGTGCTGGACGCTCCGAAAGCTGGGGTGCTAGAAGCTCCGAAGGCAGGGGTGCTAGAGGCTCCAAATGATGGAGTGCTAGAAGCTCCAAAAGCAGGGGAGCTAGAGGTTCCAAATGCTGCAGTGCTAGAAGTTCCAAATGCTGTTGAAGCTCCACCAAATGATGATGCTGCGTTACTTGACCCGAATGTAGAGCTGCCAAAAATAGGAGAAGACGACCCAAATGCATTCGAAGTACCGAAAGTTGATGTGGCTGGAGATGGCGACGGCGTCAATAACTTTTCAGGAGTGGAATCTGAGGCAGGTTTCAATCCAAACAGGGATGTATTGTTGGACGATGGTGCTGATGAGCTTGCGCTTTGACCGAATCCAGAAGTGGTGAAAGTTGAAGCGCCTACTGGTGCAGAGGCAGAGGTAGTTGCAGCAGCAGACAATCCAAAACTCACACTGGTTGGGACCGCTGTATTAAAAGATAGACCAGTGTCAGCCATAGTGGAAACTTTGTATATCACAATAGCCAAAACATGACTACCATAACAAATAACAGGTTGAACTTTCGTAAATAGGAGAGACCAAGCATATCACAGCACGAAACCAAACAAACAAACTTGATATCAACCTAGAAATCCCAAAAAATGAAAAGCACTTAGGTACCTGTAGCGTCACCACTCTTTGTTTGTTCTTGACCAAACATTCGCTTTTGAGGCCTGCTCGCATCATCGGAAGTTGCTGAAGGAGCCGTTAATAGCACCGGAGCTGCTGGAGAAGAGCTGGCGGATGACCCAAACGCAAATGGAGCCTTGGTCATTCCAAAAGCAGAAGAGGACCCAAAAGTTGGAGGAGAGGCTGTTGTGGCAGTCGAAAGTGTCATAGTGCTACTCCCAAACAAACTAGAACCAGCAACAGCAGATGCAGGTGCCACTGTTGCAGGTTCCGAAGGTGGCGGTTTGCCAAAGTTGAAAAAACTTGCTTCGTTCGTTGAAACTGTGACCGTCGACTGAGCTAACGAGCTATCTGGAGTAGAGCCGGTAGGTTGACTGTTTGAATTGAATATACCTGCAAAAACTGCACGAGTACATCAGACTGTGCTGAAGGTCTGTCTTAGCAAGTAATAATAGAACGAAAATATAATCAGGTAGTGTTCAGATAATCATTCAAACACAGAAAATTCAAATACACAGTAAAATAATAGAAAATACTTTTTTCATACCAGGCTTTGCCCCTGCTCCAGGGGCACCAAAATTGGATAACGAGAACGTGGAAGCTGTGAATACAGCTGTGGTAGAGGGCAGAGTGGAGATTATAGAAGACGCTTCTTCCTTCGCAGCCTCAACTGGCTTTGTTGAAATATGTTTAGATGTCCCAGGTGCAGACACATCACTGCAGAGACCATACGAAATGAAACATATAATTCATATTTTCGACCACAAGTCAACGATAGACATGATAGCAGATACTTATGTGACGCTAATAGATCTAATCAGAACAAGATAACGTGATTCTTAGCAGAAACGTACCTTGATGCAAAGTCTGATTTACTATCAAGCAGATGGGTGGATTTCATCTCTGCCGCGTGTGCTTTATCAAACCCTCCATCAGCGAGCGGGACGACGGGCAATTTAAACATGTTATCGACTGAAGGACCTGTGTCAAACTTGTAAGTAGGAAGGCCATTCGGCTTGGCAGTAGGAACCGTGTTGGATGGGGATGGAAACGGTTTCGGTGTTGGTGGGGGCTCCAGAGAAGTACCAAAAGGATTAGAGGACGGAAACGTAAAACCCCCTAAAGCAGCATTTGACTTTCCATCAATGGCCTCTGACACAGTTCTCTGAGATTCCACTGGAATCGGAGCACCAAACATAGGTACAGTGGTATTCACAGGTCTGGATGGATTATTATCAAATAACCCAGCTCCAGAAGTATAACTTTTCCCCGGAAGGAATGAAGTTGTGCTCGTAACACTTGTGGTAAGCAGGCTAGCATTAGCACCCCGAATCTCCTC
Source organism: Antitrichia curtipendula (assembly GCA_951230915.1). Lineage (NCBI taxonomy): Eukaryota > Viridiplantae > Streptophyta > Bryopsida > Hypnales > Leucodontaceae > Antitrichia > Antitrichia curtipendula. The sequence goes on from OX579634.1 coordinate 5,552,211, forward strand.
GTCCGAATCCTATAACCAAAATCAGAAAACAAGGCCCGAATCACCATTAAAAAGAATACAGGAATGCAGGAAAGAAAATAAAGAAATAGGCCAAAGAGCTAAATGCCTTCACTGTGCAATGCAAACTCTGACACATTTGAATACAAAACCATCATGACTTGGCATAAACTACGTCTCTACGTAACATAGCAAGCAACGGTTCACTCACATCAAAATCAGCATTGATTTGAAATCCTTGATTCTTTCCAATGGCTGGACTCGGATTAGCCAAACTAGATTCTGAGACCTTTAACCTAGCTGTATCCTGGAAAGAGAATGGTGGTTGATCTGCAAGCAACAGTTCACGTCCACGACCAGTCAGAAGCGGCATCATTTTAGTTAAATGTTGATACACTCATGTATCCTAATATTTGCACCTACGAACTTTGATACGTACCATTAAGTCCAAACGAACAGCGACCACAGTGGTGACATTAAACATTACCAACAAACATAATTATACCTGTACTCTTCTCTTCAATAGTGTGTGAAAGGGTAGAAGCTGGCGCTTTTCCTTTGCTTCTAGCCTTTGTACCCTGTTCAGCCCCCTTCCATGAAAAACCGGCAGCAGAAGAGAGGTCATGCTCCAGATTGCGACCACGTCCAGAAGGTCCAGCTTCTTCCAGATTTTGAGGCCCTGGGAAATCCCAAGACTACACAACCACGCCAGATGAGAATCATTTGTGAAACGCAGGCTACGCAACATGAGAACCACAACACAATATATTCAAAGCAGAGGAACAGCTTGCAGCTACTCTACCTGCATAGTCTGGCGAGCCTTATCGTTTATCATACTTGTAGTCAGTTCAGTAGGTGGACGCTCCCTGACCAGTGCCAGTTCTGTGTCTAAGGATTTTTCTTTCGGAGAAGGAGTCATCATGTCCAAAGTTTCCAAAATCTTGCGAGCTGTTGCACTGGCTCTTTCAGGTACAGATGAACCTCTAGTCTCCTCCTTCTGTTATTGGGCGTTGATTACGTTACTTTTATCACGAAGCAGCCAAACCCATTCTACTAGTGATAACGCCTACTGAACATACTTCTAGTAAAACAAACCCTTAGGAGCAGGTACAATATCAAAAGCTGCCATTGAGATAAGTACTGCACCAAGATTCTAAATCAAGATCTGGGTCCAATACATAACACCGATTCATGAATTCTACATTGCTCGTATCGCATAAACAGAATTGCCGTACATAATTAAGGTTCTCACCTCTGCATCAGTACTCCGGTTCCACATTGTAATCGACTTTTGTTTGACATCAGTGGGCGTCTGCAATATCCTTGGAGGAGGGTACATGCTCAAACCTCCTCTCCTTTGCAATCCACTGGCTGGACTCGGTGTATATAAGGATGACCTGGGCCTTAATCGTCGAATAGGCCCACCTGAAGAATACGCACCATCCTCCAGAGCCGCAGAACCTCTCTTTTTGGATCCCTGCGAAAACAGACAAGAACCTTTATTAATGCACATTAATTACGAAAAATAGTCAGAAATCACCCTGTGCAAGGAATATCGGCAACAATGAGTATGACAAATCTACCAAAAACTATCCCATAACCTCGTAGTTATGTGCAACATCAGACCAGTTATTACAGATTGAAAAAAGCGCACACGTTTCAACAAAAGAGTGCAATTTGCATCTTCTAAATCAATAGAAATAAAAATTCGCAAGAAGCACGGAATCAAACATAAGCTTCTGCTCTTATTAAGAGACTATGAAAATCTTGGAAATTTAAAAATGAAGTAGACCCCTACCTCTCCAGAAAGTGGATACCCAATTGCCGGGCTGGGTGTATTGGTACGAGCAACGGGCAGAAGACGTCCAACTGTGCGACTGACAGGTGGAGTTCTCAAATTCTCATCCAAAACCCCATCTCGATTGCGGACAGCACCCGGAGCAACACTAGCAGATTCATACTGAGTAGAAATGCTGGTTACTTGCTGCTTCCTCAGTAGATACGGCGAAGGCTGGTAAGGAGAGAGGCGTAGTTGAGATGGTATTTTCTCCCGAGTAAGAGTTACCCTAGTTGGTGTCACCACTCTTGTGACTCGCCCTCCCATAAAAGCTCTGGCAACATCAACCGCCACTACTTCTCCCACCTGGAAGGACAGGCAGTCGTAAATCAATCTGTCAAAAGGAAGAGAACTCCTCAAATATGTCACAAAAACGATATGGAGAAAGATAACCCGTGACGAGCTTATAGCTCAAACAGGTGCTTGTATAATACCTCGGACGTTCCAGCCTCTGTAGGGGTGCCATTTTCTTTTCCAGATCCCCCCGGCCAAAGGTTAGGTTTCTGCTCCTGCCGAGCTTTCGTCCGTTCTTCCCTCCATCTCTGTGCGTCGGAAAGCAGTCCATTGCTGGGAGCGGACTCGATAGCCAGAACTGGATTCACCAGGGAAGTTCTTCTTTGTCCTTCAAGGTTTACATGATCAAGTTGCTCTTCTGCAGTTCCACTCTCCTTGACATATGACCTCAAACTTGCTATCAGCTTCTCAGCCTCTTCCCTGTCAGAGGGAAGAGAATTGTTTTAATCAAAAGATAATGACGTAGGAACTGTAAATTCCACATGGCTGTACAGGCAGGCTGGATTTCAATAAACATACGATCAAAACGCAAGATCTCTCTGCTCCAGGGTTATGAAGGAGATCATATCTGATTCTAGCATCTAACATAGAAACCACTAGCAACCAACGAAACGCTTAAGTACCTTGGGAATGTCCTTTTCATCCAACTTTCCACTTCTGATGTTTTGTCTTCCTCGCCATGCTGACTTCCTCCTTCCCTAGACTCCTGCACAATTAGGGGTCGACAAAACTATCCACTGCTTGAAAAAATATTCATGAAATCGACCGAACAACGTGATGACTCTTCCAGTCACCTAATCCGCTAATAATAAATCAACAGAAACAGAGAATGCGAATAGCTAGAATATGACAAGACAACACGATAGTGTGAAGTATCGATAACTGGAGGGTTTTACATGAGATCGAAATGCTTACAGCTTCGGCAGCTGACGGTGACAACATATCCGTTGGACCTTCAATAGTATCCACTGCGAACGAGAGAAAGTGAGGAATGTCAAAAATTGCCGGTCAGAATCCCAAAGCAATCAAACCCGTAGACAAATATTCCACTTCTCCGACATCAGAACAGTCACCACTAAATCCAGTGCAAATTTGATAATGTATCCGTTTCAAGCTGAAAACCATGATAAGGCTCCCTTAAACAAAAGCAACTGCAAATTGCAAAACTCCACATCATAATTCACTAACTCATGCAAAACGCAAATCACTACCCTCACCTGCAGGTTTCTCTGCGTCATTCAGCAGCAACATACCGCCACCAGCGGGGCGCTTGAAAAACGACGAATATAGATACGAAGCTCCAGTAGTGACAATCTTAGAAGCAGTCCCGAGCAACCTCGCCCCTAACCACCCGTCCCGCTTGGCGCCCTCCCCATTCGTAATATTGTTTACCAACACAGCCGCCTGCGGCCCCGCCGAGGCATGCCGCCCCACGGCCGGCCGGTCGTAAGGCGTGCCATTCCGCTTCGGCGCGCGCCGGGACCGCATCTTGCCCCCTCCTCCTCCGCCATACGGTGATCTCTCCCCATTCTGCAGGGGGGTGTATGTCATTCCTGCCATTCTTCCCCCCTCGCCAACAATCAATTGCAACAACCGGAAGAAAAAAAAAATCCCGTTATCTATTCCCTGCACCAAAACGCCTCGCACAACGTCCAGCTCGCGTCGCGCCGGACTCCACACGGCATGATCCTGTGTCCCGAGTTCCTTCAGATTTCCGCCAACACTCCCTCTCCCTCCCTCGCTCCTTGCGAAAGAGAAAAAAAAGAGCTCCGCGACGATGGCTTAGGGTTTCGTTTCAAAGACGAGGGCCTGCGAAGACAAGTCTACGCCCGTTTCCCGCCCATGCCCGTGCGAGGAGAAGAGTCTACGACCGCGAAAACTGGGACCCTCTTTTCTGGCGCCAACAGCTGCCCTGGTGGCGGGTTGCAGTCCAGCGTGGCTGCCTAGCTGGCGTCCCCCCTGCCCGTTTGATCGGGCTGCCCGGCTGCCCACTGCTACTGGTCACATCAACCTTCAATTTGAATAAATTCTAGGTCATAAATACGGTATTGGGCAGGAGAGGACATGGCTTGTTGATATGGCCATTCTAATGGAATTGGCCTCAAGTGGTACATCAGTGGTATTTCATTGATAGTTGTATGAGTTTGTACAGCTATTTTAAAATAAATTTGGGATAGTGATGGGATTTGATGTCTTAAAAAATTAACCTCAAGGTATGTGTACTAAGGGACGCTTTAAATCTAGCGACTGGGTCAATTTGTTGTGTAAGAGACGTGAAATCATCACTTATGATTGGACAAAAGGTCGAAATTTAGTGTGCAATGGACCTCAAAGGGAATGACCCGGACTCTAGGTGTAAAGTGCCTAGGATAATCATTGTTGTCCAAAATGTGACATCTACATTTTTAACCAAATTAGCAACGTGAAAATCTAGCTTCTAATGAACAATATATATTCAATTAAAACAAAGAAACTAGAAGAGTCTAGTGTTAATTTTTTGTAAACCTGCAAAGAATATTTTGAAATTTCATAACTTATTCATATAGTAACCAAATAATGTAACTATGCTAAAGTGCATTATAACCCTCTTTTACTTGCCAAATATATTTACTGAAAATATATTTTATTTCATAACAATAAATAAGTTCAATTGATATTAGTGTCAATTGTAGTTGCATTCACAATACATGAGATCATTATTTCCTCGTTCTAAAGTTAAATTGTAATACACAAATTAATTATATTGAAAAATTTATCAAAAAAAACACTTTTAGATCCTAGTGTCTAGAGAATTAAGTCTATTTCACCTCCAATTAATGAATCAAGAAAATTGCTTGATAACCATTTGATATGAATAAATTTCAATGAAAATTTTGGGCATTGTTCATGAATCTTTGTTTGTTTGTTTCTATTAACCCCTGAATGTTCAAACATTCAAACAAAGGTTTATAGAATTTGAACATATTTAATATGAAGTGCATAAGTATCAATTTATACTTGTGTAGTATAGTCTAAATTTTGTAATAAATAATATACTTTATTTTAAAATAAAAATTTCTTATATCTCTCTTGAATGCATTGTTATTATATCTTTTTTATTATTTGTTCCAAATTGACATTGCATTTTGTCATATTATTGAGAAGATCCATTGCTAAAAAAAATTTTAATTTATATGTGTTCAAATTTCTTTAAGTTTTATTTGAAATTTAAGGGAGATGGTCCGTGCCATTTTATTTTCATTCCTTGCATTAGCAATTACGTTCCTTGGGATGTTTTATCTTGCATTTGATTTTAGCGTCAATTATTTGTAAAATTATTTAGAATCCATGTTCATTTGATATAAATTAAAGTGACTTTATATAAATTTATTCTTTTGAAGACATATGAACATGAGCTTGGGAGATTGCAAAATTATTTGAGGTTCCATGCCGATGGAATTAAAGCTAAATTTAGATATTGCAATAGATAGAGCAATGTAGCACAATTGACATTTTCAAACTCTAAAACACATGGACCTTGAGTAGGAGTCTATAGGATGAGGTCAAAAATACATTGAAAGGCAAAAGTGCATTCTTAATACATCCGCATGGAGACATGGAGGCACGTTCAACAAAACTTAGAAGTAACATCATTCAATGTTGATAGTGACATTGAAATTGGAATGACATTAAAGAAACTGGTGTAATTATAAGCAAATGATACTATGTGAATGAAAGAAAATACAACATGAATAGGACATTAATATATTTTCATCTTTTAACCTCAATATCTTTTGAAGGCTAACTCTAATGATGAACTTGATGGAAGATGTGACTTGGAAGAGATTAGGTTGGTCTAGTGGGACATACCTTCAACAGTGCTAATATGTAAGCATAAAAATGTGAGCATGTGAGCTTTGAACTTATATTATAGTTGTTTATAATGTAAACACTTATAATATAGGTACTTATATCGTGGTATACTATAATCATTAAAGACTTTTATAATATAGATACCTATGACATATGTGTATAGTCTTTTAGGCTCATGTGGTCATATGCCATATTTAACTACTTTTGGACTATCGAAAGTCCAAAATTAATAAATGCACAAATCCCCCGATGGTGGAGGTTGCCTATTGATCGGGATTTTTCCAGATGTAATGTGGAATTTACACTTGTGTAAGGCGCTATAGGGAGTCTATTTCCAGAGCTTAGAAATTAGGATACAGAAAGTATCAAGATATCCCACGGTTTGAGGGTGAAACCTTTGTCTTAGCATTGGAAGTAGTACACCAAAGATGATATTTAGTGTTGAGTGACATTTAGTGTTTTTACCCCCCTACTAGCTACAACACTAAATCTGAACTTGTCCACAATTACTGTTAGACTTGAATGTGCCGGCTGCAAACTTCAGAGCCTTGTAACTTTTGCAAAAATTCTTCAAATCAGGAAAATGAGATGTTTTTCGGCATCTACAGTTTTTGTAGATGCCGAAAAACATCTCATTTTCCTGATTTGAAGAATTTTTGCAAAAGTTACAAGGCTCTGAAGTTTGCAGCCGCCTAGCCCTAATCGGTCCGATTCTGTCCGTGAACAGTGATATTCCGTCTGATATGACAACGCTGGTTCACATTTAGTGTTTGAATTGACATTTAATGTTACTTACTTTCATAGGGTAATTGGCTTTTAGTGTATGCCTTCGTATTTAGTGTACAAGACACTAAATATCATCTTTTGTGTAGTGGATAGTTTTGATGTTCAAGAGAAGTTCACATAAGTCCCTCAAATGAATCCATGGCTGTGCTAAAGTTTACATATTGGCATCGTGGGAACTCCTGATGAACGTGGAACACGTGTGTCAACTTCTTTTAATACACGTATGACTCCAACCTGGGATTTGCTAATGTATTGAATGATGTAAAATGTTGAAGACAGTTAATTAATTTCCGCACTGCATAATAGTGGGAGAAACGTACCTAAAATCATCCATTCAGAAACATATGACCAATAAGACTTAAAACATATTCTATACACTGTAGCCCATGGTAGTCAGACATGGTAGCCCAAGCGGTGAACAGAAGCACATGAAAGTGATTATGAGAAAACATATCTACTTTGAATTATGAAGTGCATGCTACCTCATGGAATTGAGGATAAAGGGGGAAGTCTGATCTGGATATCCCTTGATAGAGTGCTAACATCGTAAGGCAAGCGGGAACATCCGCATGATGGAAAAAATTAATGCCAGCAAGAATGCATCTTATGCCTTATTTAGTTCTTGACTGCATAGAGTGTAGATAAACAATACCTAATAGTCTATATTAAAGTACTTTGGTGCATATTTCAGAACAATTAGCAAGCAGAATCCCAGATGACCACAAGTATAGGAGTTACTGAAGGAGTGATGAAACAAATGAAGAGTCATAATCATAATATTGCATTCAACAGAACTATCTCGCAACATTGTAAATAGCCCTTAAGAAATCAAGTGCAACAAAGGCAAAAATAAAGAAGCCAAGCAGGCCTATGCATCAACTACAACTGTGACATCAAAATCGGTGGTTGTCATGATAGAATAGGAGTAACATCAAATAGCGGACTTCATTTCATGAATTTACAGATCCAATATACGACAGCTTCAACAACCTACTCTAATAGTTAGTCTAAGAATTTCATACAGAACCATGTACAATGAAAACAACTATTACCAATGACAGTGAGGATTGACAAGGCATCGTGACATCTCACGATAACCACGACGAACTGGATACAGTACTCGATCAAGGATCCGCCTCGTTGGACCTATTCAAATTTGCTAAGGCAGCCTCTCTACATTTCTTACTAATAGTCCGTGACTTTGGATCCACTATCTTGGACCAATTAGCGTACACTGCAGCATTTGCGTCCATCCAGATCGGGGGACGATTTTCAACAACCCATTTTCCGTACCAGCAATTACGGTACCTACATGCCATTGTAGTTTCTGAATTATCCGGTTGCCAATACTGTATTAAAAACTTCCCGTTGTTCACATCTCCTACCAATCTGCACACGGTGGACAATGCTCTTCCTTGCCAAACAACACAAATATTTGGATCTTCAGGTCTGAGAAGAACCCATGAACCTGGGCGGATGTCAAGCCAAGGATTGAAGCTTTCTAATGGTGCTTCATTTGTAGGGCCGCAATAAGGTTCCGGGTCTTCTTCCTCCGGATTGACGTCGAGCGGATTGACTCTCGCCCCTAGGTTGGATACATCATTATATACCACCCTCCAATCATGTTGTGGCCAAAAGCCTTCTTGCAATTCAGCAGGACACTCCGGGAGTGGTTCCTTCAGCTCACCCAACACACGTTTCCAATAATCGACGTATGGACCAAATGCAGTTGCGAATCCCTCGCACCTGGACATTCCGTTTTGCCAATACTGAATATACTTCTCTAGTCCTACCATCATGAAATCCTTGTTCAAGGTAGCTTTCCTCGCCATTTCAAGAGCCTTATCTTGATTTCGAATTGACGCTTGGGGGACTTCGCTGCCCCACATGGGCTTGAATGGAACAGGCTTTGGACAACCGGAAGGGAGCATTGGCCAACCATTCCGGTCTGTCCTCCATAGGGATTGGGAAGGTTTATTTGATGGCAACCACTTCGAATCAACTGCTGATTTTTTGAAGTTCATAACGGGGACCCCATCGCTGTCCACATAGAACTTAAAAAGGTGCATCTCCCCTAACCCAATTAATCTTTCTCCACGATCGCACTGGTAACCCTTCACGAACGACTTGAAATCCCCCACCTCCTATATAAACTCCGGCATAAATGAGAGTTCTTGGGACTGCATGAACGCTTTCATAAGATCAGCCACCACAAAAGTGTTCTTTGTCTTCAGTGCCTTAGACAAGTGGCTGAAATATGCATCAATGTCCTCATGAGTGTGTCCGACTAGTAGAAAGCCAACCTGAATTTCCTTGAAGACACCTCGTGCAGTGAGCAAGGACAAGAACACCATTAGATATTTGTTCTTGTTATCCTTAGCGGAGTTGTCAAGCTGCAGATACAATTTCCTAGGAAGGGGGACGGATCCAATCCGAGCTTCTGGATCAGTGAGCTTCAAAATGTCCATACACTTAGACTTTTCTCTAAGTAGAGCCTTGAACATAGGGTTAGCCGGCGGATAGGGAAAAATGTCTCCAGTCTCTCGAATCGGTGGACCCTCTTATCGGCAAAACAATCTCGCCAATGACGAGATTGTAAAGTTTGAATCTCCAGGCCAGCAGGACGGAGCATAGTGAGCATATGCACAATCACCGTGACCATGAGCTACCATTCCAGTAACGCTCATCGGAAGCTGACCGAGTCCTGCCGTGGCCTTTGTTGTCACCCGCATTCTTGGGAGAGCTGTTTTAGATGTATCCATTTTATCGTGAATGATGCACATAATATCCTTCGGATTTCGTTTCAATTCCTCACGCCACGAGGCGTATAGCCGACGGCATGATGCTTAATGATTGAGATGTTGAGTTCGTTGCTTCATGAACTCCACGTACTCCGGGCTTCCTTTCGGTGACTTCAGCAGGAACTGCTGATACTGGTCGCACAAACTACATTTTGCAAAGGAACTTCCAACAGGCTTTATGGACACATTATTAAAGTGCTCCTTCTTAAGTCTACTAATAGTTGACTGGCTGACGGTGGGGAGCCCGTAATCCACATTCAACTGCAAAAAAAAGTAAAAATTGATTGAGTGTACAAGGCAAGAAAACTATAGAACTTCAGAAGAGAGAAAGATAACAAGAAATAGACTTGAAAACCTGATGAATGACAGAAGAGAGCAGGCATCGTGATATATCATGATGATAGAGTCAATGAAGATATGTCAGGGAGATGAAACCCGACAAGAAGGATATAGATTAGTACCTCATTGGTTTCAAGTTGAACGCGTTTCCAGTTGTTTCCAGCAGGCAGGAACTTTAAAGTGTCCATTCTCCTGTTTCTTATGCCGCGCATTTGGTGCGGCATTTGGTCAGCATTATCATCAATGATTGATCTCATGGTTCCAGTGGCCTGAACCGTTCCAATCCTTGGGCGCTTGACCCCTTTGTTCCCATGTGTCCCTGAAACCCTACCTTCTTTGTACTTGTCAATGTAATTATGGAATGTGGACTTCGGAATTCCGTGAATAATATACCAAGCAGTGCCACAAACTTCAGCACCTTCCAGTGTGACAAATTTCTACTTGCGAGTCCCGTCCAAGGTGTGCAATTGTCCGCCGACAGCAATTCCGTATTCGCGCCGCTCATCAAAGGACTTCAAGGAGAACCTCTGCCTGACTAGAAGTGTCTTCTCTTGGAGAAAGAATTGGCAACACCTACTTCTGCAGCACTTTTCGGAACTGACCTTCCGGATTTCTTCTTCCGCAATTTTCCTGACGTATTGTGAATCCTTCTCATGAAGACTGGGCTTACGAACAATGAAGCGGTAAGGGGCCTTCAGTCTCCCACCAAGATAAGCGAGCGGGTCCTCAGCAACGGGAATAGCTGTGAAATGGTTCAAGGTTTCTTTCAACGACCGGCCGTTGGGGAACCAGTAGTCCGACAAGGGCCACCGAGCATGAGTCATAATGTCTTCAAAATTTCCCACAAAAACGTCCAAGACAGTAACACCAACACACTCATCACCAAGTGTTCCATCTTGGAAGTGATCGTCTGGCCTCCAGCAGTTTATGCGCCCCGACGAGAGAAGCACACATGAAGAGTCCATTCGATGCACCTCAAGCCCATACCACGATTCCTGACGAATAAAACAGGATGTATTCAGGGGAACATGCTCTTCCACCGACTTTACAACATCTACGGCTCTCCATAGTATTGTCCGATCAAGCACATCAGACAGTGTTCGAAAACCCCTTTGCCCGGGGTTTAGGCGCAAACCACGAGCATCCTCAAAGAGACAACGAGGCCTCAACAAAATGAAAACCCACGGCTCAACCGGAATGGCCACACTAAGCCACTGCCCCTCCGGACGAACCTCTACAATACAACCTTCTCCCACTTCTCCGAATCCAGAAACAAAGAGCTTCACTGAATTGCCCTTGTCAAATGGAGACGATCCAGCAGTGGATTCCTGTGAGTCCTCCTCGGATCCTGATACATTACCGACTGCGATAATTGCATCATCGACAGAATGTGTAGTCGAATCCATTACGAGCGTCCCCGTCTCTTCTCAGCCGATATCGTGATAAATCATGGTGCTCAGATCTCCTGCGAACAACAAAGGGCAACGTAGAGTTAGGGGAGTCGTGGTGTGAACACCCTTCCTTTGACAGATATCAGCACTAATCAGAAACTAACATGGCACGAACTCAACCTAAACCGACTTGGAAGTTGGCCATAAAAGGTAATCCCCGAATTTGCTAATAATGCGACCATGACATTTCACGATGTCCTGAGGAAGAGTTCCTCCAAAGGATCCAGCAGACGACCAGATAGACCAGGGACCGTGAGATCTCACGGTGTAGCCATTGCAAGACCTATTCATAAAGACATCACGGGATATCACGATGTTAACATCGTGAGATCTCACGGTGTTGCCGCGGTGATATCAGTTCATGCAAGTTCCCAAAACTATCTCGACTCAAACATCATGAGATATCACGATGGCTATATCGGATCCACACGTGCCATCGTATTTCCTCTTCAATACGTAGGGTTGGACGATACGCGTATTATACTGGCATCTGACAGCCTACTAAAACGTCTGCTTTCAGCACTGAACTTCACAGACGTCTTACGGTATCCTTGCCTGGACCGGTCTCTAATAGAAACATGAGCCCCGGTACGAGCCAGTCATCAGGCGTGTGGAAGAACCGACTGCGCCTAGTTGTGTATGTGGAAGTCTGTGCTGTCCTTCACTCTACGAATGTGCAAATCATGATAGACTACTGCCTATGGTTCCTAATTCTGAAGGTGGAACGCATGCACAGCACGACATATAGAAACACTAAAAGTCTATGAACTCCTCTTAGGCTGCGAATTCTCAATTATACTTGAAACACAGCGGACTCCATCGGCTGCTGTATGCCGCTGCAATCTCAGTATCCTTAGTACCATTTGATTATGATGTGCAACTTGTGGAAGACGGCTAATGGAAACTGAAACTTTACAACTGACATGCAATGCACAGTGATGAGATCATACGGAGAATGGTGATGGGCACTGATAATCTTGTCACTCCACTTCAAAGCGCTGGGAAGAACAGAATGCACGGCCTCAAAAATCTGGAGCTTCACAGCGTCTTCACGTGTACAAAAGAGCGTGCTCGACAAACCTCTGGGACTATGACAGAAGTTAGTTTGGATCCGCGAGCTCCACTTTCCCGCCTTGATTTTGAGAGGGACGTGCGGTCTTGGTTTTTGAATTTCAGGTGCTTTCTTCAAGCGTGCGCTTCTTTGACCACCGGAAGGATCTGAAGATGCGGTCTTTTGGACACAATATGCACTGCATCCTACAAGATCGACCAGCACTGGCACTGGGAGGTCGTGTGTGCGGTACTTTATTTCGAATGTTGACTACAATTTAGAATTCCGTGCACCACTATGAAGCTGAAGGAGGTGCGTGTTGTCATTTATATTGAATCTTCTCTGGACTGAGGAAATTCGTTGCATTAACACATTGCATCGTTGCACCGTCACCTGCCACCCATTTTATGCTTCGTAGGGATAGGAATAATCACTTAATGCCATGCTGAAGCGGAGTTGTCAACGATCCATTTCCGATGTTCACGTCATTTAACTAGTCTTGCTTACGATACTGTAATTCTGTTTTACAATTCAAGGCCGGGTTTCAAGTAATTATATTTGTATTTATGGTTGGCCATTCCCATCGATAAACCAGGGATCGGGGTTCTCTGTTACCAATGCTTGTGGTTTTAAAGAGGGTATTGGAGTCTACAGTCTGTGGTATTCAAGTTTTCAATTCCATGTACACAAAGTACAAAGTTCACGGGAATAGGGTGTACAACTCAACGGTTTAGGGTACAGGTTTGACGTTTCAGGGATTACAATATTATTCTGGGTTTAGGGTTTAGGGTTCACGATATTAGGGTTTAGGGTTTAGGGTCAACACATTAGGGAAAGACAACTTAGGGTACACGGGTTTAGGGTTTTAGGGTTTAGGGTTCACGGTAATAGGATCCAGGGTCATGGTATTAACCAAAGTAATAACCCACGTATTGAATCTGGTACGGAAACGCCTTATTGTATTGGTCAGCGACTAGGATACACAAATTATACGAGTAATTCCACTACCAAAAACAAACATGTAGTTGAATTCATTATATCAAATGATGATGAATTTAAGAATATAACAAACGTTCATCCCGAGTAGTTACTTAGTGTGTAGAACATCTTTTGTAATTGTGGATCCAAATGTTTGCATTTCCATTCCAAATGTTTGTCCCAAAAAAGTGCTATCTTTCTAGAAGTTTGGAGATCCCTACAAACTTTTGTAAAAAAAAATGTGCTATTCGCCCCAAACATTAGGAAATGCCTCCAAACTTTTGTGAAAAAAATATGATATTCACGCCAAAGGTTAGGAGATCCCTCCAAACTTTTGTACAAAAAAATGTACTAATGGCCCCAAACGTTTGGAGATCCCTCCAAACTTTTTTTTAGAAAAATGTGCTATTCGCCCCAAACGTTTGGAGATCCCTCTGTCTATTAAACTTCTATTCAAAAAATAGATATATCCACAAATGGGCCTAAGTATTTTACCATATATACATATATTTTTATATAAAAAAAGCATATTAATAAATTCATTTCAGTCATATTAACCTCTTTTAGAAAGAATTACAGCTAATTGTGTTATACAACATTCGTTGGGGTTCGGAGGAGGGTTCAGGCTTTAGGTTTTACAGTGTTATAGGCCAACCACATTCATAGAATTTTTAAATTTATATTGAATGATTATTTCTACATAAGAAGATAATTGGTGATTAACTTGTAGACAAACTGTAGCAAACCCTGTGTTTTAAATTGATTGGAGAAGGATTAATATTTTCTAATTTTATGTACGAGCTAAGGTAAGAGGTGGCTGAGGGTTTATGGTTCAAGGAGCCTTGCATTCAAAAATGGCCCTACATACAGTTGCGAAATGTACAGGAAGTACTCCTTAAATTGACCTTCTACAGTTAGCGAATGAATCCAGTCAAAATACTTCATTGATTTTGAGAGCCATGTCTCATTTTCTTACCTATCCTCATCTATGTAGAGAAGTTCAAAGTAAACGGTTCATGGAAGCCCGGCCTGGGGCCATAAACAAGTGCATATAATAGTAAACTGATTGAAAATAGATTTAATAAATAATTCAGTTTAGACTTTATTGAGTTCCTTTATGTGGAAAAATTCCTTTTTTTATTTTGGAAGATAGCTACAAATCTTTTAATGTTAATATGATTGTGTAGAAATCCAATTTTTTGAAAAAACTTCTAATACTATCCAAAGATCTCCCAATGTTTTGCAAAGATCTAGTGTCACATTTAAGGAATTTCGTTGTTAAGTGAATTATTCACTGAACATCCCAAGAATTTTAGATAAATAACGACATCAACAGCTCTTCCAACATTTGTATAGGTCTCTTGATATTTTACAATGGACTTTTTTGGAATTCCCTGTTCTAAAACTGATTTGGAGTTTTTCTTGTTTATTCCTATTAGTTTTTTTCATTTTATGTGTTTTTAGGTGTTCTAATTTCATTGAGGAGGGATCTTCAAAGAACCTGCCATTGTACATAAGGAAATTGTTGTACATAAGGAAGTTGTCGTTTTTTTGTGAACTCAAGGGATTTTTCATCAATTTTCTCTAAATCACCCTTATGCAATCCAAAGTGGTAGAATTTTCGCACGTCTCACATTTCATAGTTCTTTCCATAAGTCCTAATATTTGGTAGAATACAGAAGATGCAATTGTCCTATATGGATTGTTAAGAGTACCATAAGAAAGGACACATAAGACTTGTAAGATAGTTGTCAATCATTCAATTCTTAAGACAATGATTGCATTCTATTCACATAAATCTAGGACCGTTAAATTTGTATACTAACTGTCTTTAGATTATAATCTAAGAAATTGAGAGGACTTCAAAATTGTTGAAACAAATGCGGCCAATCTATGTATTACTAGTATTTTGAACTCATGCAATCTAGAAAGGATATTGATAAAAAAAATTCAAAATTATGTACAAATGAATGAGATATATATTTAAAATCTTCATCTTAGTTAGATTGAAGCCTCCAAAATCTAGAAATACTATTCATTTTGCATAGTAAAATCTATCTTAAAGTTAGATTTCAGAGGCATAAATCTACATTCTAGAATATTGGATTTCAGATATTCAATTGATTTGGAGGTTGGGTCATCTTCTAATAACACTAAAAAATGCATGGATTATCTCCTAATCACCTTTTTTTCCCCCGATGACCATTATGAATTATGTGATATTCAAAAGTCTAGCAGTCGACGTAAAATGTGGCTTGCAATTTTTAAATTTGGAGTGATTGAATACATTTAAGATTGTTCAATAAACTTTCATTATTTCATCATGGTAAGGATCCAAAAGATATAATTTTCAAATGAATGTTAAATAATATTATTGAATATACAATATAGATCATGTATTCATTCCATAATATATTGCATTATTGTTTTAGACCTACATAATGATATACGATGTACAAATGATTACAAGCAATGTTTGATTTAAAAGTAATATGATTGGACCAGGAATACCACCTGAAACAAATTAGTATGTTCAAATTAAAAACTTCAAGTGAACCCCTCAATGTGAGCTAAGTGTAAATCCCTAAGAGTGTTTTTAAAACCCCTAGTGCCTCACAAACTGTGTTTTTAAAACCCCTCAGTATGAAAGACTTAGTCGTGAGTTCTCGCTTTCTGAAAATTATAATTATAATATTGTCTAACTCGAGACATTCAATTCTTTTTCTCCCTGTTATTTTCCTATTTGTTTTACATATTTTTTGGTTTTGCGAATCAGAAATGATGAAGTCACTATGCATTTACATCCAAAAATTAATGTCAACATTAAGCAAGTCATGTTAGCAGGGTTACACGTTTAAGAGAGCAACAATTTAAATTGAATGTGGTCTCTCAAATGGATCATGACATAATGTTTTTATTTCTGCTTAATATGTGTTTTTATTATTTTTTTTCTTCTCAAATTTTTAAAATTAATTAATTAATTAATTTTTTTTTCTTTTTGGGCATTCTGTTTATTTTATTTTATTTTATTTCATTTTTAAATTTTTAAAATTTTTTTTTTTTTTTTTAAATTTTAAATTTTTTTTTTCTTTTGGGGCATTCTATTTGTTTAATTTAATTTAATTTTTTAATTTTTTAATTTTTTTAATTTTTTTCCATTTATGCAAATTATAAATATGAATATACAAAATAGATCACATATTCATTTGATAGGATATGACATCATGGTTTGAGGCCCACATGATTGTATATGATGTACAATTGATTACTTGCAATGTTTTGAGTTGACACATGGACCATGAATACCATTTTTCACCCTAAAAATTTAAATAACATGTTTAAATTAAATTAATTTATTCACTTTAGTTAGTGTGAGCTAAGTGTAAGCCCCTTAGTGTGTTTATAATCCTCCTAAGTGTGAAGGACTTAATTTATATGAGTCCTTACTTTCTAGAAATTATAATTTCATTTACTTGAGACATACATTTTTTTTACTCCCCATTTTTTTTCTCTTTGTCTGACAAATTTTTTTGGTGCCATTCATTACAAATGACAAATTTCTTATGCTTTGAGTGACTTCTCTATTTATAAGATTTTGGAAGTTTGTCATTTTAAAGGTGCATAATAAACTAAGCCCCAGACTAAGTTTAATTTTTTGGTCGGCATCTTCTTTTTAATTTTTAAATTTATCAAAATTCTTGTTATTCTTTTAAGTTTTTCTAAATCGAAGAATTTTAGAAATTATTCCCTTCAAGTTTTGAATTTCTTCTTGAATTTTTTTTCCCTCGGCTTGCTTTTATATTTTTAATTTTTTTTTTCCTTTTTTCAGATTTCTCTTTCTCTAAGTTTCTTGTTCTCTTTTATCAATTTCATTTTTTCATTAATTTATCCCATTTTTTTTTTAACAAATGCCCTACAAATTGTGTTAAGATCATAAAAGAATTAAAAAAATGCGGCCTCGCTGCCAACAAGGGGGACATTGGCAAAATTAAGGAGACCTACACTTAACCGAATCTCTAATAAACATCTACTTAACCTCTACTTAACACCTACTTAATCATGACCTCTATACCCCTACTTGTCTAATCAACTTAGACTGACATAGCATTCAATACCCTTGGTGGAGCGGCGCAGTATTGAGTGGTTCTGCTCCACCTGGCAAACTTTAACCACAAGGTCGCCCGTTGCCCCTGGATGGCCTTCACTTGTTTTCTCCGGCTGCTGCTCCGTTGTTCTTCCTGACTCGCCGCTCCGCTACCGATTCTCGTAGCTGTAGCTGGAGTTTTGAAATCAATAAAGGGGCGTTCTCGATTGAGTCGGTGTAACTTTCTGATATCTTTGTTAGTTTCATCGTGTGCATCAGTTTGGGTTGCGCTCCACCATTGCGCGCTGTCTGCTGCAACTCGGAGGCAAGTCGGAGAAGAAGGTTTCTGTTTTGCCGAGGAAGAGGGAGAGCGGGAGCGGGATCCCTCACAGGTACTGTGAGGTCGGACGTCTTCACTTATCCCCGTGAGGCACAGGCGGAGGCGCAAGGTAGCGCATCAATCATCAAGCATTATTCAAACACAATCTAAGTAAGTCCCCCCCTCTACGGTCCTGCCTCGATTAGTTTTCTTCAATTCGTAGTTCACGGTAGACCTCAGTTCCATGACGTAACTATGATTGTATTTTTTCAACTTTACATGTCGCAACTGCATTGCCTCGAGTGAATCACACTCAATCAGTTTGGAACTAGGCAGTCACAGGGAGGGAGTACCGCTGCTTGTTACTGGCAGGGGAACTGCAGAAATTACAGACGAACGGGGTTGTCGCCATATTCAATCTTTAGTATTCTTGGCATTGTAGTTCAATCTAGTGTACAATGAAAGTTAACTTTCTTCAATCAGCAGTAATGTTAACTCTCTTCTCCTACCAAATGAATCCATTAAATGAGTTTGACGCTTGGAGTGAATGCAAATATTAATCCTTGAATGTGAGCGCGTTCTTGATGGCATTTTGCACTAGGCAGGAGCGCATACCTGTAGAACTACGGGTCTCACTAGAATTAGACACCTCAAATGAATTCTTACAATTGCTGTCATTTTGATTCTATCTACGTTGAGTACCCGCTTGAAGGCAGGGTTTACGTTTGTATAGAGTTGCGGGCGTGTATTGCGAACTGTGTAATTGCTCGCTGTCTGTCTTGGTCACTGCCCATGTTCAATTGTCTCACTTAACTTAACACACTTTCAGTGCCGATTAAGGCTCACCGTGATGGAGAAATCAAGCACTTACCATGTCGTTTTATAACTGAAATTTTACAGGAAGTAGTCGACCGTCTCCCACTGTTCCAAGGCGTACACTCGTGTGGAATTTCAATCCAGGGCAATGGCATCATCCTCGGGGCGCGCAAAAGTCCCGGCAGAAGTCCTCCAATTCTGGAACAACCCGTAAGTATCTGACTCAGTTTTCGTACTTGTAATTCAAGACATTTCATTCGTGTGAATGGCTCTCAACTGTTATTGGAGTGAATGCAAATCAATGTAAGAATCTGTGGATGCCCTAATTTAGACTAACAGGAGATCCCCCGGTACTAGTGACCTAGAGCTTCAAAGTAGTTCCACCGTAGCCATGTACAATTATCAGATTCATAAGAGTATCAGGAGATTTTCCGATGTCCTTAAGTGATATACGACTTCCATGGACGCGTAGTAGCTTTAGTTGTAAGAGATTATCGTGAGATATCAGAATGATTAATATCATTATACAACGGCAAGCATACTTGGCAGCTTTACGTCGAAACGAGCTCCGTAATATTTCACGTTGAAAGTGTAGTCCCAGTTTCGACACATATTAGCCTCAGCTCCGAAATAGAATGTCGAAATCCCACGGTCACTTATACTAACAAACCATTAAAGAGTAGAGAGTGTGACTACTATCACAAGTTCGGACCGTCATATCTCACGGTCGCTGGAATTGATATCCTCCCAGCCATAGCAAGTAGTACCTTCACCTGCGAATTTGGATCGAGATATCTCATGGTCGCTGATACGGATATCCTATCAGCAGAGGTCGTAGTACCGGCACTTTCCAAGTATGACCGTGATATCCCACGGTCCCTCATGTAAGTGCACATCCAACCATCACACAGAGTACCTGTCAGTCTAACAGAGGACTGTGATATATCACGATCACCTAAATAAGTGTCAGATCAACCTCGTAACATAGTACCATCAACTGCAACAGAGGACCGTGATATCTCACGATCCCTCATGTAATTCTACCAACCGATTAAGAGAGTACCTTGAACTCCAATAAAGGATCGTGATATCTCACGGTCCCACATGTAAGTGCACATCCAACCCTCACACAGAGTATTTGCCACTCTAACAAAGGACCGTGATATCTCACGGTCTCTCATATAATTCTAGCAACGTCCTCACAGAGTACCTATGACTATAATAGTCGATCGTGAGATATCACGGTCTCTCATTAAATTCCACCAACCTTTTAAGAGAGTACCTTGAACACCAGTAAAGGATCATGATATCTCACGGTCCCTCATGTAATTGTCCTACCAACCATCATACGAAGTACCTGTCAGTCTAACAGAGGACCGTGATATATCACGATCATCTAAATGAGTGTCAGACCAACCTCGTCACATAGTACCATCAATTGTAACAGAGGACCGTGATATCTCACGGTCCCTCATGTAATTCTACCAACCCATTATGAGAGTACCTTAAACTGAAGTAGGGGATCATGATATCTCACGGTCCCTCATGTAATTGTCCTACCAACCATCATACGAAGTACCTGTCAGTCTAACAGAGGACCGTGATATATCACGATCACCTAAATGAGTGTCAGACCAACCTCGTCACATAGTACCATCAACTGTAACAGAGGACCGTGATATCTCACGGTCCCTTATGTAATTCTACCAACCCATTATGAGAGTACCTTGAACTGAAGTAGGGGATCGTGATATCTCACGGTCCCTCATGTAAGTGCACATCCAACCATCACACAGAGTACCTGTCACTCAAACAGAGGACCGTGATATCTCACGGTCTCTCATATAATTCTAGCAACCTCCTCACAGAGTACCTATGACTATAATTGATGACCGTGAGATATCACGGTCCCTCATTAAATTCCACCAACCTTCTGAGAGAGTACCTTGAACTGCAGTACTCGATCGTGATATGTCACGGTCCCTCATATAATTGTCCTACCAACCTTTACATAGGAAACCTTTGACACGAACAAAGGACCGTGATATCTCACGGTCCTTCATATAATTGTCCTGCCAAATTCCTGACAAACTACCTTTCACTGTAACTGAGGACCGTGATATGTCACGTTCCATCTTCGTCGCAATCATTATGCCCTGTCACGTAGTACCATCGTTAAATGCTATTACAACTTCTGATAAATAGATTTTCAGGATAGTATTGCATTGCAGTAGTGCTAACCAATAAAACCGACATGTTGCAGGGAGAACGTCTTACGTGAATGGCCCGACGACTATGCGCCTAAAAAACTCGCAATTTTCATCGACAACTGGGTGCATATGTTCCGTTACACTGGAAATCATCGGCCAGGAGCAGTTTTCCGTTGCGACAGTAAAGTTACAGCTTG
Organism: Antitrichia curtipendula; assembly: GCA_951230915.1. Lineage (NCBI taxonomy): Eukaryota > Viridiplantae > Streptophyta > Bryopsida > Hypnales > Leucodontaceae > Antitrichia > Antitrichia curtipendula. The sequence continues at coordinate 5,573,223 of OX579634.1, forward strand.
GGGTATTGAGCGGAAAGTGGGGCAGGATGGACTTACTTCGATCCTTCCCAAACTGGAGTACAACGATAAGATTCAGCCTACGGCGGGGTTGGACATCGTAGAGATGCAGAGACTGGATAACTGCACTGCTCTCCTTGTGATTGTTGAGAAGGTACCAAAGTTTGACGAGTCGAAGACATATGGGCTCATCCTAGATTACGAGAAGCTGCGTCTGGACATGTGCGAGAGCATCACTTAGAGGGGAATGCTCAACTCCAAGGACGATTCGCATTTCTTCACCCCCGCTGAATTGAAGACGGAATGGAACATTATCGATGAGGACCGCCACGAATCCAATCCCTCTAAAGCAATTGTTGTGATTGCGCCTCCAGCTCCGTCCCCGAAGAAAAGAGCGCAGAAGCGAAAATCAATTGTCGGAGCGCCAGGGGACGATGTGGTAGTTGAAGCACCTGAGATAGCCAAGAGGGTGAGAGGGCCGAACCTTAGTATTCACAAATGCGTGAACATGACGGAAAATGAAGTGAACAGGCTCACGCCGGATCAAATGAAGGCAATGAACGTCCTGTACAAGTCAGTGTTCAAGCCAATGTACGCTTGGGGGAAGAAGCCACTGGTGGATGCTTCGGGTGATCCGATACGCGTGCACTACAAGTACCTGCACGAAGCGCCAGCAGGAAGATTTGTCTACAGAGGAGTGAATAAAGACCGGCAGGTTGGAATTGAGAACCGAATCCGCATCGATTTGGACTATGAGCCTGCAGACAGATTCATTACCGTTCTTCCCCTAAAGCGCGGTCCTTACGGGGAAATGAAGGTGGTGGACTACTATCACGCCTGCCCGAAACGAGAACTCCTTACGAGTACAACGCACTATTGGATAATTGGCAGTCAACATACTGTGGCGGCGCACAGGAAACTGGTTAAGAATGGTGAAATTCCAGACTGTGATAAGAACATGGCCTCCACCTTCAACATTATTCCGATGTGGTCACCCGAAGATAAGTCCCTGGACATTATGCACCTCTCCAAGGCACTGAACCAGAACATTGCTGGAGAGCAGAAAGAACAGACCTTTCTAACGCAGCTTGTGCACGCACGCCTGAAATGGAGGGATATGGGTAGCCCGCAGCCATCCCTTATGGAAAGAGCACACTCGAAAGAGTATCTTGTAAGTATTTCTCCAAACTGTTTCACTTCGTGCTTTTACTTCAATTTCTATTTGCCGCAAGGGAGACCGTGACATATCACGATCGATCTAAGTGCACATACACCAAAACTATGACCGTGATATCTTACGATGCTGACATGAAGCACCATGAAATTGTTTCCATATCTACCGATTGCATCTGACAGATTCAGTGTTAATGAATAGGACTATGTTCCAGTGATGGCAACTATCTTCACTAGTGTGAAGGGCAATGACTCTCCCGATTTGAGGATTTCGCTTGTCTTCATGGAGAATGATTCTGATGTGGACAAATGGGTTAAAATCGAGAAGAAGTTCCTCGATTATGGCCTACCAGACGGCACTCCTTTCGATTCGAAGAAGAAGAGGAAACCTCTCGCGCAAAATGATTTCAAGCCGCTGTATGGACTCCGGACGGAGGACATTAACTATTTGGCTGACCTGGTGGATAAGAAGAAGGTATGCATGAAGAATTCCAAGGCAAAGGCCGGGCTGAACATGACCAGCCTCGTCGCCGCAGGTGTTAGACTTCGACTAGTGAAGGGCATTCAGAACGAGCTTATGTTTGTTTATCGCCAGCATCCGCTGCCTAGCAAGGCAAAGGAGTACGTCCCTTACACATCAGCAGAATGGGATAAGTTTGCAAAGGAGAAAAAGATCACCAGATCGCAACTTGAATTCTGGGTGGACAAAACCAACGACACCGAACTGGGAAAGAAATGGTTGATAGGGCGCACAAAAAATCTTAACAAGTCGACCGACCCAGACCAGTGCCCACAGTCGGTGAAGGCGATGTGGTCGTCTTTCTTCAATGCCCATGCCGAAGCAGCTGTGGAGGAGGTACTTGACCAGAAATTTGCAGATAATTACTTCTGCGCGGTTATGGACGAGAGGAGCTGGAATATCAGCACTATTCTAGCTGACCCTGCCGTCAAATTATGGCGGGGCCAGGACAAACCGCATATATATTTTTGGTTTCTGTTCGAGGTCACGACTGGTGGGCCTCGGGCAAAATTGCTGGAGAATTATAAGCTCAAGAGACTATTTGATGCTATCGAATATAAGGACGCAACTCGGAATATCTTGAGGGCCCGATCTCCAGCAGTGCTCATCACGGATGCTCAAGGATTCTACGACATTCTCTGTCATTTGCAGAGGCGGGTGGAGGATAGCAAGGTCCGGGTCTGGGACTGGCACCTCATAACCTACGTTCCGGAACCTGGACACGGCTTCCCGGCCTCTGCTACCGGAAATGCATACAGCGTGTTCCTCGTCTTCCTATTTGGATACAACGAGGGCCAGGATAAGCAGAGTTGCTTCAGCAGTTTCTTCACCGGCCAAACTGCACCCATGGAAGCAGTCTACAGAGCCCAAGATTTGTCCGATGATAATGCTTTCTATAGGCGACGTCCAAGGCCTTGGCTAATGATCTCCACTGCGCTAGTGATATTCGGTGATCACATGATTGATAACATGGTGGTCGTGAATGTTAATGGCGGTGCGGAGTTCACGTTTCTGGGAGTGGTAAGTTCTATATCATTCTTCTTTTCCTGAATTACAAGGATTTATAGTGCAACCTTTATCAGCCATTCTCATTTGTGCTCTGCTTTGTGTTTCATCAGTGGGCCGGTGCAAAGGTACTGGAATTGGTGGATTCTTTGGACGCCAAGGAGTCGGCTCTTCTGGTCGCCAGATCGATTTGGGACACACATCATCTAGCACCCCCACCCGCTGGTTACGTCGATGAAGTACCCTTAGACGACGACATCGACATCCATAGCGCAAATTCTAAAGAGACCGACGATGATCCGGATCAGGAGTACTCCTCGCACAGCGAAGAAGATACAATTCAACCGCCCGTCGTGAAGAAGGTTGGCTAACTTGTAGTGAGACCATGAGATATCACGATGCAGCTAGGCAGTGCAGAAGTAGCATGCCTCGTGAAGGGCCTCCACAATTCCACAGTGCGAAACTATTTGTTGTGTAATGTAGGGGGCTACTGATGTACTGAATTGTTGACAAGAATATGTCTTCACCTAATGTGATTAGCCCGAGGGTAAGTTCGTTAGGGAATGGGGGATTATGTTATCTTCCAGCTCTGTTTAATAGCTTTCTATGGAGCCTGTCACACAGTTGGTGTCCAGAACCTATGACATTTAGTTATTCAGAACGTGACTTCTATCAAGTGCTGAGGTATTATATTGGCAGTGTTATAGTGTGTGCTGAGTTTTATATTATGATTTAAGCTAAAGAACCTGGCGAAGGAAGCACAAAGGACTGCTTGCTATCCTATTATAGATTCCCGGATTGCAGGGTTGATAAGGACTGCACTGTACGGTTTGCAACTAGAATGAGATGATCACACAAAGTGTCATCATTTTGAGTGCCCCAGTTGTAGAGCGGAAACAACTTATCCTAGAATAGAGAAGTATTAGTTTTACTTTCCTGAAGGGGTGTCTTCGAGTGGCATTAGGATTTCCCAGTTCTGTCCTAATGTTACATCTTCCCCGTTTTGATGGCATTATTTCTAACTCAGTGGAATTTGTGAATTGTCGCAGAAGAAGGTTCCTGAGCCGGAGAAGAGGGCCAAGAAGTTAAAGAATTCGAGCGCCGGAAAACGTCGTGACAATCCTCCCTCGGTAAAGAAAACAGGGAAAGAGAAATTTGCGAAGAAGCCGGATAAATTGATGAAGAAAAGGGGTTCCCCATTAGCGCAAAATCGACCAATGCCAATCCTTCAGGATGAGGAGAGATCGGAGACAGCAGTGGATGCTTTAGTCGCGGTAGAGCGGATTCTGGATGCTACGGATGCTGCAGCCATATTAGACTCTCTTGGAACGGATATTGGCCCTTCTCAGGATTTGCAGACACTCGACCAACCAGGACCCATGCCGGAGAAGGAGGCCAGGCCTGCGGAGGTTTTTGAACGTAATGAATCTCTCTCCCCCAGTCTGGGGACAGGAGAGCGACATGCGGGTACGAGCGACGCTGCATCAGGATATATCACGATGTCTCCTATTTCTGAACCCAAGCCGGGAGTCGACATGGTTGATGACATTGTGGGCGACACTTTGATTGATCTGAACCAAATGAGTCCGGAAGCAGGCACAACTAAGGTGACTTGTACAGAAGTTGCATTCCACTCTGGAATTCCGGATGTCGGGAGGGTCAGGATCAGGAATATGTTTAAGGATATAGCTAGTTTTCCAGGTGTGAGTGTCGGAACGAGTAGCACCTTAACTACTAAAATGTCTAATGAAATTCAGAACGTTTGGCTTGCACACCAGTTTATTTACAAGAGCATTTTTGAAATTGCATTGGACCAGGGTTCGCAGGCAGAAGTGGTCGATGACATTGACGACAGGAGGCCCGAAGAGGAAGTTGTCGTTGAAGGGAAGGGGAGCGTGGAGGACGATGCCAAAGGTGCATGAGGTGACATCGTGCATTACTTGAGGGATGGGATTCCTAGGCTACCGTATACAATGAACTTGTGTCTAAGAGGCTGATGATCCCTTGGGCTGCAGATTCTGTCCGAGCTATGGCGACACTACCAGGTTCATCAGAAGAGGTACCTTGACGGAAGTATACAGTGGTCCTTGACTTGAATGGACTACTTATTCACAGGACGTATATACGCATAGAACTTCATGTTCAGCGTCGTCCAGCTCTTACGGACTTCCTGGATTGGCTACCTGAAAAGGCTGACATTGTATTCTGGAGCAGTGTTACTTCCAAGAACATGAGCAAATTGTTGGACGTTGTACTTGCTGATGCTTCGTTTGGTCCTAGAGATGTCACTTGCTTAACTCAAGCAGCATGCACGCGGTCGAGGTACAGATTCGCGAATGCGCCGGAGAAACCGATCTTCCTGAAAGATCTGGGTACACTAGCACGCATGGCTGGTCTTTTGTCTCTACAAGACGTTCTCCTAGTTGATGACAGTCCAGTTAAAAACCTTCTCAATGATCCTCACAATGCTGTATTCCCTCAGTCCTGGTGCGGTGACAGGCATGACAACTACTTGGATGGCCACCTCCGTCCTTGGCTTGAAGGTCTCTTTAAATCTAATGTAGCTGTTCCGGTCTATGTGAAGAATAATCCATTGTATGGCGGTCAGTGCCCGATGAAAGCAGTGTCCACTGAGGGCATGAACATACTGAGGGGGGCCCTGGACAGCCCGCTCTAAAAGGTGCCACCGTGAGATATCACGATACTTGTAAGGGTGTGTCGAAGGTTCAGGGTGTTAGATGTACATTATAGCGTACTGTTAACGTAATCTTCAATTTTCTATAAAGTTGATACATTGAAGTTTGAAGTTGATACATTTTGAGTAGGTCAGGCAGTCTTGAATACTTAGCTCTAGTATTCTCGTACTTGCGGAAAAATTGATTGTAAATTATCATTCGATAGTTATAAATTTGAAGTTCTATGTAAAGTGACACCCATTTTGTATTTCTTTTTTATGTTCCATCCAGAGATCTCACGGCACTTCATCATGCGTGTGAATTACATCTTTTATTCTGTGGATTCACTTACAAAATTAGACATGATGAGTCAGTCACCTGTTTTGCTGTATGTAGTGTAACGTGATCCATATTCACTAGGAGAACTCTTGATGGTTGGTTCACGCAGAAGACGTTGCTTGTTGTATTGAGCGTTGAGTCAGTCACCTGTTTTGCTATATGTAGTGTAACGTGATCCATATTCACTAGGAGAACTCTTGATGGTTGGTTCACGCAGAAGGCGTTGCTTGTTGTACTGACCGGTGATCTATGCGTCCATGGCGGTGTTGCGGATCTCCCTCAGAACATCAACATACCGATTGGCTTTCACGGTCTTTTTCAATCTTTCGTTGAACATACTCAGTGTGTGTTGTGGTCGTGCATGCATACTTCGACTTTGGCAGAGCTTCTTCAACGTCTTCTTCCACCCGGAATTTTGAGTGGGTTCCTTTATATTGCCGGTGTTGACAAACCCGACAAGAGCAAGCCCTATCCGAATCATAGTCAATTTTTGAAGCATCTCTTAAGTTGTCCTAAACAGCGTAGTGTTCTTTGGAATCGAACCCTTGTAGTGCTCGAGTTAGATCCCCTGAAGTGGCCTCGTGCGCGCGTACTACAACCCTCAATATGCGTGAGGGATGATGTAGATTCTATTGAATTGCAACGTCCCTACTATGTCCAGAAGGTGTTAAATGTTAGTGGGAAACCTTTCCGGCGAGCGGACTAGTTTAAATATCGCAAAGAATGCCTTCAATTGAATCTGAAGGCTCTTCTTTGTTTGTCTTGTATGAGCATCAATGAAATGTCATGAATCCAAGTTCAATGTTTATTGGAAACTAATTGCATTGTACAAAATACCTGTATGGTAATTGCTTTTGCCTTGTCATTTTGAATTTGCTGTTCTAATTAACATATTAGGGATTACAGTCATCAAGAGATCTCCCGATCTCTAATTCCGCACAAAAATCCAAACGGGCCAAAAGTTTTGGCTGTATCATCTGAGTTTGCATAAATCCCGCAGTGATTAGTTTCTTGCAAAGCGTAGAATCGTAATTTCATGGGTTTCCAATACATCAAGAGATCTCCTGATGATTCATTTCAGTTACTACATCCCAATAAACATAGGAGTGCAATCCTCCAATGACAACGTTACTTGGCATGTTCTCATATATGAGCCTGACATGTGCTACTTTGAACAGCGTAGAGGGCTCTAAAATGTGAACATCTGAAGATCTCTTGATGAAGTGTACTAGCATGACCTACTTCAAATTAGTCCCCTTCAAATTTTCCCCTTCCTACTTTGAACAACGTGGCAAACTCCAAAATGTTAACACCTCAAGAAGGCACATGAAACTATACCATAACATACTTAGATCAAATTGGTCCCCCTCAATTGTTTCTCTTCCTACTTTAAATGACTTAGTCGTCTCCAAAATCCTAACACCATAAGATCTCCCGATACATTGTATCATGAAATAGTTCCCATTGGTCCCCCTCGAATGTTTCCCTTCCTACTTTGAACAACGAGGCAAACTCCAAAATGTTAACACCTCAAGAAGGCACATGAAACTATACCATAACATCCTTAGATCAAATTGGTCCCCCTCAATTGTTTCTCTTCCTACTTTAAACGATTTAGTCGTCTCCAAAATCCTAACACCATAAGATCTCCCGATACATTGTATCATGAAATAGTTCCCATTGGTCCCCCTCGAATGTTTCCCTTCCTACTTTGAACAACGTGGCAAACTTCAAAATGTTAACACCTCAAGAAGGCACATGAAACTATACCATAACATCCTTAGATCAAATTGGTCCCCCTCAATTGTTTCTCTTCCTACTTTAAACGACTTAGTCGTCTCCAAAATCCTAACACCATAAGATCTCCCGATACATTGTATCATGAAATAGTTCCCATTGGTCCCCCTCGAATGTTTCCCTTCCTACTTTGAACAACGTGGCAAACTCCAAAATGTTAACACCTCAAGAAGGCACATGAAACTATACCATAACATACTTAGATCAAATTGGTCCCCCTCAATTGTTTCTCTTCCTACTTTAAATGACTTAGTCGTCTCCAAAATCCTAACACCATAAGATCTCCCGATACATTGTATCATGAAATAGTTCCCATTGGTCCCCCTCGAATGTTTCCCTTCCTACTTTGAACAACGAGGCAAACTCCAAAATGTTAACACCTCAAGAAGGCACATGAAACTATACCATAACATCCTTAGATCAAATTGGTCCCCCTCAATTGTTTCTCTTCCTACTTTAAACGATTTAGTCGTCTCCAAAATCCTAACACCATAAGATCTCCCGATACATTGTATCATGAAATAGTTCCCATTGGTCCCCCTCGAATGTTTCCCTTCCTACTTTGAACAACGTGGCAAACTTCAAAATGTTAACACCTCAAGAAGGCACATGAAACTATACCATAACATCCTTAGATCAAATTGGTCCCCCTCAATTGTTTCTCTTCCTACTTTAAATGACTTAGTCGTCTCCAAAATCCTAACACCATAAGATCTCCCGATACATTGTATCATGAAATAGTTCCCATTGGTCCCCCTCGAATGTTTCCCTTCCTACTTTGAACAACGAGGCAAACTCCAAAATGTTAACACCTCAAGAAGGCACATGAAACTATACCATAACATCCTTAGATCAAATTGGTCCCCCTCAATTGTTTCTCTTCCTACTTTAAATGACTTAGTCGTCTCCAAAATCCTAACACCATAAGATCTCCCGATACATTGTATCATGAAATAGTTCCCATTGGTCCCCCTCGAATGTTTCCCTTCCTACTTTGAACAACGAGGCAAACTCCAAAATGTTAACACCTCAAGAAGGCACATGAAACTATACCATAACATCCTTAGATCAAATTGGTCCCCCTCAATTGTTTCTCTTCCTACTTTAAACGACTTAGTCGTCTCCAAAATCCTAACACCATAAGATCTCCTGATACATTGTATCATGAAATAGTTCCCATTGGTCCCCCTCGAATGTTTCCCTTCCTACTTTAAACAACGTGGCAAACTCCAAAATGTTAACACCTCAAGAAGGCACATGAAACTATACCATAACATACTTAGATCAAATTGGTCCTCCTCAATTGTTTCTCTTCCTACTTTAAACAACTTAGTCGTCTCCAAAATCCTAACACCATAAGATCTCCCGATACATTGTATCATGAAATAGTTCCCATTGGTCCCCCTCGAATGTTTCCCTTCCTACTTTGAACAACGAGGCAAACTCCAAAATGTTAACACCTCAAGAAGGCACATGAAACTATACCATAACATCCTTAGATCAAATTGGTCCTCCTCAATTGTTTCTCTTCCTACTTTAAACGACTTAGTCGTCTCCAAAATCCTAACACCATAAGATCTCCCGATACATTGTATCATGAAATAGTTCCCATTGGTCCCCCTCGAATGTTTCCCTTCCTACTTTGAACAACATGGCAAACTCCAAAATGTTAACATCAAAAGATATCCTGATGAACTGCACCTTGAAAAAGTCCAAATTTGACCCTAAAGTCCAAAAGTAGTTAAATATGGCATTCATGCTCCTAAGCTCACATAATAGCAACCCTCATAATAAGGGTTATCAATTGATTTGCACCTTTTATCTACTAATATTAATTTCTTTATATTGATTATTAACTCTAATAATTGATTTTATTGAAGGTTTGATTTTGCAAAGGTTCAATTATTATATTAGAATCTAATAACAAAAATTTATAAATGAGTTGAAAAAAATGGGATGATTTTAGGACATAAATTATACTATGTGTTTAATTTTCAAAATTTTATATTTTGGAGTTGTATATTTTTGAGTTAAATTAAAAATCATTTTTTATATGGAACTATAGAATTGGTAAATTTTTATTTTTTTCCTCTATTGTGTGAATTTGACAAATTCACAATAATTTTAATCTTCCTTCATAATTTTTGAAAAATCACTATAATCACTTCTTTTATTGTATTAAAATACCAAATTATTACTAAATTAATTTCATATAAAAAATGATTTTTAATTTAAAAGTTAATTAAACATGTTGGAACTTGAACATGACTTTAAGGTTAGTTGAAAGTATGTAGGTTTGAATTTTCTTAACGTCACTTTTTAATCCTAAAAGTGCACAATTAAATCCATTGAAATTTATTGAAAAAAAAATTTCATCAATTCTTGAGCAATGTGAATAATGCTATCACTTCATGCTTCATAAATTTTGTGCACGTTTTGAATCAATTCATATAGGGATTGTTGGAACAACTACCTAAAACTACCCAAAATCATTTGAATTCATGATTTGTTTTAGTAGTTAATTGCTTTCAAACAACTTCTACATTTCTAAATCCTTTTTGATTAAACATCATATAATTTCAGTTTATATGTGATATTCTTGTGTTTTTTCTTTCTATGTGCTTTATAACAACACAATTTTATCCTATTTGTGCATGTGACACCAATTTCCCAAAATTACATTATTATAAACTATTTAGTGCGACCAAGAAATTAACTACATTATACTCAATTCTACGAAATAATTTTTTAAGGTTAATTTCTATTAGCAAGAGTGTAAAACTAGTAAACGAATATGTTACAAATCAATTTTTGAGAGTTATGTTGTACATTGGGTGAATTATAAATATCTTCAAAAGTTTAGTAGGGAGCTACAAGAAACAAATGAAGTTCAAATGTTGAAAGAGTTTTATAAGTGGACATCTTCAACGATGTGATTAGCAGAGTGATTTAGAGTTGCTTCAAATTAGTGGAAATGACAGCATGTGGTGTGTGAAGTAGTCTCTCTCATTGGCCACTAGTATCTTGTTCCTTCTAGTAAGTCCTTTATATTATCCTCTAAAAAGATGCAAATATTATGTTTTTGACTAATTCCCCTTACTTTTGATTCTCAAAAATTGCAAACCATTAATTTGCTTGTAGAAAAAACAACTGAAACCAATCCCTATGTTGATTTGCTAAAAATCAGAGACCATCGATCTATTCATAGAAAAAAAGCAATCCCCATGCCGTTGATTTGCCAAAAACCAATGGTTGTCACTATGGGATATAGATATGGATACAAGTATAGAAGACATATAATTATGGATACATGCTACATAATATTGATACAAATATAGCAATACAACAATATATCCCATATCGATTGCATTGAAGTTGCAATCTGAAATTACAATTAGGGAGGTGATGGTTTGGTTTTGGTTTTAGGTAAGGATAAGGATATGGATTTGGAAATTAAAAAAAAATTATGTCCTAATACTAGATGCTACGTGTATGACTAATTAATTTAAATTGGGTGTTAATGGAATTGTCACCTGTAAGTGACTATCTTCTGAGAAGAGATAGGCACCCACACATTGCACTACACTTGAGAATATGAGGATTCTATGACTACGTATATGACTATGTTTTCAGTCATTGTGGACGTGTATGACTGTTGTCAAAAACTAGCAGCAATAATCATTGTGGACTAGTCCTTTATACAAATGACTACGTTTTAATATCACCATCTGTCTTTGGACAAGGAAAGTTCATCCATGACATTCTCCTATGTGGTCGTTGACATGGGGATGACTATATGACATGGCACAGGGTTATTTCAATCATACTTTAGTCATATTGTAGTTGCTGGGAGGTTGTTATGGTGGATCCTACTTAATCCACGTGGCAATGTGTAATTGGGGGGGCGATTTTGGCAGGGTTTGGCATCATCTGTGAATTGTTGTTCAATTATAGCATAGTAAAGTCTCAGTTGAGATACAATCATTTTTTCTTTTGTAGATTGTAGTGTAGTGATACATGAGTTGTGTGTGAGCCATACTGTAGTACTACTCTACAAAGCTGGATTTTCGTAAGAAGGCGTTCATTTACTGTAGAGTTTGGTTTCTGGCCACTTTGTTACATACAACTGCATGCAAAGTGACTGCAATATTAAATGACAGCTGCAATAATGTGAGAGTCCTATATTAGTTAAGAATGCCCAGATCTTGACAACAATGTGGGAGACAACAAAAAAATATGGAATAAGTTTGGGTTGGGGACAACCCCAACCATGAATTTGTATTGATAAAGGTCTTTTAGAAGACGTGCATTAAACATCATGAAGAACGTGTTGCTCTGCCTCTGCCTTGGGAAACATGAGCGGCAAGTTCGGCTGCAAAACCGACCGCACATCCACCTTGAGCCAGCTTTGCAGAATAACCATGTAGTGGAACTTGTCAACCCGTCCTATACCGTTGATTCTTCCAAGAGCGACCTTCTACTTCACGACACGTGGATTGACGAGGTAGACATCGTCATACAAAATGACCTGCCATAGGCAAAACTCATGTTAGCTGAATGAAACAGTGATACTCGTGTCCCCATCAGAATGTACGCTACCATATAACATGAGGACCTTGTACCTGCAATGATTATATTATGACTTCCAGATGGCAAGTGAAACAAACATATGGCTATTCAATGACACTAGAGAGACTACTGAATGACTACACAGGCATTGCATGAGTTGAGAATACATTTTATGACTACAATGTGACTCCCACATGGCGATTGCGATATGACTATTCAATGACAACATAGCGACTATTGAGCGGCTGCACAATCATTCCGTACTACCTTGCAAACAACAACGATTTTCAAAATGTCATTTCCCAAAATGTAGATAAAAAAAGGATGTACAAGCCATGGTTCATACAACCTACCTTCTTCTTCGAAGTACTACGCCTCTTCTCCTCCATTACTATTGTCTTTGACCTTGTCACCACTTTCTTCCGCAAACACGCACAAAAAAAATTATAATTGAAAATGAAGAGAAGGTGAGGGGACATGAATGGAGTTGAACCACGTAAATTACAAGTCCCCTCACCTTCCACTGATTCTTAAGTGTATAAAAGCAAAAGCTATGAAGTCCAAGAAAAATCAGCTCATTTTTTTTTAACAATGAACTTACACAACCCTAAAAGAACAAAACTTAGAAAGAATTGTGATACCTAAGAAAAATGAGCTCATTTTTGGAACAATGAACTTACACAAATCCTAAGAGAACCAAATTTAAAAAAAATAATAGTTGTAATATCTAAGATGGATCAACTCACCTCTTTGCAAGGATGAAGCAGTGATGATAAAAAACAACAAATACGGCACAAGAGGCAACAAACATGGTGGTGAAAGCAACACATACAAAACTGCAATGGCAGCTCTATGAAAATATAGGGTTTTGTTCATGCCTGGGAGAGAGGCAAAATCTAAGTTGTTTGTGTCATACAAGGATCAGATTCAATTACAGGATGCCACATGGCAATTCGGACTTAATGTAAGTATGACTATTCTATGACTGATCTACGACTGTTTGATGACTGATATACAATTGTTCTATGACTGATCTTCAACCACTTCCATTTCAATTCAGATTTATAAAATTCCACATCAAAGATTCAACTACTTCTTGACTTGTCACCCTTGCAACCCTACCAAAATGATGAAACTAACAACACTGTATGCCTTGACAAATGCAAAATTCCAAATGTTCTTGACATGTATAGAGTCCTTGAAGACGCCTACAGGTTATTCCTCTGATTTGGGGAAGCACTTACAAAAGAAGAACTTTGGAGGAATGAAGTCACACAATTATTATGTTCTGATATAGTAGATCTTACCATTGGCATTGAGATATCTCATGCAGCCAGACTCTCGGATGATTGTGATGAGAATGAACAAGAATTTTTTGTAGAATTTGCACTAAAGCCTACAATTCCCTTGATTATCTAAGCTTCTTGACTTCAGTAATTTTCCATGACTATTTGACGTAGCCGCCTTAATCTGCCTTGAATGCGTAAAATGAATTGTTCTAATGTATTCAGAGGACGCATGTTTATTTGATTGTATGTAGAAGCACATTCTCAATACTAAAGCTGATCAAATCGCAGAGTATGCATTCCATGAAGGAAATGCGGATGTCCAAAATTTGAGCCCTACATACGGTACTTCACAGTGGATTTCTCAATCGTTTCCGAGTAATATTGTAGTCGTTCATAGAGGTCCATTTAATCATTACACTATAAGGAAAGGGTGTCCGAGATGACGAGTAGTTGTCAAAGAACTGTCGAAGTTGACAGAACCCCCAATTTCCAATCGAGTCTCTGCTACTTTTTTCAACTTCTTATCTTTCTCAAAATTGTGTCAATCATGTGTCATTTATTTGCAAGTGCCAATTTAGCGACGGAAATCCTATTGCTTGCCACTTTCAGATTTTAATAGAATGTGTTTCCCATTTTTGCTCAGTAATTTCAAATGAACCAATGCATTTAATCATTAATTAATTCTATGTCAGTACAAACTCCCAAATAGTACTACATGCCTCACTTTATTGCTCTTTCAGAATTCTAGTTGGAATTTGTATTGCTGCTTATAATTTATTTAAAAAACTAAAGGCCTTCTATTCATATCATTAGCATGTTCCAAATAAAAAAATTAATGGAGATTCTACAGCTACTACCTTGTAAGAATGTAATTGCTAAATCGAGCATTGAAATTGGACAGATGTCTACTTGTACCACATAACTATATACATGTCATTGATTTGTACACTCTATGAATGCCTCAGGAATCCTGCATTTGAAATAGCTTCCTTCACAGCTTCAAATCTCCAGGACAAACATGTTCTAAAATGCTATCTTTCCCATCCATGATGTATCCGAGAAATGAAGGGAAATTAGAATTCAACATGAGTTTTCTACTGCAGACTACATCTAGTTGCATCTGGTACTGCATCTACTTCCCTCTTCTCTATTCCTTTCTTCAAACCCTGCATGCAAAACTATTGAATGCAATTTAGACTGCAATCTTTCAATGTTGTTTACATATAGGACAATTAGATGTCCATCTACTACACCAACGTTAAAAACATTATCCTCGTCAAAAGTGATTCTATATACTGCACTACTGCAACTACTGCCAAGACTCTAATTTCCGCCATGCAACAACTTCTTCTAGTGCATTCATTGAACAACACACTCCTTTCCTTCCTACTTTATGAAGTTCCGTCCTCCTTACTGCATCAATTTGTCCAACATTGAAGACAGTAATATATTTGTAGTCATTCCTTCATGTGTATTTCATTTAACTCAGTCATTGCTAACACGCAAATAGTAGATTAGGACTTCCAAAAATTCAAGACATACCTCCTCAACCCTTCAAACTCTTCGTCATAACCCACTTTTCTCGATCACAAAACATGCATGATTTTTGTCTTTCTTGTTACACATATGAATGTGTAGGAACTTCTTTTGAATAGTTCTTCTACCTCCAACTGATTTTCAAAGCGTCCTGCATTGACAAAGGCAACGTCATGATTCTTTGTCAAACTATTTCTACACATCTGAAGACTTAGCGATACCAACGTCCTTCTTCAAATACCAAAAACTGACAATGACGACTACTTTGCATACTCACGACTAGTGCAACCTGCAAGACAGAAGGCAATTTTATTGACAAAAAGAGGCAACAATACTTACCGTCCGCAATCAGTGTACAACGCTCTTACCAATCCCTCCATGACTGATACAATTGCAGTTTGAAATCACTACTCCCCATTAACACTCTACGGATTTAACATGCACATGACGAAAAAGTGTCTCCTGTTATGAACATCTAGAAGCTTTTCCCTGCCATTATGGAAATGACATGCCACTTCCACTCTCAAACGACATAGACGGCAACGTCATAATAAGAAAAAAAAATATACTCTGAGCCATTATTCTGGTTAGCGGCGTACCTAAAGCATGTTGTTGCCACTGTCTATTGAAGAACATGAAGTCCGCTACTCGCTTTCCATGCTTTTGAAGTCCTCTACATTTCTGTCTTTCACACTGTCAATGTTGTCTGTTGAATTCATTCTCTGTCGTGTCCTTCTTCTGTTGCCACCTTCATCGTTTTCCTTGTCTCGATTACGTGTACCTCATCCGTTCCTCAAATGCTCTGCATACATGAATTCTTCTTCTACTCTATCATCCTCCATAGGGGGGGCTCCTTCCTCTTCGTTTGAGTATAATCCGACGTGCACACCCACTCTGCAAATATAAGGTTCCCATTCATCTGCATTTATTGGTAAACACTCGTCTGTCTCTCACCTCCTTTCGAAGAACAATCTTCCAGTTTGGAGCTTCTCGAGCATTGCAATAGAAGACATGTTCACAATGCTTGGGAAAAGCAAAACTATCACGGCAAATTACACGTGGCCTTCTGTCATAGTTAGCTAGAGTGAACCCCCACTTATCATTTTTTATGGTCTTGTTTTCTCCACAATAACTTGCTTTGACAAAATCGCAAACAAGGACAACCACGCAATGCCGTTTGTAGTTTAGTTCTACAATTTCTTCTATGTGCCCAACATACTCCACATCTGCTTCGACCTAATTTACATCACGGATTCCATTGTGGCATACTTGGCGAAGCGTAGCCGCAACACCACTGTCTGCTGTTTTCAGAGAGTGCTCAGAATTGATCACTCGAAAATGATTTCCAAACGCATATATGGATTTGTACGAAGCTGCATATTCTAGGGGACCGCGAGCTGTATCTACAACTGTTGGATCTACAATCAAACCGTTTTCTTGCTCACGCCAGACTTATTGCAATATCCACACTGCAAAATGCCAAAATCCGGTAATTTCTGAAGGTTAATGGGAAACACAAATCTTTGCCGTCGTCCATGTCGACGTTCTTCATGTCGATATTGCTCTCTTTCCACCTCTCATTCAGCCACAGATTCTGCATATCTCCTTTACATTCAAATAAGACAGTTACAACTACCTACTTCTTTTAGTAGCCCTCTTTTTGCATGAAAAAGTGCAGTAAGTACACATCCTCTTATAAAACCAACAATTCATATCAACGCTACTATGCAACCTCCAAAGATTTTTTACAATACCTACAATTTCACAGAAAATTATTGGAAGCAATCACAAGCCTTCACGCACGTGTTCTTTGTCAAAATTCCATCTCCTTGTGATGTACAACATCACTTGCCCTCACCTTCTGTACACGTCCAGATGATCTTCGTTGTCCAAGACAAAGGAATGAACTCGTTTCCTGAAGTCTGGAGACATTTTTCGCTCACAGCCAGCACCCTCAAGAATTTCATCATACATAACAAGCTCCTCTTCATCATCCCACGCCCTTTTGGTTGTTGGTGTGTATTCCAACATGTATTCGATTAGAAAACCTATCGCCTCCTCCCTCAAATAACCAAATGCCATGCTCCCTTCTGGCTTGGCTTTGTTTTTCACATAACCTTTTAAGGCTTTCATGTATCTCTCAAAAGGATACATCCATCGAGTGTGCACTGGTCCACAGATGAAGAGTTCCTCAACTACATGTATAGGTAGATGCATCATTACAACAAAAATAGATGGCGGAAGTTCTTTTTCTAAGGAACAAATTGTCTCAGCTACGTCTTCCATCATTTTCAACTTCTCTCTAGAGTCAATTACCTTTGCACATATTTTTCGAAATAACTTGCTCACTCTCATTATGGCCCCCATAACATTTGCATTCCCAATATTACGCAAGCACACATGCAGAACTTGTTCCAAGAAAATATGGTAATCATGAGTTTTCAACCATCATGTATTTTTTTCTTCAAAGGCCCCACATAATTACTAGGGAACTTGAATTCCCTCAAGGTTGCTAGAAAGTCATCTTTCTCTTCTTTGCTTAGTACATAAGGAGCATTTGGCATGAAGTAAATGTGGCCATCGAGATTTGCTTGCAAATGCAGATGCCTTCGTATGCCTCAAGCACGCATATCTTCCCTTGACTTCATGCCGTCAGTTTCTCCGAAAAGCGTGCGGACTAAATTTTCACACAAGTTCTTTTCACAGTGCATTGGGTCAAGGAGATGGCAAATGGGTAGTCTCTGCAAACACAAGCATTTTATTTTATTTTACATGATTCTCAAAACAATGTGTTGCCTCAATGTCTATAGATTCATCTAGCACTTGACATACGACTACCTCGTATATTTCATAACATACAGATATATGAAAAATGCCCTTTTAGTCAAAATTGCAAGTCCACTGCCGCCATACATAATCAAGAATACCAAACACAAAGCAAGACAAGGAGCACGACATGTCCTCACAAAATTACAGTTCAAATTTCATGACACTTGCAATGATTTCAGATTTCAAAAACCACTCTTCAATAACTTCTACTACTTCATATCGACATGATATGAAGATACAGAAAAAAAAAACTGTCATTATTCCCAATGACCCTGTAAGATGTATTTCGTCATTGTCTATTTCAACAACAATGTCCTATAGCATAGACCTGAAAAAAGGGATAGCACATATATACATGATGACTTTACAACCATTCAGACTTCCTCATAAGTTGTATAGAGCAGTTTCTTTCATTTTCTTAATCTTCATGTAGGGCTGTAGGCAGTCCTGCACGTATACTGAATCTTTGTACAATTTCAAAGTATACACTCTTTTCACTAGTAAACAAAAATGAAATACTGAAAACCTATCATGAGTCAGCCCTCTTTCAAGAGTTCTTTTTCACATGTTTGTTATGTGTAGTTTAATACAAGTTATTCAAGCTAATTTGTCCACATCAATCGCATAAAACAAACTCCACGACTCTGAAGAATTATAGAACTCTTCAACTAACAATTCTCCAAAACGAACTCTTCGTATTCTTAAGAGCTGTACTCCACGACAAATTTTAAATAATAAACACCCACATCTCTTCTCTACTAAGATACTAGTTGCTAACAAATGGATTCAAAACTGTGTGTTCACAGAAACCACATTCCACAATACTCACTAGTAATATGGCTTGCAGTACTTACCGCCTTATAAGGAAGCTCATACAAAATACTAATCCTCTTCACGCCGGTGCATTTCACGAGGTCATGCTCTGAATTTCAACGTCCTCCACACTATAAGAATGACTCTCTACGCTGAGTAACTGTAAATCCGGTTTGTCGTTGTGGTGCTGTGGTGTTGTGTTGTGATTGACGTGACCGTCAAAGGCTGCTCTTGCAGAACGCCACTTGTAGTTGCGCTTCAGCCACCGTCGGTGGCCAAGAAAAATAGTCTTGCCTGCCTCTGCAGAGTACTCTATTACTGTGCCCTCGCCACACACTTGGCATCCTGCATACTCTTTTCCTACTTGTCCAGAAATCAAAGTATATGCTGGGAAGTCATGAATTGTCCACATTAAAATGCCTCGCATTTTAAACCACCAATGATGCTTGGCCGGTTCAGACATGTCCTTAGCTGGAACGCCTTTCCATAATTTTTTCAATTCATGCACTAGTGGTTGCAAGTAAACATCTATAGTCTCTTCAGTTGGTGAATTCGGCCCATGTATAATCATTGTGAGAGAGATAAAAAATCTCTCTGTTAAAAGATAAGGAGGCAAGTTGTAAAAAACTACAAGAATTGGCCAAACATAGTGCTTAGAAGATTGCATGCTCTATAGATTTACCCCGTCCAAAGCCAAACCCATTCTAATATTCCTAGCATTGCTACTAAATTCCGGGAAAGTCTCATCTATGAAGCGCCACTGCTCGCTGTCTATAGCGGACCTCATCTTCCCATCTTGTGAGTGACTTCTGCTATGCCATGTTGACCATATGTTTGGAGATATCTGGGCATATGAAGAGTCTACGTAATCTTCTAATCAATGAGAAGAATCTCAGCACTTTAAGTAGAACTATTTTAGATCCTTCTATGTACCTTGATTTTTGACATGCAGGGCATTTGTCCAGGGATGACTTCTCTTGCCAATATAATGTCTTACCGCAGTCACAGCAATGTATGCTTTTGTGAGATAAACCCAATTTCCCTAGCAGAGTCTTCATCTTGTAAGAAGTCTTTGGATAACTGTTGTCCGCCGGTAATACATCATCCTTCAAGAATGTAAAAAGTTCATTCAAGCAATGATGGCTAATTGAAAATAGCGTGCATAATGACATTAGCACAATGCTAAACTGAAGCCTACTAGTGGTGTAACCTGGGAAAAGAGGTGCAGTTGCTTCATGAATTAGCTCCTCCATATAATTTATATCGTCCATGTCATCTTCCTCTAAAGAAAGGTCGTTGAAGTCTAGAATGGAATCCTCTTCCCCCGAGAACTATTCATGTGTGTCATCAGCTCGTCCAAAAGAAATTTGCGCCATTGCCTCCAAGTTGGCTTCCATGTTGGGAGCAACCTCATCGATATTGTGAAAGTCATCTGCATCAAAAAATTGTCGCACTTCCTCCGCTTGTAGTTGTTGTGTTGAGGATTGATATTGAGACTCACTTTCCTGCCCTACATGATGTTGCATGATATAGAATTGCATCTATTACATTTGGAATACCAGGTACTAGAAGGCATTGCCACACCCTGTCAGTATACAAATGTTGTTTTCTTTTTCGAAAGGATTCACCAAACTGAAATCCATGTGGTCTATTATAGCACATGATGTGCAAGCACGCAGTTCACTATGTAGTAGACACTATAACAAAACATGGTAAAAAAAAACCACTCAAAAGCGAGTGCGGTTCTTTTTGCCACCTTTTTGTGCAGGCGCGTGTAGTGGGCAGTCAACTTCTTTTGCAATTTTCCACTGCAATTTTTGAAATTTGAAAGCGTGTAATATACGGTTGAAAATGTATTTTTAAGACCTTTCCAATGGTATATTACACATTCCCAAATTCTAAAAATTGCAGTGAAAAATTGCAAAAGAAGATGACTACGCGCGTAGTGGGTCTACACAAAATCGTGGCGAAAAGAACCACACTTGATTTTGAGTGCGGTTTTTTTTTACCATGTTTTGTTATAGTGAGATCACTGTCATGTAGATACGACAGGGTATTCGATAAAAAATTTGTTGTGACAATAATGGAAACCAAGTGCATCACAGAATGTGCATTTGAAGTTCCACTACTTGAACTTCTTGGATTCTGAAGCCATGACATTATTAACAAGTGCATGGAAATCTGGAAATTCCTTGTTGGGCTGCAAGTGACCTCTCAATGTGGTATGCCTAACGGAGCCGTTCTTCAGTCATTTGAACTAATACCTGAAAACACAGTAAAATCAGATTTCACTAGAGAATTTATAAATGTTTGTCATGTTAGCCTCAACTACAAACAAGAACGTCTTATGTTACAGAAGTGACGGCAACCGCAAAAGCAATGAAGCCACACAGAGTTCCTTTGATACACCGTTCAAAACATATGCCACTACCAAAATCCAACTCCATCTATGCTGTGTTTGGATTGCTTCGAGAAGCACTTCTAGAATAAGTGAAGTTTTCCACTTTTCCTTTCTGTACACAACAATAAATTCCAATTCCATATCAATAGTCGGCATCATTCACAACGTTGCTGCCAAGGTATGGGACATGAGGCAAGCAGGCAGCATTCCATATATTCTTAATGCGTAACATCCGACATTTCTTGCAAGCGGAATTAGTTTTAAGAAAAAAATTGTAATGTGATGTAACAATCAGAAATTTTGCACGAAATAGTATGTCTCATTACCTATGAACGCCTCTCAGATTCAGTCGGATTTGAAGGCTCTTCAAGACGCTTACCGCTGTTACCAGTTCTGCTCGGAATTGCTACACGTCGTAGCACCTTCCTCCTCAAAATGAGTGCACTGTCCATAGGAAAAAATAATAACGTCATGTGATGCAGTCAGTGGCTACAGTGAATACCATGTTATGCAGTAGGTCACTACCGTGAATGTCATCTTCTCAGAAAACTAGGAATTGAATTCAAATACTATTTCATAAAATTTATAGGGTTTGTACGAAAGCAATAAAATCAATAGCCTCTGCCAGCTTTCGCTGTCAAAGAATACCGGAAACAGAATTATGAATTCCTATGCAAATCATGAACATGTTCTGTATTTGTAGCGTTGTCTCGGACTCTCGGTGGTTGTCTGGCAAGTCACATTCAATATAGCGGTAACATAGACTTCCCAAACAAAGTGTACCATATTTAAAAATCTAGTGGAAGATTGCAAAATCAAATTCTCATTAACCATTCCTATCCAGAAGTTGTTTCACAAAATGTAATACCGAAGTGGATATCCCTTTGCGTCAACAGATCGAAAGGGAGGGTGAGACGGTACTTACTACACATGTCCTCTAATAGAGAGAATGTGTTTGTAATTTACAAAGGCGAAATGACATCATAAATTGTCCTATCAGAAGACAAAAGTCCTTGCAATGAAAGAAAATAAAAAGCTTCATCAACATATTGTATATGAAGCTGGGGTACTTGCAATTGTTGAGAACCCACTATAAGAAAAGCACGTTTTTAGTGGCGTTTAGCAACAAACGCATCGTGTTTTTTCAAATGTCAGATGTTCCAAAAAACATGTATGTGTTTTGCAGAAAATGCGACCATGTCACTATGGACGGCTATGTTTGTGACAATGTCAACTTTGACATGGCCATGTTTTTATAAAACGTCGCATACAACATAAACTGCCACGTTAGCAAGTAGATTTAGAAGGGCAGAACCATGGCATATTTTGGAAAAAAATAAATGGATGGATGGATGGACGTCGAGCTAGACATCTCAAACAACGTATGCTAATTATTCCATATTGTTTGTCTCATAATGGACAATTTTTTTAGCAAAGGGTAGCCACGTGGTATATTTTGGAAAAAAAAGAAATGATGGATGGATGGACATCGGGTTGGACGTCTAAAACAACGTGTTGGATGTCGGGCTGGACGTCTCAAACAACATAGGCTATTTATCTCATATTGTTTGTCGCACCATGGACAAAGAATGGGTACAAATGTGACCTTTAAAATGTTCATTTTATGTAATTTTTCCATCAAAATAAAATTGATGGTAAATGGTAAATTTTTTCACTTCTTGGTGAATTCTACATTTTTTTTGTTGTTTACTTTTATTTTTAATTTATGTTAACTAATTATTTTTTGAAAAAATGGATTGGATGAAAAGAATGGGATGGATGAAAAGAACAGGATGGATGAAAAAATAGGAGGGATAAAAATCATCAGATTCTCTGACCTCCACATCATCTACCACGTCAAATACAGTCAAGTTAAAAAAAAATTACGTGGTAGGACCCATCCAAGTGGCACCTCCGTAGCACTCATGTGCCCTCCACGTGTCGACCTCTGAGGACCTCAATAGACTTTTTTGTCATCCACGTTTTTGGAAAAATGAATACAAAAGTGATGCGTTCTTCCAGATTTTGACATGTTTTTACCCCGTCTAATCGAACGGATTTTAGAAGACGTCAACGTTGATTATTTTTGTGTCATACACAACGCATTCTTGCGGGGTTTTTGACGTTTTGAAAAAGTCCGTTTTCTTATAGTGACCATTCACTCACTTCAAGCAAGACCAACATGTACACTTGGAATACAAATGAAGCAGTTTTTGAAACTCTTCTGAAATAGACCCGAATGTTGCGTATTGAAGCGGAAGGCGACGATGGAAGAAATCTTACAGGTTAACTTTTGGATGACAATTTAGGCGTCGTCAGAGGCTGGGGCGTTGCAGATGTCGGTTCACCTTGAAGATTACGCCCTGTGCTTCTTGTTTTGTTGAAAGGAGGAGGATGGACTACGCTTCAAAACCTGCACTATAAGATTTAGGTTTACCTTAAAAATGGAAGCAAATGACTTGTAGCACTTTTGTAACTTCTACGGCTACAGGTAGTCGGAGAAGTTAGATCTTCTATTCACTGTGATATATAAATGCAAGACAGTTAGGATAAGAAGACTATATAGACTTCTTCATAAAATTCGTAACAGTTGCACGAGAAGGACTGCATTAAAGGCGATCGTCAAGACAAAAATCACGTCAGATTGCACTTAACATGGAACTATCTCTATTTAATGAATGTCATGATGGCTCCAAGTATGATACAATGAAGTTGATTTTAGTAATGATGAAGTAGGGAAGGATTTGATCTACAGTCTCACAACGAAGAGCGGAAGTCATTGTTATGGAAGAGTGAATTTCATGGAATATGAGATGTCTTACTTTGATGCGTTGCAATGGAAATATCGTCATCAAATAGCCACGTGGAGCTACGGACTGAAGATGCTTCAAGTTTTGCAGACGACAGCAATGACGCCGGAACTGAAGCTAGTTCAATTCGATGCAGCCGACAGTCCAGCGTCTTCTAGTTCCAGAATTCTGATACCGCTTGCTCAGTAGGAGAAGGTATTTCTTTGCATGCATACGCTGCTGAAGTACCTATTGACGATGTAGGGCAATGCTTTTGTGCATGAGGTTGTAGTACTGAGAGATGCAGGTCCTTCAGAAGTAGCGGCAACCTAGGGAGGTGGTACTGGAATGTGGTTCGTTTTCTAGTGAGGCACGAAGCTTGCAGAGAGTATGTTCGGTTTGTTCCTATGGATGCAGTGATGTGCGTACTGCTGCCATTTCCTTTGTTTACCCGACGGTACAACTTTTATGCAGAATATGGAGACCTACG
The DNA here is from genome assembly GCA_951230915.1 of Antitrichia curtipendula. NCBI lineage: Eukaryota > Viridiplantae > Streptophyta > Bryopsida > Hypnales > Leucodontaceae > Antitrichia > Antitrichia curtipendula. Next base: position 5,597,445 of record OX579634.1, read on the forward strand.
TGAGAACCTTCTCTGTTGCTTCATTCATCTCAGTCATTTAATGCGAAGTCGCTTTTCCATGCCGCTATTGTAGATAATTACTTTTTAAGCAGCTTCCTAGTAGTAGCAAACCTAAATTTTTATCAGCGAAGTGGAGGTGAAGACAAGAGAGTGCACAACTAGTTAACAGATAATTGACAGAGCTTCTCATTTTGAGAAGAATTAGGTTAGAAGTTCAGGGAAAATGTGGACGTGGATGCTTCAGTATGGGCTTTCTCGGAGAACATGCCTTTTTTGTTGACAATGTGGTTTGCAACAGCCCACTTTTAATAGTGCTAGGATGCTGTAAGAGATGGTCACTTCGTTTTCTATTTTTGGATCATTGTCCAAGTGCGTTGGCAAGAGCGGTGGAAGGATCTAGTAGCGCTGGAGCGGAGATTAGGGCGGTCAAGTGAGGAGATGAATACTATGTCTACATCTGCTCTAATTAGGGAGGAACAAAAGGGAATTGGGGAGGACACCTTCATTGTTGTGATCCTACTATGTACAATTACTTATGGAAGCGGCGGATAAGAGTACAAACAAATTATCTAGAATTTGAGCGAAAAGTAGTGCTGGTAGTGAGGTTGTGAGGGTCAGCAAGTCGTTTGGAGAATCAGAAGGCCAAAGGAAATCCCCACAAAGAAAAACTCAAATGAGAAGGTGGCGGTGCTGCTACGGAGGTTTTCGGGTCATCAACGCACTAGTGACAAGTAATAGCTCTAGCAACTATCGAAATGGACAACTAGATTGGGCTGCAAATTGTCGTCAAAGTATTTCAAGTCTCAAAAAACGTTTCATTGGAATGGATTCACTAGTAGAAAAACATTGCCAAAATTAACAAAACATCAACAAATTTTTCTTGATTTGGGTATTGCATTGTCCATTTTCACAGTTTTTTGTTGATTTTCAAATAAACTGCCCAAATCAACAAAAAAATTTGTTAATTTGGGTACTGCATTTTTAAATTAACAAAAAATCAATACTTTTTTGTTAATTTTCACTAAAAAAATTCTCAAGTAAATTTTTTTATTTGAAAAAATGTGTAAATTATCATAGTTAGTATTCTATAAATAGTTTGTTTTTGGAAAAAATAAATAAATCATTCCCAATTTGGTAATTTTCAAAGTCAGCAGACTTCAAAGACCATTTAGGCATAGCAAAAAAACTTTTTCTTAAAACTTTGAACTAAGAGAAGTTGCTATATACAAGTATCTTTCATCTCCAAAAATCCGTTTGCACTTTTAAGTCTCCAATCAAAAGTTATGACTAAATTTCAAAGAGGGGTTCCATTGAATTTTTTTGACATTATGAAAGACCCTCTCTGAAATTTAGTCATAACTTTTGATTGGAGAATTAAAATTGCAAACGGTTTTTTGGAGATGAAAGATGATTGTATTTAGCAACTTTTCTTAGTTCAAAGTTTTAAGAACAAAGTTGTTTTGTTATGCTTAAATGGCCTTTGAAGCCTGCTGTCTTTAACAAAAAAAGGAAAAAAAAAACACTTTAACTAGATAAAACAAAAAAAATCCACACGCACATGCATGTGTGTGTGTGGTGCATTGGTTTGAACCTTGCACCCCAAGAGTGGGGTGCAAGGTTCAAACCTTGCCGACAACTCCAAATGGGGTGCCACGTGGCGGTCTACCTGCGTGGCGGGTTGCCCACGTGGCAACTTTTCATTGGTCTATTTTTTCTCAAATTTGGTTTTCAAAGGAAAAATTTAGTGCCCAAATTAACAAAAAACTAACAAAAAAATCAACAATTTTGTGTTAAAAAAGTACCCAAATTAACAAAAAAATCAACACTTTTGTGTTGATTTGGGCATTGTTTTTTTCTACTAGTGATTGTGATTGTGGTAGGCAATGCAAAGTTTCACTTTGTACCGCTTATGTTTTCAAAGTAGTTCAGACACTCTTTTGGATAGTAGAGCAAGAAATGAGAAAAGAAGCGGTTGCCAATGACGGGTTCTTGGAACTAACAGGACCGTGAACTACTAAAGTAGTGAACAAAAAAGAGATGTACTGCGCTTCAATGGTGTGCGTAGTTCATAATGAGGTATGTCTCTGTTGGGACTGTATACAGTGAAGGGGTTTGTTGTCCAAGTTGATTGTCAGATCAGTGACATTGAGGAACTAAGAAACTGTACTTTGAAAAATAAATATCTTGTGGGGCATCTTAAGGTCTTGGTTTTGCATAGTTACATGGGCATAATTGATGTTTGCAGGTTAGTGTTATGTATGTTAGGAGTTCTGAAAGTTTAATAATTGCAGCATATGTTCCAATCAGCAGGTTGGAAGCATGTCTTGTCTTGGAAAGAAGTGTAGAGGTTGTACTACTGACGATGTCAACATATGTGCGGAAACAATGAAAGCAAATGGAATCCTCTGATTGATTGCTTAGAAAATGTCCGTGACTGTCAATGTAGTTTTAAAAGTACTGGGAGACATGAATGCCAGCAAGATGCACCAAAGAAAGAAGGATGGAGGTGGACTGCTATTGAGAATGTTTAAGCGCAGTTAAAAAACTGAATTCGAAATTCAGATTCATCGTTGTCTTGCATACTCACAATGTTTTTTCTGTTGACTATGAATAGAATTGAAGACGTCAACACCCGTCAATAAAAGTATGCAAGTCGTCCGTGCATTTGATCATGGTTTTTTTTGTGAACTATTTTGACCAATTGATTCTTTGTGTTGCTAATTTGAAGTTTGAAATGCACAGCACATTCCACTGCCTATGATCAAAGACAAGAGCTGCCATTTGTTGACCGAGATCATCTCTCTGAAATTCCTTTGGGGAAATTGTTCTAAGGAATTGCAGTATTGTATGTGCTAGGAAGAATATAAGGAAGAGAAAATGAGGAGGTCTGCTGAGTCGTTCGCCGCGTGGAATGAGGCAGCTGCTACAAGAGAAAGAAGAGGGACTTCTGCCTCTATGAAATCACTCATTTCTAGTAGAACAAAGAAGACTCCGGTGTCTATAGGCTTGGCCACAGTGTCGTATGGACCTCTTATACTCTCTTCAAACAGTCCGGCGGTAGTAGAGATGAGGTCGAAAAGAGGGCATCCTAAAAAAGCAAGTGACAAGCAGCAGCCGATGTCAGCAACCACCGAGAGTTGTAGTATACAAGGAAGAGAAGCCAAGAGACAAAGTAAGAAGATGTTTTTCTTAATCATGTCATGCAATGTATATATTTGATGTTGGTATTCTAAAGACGCTAAAAATTATACTGCTTCTTTAGTTGCAGAGGAGAAGATATGTCTAAATATGCGTGGAAGGAATAAACAATTCTGGGATGAGGTTGTGCATTTTTTGTTCTGTAATTGAGTTCTTGTTTGAGCAGGCACTATTCTCTTGTAGTATTCAATTTTTTGAGGAATTTCAATGGAATTAGACGACCGTCTGAATGAAGTGGACTGACACCTTTTATTTGAGTAGTGCGTAAGTCATTCTCAAATGAGGAGTCAACAATGGAGAGGGAATCAATGCGACAACCTACATGTGAACGTGGACAGCGACAGTTAGCGTCTACTGAGAAGTTCCCTTCGAAAAGTGTGCCAGCAAATACGGTGAGGTCCTTGCCCCGCGCTCTTGTATTTTGTAACAAGTCAGTAGTGCATGCATACTCTGGCCATGTGAAGAAGATAGAAGCGGGGAAAAGGACAACACATATTCCTGGAGAATTGTGCGTCCCTAGAAAAGACGGCAGCAATTTATCAACATCACCACAATATCGTGACAGTAGTCGAAGTCCACTATGTCGCCAAAATCCTCCATATATGGTAGAGGAAGAGGAAGTAAGCGTTTTACAAAATTTTACATGATCACTCATGCAGTGTGTTAGTGCACATGTATGTCACTGTGAAAAAGTATCATAGCATATTCAGCACATGCCTTAGAACTACACCGCATTGGTCAGCAATTCTCCTCATCACGTAAGCAACTGCTGCAAACCTTGATCTTCTACTGCATTTTTTTATGTGTTGTGAATGCATTGTCTGTAGGTTGAGTCAAGCGAAGATGATGGTGAATACATGGGAGTTTTGAAACAATATATTTAGCGGCGACCTAATGAATTCCAGGAGCCGATTGTTGTTGACGATGAAGACACTGAGAGTCCCTTGGGCAGCAAAGAAAATGTAGGAGCATCCGAGTATGCAATCTTTGACAACAAGATAGATGAAACAAGCAAACACATACAACTCCAGGAAGCAATTGTGTTAGAGGATTCAACGAAAAGAAGAGAGAGAAGGCAACAACAAGCAGTGAGGGAAAGAGAACGGATGAGACACCGAAGAGAAGGACTACAAACAAATTTTCTGTTGGTGGACAAATACTCAAAGAAGCCCTACCGAGTGGGAGTGGGTGATTGGAGAAAGGAGCTCATGCTATTGTCACGGCAATTGGATCCAACCATTGGATATATCAAGCAGTAGCCGAAAGAAGCAATGGCAAAGATTGCAGAGTGGATCCAGCATACTTGGGGGTACAGTGCACCCATCAAGTTCTCATATGTAAGGGAAGTCATAGCTCAAGGTGTGACTCTTAGGCGTGCAGAGATTTGGAAAAAAATTTGCAACAATGAACCAAAGCCTAAGGAATTATCTGATAAATCATGGAAAATTCTAGAGAAACAAATGCAGAGTCCTGCAACTGTGAGAAAGTCAGAGAGTTGTAGCAAAGCAAATGGCAGCAGAGTATATTTTGGCAGAGTCGGTCCATCCGGTGAAGTAGGTGTGCGACAGAGACTTAGACGAATCCTGCGCCGCTCTCCAGATCCTGAAGAAATAAGATTTGAAATGGCCTGCGACAAAGGTTACGGTAGTAGAATGAAAGAAATGAAAGGAGACGTCAAAACCATTGATAAAGGTGAAGGTAGTCAGCAGTTGACACTGCGGGCGACACATTGTAGCATTCCCACTTGAAATACAGAGGACAACTATGATGAAGACTACTTCACAGAGGGGCATGCAGACGATGTCGATGAAGATGTAATTGAAGGAACGAGCACTGCAGAAGGTGGTGGCATCAATGTCAATAACAGAGGTGTCTTGAGTATTCCCAATGTGCAAATTGTTGAACATCCACTAGTCTTACGGATGATGAAGCGAATAGAAGCTTTGGAAGGAAAGAAAGAAGCACTTGCGGAGGACACATGTGTCGCAACATCTGAGAAGGTGAACGAAATAGACGTTGAGGACGAGATGGAAACAATAGAAAATATAATGAGTCCAAACGAAGTGCAAGTTTTGAGAACTGAATGCACATTTCATTTTCCGTGATTTTTGTGAATTTATGTGGACTTGGGGAGCTAGTGGAAAAAATGGCAGTCATTTTGCACGTTATGTTAAGTGACATGGAAGACACTTGAGATTTGGGATCATCAATTTCAGCAAAGATGTCTTTGTTTTTGCAGGGGCAACTTCTAGACCACATAAGCGAGGGACAACAGGAATGTGGGAAATGAAGACGGCCGACATACGACTCAATGCACATACAATTGTGCTTCAAGGGCAAGACATGCAGGAAGAACTTTGAAATCAGGGTACAAACTCCTAGCGACGCTAGTTTGTGAGCCTAAAAATGTGAGCTTAGGAGCTGTGAGCGTACACTTTGTAAGTCCAAAGCGTTGACTAAAAAAAACTTGGAATTTTTGAGGCCATTAAAGAAAAAAGTGGAGACATTTCAATATTTTTATATTAATAATAAAATTTCAGCCCTATTACCGTAGACCTATGACCGTGGGAGCATAGCCATTACACACTCTGCACTTGGCCTGATGTGCATGTGGGCAATAGTTTTAACCCACCTTAAGCTCCATTTATTTTCTTCTTGCAAAAACATTTGTTCAAGCTCAAGCCCTTGAAGGGATTCTAAGGGAAATTTTTTATTTTGGACAGGTAACGGATGGCTCATGCAGTAGATACCACCCCTATAGTGTGTGTTAAGTCTTAGAGTGCTCCAACTTCTAGATCTCCCAAGAAAGGTTTCCAAAGAGATAGACTCTATACACATATATATACAAAAAATATTAATTAAAAAAATCAAATTAAATTAAAAATTAAAAAAATTAAAAAGTTGTTTTTTGGGAGGGAGTCTCAAACTTCAAACCCTAAAAGGACCAAAAAAAATTTGAAAAAAAAATTTGAAAAAATGAGTTTTGAGAGACCTAAACTCCACCCTCTTCAAGGGGTCTTTTGGTACCGAAAGGGGTATCTAGGGATGACAAAGTCGCAGAAAAAAAATAAAAAATAAAAACTGAAAAAAAAATTTGAAGTTATTTTTTTGAATTATTTTTTTGAGAGTTGCAAGCTTCTAACACCCAAAAGGGTCTCTCAGTGGCAAGAGAGGTTTCTAGGGGTGATGAAGTCGAGGGGAAAAAAAAAAAAAAAAAAGTTTTGAAAAAAAAGTTTTGAGAGTTCTAAGCTTCTAACAACCCAAAAGGTTTCTCGATGGCAAGTGAGGTTTCTAGGGGTGACAAAGTTGCGGGAAAAATAAATTTTAATTTAAATTAAATTTTTTTTTTCGAATATTTTTTTGAAGGTTCCAAGCTTCAAACACAAAAGGGTCTCTAAGTGCAGAGAGAGTTTCTAGGGGTGACTAAGTCACAAAAAAAAAATTGAAAAAAAAATTGAAAATAATTTTGAAATTTGTTTCTTGAAAAAAAAAATTTTGAAATTTCCAAGCTTTCAACATCCCCAAGGGTCTCTTGGTGGCGAGAGAGGTTTCTAGGGGTGACAAAGTTGGAAAACAAATAAATAAATAAATTGAAAACAAGTTTTGAAAAAAAAAGTTTTGAGAGTTCTAAGCTTTCAACATCCCAAAGGGTCTCTCGGTGGCGAGAGAGGTTTCTAGGGGTGACAAAGTTGGAAAAAAAAAAAAAAAAATTTAATTTAAAAAAAAAAAAAAATTGAAACTTTTTTTTCTGAAAATAAAAGTTTTGAAAGTTCCAAGCTTCAAACACCCCAAAGGGTCTCTCGGTGCCAAGAGAGGTTTCTAGAGGTGACCAAGTTGAAAAAAAAAAAAAAAAAACTAGACTTAAAAAAAATATAGACAAAAGAAAAAATTGAAAGTCCCAAACCCAAAATCCTCTAAGTGGTCTATTAGTGCTGAAAGGTGTTTTTGGAGGTAATTGAGTTGCAAAACAGAACAAAATAAATATTTTTTTTTTCTTAAAACTGCAAAAATAATTTTGAGATTTTAAAACCTAATAATTCCTAAGGCGTATTTTGGTACTGAGAGAGGCTTCTGAAGGGGGTGATGAAGTTGCGACAAAATAAAATAAAATGAATATAAAATAAAGATTTTGGAAAAAGAGTTTTAAGAGTCTCAATGTTCAGAATCCCCAAAGGCCTCTTGGTACCGAGAGAGGTTTATGGGGGGTGATAGAGTCATAACAAAAAAACCTAAAAGATTAAAATAATAAAAAAAATTTGAAATAAAAAAATTTGAGAATCCTAATCCCCGAGTCCCTCAAAGGGGCTTTGATTCTCTGGGATGATGGAGTCGCAACTAAGAAAATATAAAATATATTTAGACAAGTCAAATGAATAAGGTATTTGGAGAATATCTGGAGTGTCCTAATTTTATTTCAAGCCAATTGATATATTTTCTTTAGTTCACTAGCTGTAAAGATCCTAAATTCCTAAACCACAGTAATAGGTCTAAAATCCAAACAGCATACTAAATACCTCACAACTTGAGGCTCACAGGCTCTCAGGCTCCCAAGCTCACGCTTCAAGGCTCACAAAATAGCACCCCCGTACAAACTCCATTAGTAGTTAAGTTCCATACTTTTTCATGAAAACATGCATTGTGAAGATGTTGGATTACTGATGAGGAATTATTGGAAGGCAGATAAGAAGTTGTAAAACTCTGTCGTAGAAATGAAGCAAGGAAATGCCTTATTGCCTTAGTCGTATGCAAACATAGTGAGCCGTGGAAGTAGTGTTATGGAAGTAGAAGGATACTAGAGGGAAGGCATGTTTGGCTTCAGATTGAATTAGATTAGTTTTTGCATGTCAGTTATGAAAAGATTTAGAAGAAGAAGTAAGAGAAATTGTCGCTTCAAAGCAGCTACATGTGCTGGAGGTCAGCACATGTGAATGATATATATACAAAGCAATGAGGAATTCAGTATTTTGCTTCTATATGTGCATCTCAATGCAGGTGAATGTCATGTCACGTCCAAATAGGAGATAAGTGCATTACTAATGTAGCTTTTTTTCAGTGTAGAGTATGATTTTGTTGTTACAAGTTCTTGTCAAGGCAATGTCCATGTTAATTGTAATCCTTTGCTGTGTCGGAGGAGACTAATAGTAACGCGACTAGTGGAAATTGCGGTCATTAAAAAAGAACATTAATTTTTTTGGTGGAAGTTGAGATTATATGAACTTCATTATCAAATCTTCCTGTCATTAAATGCATCGGAGGAGGTGCACTAATTTTCCACCATTTCACTACAAAAAGATTGGAAGTTGAACACAATAGTGCCACTGATACTACCCCTTCTTCTGGATTGACACAAACATTGAGATGTATTTGAAAGTTTGACAAAAAAAAATGAAGTAAGAATTTTAATCTCAATTCACTCAGATTTATGTCAGAGTTACAATGCATTTGTCAACTAAATGTCACAATGACTGTTTAAATAACAGATTCGTGTCAATTATGAGTCCGAATAAGCTCATCCTAATTGATGGGGGCAATTAACAGGTACGTGTCAATTTTTTGCCATTTTAGCCAATATTTCTCTTCTGGTGTTACGTAATCAGGACACAACTGATGTACGTCTAAGACGGTGAATCACGTGGCTTCACAGGCCCACGTCACGCCCAACAATGATTAGTTCATTGAAAAGAAGCGGATGAAAGGATTCTTCCGTCACGGGTCCCACGGACTTCATCCATATGACTACAAAACAACTAGTCTCTTCTATACATCACGCTGCGTGTGCAATTACAAAGGTCCAGTTGTCGCGCAGTCATTTAGGACTATAAGTCATTGACTATTCAGTTGGTTGTGAAAGTGCCCTTTTTCTTGTAGTGTTGAAACCACCCCACCTCTAAAATCAAGAACTATGTGATTTTAAAAGAAAACAATATCCCCCCTTCTAAAAAATCAACAACCGTGCAATTTGAAAAGAAAAAAATAATCCCCCCTTCTAAAAAATCAACAACCGTGCAATTTGAAAAGAAAAAATACCCCCCCTTTGAAAAATTCAGTAGCCATGCAATTTGAAAAGAAAACAATATCCCCTTTCGAAAAATCAAAAGCCGTGCAATTTGAAGGGAAAACAATACCCCTCCTTCTAAAAAATCAACAACTATGTGTTTTGAAAAGAAAACAATAACCTTTGGTGCCAATCATGCAATTTGACTTAAAAACCCTGTTAAGGCAAGTGCTCCCTCTACTCAAACCATGTGCTTGCCTTTCAAAATTGCAAGTGAAGGTCATTGTAATCATATTGAACCACGCCCATGTTGTGAAGACGTTGTAAGAGAAGTTTAGATTAAGTGTGGCAATGTGCGGCAATGTGAAATTACAATTTATACATGATATCTAAAGTTGATTTGATATTCTTTATAAAGATCTTGAAACTTGACAAATTGCGATTACCCTACCAATGTTTGAAAGAAATTCTCGAAGAGAAGTTGGTTAATGATAATCAATTGAAAAAATAATAGTGGAGCTTCTTCAATTAATCTTTGTATCTATGAATGTGAAATTGATAGCAATATGTGCAAACTAAACGCTTCACATGCAAAAGTTCCAAGATCACAGAACAAATATTCAAATTGACATAGATTCCATCAAAAATTGTTTTTCACTGTGCAGGATTTTCAACAAGTGGAATCCTACCTGGGTGTACAACTAAAAGTCGTACCAATTTTAACCAAGCTCTTTAAGGAATTCACCATGGACAAAGTTTGATACTTGACAGACAGACAGACAAACCTCAAAGAAGACACTTGCATTTGAAAACACAAAGAAGTTTAATTGATAATTTGCATTTAAAAAACAACACTTGCACTTTGAAGATAGAAGTGTTGGCTATATGTTTATTGTGCTTTGATTGAAGTAGTGTAGTAGGGTGTTTGAAGTGGTGATTGTAGAACTATAGTGAATAAATTATAGTCTCTCATTAAATCATTGTTGTTGTATTTTTTGAGGGAATTGAAATTTTTAATGTACTTTAGGGTTTGCTGCAAGAAGAAAGGAATTGAGAAGGAAGGAAGTAAATCCAGAGATTGAGTGTTTCAATTTAGGGAATTGGAAATGATTTTTGTCCAATGGCTACATGCCGTGTGTACAACAATTATTTCCTAACTACCTTACTATTAGACTTGTACTTAGTTTTACACTATCACCTCAAAAGAGGCAGTAATTGCCTGTACGCCATATTAATTCATCACTAACTAAGATAGACTACATATTAATTGCTTATTGTGCCACATTATGCTACTTGAATGAAAAATTTGCATAACTCTTATGCAGCTTGTTGTGGTCGTCTATCGGGAGCATCCCTAGAAGATGAGTTGAAGAAAGAGTTCTTTACGGTAGAAAGTTTGTTGCTTCTCCCATACGCACATGTCTTTTTTTTTCTCTTGGAAAAGAAAGAGCTCCACAGTGGAAAGTTTGCCGCTTGTCCCTTCACATTCTTGGAAGTGGGTGATACTTGCGTGGAAAGTTTCCTAATAGGAATTCACTTGCCCTTCATTGGTGTGTTGCTTGCACTAATGTGTAGTGGCCCTCATGCTTCAATGTAATTGCGCAAGGTACTCCCTCCGTCCCAAAATGATCTTCTTGTTAGACAAAATGTCTTGGATTAAGCTTGAAAATAATCATTTTTAAAATTTGATTTGCCCTATAAGTAGAGCTTGATATTCTTCCATTGTTCTAAAAAATTTAGTGTCTAAATTAATTATCAAAATGTAGTTATAAGATGCTAAAAATTGGAATTTTAGAGGCCTTGTGAGGGAGCACCGCTGGCCATTGATTTGGCCAGCATGTTGTAATTCCGGCACTACATTGGTGTACCTTTATTGATTTGAGCATTTCCAGAAAAATCTAGGTAGCTCACGGAATATGGCTAAATTAAGTGCATCAATCAATACATACAACATCCAAATTCAGTATGCTTGAAATAGGTGGGAAGGAAACTATATTTTGGACTCTGATTGGCAGTGGGATGGGCCAGCTTGAAAAGAAGATGGGACCACTTTAGACAAGGCTTAAATTAAATTGCTAATCTTTGATAAAGTGGTCCAGTCACACTGTAGTAAAGGACTATAGAATTCTCAAGACTTCAATTTTAGGCCCTTCCTTCCATGTCACACCATGAAGATCATTTTGGGACAAAAAATTGAGATCAACAGGAAGATCATTATAGGATAGAGGGAGTACTAAATTAGTTCATGTAGAGATGACAAGAAAAGTAAAACTTGTAAAACTAAAAGATCTTATGTTTAGATTCTTCTGAGGCCATAATTTATTTTTGCTTTGAAAACTCCAAACCCAAATTCCCCTCCCTAATGAGATTCCTGTGAAAATTTGTTATATCGTTGGGATTGAGTGTTTGAGTACCAGTATCAAACCCACACTGTCCAGACTTGACAAAATTGACGATTCCTGACAAAAGAGCCTCAAGTGCTGGAAAGAGCCACCACAAGAGACACACGACGTGGCCCTGATCTTCCAACAGCGGACCCCTCCGCCGGTGTGAACGGCGCCTCCTCCCACTTCACGGTGTACCTTCAGAGGACATTTATGGCGACGACCGCCTACAGCCGGTAATACCTGATTTTGGCGGCGGGCTGTGGTCGCTCACCGAATTCGCACCGTGTGTGACCAGTCACCACCTGGCACCAGATGCCATCAATGCATCTCCCTGCACTGGCAAATGCCGGTCACCGTTCTTTAAACCCTGCTCGTCGTGGAGGTAGCGATTCTCGGCGTCGCAAATTCTAACGCCTTCGTAGATAAAGCACCCAATTATGTTCTCTCAAACTAGATAATACGCATTAGCCATAGATTTTGAAACGTGGTTAGTTTAGGGCGAGGGGGCGGGCGTTGCGACGCGGGAGAGAGCCAGGGGAGGAAATCAAGTGGCTTCGCAATCGATACTTTCGCTGCGACTACTGCGAGTAAGTTAGCGATGTTGTGGGAGGAATGGCGATCGAGGATTGTAATCTGGTTGTCAGTATTTGCCAGGACTCGTTCGGTTGATTCTGGAAAGTCCAGGTACGGTGGAGTTTCGGCAATTCTGTGTGCTTGTGTGTGTTTGGTCAGCGACGGGGAATTCATGGTGGCTTGTGTCGGTCGTTGTTGAGCAAATGAGGTGCGCTTTATTGTGAGAGTTAGGAGTCTTTGGAGGTGCGTGAGATAATCGTACGTCTCTTTCAAGCTTTGGAGACGGTGGGAAACAGAGGTTCGTGGTTTTGAGTGACAGGGGGGTTTGTGGTAATTGAAGCGCGGTTGAGATGTTTGTAGCCGTGTTCGGTTGATGATCGTTTGGAGCAGATTTAGTGATCGCTTTCACGCTCGTTTGATAGTGTAGTTCTAGTGTAGGTCCTGTGAGTGACGGCTTTCTTTTTTTGGTTTAAAATGGGTTGACCGGTTCTTGTTATGGAGGTTTGATAAACGAGAAGGTCCAATGTAGGTGCTGAAGTTCGGTTTGTCGTTGTAGTTTGCTAGATTTTTCTTGGTTTCCGGTTGCATTGGTCGGTCACGCGTACCGTCGTTAGGTTGCAGCTTGCAGCTTTAGAAAATTGGTGTGCTGGGGTTCAAGAGTTGGAGTTCGACTGGTGTGATGACTTTGTCATCCTGGATATTGCGAGACGGCTTGCGGTTGTCCTACTTCATATTGTTTTCAGATGTTCATTTGACACATGACTCGTATGCTTGGGCTCGTAGTTACCATTGCATGGCTTTGAGGTGCTGCGCCTCTTAAGAGAGTGATGATTTTGTGAAAGTCCAACAATTAATGGAAGTACTTTGTTTAGTTTAGGGCACTAATTGAGTTGGTCCAAACTTGCCTTGTGATAACCGTGAGTGAAAGTCCTTTCCAGACCGGCAAGTCGGAGGTTCTGTTCACTTTGAAGTTGATAATAGGCATTTCAGATGGATAATGGCTTGGTTGCTTGAAAATGTTCAGTGTCACCAGGATGTCTACCTGCCTTCTACATCAAGCTCATGAAACATGAGCTTGGTAACTTCAAAATGTCAGAAGGTCTAGCTGCCTTTTACATATATGAATATGAAGCTCACCTTGGAAGTCAAAACTAATTTCGGAAGTTGGTTCAGTCGGTCGTAATGAACGTGGATAGTGGCCATATTTTTCCCGTGGTCGATGAAGCCTCTGTGTACGTTTCCTTCGGTCCTCTTTAAGCGAGAACTTAGAATTCATATTGTGGTGCGTACAGCTCTGGATACGTGTCGTTCCGCTCAAAGTCTCTTGTTTGTTCTTCCTACGCATTCGTTTGTTAAGTCGATGAGTGGGATGTGGATTTCAGTCATCGGTTGCGCTGCATGTGCAACCAGAGTTGAATAGCTTTCTGTAGAAGTTCATCCTTTCCTGTATCAATTTTGCTATTTTGAGCCAACCTGAATCTGAAGGCTTCTTCTCTACTCTCAGGATGGTGTTATAGCCGTGTGCTGTAACAACTGACTCTCGCCGGAATTGTGAAACATGTAGTTGACCCGATGGTCCGCCTGCTTACGTCCCAGTTCCTTCAGCAGAACCTGTACAGAAAAACGAGAAGAGAAAGGAAAAACAGCTCCATGTGGTGTGTACCCCACCATTGTTTCCTTTCTAGTGTATCATTTTCTTTGATGCACAATTTCCTGGTGTCATGGTTGAAATTAAGACTTTGCTTTTGAAGTTTGCGATTGAAAGCTGGGTGTTCTCGTTGATGAACAGTAGTAACAGATGGTTCGGGTTGCGGTTTGACACGAGGTACTTCTGCTAATTCCTTTAGCCGACGATGGTGGTCCGACAACTGTGGAATTGGAGAAGCAAATTAGAGCTCACAAAAAGAAGGTGAATTTGTTTACATAATATCTGTCGAATTGGTTGTTTTGTGAGACTTTATACTGCTCTGGTGTACGGCGTCCATTCTTATAATGAGGCTCGACTTTCAGGGGAGAATATGCTATTTATTCTTTTGGAATTACCCTGCAGGGCAATCTGGCGATAGCTAACTTATGTGTTTTTTAATTTCTTTTTTTGTAGTACTTATTTAATAGGTTGACTCCGTAGTACTCATATTTCAGGATTGTATGACGAAATGAGCGTAAATGAATTGTTTTCTTAGAATCTAATCCCTGAACCCTTAACCCTAAAGCAAATGGTGAAGTGTTTCATATTTCACAGAAATAGCTGCTAATTGTGTTTTGTGTCGGACAGCAGATACGATTGATGGAGTCCACTCAAAGTTGTGCATCAGGTACACCAGTAACATCTAAGCAGCCCGAGAAGATTGTGAAGTTGGAAGGTTGGCGGCAGGAGTTGCAAGATTTCGAAGCTTCACTGGCTTCCGTTTAGAGCATTGAGCTTGTCAGTGGGAGCACTAGATTAGCAATTGTAGCGTAACTCGAGGTCTGACTGGTAATGTCATGTCGCAATTCCTGTGGACCCACTAGATGGTCTGTATTGTGATGTGTATTTGTAGCGGAGGGAAGCTTATTACGCCTCAGTCAAGGATAGCTGTTTCTAGCAGAGTATTCTTGGTGTATCCACGTTTGCTACTGAAGTCTTTGTTCAACGATTTTGTCCTGATTTTATGTCTCGTCAGCAGGTTGTTGCACTGATTATTTTCAATCTGCTGGAGTTAACCGACTGTGGACAAGTAGAACTGTGGATAGCCATCTTTTGCCAACCGAATGGCATGCTACCGGCACTTCAGTGTATTGGATTAAGGAGATCGAGTAAATGGAGGGTGGAGAGGAAGAACCTCCAGTAGGTCACCGCTGGACTCGAAAGGAGACAGTGGTTCTGGCAAATGCATTGAAGACCAGGGAAGAAGAGGCTCATGATGTAGCTGCCAAGAGTGCAGTGGGCACTGCCAGTGACAAGTGGGAGAGCGTGTCTAAGTTCTGTCGTAGCCGTGGTGTAACCCGCTCAAGTGCGCAATGCAATAGCAGATGGAGCAAAGGGCTGTACCTTGATTATCGGAAAGTTCGAGACTGGCAGAAAAATGAAGGTACAGAGTCATATTGGAAGATGAAAGAGAAAAAAAGGAGGGAGCACAAGCTACCTGGAGCTTTGGATGAGGAAGTCTTTAACGTCTTAGTTTCTTTTTTAGACCCCGACCTTAAGCAAACAGGAACTCCGGAGTCTGAGGTGGATAGTGACCGACCTTCGCTTGTTGTATCCCCCGCCCCAGGGGCTGACAAAAATGCTACTGAAACTCATCAAGCAGTTCCTCCTACACCTGCTTCGGGTTCCACTCCTTCTCATCACTCTGGTATGCTCATTTCGTCCCTCTCCGACTGCATTAGCTGGGATTGAAGATCACCCTGAATGCGAGGGCTGAATTGTCCTAATCACTTCAAAAGTCAGAAAAGATTTGTGTTTACGACGTGACCTTGACTTATTAGTCCATGATCCGGATGTTCTGATTCTCTTGGTTTGAAAATCTGGTAACCTGAAGAGATTCAAAACTAAAACTTTTGTAGGATCTTCAGATGGAGCCGTTGGGTCCATGTCAGACTTTGCGCGACTGCAGGCTAGAGCAACAAGTGGAGAGTCTTTGCAATCCCTCAAATCCCAGATCGGAGGTTAGTGTTACCGATTATGCTTCTTCTGCCATGATAACGGCACTCGGTTGTAGAGATTGTATAGGAGGCAATGGTGTATCCTGACAATACCCATACCGGTATTTCCTGACAAACATTTCAACTGAAGAGTCCTCACTGCAATATCCTTAGTTCTTGTATTTTAGTCTTGGACATACAAAATGATTATTTTTAACGAGTCACATTTTAGACATTTGCGCGCATTGCTAAAGTGCCCAATCAGAACCCACACTTGTCAATTGATACAGTTGTTTCTAACATGTTACCATTGTAATCCTTATCGGAGTGTGTTCACATTATGTATTGCCCAATGCTGACGTTTGCAACGCTTGTTTTCGTTTTATTCAGAACCTCCTGGAGAGGACAAGAAACCAGTTATTTCTGGACAGAAAAGGAAACGAGCTTCTTCGGCATCTGCAGCAGCCGTACCAGCAACAATATCATCAGACGGTAGAGCTGACAATGGTGATACCCCGAACATCAGGCCGATCCACTTTACTGTTCCGCCTTTCTTGGACATTCCCCGGTTTGGTGAACCAAATGTTGCCGAGCGGAGCAGCACACCGCACTGGGACGGCCAGCCCAATTTAGCTTCTTTAGAGGCGCGTCTCGTGGCTCAAAACGAGGCTATATGGAATCGGGTGCGAATGCTCAATGAACAGGTCTGTGTCGTGGCAAGCCTCGTTCTGGGAATCTGGTGTCCTTCAGTGTACCTTTTACACCTCACCTATTGTATACTGAGCATGGAAAAATGGCAGTAAATCTTTTTTCAGAAGTATTAGACGTTCTCATATGTTTCGCTCCTCTGCTCACATGTTTATTTTTCTGTTCCAACAGGTAGTGCAAGTGGTGGACGTGAGCAATCAACGCTTGCTAGGTCAAATGCAATCTTTATTTACTCAAATACGACTACAGCTACAGGTCTGTAGCTAAATCTAACAATCTGACTTCTTGATGTTGCAATGCTCGGTTTTGTTGTGGAAGTGGATCTAGTCGGATTTTGAACAATATCTAAGAGGAACCTAGGTGTGATCTTCTGGAATCTAAGTGTTTTTGTACGTGTGATCTTCTGGAATCCTAGGTTATTAGCGCTCAAATGCAAGCGCAAGTGCATGAGGCAACTCGATCCGTTCAAGCAGAGCTTCAAACCGCCCTTAAGACCCACACTGAGCAGATCTTCAGCCAACTGCAGTCACACCACTCTCCAGGAGGTCAAGCTCTTCCAAAAGAGAGGCCCGTACAGGACGTGAACTGGGCTGGTGACAGGACGCCTAGACCATCACCACCTGATATTCAAGTTGACTTTTCCCAACTTCCAGTCCCTCCTCTCCAGCCTGTTCAACTCCCTCGTGACAAGGAAAGGATTATCCGACAGAGAACCGGAGAGCACGCGCCTGACGGGCTGCCAGCTCCTCGAAACAGTTCACGAATTCAGCTTCTTCCGCATATTTCTGATGTACAGAAAGCTGAAACTTTGGCAGCCAGCAAGTCACGCCTCCCTCCACACATAAGTGATGTAGATAGAATATTAAGGCAACAGCAGGCAATGCCCTCACCTTTGCCAAACTGGAATCAAGCCTCGTTTGTGATAAGTGAGCTTGATAGGGTGTTGGGACACAAACCTTTGGACATTCATATGATCCCTCCAGCCCCTGGTCCCTCGAAATCCACATATGTGGTGAATGAACATGACAGGTCTTTAATACAGTCAGAGGCCCATATACTTGACTCCGCGTCGCTACGACCTCTCCGATTCGATAGACAGGTATGAAACCCACAACAATTACTTGCACATTCGTCATTTTATTATTTCTGGACCAATTTAAGATTGGTTTACTGATTTCTTTTAGTTAAAATGTTTGATTCAGGTGCAAGTAGAGGTTCCCGATGTAAAGGGAAGGACTGACATCCTCAAGGTGCATGCCAGCAACAAGAAGTTCACTGAAGATGTGTCTTTGGAAATTATTGCCATGAGGACCCCTGGTTTCAGTGAAGCTGATTTGGCCAACTTGCTGAACGAGGCCGCTATTTTGACCGTCAGGAGAGGGAAGTCCGCCATCAGCCCCAAGGAGGTCGACGATTCGATTGACAGGATTGTTGCGGGTATGGAGGGTACGATGATGACTGACGGCAAGAGCAAGAGTCTTGTTGCATACCACGAAGTCGGCCACGCTATCTGCGGGTAGGAAGAAGCTTGCAAATCGTCCAGGGTGTTTTGCTACTGAGGCGGGTTTTGACTTGCATTTATTGCTGTGAAATTCGGAAGGAAGACATACATGGTTGTAACAGGGCACTGATTAGACTTGTTTTGTCAGTACTTTGACTCCAGGTCACGACGCCGTGCAAAAGGTCACTCTGGTTTCAAGGTGTCAAGCCCGTGGTCTCGCATGGTTTATTCCTAGCGATGACCCAGTTGGGACTTCGAAGCAGCAAATCTTTGCTCGTATTGTTGGCGCTTTGGGTGGCAGAGCAACCGAGGAGATCGTGTTCGGTGATGCCGAAGTCACCACTGGAACTTCCAATGACCTTCAACAGGTTACGTCACTGGCCAAACAGGTATGACAGTCTAGTGAACTCAACCTTGGTTGTTATAAGTTAATGCCGAATGGGGACTTGTTTGTATGAACTTGAAAGAGTGCACTTCTTCACACCAGGTTGACTGAACGAGCTTATTATTTCTATTTCTGCAGATGGTGACGGTGTTCGGTATGTCGGACGTCGGGCCATGGGCGTCGATGGACCCGTCATCCCAGGGAGGAGACATGATCATGCGCATGATGGGAAGGAACTCCATGTCCGAGAAGTTGGCTGAGAATGTGGACCAGGCGGCGAAGGCCATCTCGGACAAGGCATACGGGGTGGCGCTGGAACACATCAGGAACAATCGTGCTGCCATGGATAAGATCGTGGCGGTTCTGCTAGAGAAGGAAACTTTGACTGGCGCTGAGTTTAGGGCTATTCTTTCGGAGTACACAGAGTTTCCTGCCGAAAACCGTCAATCTGACAAACAGGCGGCACCCGTAGCTCTTTAAAGCGATTACAGTTGAGGCTATCGAAGACGCTCAAGATGGTGTGGGATTTGGAGTTTCGATGCCCTTGTATCAGTATTTTGTTACATATGCGAGTACCTTAGTGGCTGTTTTATGTTTCGAGTGCTTGAATCATATTCAATCAGTTACTGTGTGAAGTGGTCAAGACGTGAAGGCCAACAGCAGGTGTCCTGCTAGCAGTGACATCGTCGATGGGGATGATACGCAAAACTCTGGCCTGATATGGGTGCCTCATCTGAGAGATTGGCTAGCAGCCGCTGAGAAGGAGGTGTTCGAGCAAGAGCGCACTACGGCGGACCTCAACTCTAAAGTCAGCGATCGTCTGGGATTTGATCTAGATTTGTGGAATTTGTCAGCTTGTTCCTGCTTACACCCCTTGGTTTTTCGTTGCCAAACTGACAGTTTTGTTCTCAACTTTCGGAAACTTTTGTAACACCAGAACCTTGCTACTATACTCCTTATTATGCTAGAACTTGACGGATTATCACGACTTGAGGTGATACTTCCTGTCTCTAGAAGTTTTGACTCTACGCAACTGTAAAGTTGACATTCATGACCATTGGTGCACTTGTCACACAACTACAGGTTTTTAAAGGCAGTCAGGTTTCAATTTCCCCACATCTACGTTACACTCGTTTATGGTTTTAACCCCCTAAACTTCTTTGGCCGTGTTCAAATCTGTCTGAAAACACCCTCTCTCGAAACCCTAGATCCTAATTATTAGTAAATTCTGTCACTTACTTTTTTATTTCTTTTTCCATAGAACTGACAATGCATTAGGTTAAACTTCTTGAATTAAAACCCCAAAATTCTTATAGTTTAGTACCTAACCAATACCAAATCATGGTGCTAAAGTTTTTGAAAGAATAATTATTCTAGAAGGTTGTTCAGAAACTTTATATTTCTAATAGTGTCAATACCAAATCCCAAAATGAACGTTGAAAATTTTGGAGACGGTGTACACCTTATGTTTTGTTTTGATATTGTAAAGATTGTTAAAATGTAAATTTCAACAAGCTCTTCAAATGTTTTTCTTGTGAAGAAATGCCATGTTTTTCCCATAAAAGAATGATTCAAAGCTTACTAATATGCCTAAGAAATTTGGTATTTTCATCTATTAATTCCTAAAGTCCCAAGGCCATTTTTTTGTCAAAAAAACACTCAAAACTGCCATTTCTTTTGCACTTGCACAAGAAACTTAAAAATAAGTTTTTCAGAATCTAACCATAGGATCTTGTGTTTGACTTGTCTTATTTCATGTGGTAAAATTTCATGAAGTTTGATAGTATAGATTAAAAGATATTAGCATTCAAAGCTGGAATTAAAAATAAATAAAATTTTGGCTTGCAATTTCAAATGACTTTGACCTCCATTTGTAGAATGTTTTTGCACTACACATTTTGAATTCAAAATTGTTATATTGTGGAATCGAATTGAAAGTTTAGGAAAAAGAATTCCAAAAAATAACAACTTAATTTCCATTCTTTAAAATATTGTTAAGTAGAAGTAAGTCTAAGATTGAAAGAAAGACTAAATTATTGATACCACTAAGAAGGAATTAAAACATAATAATTCCTATCAATCAACTTTTTTTGAAAAATGTGAAAATTGCATTCAAAAATGAATTCTATAAATTATTTTTTGAAAGAAGATGCTTAGATTGCCTGAATAACAAGATTGTCCATAACTTTTTCATCACTAGTCCAAACAGAACAAATCAAAGCTTCACATGTAGACAAAAATATAACATTTTCGAAATTAAAATTTAAAATTAAAATTAAATTTTTTTGTGATTTTTTTAATATTGCTTGCCAACTTCCAACTTGTGCTATAACTTTTGTCTGAGGCCTTAATTGAAATAAAATTTGTATTCCCATGAAGCTTATGTATTATTCTAGCTTCACAAAAAGTCTTAAAAAAATAAAATGAATATTGAGATTGTATAAGCCTACCCAAGGTTGTATTTTGGCCCCTATAGGGCCAATGGGACTTTAGGGGTTAAATTATCATTATTTTATTTATTTATTGTTATTTTAATTACTTGAGTTTAATTTCAAAATGAAACAACTTTATAAATTAAAATATGGAAAAAATGAAATTAAACATCATTGTCAATATACCATATATTAGACATACCTCTTCTATGAAGTTGGATAACTTCTCTTACCTTTATTGAAATGTATAGAAGTCAAACCTTCTTCCAATGTTAGAAATACTTGCCTAGTATGGCCAGGGATAAAAATTGGAATACACATTTGTTGACAAAAAATTTAAATTCTTGTTCAAATTCACATTTGTGATATCATTAATTAAAAATAATTTCACAAATGAGATTCACACAATTATTTTATTTTAAATTTTATTAATTATTTGAAATTAAATTCACACTTGTGAATTAACAAGAATTTAATTATTTCAAATTCACACTTGTGAGATTATTTTTAATTTGATATGAATTTTACTTATATTTCTTTAAAATTATAGATTTAAAAAATTTTTACAATTGTTTTGAATAGTATATGGCTTACTGAAGACAATTCATTTCATCACTAAAAACTTGAAAAAAACATTACTACGTACTATTTTTTACTAGTGAAAAAATAGAACATCCAAAGAAAGAAATAATGATTTCACTAAACAATCCTATAATTTGTCCTTTTAAATGTTAAAAATATTATCAATACTAAAATTGATAATTTGAAGTTTCAATGATATCAATTGGTTGGCGTGTTCTAAAATATCATTATGTAAATTTCAAATATTATTGATATCAATCTCATAGTTATCAATATTCTATTGTAGTATGTATAATATTCATACAATAACTTTAATAAGAATGCAATGCTAAGTTGTTGTCTATTTAGAATTCTTTAAATATTGGTTTGCATGAAAATGTTGTACAATTATGATGTTGATTACAAAAATAATTGACTTGCACAAGGCCATTTGGAGTGTTAAGAACCAACTGAGAAGCAACTTTACAGACTCATTATTGAAATCCAACCAAGGTGTATTATTTTCAATGGATATTGGATAGTGAAATGCTTACAAATCATTTGGTGGAGAATGAACATGTCATTTCCTATGCTGACTTCAACCATTTTCTACAAGGAAACCTAAACCTACATGATTTGGCGAACTTTCCTTTCCTTTGTTTATAAGCCGGTCAAAATGTCATTTGATACGTTGGTTGGCCTATAGAAGTAAAGGTTAGAAGTTCACCTTGTATGAAGGATGAGCTCTTGGCTTATACTTCCGTGGAATCAACCGACGTTTTTTATTTTTTTAAAAGCATACACATATTTTTGTTTATTATTCATGGTGCCATAGGCTAGCACAATTTCATTCTACTTCAATAGCTTGTGGTATACATTGTTCTAATATAATTTATATTAATTTAAAGATTAATACTAGGATTATCTTGTCGGACATGTTCGGGGGTATTGGTGACATGTTGGATGTCTGACGTTTGTTGTGTAGAACAACTGTCGGACAAATGGAAATGAGGCGTCGTGTAGAAATTTACGATTTCACTTTTTTTAACCTTAGGCTATCCGAATTTGTCTTACATGGTTGGTTGTCAAGAATAACGTGGAAAGAGAAAACCACATCATATAGGATGACTTCGAGTAAAGGGGCGACCGTGGGTTTAGGGGAAAAAAAAACTCTCACCCGAGGTCGCTACTAGACACGATCGCCTCTATCTGATGTCACCCCTCTACGTCAGACCCATAGGCACCTGTGAATGTGCCATGGGGCCACCACATGGCATCTACGTGGTTTGGCAGGGGAAGATTTTTTTTTGAAAAGTCAAAGGTCAGTTTGACTTTGTTGGACGTTGTGTGACGCTGGCGACGTTACATGTTGCGATGTTTGGGAAGACCACCCTGATTGCTACTACATTAGTGCAAATAAGATATTAGAGAATGATGTGATAGTGATGGATTGAATATTAAGTGCTAACTCTTAAGATTTTTGGATCATCAAATAAGTCATCAAGGTTGTCTGCAGGCTAGGAATGTACTAGTGTGAAAGGAAACCAAATGTAGGGTATTGAAGTATGCCCAAGAATTACACTTGCACTTATCCAAATCTACATTATTGAAATTGCTTATGTATATGATAAGGTGTTTGCTTGAGTTTAAAAAAAAATTAAGTATATAAATCATGGAAGTGGAACTTGAAGATTGAGAGCACTTTATTTAAAAAAAGGCTTATGAGCAATTAATACATGTCAAAGGCAAGAGGAAGGGAACCTCAATTTTACCTATACAAAGCTTTATTTTTGTACTTTAGTACTTTTGTATTTGAGTAGGTAATACAATATCTTCAGAAAATCTTCCAACTATCTTGCAATCTCTTTGTACCCCAACTTACAATACTCCTAATATGCTTGAACATACTCTTGCAACCTTTTGTAATCTCTTTGGACAACCTTTTGTAACTCTTGTTAGTAAATATTTGACTTTTAATCTCTCTTGATTGGAACATCAATTCTTTGTCCTTGACACTACTATTTTCTTTGCACTTCCTATCAATACCATGTCTTGGCAGCTTGTTTATATTTGACTTTGGTTTCTATTTTCACCATTTTTCTTCTATTTCCTATTAGTTGCCTCACTTGCCTATTTTAGCTACTTTTCTAAATTTGTCCAAGATATTTTGTCTTTGACACAATAAATGGTTAAGAATTGAATTGTAAAATTTATTGTCAATGCTTGTAGTTAGAGATGTGGACCAAAAAACTCATTCACCAACTGAACCTTTTCCATAGAGTCAATTGTCCACCAAATTTAAAACTAATTACACATTTTGGAAGCTAAAGAAGAGAGAAAAACGTATTAAAATTTCAAGTTAAGCAATTGCCCTACTATTCTATTAATCCTTGTCAAGCACAATTTTGCATTTATAGTTGCCACGGAATATACAATGTTCACTAACATTCAATAGAATAGTTTTGGCTCTAAACTGCTCTTTAGAACTTGAAAGTGCTTTAAATCAAGTGAGTATCTTGTAGATTGATAATGGATTAGTTTTAAATTGGTGTTACATTAGTGGTGAATCTATAACAACTTTTGAAGCCTTTTAATTGTAAATTTAATTTATTATTTTAAATTTTTTTATCATTTTTCTTTTTTGTTAATATACCTCAAAATTTAATATTTTTTGTCTCTCTTTCATAACTTTCAAAACATGTGGTTAGTTGTAAAATTTGGTGAAGTATTAACTATGTGGAGAAGTATCACAATGAGGAATGGATCTTTTTATTCTCAACTCTAGATATTTTTAATAGGTATTTTTCATAAAGAGGAGAAACATTGTTATATATCTTTTTCAAGTCTAAATCTGAATAGGATAATTATTAGAAAAAAGCATATTAACAATTTTGGCTCTAAAGTTACTGTGAGCAAAGAGAACCTTGTAGATAATTTTCCATACCAAGCTATGTAGATTTAAATAGTGAATACTGTTATTAATGCCTCTATTAAAAAGTAAAGTAGATTCAAAGATCTCAAAACAAGAAAAAAAGTAATTTTGATTCTTAATTATAATTTGGCACTTATCATTGTTGAACAAATACTACCCGATTGAGCAAGTGGAATAATTAGGTATAACTTATTATTTAGAAAATATGCATTTGCTCGGGTGCTCAACACAATATAATGCCATCATTAAATAGGGTAGATTAAAACTTAGGGAGGTGCACTTAGTTCTACGACAACAAACCACATGCAAACAAGTGGTTTTTAATAAACTATAATTTCAACCTAAAATTTTGAGCATTGTTTAATAATAACTATAGGTTTCTATTGCCAAAATTTCTAACTCAAATAAAATATGAAATGATTTCTAGAAGAGGTTGAAATTGAACTAAAATGGCATGTTTTTCAACTCAAATAATTATAGAGAACACATTTAGATAACCATTGAATCAATTTTCAACTCAAAATGAGCTTTCAGTAGAATGCCCTATTTAACTATTTTTGGACTGGGGGTAGTCCAGAATTAAGGAAGTGGCAAAATCCCCCGATGTTTTCCTCTATATCAGGAGATTTCCCCATATATGATGGGGTTGCATGCATCAAGTTTTGCAATCGTTACTACTGCATGAACTGCTTTGTCTGTATAGAAATGACTCGAATTCTTCAGACATTGCTCGATAATTATTGTGCAGAAGTTTGCACTACTGGATTGGGAGAAATCCGACCAAGGTATCCAATATTTGAGGATCCCATTAGCAGTAGAACGACGTCCCAAAAAGTATCAAGAGATCTCCCGATGAAAAGTGCTTGAAGCAAATATAGCTCCCATCACCCATATGAATCCCTATCTCAACTCTTGTGGTACAATGCGAGTGCTATACTTACAGTCCTCCAAAACAGTATATGATTCACAAGAAGACATGATGTAAGAGATTGTCTCAAAGAGTAGGAGATGATTACATAATTATCAAATGAGGATTTCCTCTTAGGGAAAACGCCCGCAGTCATGATTTCAACGTGAGATCCCCCGATAGAGTACTAACATCGTCAAGCAATGTAATCATCTATAACAAAGTGATGGTTTGTGATTAAATGCCAACACTCACCGTATATTATTAACCACTCATTTACGCGGAGGTCCACGACTGCGTTCGTAGTTAGAATCCGTTTTGCAGCAAATGTACATCATGGCTGACCTCCAGTGGTACACCAGGAGATCCCCCGATGAAATTTGTAGGAAGGCAACTGGAGGAGTGTGTAAAGACTAAGACATTGCCAATCTGACTCCAGATGAATAATGGCAAGCATATTGTTCCATCAGAAATAGTAACAGATTGTGTGAAAGGAACATGGAGTCTCTCTCACTACTAGAAATGGTCTCTACCTGGTTGCCTACTTCTTGAGACTAAAGATCAAGAAATCCATGAAAGCAGAATTCCCTCGTTCACTAAATGTGAGAGGAAATAAATTGCAGACACAGATTAATACTGAAGCACGCATAATCCAAGCACTGCACTTTCAATCTGATACAAACATGAACCACATGCAATGCAACACATCAGAGAAAGCCGAAGCCACACTTTAGGTATAAGCAAAATTATCCTAAGTTGCATGCAGAGATTAAACCGCAGCATACCGAAATAGATGTTTTCATTATGCCGACATACGATATTACATGTCACAAACAACAGCTGCAAGAAAATGGTGTCTACAAGCAGTCATACTCAAACACAGAAGTACAACTCTTGACTGCGCTAAGTGGTTTGAGATTTCATTAGGAGATCTCACGATGGCGGCATGGCCCGTAGAAAGGATCAGAAGATCTCCCGATGATCGGGAAGATCCGAACAGGGGAGTCCATCAAGGGTCAACCTCGTTTGCCCGATTCAAATTTACTAAGGCAGCCTCCCTACTCTTCTTTGGAATTGTCCGTGACTTTGGATCTACTATCTTGGACCAGTTCGAATACACAACACAAGTAGCATCCACCCATTCCGGGGCCCTTCTCTCAACAACCCACTTACCCTCCCAGCAATTCCGGTACCTCAATTCCATGATACTCTCCGAGTTATCCGGTCGCCAATACTGTATCAAGAACTTCCCGTTATTTGCATCTCCATTGACTTTGCATACGGCAGATAGTGCTCTTCCTTGCCATACAGCACAGATTGCTGGGTTTTCGGGTCTCAGAAGCACCCATGATCCTGGGCGTATGTCAAGCCAGGGGTTGAAGCTTTCCAGAGGCGCTTCATTTGCAGGGCCGCAGTAAGGTTCGAGATCCTCCTCCTCCGGAATCACATCGAAGGGATTCCCAGTGAACCCCGCGAGAGGTCCTTCAGTGCGAGGCACCCTCCAATCGTGCTTTGGCCAGAAACCCTCCACTAATTCAGCAGCACATTCAGGTAATGGTTCCTTCAACTCGATCAGCACGTGCTTCCAATATTCCACGTATGGACCGAACGCCGTCGCAAATCCGTCGCATTTGGACATTCCGTTCTGCCAATACTGAATGTACTTCTCTAGGCCTATTAGCATGAATCCCTTATTCACGGTTGCCTTTTGTGCCATTTCCTTAGCCTTCTCTTGATTTCCCGTTGGTTTAGGAACCTCACTGCCCTACATTGGCTTGAATGGAACAGGCTTTGGAAACCCATGAGGGAGCATTGGCCGACCATTGCGGTCTCGCTTCCAAAGGCGGGTTGACGGCTTATCAGACGGTAGCCACTTCGAGACCACTGCTGACTTCTTATATTTCATGACTGGGACTCCATCACTATCCACGTAGAACTTGAAAAGATGCATCTCCCCTAGTCCAATTAGTCTAGCGAAACCATTGCTCTGGTAACCCTTTATGAACGACTTGAAGTCCCCCACTTCCTGTATGAACTCCGGCATAAATGACAGTTCCTGAGATTGCATGAACGCCTTCATGAGGTCCGCGACAACAAAAGTGTTTTTGCTCTTCAAGGCCTTCGAGAGATGGCTGAAATATGCATCGATGTCTTCATGAGTGTGTCCCACAAGCAGAAAACCAACTTGAATTTCTTTAAAGACACCTCGTGCAGTCAGCAGGGACAAGAACGCCATGAGGTACTGGTTCTTGTTATCCTTAGCAGAGTTGTCAAGCTGAAGATACAAATTTTGGGGAAGAGGAGTGGAGCCGACCCGAGCTCCTGGTTCAACAAGGGTTAAGCTGTCCAAACATCTAGACTTCTCCCTCAGAAGAGCCTCAAACATCGGATTAGCCGGCAGATACGGGAATAGGTTGCCTGTCTCTCGAATCGGTGGACCCTCCAACCGGCGCAACAGTCTGGCCAGCGACGAAATTGTGAAGTTGGAATCTCCTGGCCAGCAAGACGGAGCATAATGGGCGTAAGCCCCATCAGCATGACCATGGGCTACCATACCAGTAACGCTAAGTGGAAGTTGTCCCAACCCCGCCGTGGCCTTCGTGGTCACCCGCATTCTTGGGAAAGCCGTCTTGGCTGTATCCATCTTGTCGTGAGTTATACACAATATCTCCTGAGGGTTTTGTTTGGATTCCTCACGCCAAGACGCATACAGTCGACGGCAAGAAGCTTGGTGATTGAGATGTTCAGTGCATTGCTTCATGAACTCCACATACTGAGGGCACCCCTTCGGTGATTTCAGAAGAAATTGCTGAAGCTGGTCGCATGTGCTACACTTTGCAAACGAACTTCCAACAGGCTTAATATAAACATTGTTGAAGTGCTCCTTCCTCAGTCTTCTGATAGTGGACTGACTGACAGGAGGAAGTCCGTAGTCCGCATTGAGCTGCACAGGAAAGAGAACTACACATTAGCCTGGGTACAACTGACAATGAAGAACTGCAAAGTTGAACACCCAACATCTAAGAGAACATCGTGAGATCACACGATGATCACAGCCCATGGTAGGAAATCACAATCAGCCACGCATTGAGCAATGAGTAAGACAAATACCTCGTTGGCATCTGCCTGGACGCGTTTCCAGTTTCGTCCCGCAGGCAAGAACTTCAGCGTGTCCACTCGCCCGTTCCCGATTCCACGCATTTGATGGGGCATTTGGTCCGCGTTCTCGTCTATGATGGATTTCATAGTTCTAGTGACCTGGACAGTTCGAATCCGTGGGCACTTAATGCCCTTGTTTCCGTGCGTTCCCGATACAGTGCCCTTGTTATACTTCTCTATGTAACTATGGTATGTCGACTTCGGGATACCGTGAATTATGTACCATGCCGTGGCACAAACCTCCATCCCCATTAATGTGACGAATTTTCTCTTCCGATTCCCGTCAAGCTCATGAAGTTGTCCTCCGACAGAGATGCCATACTCGCGGCGGTCCTCAAATGCCTTCAAGTAGTATTTCTGCCTCACAAGGAGTGTCTGGAACTGGTTGAAGTGCTGGCAACATAAACGATTGCAACATTTCGACAAGGTGACCTCCCAAATCTCATCGTCAGTAGTTTTCCGATCGTACAGTGAATCCGTCACGTCCAAACATGGCTTACGAACTACGAATCGATACGGAGCTTTCATTCTGCCGCCGAAATAAGCCAGAGGGTCGTCCAAGTCCGGAACTACTGCAAAATGATGCACGGTCTCCTCCAAGGACCGACCATTCGGGAACCAGCACTCAGACAGTGGCCACCGAGCGTAAGACATAACATCCTCTTCATTCCCCACAAAAACCTCGCGGATTGTCACACCCACGTGGTCCTCACCAAGTGTTTCATCCTGAAAATGATCATCCGGCCTCCAACTGAATATTCGACCCAACGACAATACGACACCGCTCGAGTCTTTCCAATGCACATCTAGACCCCACCAGGCTCCCTGTCGAATATACGGACGTGCATCCATCGGGGGATCTCCTGATGATCTGACGACGTCGGCGGCTCTCCACAGAACTATCCGTTCTTGAGCGTCCCCCAAAAATCTCACCCCTATCTGAACGGGTGCGCACCTTAAACCTTGAAATTTGGGTTTGATAGACTACGCCCAAACTAAAATGTAAGTCCACGGCTCCAACGGGATGGGCACACCAAGCCACTGACCCTCTGGACGAACCTCCTTTACCATCCCTGCTCCAACTTCACCGAAGCCATAAACAAACAGCCTAACCCAATCACCATTGGCGAATGGTTCAGGTGCACCACTGGAGGCATGCGATTCACCATGCACGCCTGGTCCTTCAAAACGAGGAATTATCGCACCAGCATTCGAATGACGCGTTGAGACCATCATGAACGGTGAACTTCTTGAAAAAGGGAAAACTGGTGGAGCACAATTATCTGCAAATAGGATGAAGGCTAGACAGAGTTAGGCAGGGCAGGGACAGAATTCATAGCACTTGCCCAATACAGGATACGACATCTGCCCAAACATTTTGAATCATGTGAAAGCAGATATGCTAATCAAGGTGCAAAACATATGGAAACCATCTCATTATAGTCAAGGTCATGCAATGCAACATCACCTTGTGATCAGAAGATGAATGGTCATTATCAACCATCTGTTTTCCTCATCAGGAGATCTCACGATGTATGTACTAAGAGAACTAGGGATGGTTCCTTTTGTAACCAAGCGATATTGTCGCTTGCATTATTTGGAATCGCGCTAAGCATTACACGTACAGGATTCCAAACTAGGCTCCATTCGATGCCCCTAACATGGATGTAGACTACCATCCCCGGAAAATGGTATCATGTAACTTCATAATACGACTGACATGAGATCCTCTGCCGGAGCTATCAAGTCATCCATGGATAAGACGATAGAGAAATCTCAGGATTCATCTATCATGCGATCCCACGATTCCCCATTTCTCAAAATACTTGGTGAAAACTATAAGTTGCAGCCCAAGATTAACTATCGTGAGATCCCCTGATCCAACTCTGAACCAAAAGCTCCGACTGCCAAATGCCGTAATGTAGACAACGTGAGATCCCACGATACCTCCATGAAAACGGAGGACACAATAGGCTGCACCACAAGTTAATCTATGTAGAGGTCTCTTGTTCCAAATCTGAAGGGAAGCCCCAGAACTCCTGTCGTGGGATCCCATGATGTAGACATCGCAAGATCCTGCAATAACTACACGTAATAGGGATTGTCGAACAGCCTAGCAAACTATCGTGGGATCACACGATAGTCATTTTGTACATTCAAACATACGTATACGTATTTCGTGGATACAAGACATCATATACATACAACATTGTCGTCTCCATACTACATGATCGTTGTGTCCACGTACACCCAGACCTCTGTTCCATCCTTCTCAGGTGCTGAATCTTGATCTAATCCGGCTGCAGTTGAGAACAATGGACAAACTAAATGCAGCCTCTGCTCTTCCCGGATCTTATCCCTCTCTCTCTCTTTCTCCGCAGATGCCTGTTTCTCATTTGAGGAACAGCTGGGTCGTCTAGAGCGAAGCGAAATCATCGAAGCAATCATGAGCAATGAAATTGGAAGTCTTGGTAGCATACCTTGCAACGACTGGATCAGTTGAGAGCCTTCTGTGCCAGCAACAAGAGGAAATGGCACTAGCAAGCAGCACGACTTGCTCACTCCAAAGCCTCCACAGCTTAATCAAGTGCAGAAAAGAGAAAGCTTCAGGTTCCTCAAAGCTTATGACTGAACTGGGTTGGGATTCTCGAACTCCGAATTCCCGCCTTGACATTTTGAAATGGAGGCGCGTTCCTTCATTTCGGATGTTGGATGCGTTCTTGAATGTCGCGCCGCATTCAACAAGGCGCTGGATTACGTGCTGCCGTTTTCCGCTTATGTTGATCGATCTTTCCATATCCGCGCGGCCCTGATAACATGAAGGGAGGGCGTGCGTCTCTTGATTTCCTGCCAGAAAATTTAGAATTCGAATCTTGACCGGTCTTTCAAATCCTCACTGACATGTAGAATTTTGTTGCATTCAAAGATGGCATCGTTGCAAGGGACTCTGAGGGTCAATGATACTTTCAGCAAAGCGAACCTAGCTTTGAACACTGTCAGTTTCTCAGTGAGCCAAGGAATCCCGAATTCATATTCGACGCTTTGCCATTTGCAGATCAATTTATTGTCCTAAGATAATTCTTCATGAAAGAAGCATGAGAAATATATGCCATGACAGCAAGGAACTCACAATTCTCCAAAAAAATAAAAAAATAAAAAAATAAAAAAAAATGAAAAAATAAAAATATAAAAAAACTCAAAACACTGAAAATAGTAATAAAATTTAAATGAAGATAAGCTAAAAATGTAAATGAAAAAAAAAAAATGAAAAAAATAGAATATCAAAAAAATGCAGAAAGTACAAAAAGTGCGGGTTCATTAATATTCATTTCAAATACATATGCTAGAGTTGACACTAGTTTTGCTAGATAAATACTGGGGGTTAGTTTTTATTTCTAATAGCAAATTTCAAACCGTCCTGTATTAATGTATTAACTATCTATTATTAATGTAATAAAAAAAAATTCCTCAGCATTTTTATGGGTAAGGATTTCAGAATTCAGCGTTCTTAGGGTTTAGGGTTTTTTTAGGGTTTTAGGGTTTTAGGGTTTTAGGATTTAGGGTTTAGGGGGGGGGAGGGTTTTCAGGGTTTTAGGGTTATTTAGGGTTCAAGGGCTTTAGGGCTTAGGGTTTAGGGTTTAGATTAAAGTGAATTTAAGGGTTTAGGGTTTCAATATCTTATACTGCAAGGTTCACAGTCTTCGATTTTAGGGTTCACAATCTTAGTTTTTTGGTTCCTTTTGCTTTAGAGTTATAGGTTTATATTGTCCACAATAGTAGGATTTCAAACATCAAGATAATATAAAATTGGAGGGTGTTTTTTGGCAGTGAAAGTAGTAAATTTAGACGGTATTTTTATACCAATCATTTGTTTATCTTAATTAGAAAATGTCGAATCGAGGAATGCTCTTAATATAAATTATGATTTCACAAAACTGAAGGGCTATAAGTGCCCACATCTTGCAAAACAATTTGAACCATCGATATTGAAGTGTAATTTATGTTCATGTTTTTAATTCAAATTACATTGACTAATGGTTAGCTTTCAATAATTTATGTGATCATGTTGTTTAGGAGCAATCGTGGCTTAGACAACCTTTGTGTTGATTTCTCTCTCCATTGAATTTGATGTTGAGTTACATTGTTATTTAATAATGGTGTCCCTAGTTGTTGTTTTCCTAAATGCAAGCCTTTAATTTGAAACAAGGACATTCAACCTATGTCTCGCGTTTATGCAAACTTTAATTTTAAATGTTTTCTACAATAAGGTTCTATAATTCGTAATTGAAGATATCAAAAGTAATTGTTTCAGTTTGTATGCAAGTACAACTACCACATATGTAACTAGTAGGCAATATACACAAATTTTTAAATTCTGAATTGAATTGTAGAATAATCATTAGATAGATTTCTTTAGGCACTTTCAAAAAAACTTAGTATCAAATGAAGAACAGAGGCATGGAATCTATTGAATTCCCCCAAAACTATTGCGCACCATAAAATTGAAATTGATGTCATATACTAGTAGTTATATTTTTAAATCATGTAAGCTGGCAAAAGGCTGCAAATGTTTGGCGTTCCGTAGCTTTGCTAAGTTTATAAATTATTAAAATGAAAACGAGGAATTCAGGAAAGTCATGTACCAGATGACCAATATATAGAGTGCCACTTCAAATAGTAGTTGGATGTTCATTTTAAAAAAGAAAAAATAGGAGCAAAACGGGTTTACTTAGAAGAGTTTGTTAGTTGCATGGAGTGCAACTGAGTGAAACAACTTTTTGTAACGTTTAAATCCTTCTGCAATGGGCACTTCTTCTTAAGCACCATATTTGGGAACTCTAAATTCTTCACTGAAGTTTCTAACTTTCAGTCGGAAGTGGTGGGAAAAAAAATTAGAGCTGAAAAAAAATTAAAGAGAAAAAAATATAAGAGTAAAATGGCATATGGTAAATTTATGGCAATTGAAGATTGCAATTAATGTATGCCCCCTTTTGCTAGTGTTAAATACAAATAACCTTTTATGTTTTTGTAAGCTGAACTTGTTAGAAAAATTAAATAGTTACACTATCATTGTGAAGATTGGAGTAATAAATCATGTCATGTCAAATGAATGGAAATTATCTCACGTGGATTAGCACTTACTGAATTTATGATGTATCATGGCACATCATTGCAAGCCATATGATTGCGTATGATGTATAAGTAAATGATTTTTTATGATGTATACTAAAAGCATGGATTTCATTTTGAAATTATGATTCACAACAATTACCAAAATTTTACTACAAGTACATTTAATTTATGCACATGAATTACATGATTTTAATTTACATAGATTATCTTCATTTCCAGCAAGTGATGATTGTGGCAGTATTTTGTAGCAATGAATATTCGTTTTGACCTGAAATTGACATAAAACCTTTGAGATTTGACCTAATTTTGAAAGGTTTTCTTGCAATTTAGGACAAATCGACATAAATTGCAAGAAAACCTTTCAAAATTAGGTCAAATCTCAAACGTTTTATGTCAATTCAGGTCAAAACTCGACTTCAATTGCATTAAAACCTTTTCACCGAATTTTTTAAATTTATCTTTCATTTCAATGGAAAACTCTCATTTGAATGAATATGGTGTTCATGGAAGAAAGGCCTTTGAACTTCGCTAACCTTATAGCGTTTTGCTGAATTGCAAGTATTCCTAATAAAACATGATCCAATTTAGATTGTATGATTGTAATAATTGATTCATTTTGTGATTATTACTCTAAGTTATAAGATGTAAGATGCTCACGATCCAATTTGGATTAGACAAAGTGACCTACTCTCGACCAGGGTGGTCAATTTTTTAACGTTCTGAAAATGTGACGAAGTAACATCTAATAA
Source organism: Antitrichia curtipendula (assembly GCA_951230915.1). Lineage (NCBI taxonomy): Eukaryota > Viridiplantae > Streptophyta > Bryopsida > Hypnales > Leucodontaceae > Antitrichia > Antitrichia curtipendula. The sequence goes on from OX579634.1 coordinate 5,631,689, forward strand.
AGTTGTTAAGATTTTGCACTAGGAAAAATAGGTATTCCTATATATTGGAAATAGGACGAATGACAATGTACACTTCCTTTTTTTTAAACTAATTCTAATCTTGATGGAAAATTAACCAGAAGAAAATATTCGTAGTGTTTTCAATTTCTTAACTGTAGGAAATAATCCTTCGCAACGTTGTTGAACTGGACATTTGATACGTTACTTAGGGTGTCAAAAATAATTGACATACTTTAATTCAATTACGAACTAATTAGTTAACCTTTTCTTTACTTTTATCTTGGTTGTACATACACGGATAGTACACATCATGTTCTAAGCAAGTATTTGTTATATAAAAAAGAAAGTAGTTCTAAAACTTATTGGAAAAGAGTGTTCATCAATTTAAATTTGAATAGTTAGTAGTAAGTTAAATAAATTTTGATTAGACCTCCGTCTTCTACAGGAGCCAGAAAATCTCATGATATGTATTTCATGGATTTTATAAAAATCTCATGATGTGGATTTTAATAAAGGGAGTTCCTTGATGAATTTTGGTCATGATGACCCTGTACATCCGCCGCCGGTCTTCCGCCTCGCCCTGTCCGCTCACGCCACGTGGCCTCTGTCGCCTCCGGATGGTTTTCTCTTTCCCCCGATGAGAGTTTTGCTGCCTCCCGTTGTTTTCTCTCCCGATACTCTTCCTTTCCCCAACCTCACGCTGTTTTCTCTCCCGATGTTCCAGTCTTCGATCCTGATCCTTTGCGTTTTGTGCCGCTGGTCTTCCGGAGTGGACAACTTTCCTTGTCGTCAGTGAGTGGAACTCGGCGTTGTTGGCGGCGAGGCGCGTCCGACATTGGAGGATTGCTGGAGCTGCAGGACATTGGAACTACTCCGGGAGCGCGTCCGACCTTGGAGGAGTTGGAGCAAATAGTACCTGCTTTGCGACGTGCAGCGGGCTTGAAAGAATTGTTGCGCAGGTGAGTCAATGTCTCCGTTTGAGTGTCCCCACTTGCTCGCTTTTGGAAATGCATCACGGGATTTTTGTTTTGTGCGTTGAGAACAATTGTGCTGTTAGCTTGTGCTATCTTGTTGGTAGCTTTGACATTGTGGACGTTGGACGGCATGTAGATGTTATTAGTAGTTTCATTGAGTTTCGGAGAAATGCTACTCGCTTCCGTTCAAATTTGTCCCACCTCGTTCTTGTGCTCACTGGCGTGCAAGTTTAAGCTGTATCCATTGCGGTTCTTTGAGTTTGATACATAGTTCAAATTTATGGCTTCTTGATGTTGATCTTTGCCGTCATGTATCAGGAGTTGAGGCTGCGATTCGTACATTGAAGGTTGCTTTGTGGCCTTGACCACGTTGAAGACGAAGCATGGCAGGACCGTCATCACAACGCAGCGGAGGCCTTCCAATTTGGAATGACAGGTAAGTTCCTCTGAACCGTATGTCGTGAGATCTCACCATACTACCATTACAGAGTTTTAGACAAGAACAGCAGAGGTTTTAGAATTAGCAGATTGAAGAATGCACGATAATTACAGGTCTGTAGTTCAGAACCCACGGTTTTAAGGTTGTTAAAACCCTATAACCGCGCATCGTGGCGTGGCATCAACCAGAGAAATGCATAAGGGGTCAGCCCTATCAGGAGATCCCACGATGAAGTATCCATTAGAGTAGTCCGACTGGGAAATTTGGGACAGTTAATCTGCATTGGATGTCCTGTAAATGATTGTATTCACATTCAAATCATCGTGAGATCCCCTGATAACCAAGAGACATCAAAGAAATGAGGGAAATAAGATACTCAATAAGCTGAAAAAGCAACCGCATAACTGTAAAATCTCACTCCTGAGATTGAAGCTGTAGAATAAAAGAGAGATTACCGTGAGATCTCATGATAACGGATCATGAGTGGTATCCCAGAACACCAAAGCTTATTGTAGTCTGTCCAACCAGAGCTGCTCCCCTTATAGTGATTGCATCGTGTGATCCCCTGATAAGCAAGGTAGACCAACAGATCATGAATAATAAGTAGTTCAGTCTAAACCCTAAACCCGGATGTATGAGTGAGGACACATCGTGAGATCTCACGATGACGACCAGTAATAGTCTAGCATCGTGAGATCCCCTGATGATGTTCACGTAGGAACTCTCCAGTTCCATTCGAGGCTGCGGTGTCGTAATAATCTGTCATAGAAGCCCTACTATATAAGCAGACATTGTGTGATCTCACGATGATTCCAGATGTGGACCTGCTATGATGACACTCTAATCTAACACTTCGTATGATATGAAATGCTGCAGTGGTGCACAGATGCAGGACATTCCTGAGGACTTGAGCCCAAGGAAGCTTGCAGCCTTTGTCGACTGCTGGATACATTCCTTCGAGTACATCGGAGAGCACAATCCGGCGGCAGTTTTCCGATGCAACCTCAGCGTCACGGAGTGGTGGCTGGAGTTCGTGATAGAGGAAGGCAAGGCTCTCATCGTCCCGATGCTGAGACATCTCGACAGGGTGCACAAACCAACTGGGCTAAACGTCACGGAGATGCAGGGCCTTGATGGGCATACAGTTCTTGTCGTTGTGGAAGAAAAGATACCGAAGAGTGACCAGTTCATCACCTACGGCTTAATCCTGGACTACGCTAAGCTCAACATGACGAAGTGCAAGTCCATGACAGACAGATCCTTGCTGTTCTGTAGAAGCACCTCATCACCCCATTGGAGTGTGGCTGAAATGAAATCTCAGTGGGATTTGATTGACGAGGATCGGATCGACGTTGGAGCTCCCGAGCGTCCAGTTGTTCACGGTACTCCTACCAAACCATCTCCGAAGAAGAAGGCCAAGAAGCGCAAGTCAGCTGCCGGAGCTCCAGGTGACAAAGAGGTGGCAGAAGAAGCCACATCATCTGGGAAAAAGCGAAAGGTAGGGACCGAGTTATCTATTCACGTGTGCGTGAATATAGAAGAGAGCGAAATCAAGAAGCTGACAAGGGAGGACATGACTAAGATGAAGAAGTTGTATGACACCCATTTCACGGACTTGTACCGATGGGGGAAGAAACCATTCTGCAACGTGGCCGGAGATCCCATCTGCGTACACTACGATTGCCTGCACGAGGCTCCCCCCGGAATTCTCGTGTACAGAGGGATAGAGCAAAGCCGCCTTGAAGGGATCACGAACAAGGCCAGAATCGCACCTGACTTCGACTCAGATAATAGAGTTATAACGGTGCTCCCTGTCGAGCGCGGTCCTTATGGGGACAAGAAGAAGGCCGACTTCTACAAAGAGGAGCCCGACAATGCGGTTTTCAGCACAAAGACTCAGTACTTCATTATAGGGGGACAACACACTGTGAGGGCGTACAGGAATCTGGTGAAAGACGGCGAGATAGCAGAGGCGGACAGGAAGTTAGCGACGACATTCAACATAGTACCCATCTTCGCCAAGAAGGAGAACTTCGATAACGTGTTGTTGCTTTCACGGGCCCTCAACCAAAATCTTGCTGGCGAACAGAAAGAGCAGTGCTTCACGAAGCAACTAATCAACGCCAGGATCAAATGGAGAGACATGGGCAACCCGCAACCAGCACTCTTCGGCAAGCACCACGACAAGAAGTACCTGGTATGAGTGATGTCAAATGCCCTCATTTGGTCGGTCCACTGCTAAATGCAGTCTTCATTCTCAATATCGTGGGATCCCCTAATGCTAATATAGCTCTCAATCTAGGATCATGAGTTCGCTTACTCTAGAATGAAATGTCCACTTCGATTGTCAAAATACACGGTGACTTCCTCCAAAATAGTATATCATCGTGAGATCCCCTGATGCTTCAATGCTGTACACGGTCCTGTACTAATAATCCCGTTGTGTTTCTGGTCTTGAGCAGGCATTTCATCCGTCCCTTGTAACAATCTTCGCGGGTCAGAAGCCGAAAGACAACAAGGAGCTGCGGATTCCACTTGCCTTTCTCGAGGACAACAAGGATGTTGACAGATGGATTAAAATCGAGGAGAAGTACATGACAGGGTTGCTGCCGGACACCGCAGGGTCAGTCAATGAGTTCGGATCTCTGAAGCGCAAGCCCCTTACTGCAAACGATTTCAAGACGTTGTATGGGCTTCGAGCGGAAGACATCAACTACCTTGCGACTCTCGTGGAAGAGAAAAAAATTACCGTGAAGAGCGGCAAGGTCAAGACCCCGAAACCCCTCACGACTCTTGCTTCGGCAGGCGCCAAGGAGCGCCTCATTCGGGGGATGAAGAACGAGTTGATGCTTCACTACAGGAAGCATCCACTACCCAGCAAGAAGCCGGAGTACGAACCATACTCCCCAACGGAGTGGGACGACTTCGCGAAGGAGAAGGGAATAGATCGCGAGCAAGTAGAGCTTTGGGTGAACAAAGCCATGGATTTGCATTCCGGATCAAAGTGGCTGTTGGATCGCACAGCGGGGCTTAACAAGACGATCGACCCGGCTGACTGTCCGCAATTTGTGCGGGACATGTGGGAGGCGTACTTCAGTTGGACGGCGACCATTGGAGTGGAGGAGGCGCTTGAGAAGGGGTACTCCGAGAACTACATGTGCAAAGTCTTGGACGACCACTCCGGGAATCTCAGCAGTGTTCTGAGGAACCCCGACGTCGTTTCTTGGCGGGATGGAAGTAAGCTGCACATGTACTTCTGGTTTCTCTTTGAGCAGACGGATTTGGAATCACGGGCAAAACTTCTAGAGGATCGAAGACTGAGACTATTCTTCGACGCTTTGGAGTGCTATGACCCATTCACGAAGCTTATCACAGCCCGGTCTGCCGCTGTACTCCTTACTGATGCAGAGGGATACCACATACTGTGTCTTCATTTGGAGAAGAGAAGACGTGAAAACGGCAACACTAGAGTGTGGGACCTACACCTCGTCAATTACATGACGGCACCAGGGGACGGATTCCCGGAGGCTGTCGCCGGGGAGGGCTTCAACGTCTTCGTTGTATTCTGCTTCGGGTACAACAAAGAATATGGTTCGCAATCACTATAACAAAACATGGTAAAAAAAAACCACACTCAAAATCAAGTGTGGTTCTTTTTGCCACGTTTTTGTGCAGACCCACTACGCGCACAGTCAGCTTCTTTTGCAATTTCCCACTGCAATTTTTAGAATATGGAAATGTGTAATATACCATTGGAAAGGTCTAAAATATACCTTTTCAACAGTATATTACACGCTTTCAAATTTCAAAAATTGCAGTGGGAAATCGCAAAAGAAGTTGACTGCCCACTACGAGCGCCTGCACAAAAACGTGGCAAAAAGAACCACACTCAATTTTGAGTGCGGTTTTTTTTTACCATGTTTTGTTATAGTGAATTGTCTTTCAAAACGTTCTTCCCGGGAGAATCTAAAAAGATGAAGCAAGTGTACAGGTCCAAAGAGCATCGGGATGACTTCACATATTGAAGACGGCAGAATGTACCGTACTTGAAGATTTTGACGGCCATGATCATCTTCTTCGAGCACGTATATGGCGACCTTATCCTCGTCAACATTAACAGTGGACCAGAGTTCACATTCCTAGGAATGGTACGCAACTGATTGTCCCTCTCCTTTTCATCGCCTTCCAATATTATGTTGATCCCATAAACTAGCAGATACTGACGTATTCTTCTTCCCCATCTGCTGTAAAGTGCCAAAGTGAAAGTCCTCGAAGTTGTGAAATCCGCGGAGGCTGCATATGAAAGTCAAGCCTTTGCGAGACAAATGTGGGACCACTTCTACTTGAAGCCGAAGCCACTGTCTGAGCACCAAGTACTGAACGACGAGGAGTAGGACTCGGATGAGGAGGAAGAAGCGTACAAGGAATTGGACAATTCCGGTGAACGAGAACATGAAGGAGGAACCAGATTATTGCAGGGGAACAATAAGGTCAGTGTACACTTCTTGTTGAGCCATCGTGAGATCTCCGGATGCCTGGCAGCGCACATCAATGATATACGCTATCCCAATGGCTTACTGATTTCCAGTGTCGTTGGCATGTTCCGACGCAGGAGGACTCTCCGCGAGGAAGGGGGCAGACGGGTGACTTTGAGACTTTGCCCTTGGTCAACAAGATAGAAAAGGAAGTTCGTCCAGCGCGGGAGAGCGGGAGGGAAAGGCATGGGGAGGGAGTTCGGGATTCACCAGCTGGTTCAGGTGCTGCTCGTCACTATAGTGAGTTGGAGGACGACGCTGCGGACGCGGCGCTTACTGACAAGAGAAAACTCCGTAAGAAAGCCGTCAAGAACTCTTCGAAGTCAGTCAGAGGTCCAGAGCAGTCGACGCAGGAGAAGCGGAAAAAACCAGAAATCAAGAAGAAGCTTTCTGATGTTCTGGAGAAGGTGAAGGACAAGGTAATCGTTAAAAAGAAGAGCAAGAGCACCGCAGTGCTAGCGGCGGAGAAGTTCCTGGAGGACGGAATCACCTCGTCACCTGACATGGAAGTGATTGAGAAGGACCGGTTTGTTCATCGCTCAGATCCTGAGATGGTGGCAACCGGAAATCAACAGGGCAAGGGCTCCGGCGACGATGAAGTGGATTCGCCGTCACCGGAAGCGTCGAAAGCCGCGAAGACACGCGCCTCTCGACCGTCACATTTAGAGTCCGCCGACGATACACTCTCGGGTGCTGAGCACCCTCAGATGTTTGATGCGGAGCAGGGAAATGGAGAGGGTCCGATCGTTCAGTCACCTGTGAAGGAGGCAGGACGACCGCAGGAGGAAGTTGCCCAGCCGTCATCGGGGGATCTCACGATGGCACAGGAGGACCCGATTGTCGTTGGACAAGACGGTCAATCACCTAGCCCTGCACTTGGCTGCACGCAGGAGCTTTCCGGCATACATGAAGAGGTGAATCAGTTGAGGACTGGAGAGTCTGAGCTGCTATCGAGTCTTGCAAATGAGACGCGGATCCCAGGGAAAGAGGAATCAGAACTTGCAACCGGCACTTTGGTATCGGGTGAGATGCTAAAGGAGACACCGATTATCTCCCATGACTATGTTACTTTTAGATGCAAGGAGAAGGGTATAGAGACGGTGGAGGAGAACCTTCCTTCATCGGGGGATCCCACGATAGTGCCTTTGGAAAAGCGCGTGCAGGTGGACATGAGTGTTGACGTTCGAAGGGATGCTATGACGGATTTGGACTTATTCAGTCCCGTACCAGGTAGGGACTCGTCGAGGCTTGAGGAGGCATCTGTAGTAAACATCGCCCTCAAGGCAGCAGGTGAGGTTGCTCGAGAAAGCGATACAGGTGTGGACACGGGGGTTTTGGATGCCTTGCCCTTAGATGGGGCAGAGGTTCTGAAGGTCAGCAATTTTGATGTGTTCAAGGAGTTATGTCATTTCTCAAGTCTAAATTCATACCCCAATCGACGACTAGATAATCCGAAGTCAAAGCATCTGGAAGCCATAAGGCAAGCAAATCGTTTCATATACGAAGAGGTGTTTAACTGGAATCTTGAACAAGGGGCGCCGTCACAAGATGCTTTGAAAGTACCGGAGAGCGATGCGCCGAAGCAGAGGGGAAATGAGACGGAAGACGTCACAGGTGCTTAAGTGCTCTACTATTTCATTGTATCATATTTTGTTTTAAAGCTATGTCTCCTGAATTGACTCTAACTACATGTTTCTTTTGTCTTTTGCAGAGCTTGGAATGCCTTCCTTGCCTGTGGCGAGTTCATCGAGAGAGGTAGTTTTCAGACGGTACTCTGTGGTCCTTGACCTCAATGGGCTTCTTCTTCACAGATCCTTTGATGATCGTAATCGACGCAAGATTGTACCCCGTCCGGGTGTTGTAGAGTTCCTTGACTGGTTGCGTAGACATGCAGCCGTTGCGTTCTGGAGCAGCGCTTTGAGCCAGAATGTGAGGTCTCTACTGGATACCCTTCTGCGGCCCACCTCATTTAAAGCAGCTGACGTCATTGTTCTCTCGCAGGAGGATTGCAGGGTGTCGTCCTTTAGAGACCGCAACAATCCGGATAGGCCCTACTTCCTGAAGGATCTGACCACCTTCGCCACAATCGCGAATTTGAATTCCTTAGACAATGTTCTTCTAATTGATGACAGTCCGATTAAGAACCTCCTGAATGATCCATGCACCGCCGTTCATCCGAAAACATGGGCTGGTGATCTGAGGGACTACTTCTTGGAGGGGCAGTTGAAGCCATGGCTTCAGGATCTGTTTCAGTCAAACGAGAGTGTCGTCTCCTACGTCTTGAACCATCCACTTCCGGGTGGTCAGAGGTCGGAGATTAAGTTTTCCAGGCTGGCAAAGAGTATTCTGGGCGGAATTCCTAAATAGGGCTGTTTTTTCATACTCGGTAGGCGTTATCAGGAGATCTCACGATGATATCTGGGACTTCTTTATAAGTGGAGATAGTGGGTGTCACAATATTGGTAGAACAGACTATAATCATAGTAAATGTATCTTCTGTAACTGACTTCGACGCTTATGTTCATAACAGAGAAATTGGTTGACCTTATAAATTTACTTGTAATCTTCATAGTAATGCGATCATCGTGATATCTCACGATGCTTTCTTTTACTTCAGTGTTGTTGTAGTCGAATACCAAGCTGTTCTTGTTCTCTCTTTAAAGTACTCTATTTTCCGTCCTTTCTGTGAGTTACTGTTTTCTAATGTCTGTAATCGATATGATGGGAATTTCCAGCAAATTCGCTAATGTGGTTGTTTATTTCTTAGTATGGCCGTCTGTTTTCCATGATCCTGTAATATGTAAATTATAATCCTTCGGGCAGACTCAGTTTGTTAAATTTGCGTAGTTTTAGGATTTTCTCGGAAGAGATGTAGATGTCTGATTTGTCTCACAAATGCTCTCCGTTTTATGAGTCCTTCATTATGTTTTTGTCAGATACTTCATTTACGCTCTCGGTATTCTATTACCCCTCTACCTTCTTTGGAATAATTTTAATCGTATTTGAATTGTGGTAAGTTGGGGCCCCTAGCCTTCCCACTGCTGACTCTTCATCAGGAGATCTCCCGTTACATGATTCCTTATACATGTCATATCTTTATTCTGAGTGCGTATGGTATCATTGTTTTGTTTCTTATTTCTTTCGCTTAGAATTCGTTCTTACAATATATATTTTTTTTTCTTACCAACTCATTCATCCATCAGTAATATGGACACTGGTTCAGTTCGCTTCTGCATAAACTCTTCGAATGTTTTTTTGTAATAAGCTCGTCCATTACCTCATCCGAAGATCTCCTGATGTTCGATAATTCTGCTTTTCGGGTACGGGTGTATTCCTCTTTTACAGTCTGCATTACGGGATTTCACGATACGAATCTTTATGGTTTACCTCGGTCCGAATTCTTTTCCTCTGAGTCTACCACCACATGTGGAGGTAGTTTTTTAGTTCATTTTAGTTTATGAATGATCTACATTCTCCATAAGCAGTTCACTTAAGAATGGAGCCCTACTTCTCTCGATCATCTCGGAATTACTTTGAACCGATGGGAGCATAATTACACAAGTCTCACATTTTTCCCAAAGCTTCTGGGGGTCGTCGGAAGTACGAATTGTTTTCTGCGTTCTTTTTTATAATTTTATTAGTAAATCGAAATGCTTGATTACTGCAGTTTATGGAACACTGATCCCTTATTCGGGTATGCTACAGACAGTTTCATAGGATATATTCCATCAGGAGATCTCTCGATAATTAAGGTCACATTTCCTTTCATTATAGGTATTGTGTCCTTGACTGTAGGCGGGTGTTGTTCTCTGCAGGCGGTGGTGATCCTGGTACTCACGGGTGCTCTCTGCAGTGGCGATTCTCCTTCGGATCTCCAAATTAATGTGAAGACATTATCACGCTTCGAGGCGTTCATTAGTCTTCTGCTGACAACGACTTCCGTTTTCCTCTGGTCGAATATGCATTGGTCATCATTGAAAGAGATTCTTGCACGTTTTCTTCCACAAAAACTTATTTCGAGGTTATGGCGGATAACTTGTGGATGTGATTTACATTGCAAGTTGCAATTGCATCATCCTCATCGTCGACATGTATTGAAGACCCTCGTTAATGATCCTCATGCCAGGGAGGTACTTAGGAATCGAACGGTTCATTTCCTTGATATAGATCCTATGAACATGCGGATGCATTTAATCCCCCCGGTCATACATGTTAGAGATGACCCCAATTACTTGTACAGTAGACTCTGAAATGCAAGCTAATTTCATATTCATTTCAGAGGCGCACGCCTAAGTATGCTTTGGTGTATCTTTACGAATGAATTGTGGTGATTTCACCTTACTTCACTATACAATTGTCTCTATTTTGCAGAAATCTCTCTATTTGCATGCATTGAACATGTCATCCTATATGCCTGTATAATGCTATGGGAATTTCATCTGGAGATCTCTTGATCTCCAAATCCCAATTTCAGTGATGGATTTCATACCTCCATTTTGTTGTGGATCTCAATGCTTCTAACGAAATAAACATGTAGACATGTTAGCATTTGAATTCACAATATTTACACATGGTCTGCAATTTCCAGAAGTAAATTTGTGGACAAGTATTTCAATCTCTACATCATGAAATCCCTAGATGATGGATTTGTTTCAATGAATAAAACAACAAAAAACGCACCCTAAACGCTTACAATGCCAAAGCGCGTTCTGTTATATGGCTTTTAATATACATATGTGCTCAATTACCTATTATCCTAGCTACTTTCAACATCATGACGGTGATTTTTTCCATAATGTCGGTTGTAATCATCATGGGATATCTTCCAAAAAGTCCGAAATTGGGCCCAAAGTCCAAAAGTAGTTAAATAGGGCATTAGAGAGTTATATTTTGGAAATTTTTGTTCATTTTTTAGACAATTTTTTCTTATATAATATAGGGGTGTGAAAGTTATTTTTCAGTTCTATAGTGTATCTTTTTACTCCAAAAATTTGTAACTAATTCTTATTAACAAATAAAAATATCAATAATCCAAAACATAAACTTTCAAAGTAGGAAAATCTATTCATTTTTTTAATTTTAATTTTAATTTAAAATTCAAAAAATATACAAGGGGTCCAAAGTTTTGTTCACACGTGGTTTCTAATAGATACTCTAAGTGAATCCCCCAAGGATTAAAATCAATTTTAACTTAGTTAGTATTATTGCCTCCATCCAAATGCATTTCCTTGATATATTAATTTACTATTCAAAAAACATTCTTCATATCATTTATTTCGAAGTTTGAAATATAATAATAAATACCAATTGGAACCTGGCTATAGTATCAAACAAATTACACTCAATTTATTCTTGATGGAATTTGAATTATTTTTCTAACAATTGAAAGTTTTTTTTAGAAGTTTAGAATAGAGATGATTTGGCAATACCAATAAGAGGCATCAATATGTAAACTACTTGCATTTGAGGGTTGTTTCATTTGCATAGGATGTCTACAGTATTACATTCTTATAAAGCATATTGTCTAGCAAAGATGCTTGATTCTGCCTAAATATTTTTCAACGCACAAAATCTAATTGAAAAAAAAAGGATGAATCCACACACACTCTCCACTTATTCTAAAGCTTAAGAAACCACAAAATGTATTATCCACAAGTAAATTACTCACAAAACTAAAATGGCGCTAAATTTTTTCTCTTCAGTCTCACATCCATAACTACCTATTTAACTACCTTAAAATAATTGCACCTAATTGTGATCCTTCTCTAGAATGGCCCTATATATTCTTGCCTAAATGTGTTGCCTCTCATCATGAAAGCCTAAGCTTGCATTGAGGTATCTCCATTTTCAGTACCTTGAGAATTTATAGTTTACTCACATTGTGCCTAAATTATACATAAAAAGAGAATCTAGTATATTCTTTTGACTTCCAATAAGGTTCAACAAAAAAATTAAACAATAAAACAATAGGAACATTATTCAATTGTTTATTTGGAAGCAATTAGGTGTGCTATAGGTGGACTTTGATGCAAAGTCAAAATTAAAAAATAATTTTCAAGTTTTTTAGAATTTGAATAGTTTTCACCTACTTCCGTGATCTTTACGCCTCTATAAGAGTCACAAAAAACAACATTAGGAGTAGCTTTGTCTTATTATCAAACTAAAATTTACCCAAAAGTTCAAGTCCAATGTTAAAATTAGTTTCTGAAGGTTGGAAACTTTCTTCTCCCACTTTTCATGGGCCTGTACCTATGATTTTGCGGGCCAACAATTTTGTCATTCTTACTTCTTGCAAATTTTGCAAATTTACTTTACATTGGTGTGAAGAAATGCAAAGGGCCATTTTTAAGCGTGGGTTGGCAATTAGATATCCTCAAAGGTGCAAATTGAAAGGGAGAAATAACTCCAACCGCTACTAGGTTGGCATGAATTAGGAGTTTGCTCATTTGAAATCCCACAAGACTTTTCTCAAGAAGTAATGAATGTCTTGAGGACTACATACCCTTATTAGACGGAAGACTTTGTACTACATCAGGACTAATAAGCAATAACTATTTACAAATGAAGGATTTGTTTAAGGAGAGAGGATGGAAATGTTGATATTATGATTAATTAAAGTGGGGAGAAATTTAAGGAATGGTTTTGGTTGTTTTCAGGTTTTCTTTTGCGAAGGAAAATGAAAATTGTATATTTTATACCTATATTATTGATGTTATTTAGAGTTTTGATGGCTAAACTTGGAAGTTTGAATTCTTCGTGGAGTTTTGTAATGAATAAAATATATATTGTTGTTGTAGACTAAGCCATTGGTAATGATTATTATTGATTGTGTTGTAAATTTTGGATTTGTTAGATTTTGTAGTAGTACTTGGTAATTTTTCTAGTGTTATAATTAAAGTTAGGCAAAAAGAAATCATCAAAATAAATGAATTTGATTTATTGAATTTGATGGTATTTGGTGGGGTAGATGGGAATGAACTCCATATCAACTTTGTACACAAAGAATGTTTGGGCATAGAATAGAGGGATGTTGTATGGGCCAAAAGAGATGTTTGTAAGCAAAGTCTATGTGTTGGCTAACATCAAAATTTTAGTAGGTGTGTAATTTATGCATCTAAAATGTGTGAATTGGACCAATATTTATTTGATGAATTGTAGTCAATATGTGGGATTTTTGTTCATTTGTTTATATTAGAAGAAATTGGTATACAAGATTTGTATTGTCATCATCTTCAATTCTTTAGTTTGTAGATATGTGTTGAAGAATCATGTACTTATGGCCTTTGTGTGGTGTTTGTTCAAGAAAAAACTAGTCGTCTTTGTGTAGATAGAAAGTCATGTGTTTGTACGTGTTTATAATCTTGTATTGTTGATAGTGTTTTTGATTTCTAACCACTACTAGTGAGTCAACCATTTTGTTCCCTTTGATGTTGGCAAGTACTTGTACTTTTTGAATGGCAAGAATAGAGGTGTCTTTTCATATGTTGACAATGGATGGGAGTATAACTTTATCAAGAGGGTTGTTTTGTGATGTTAAATGTTTTATGTGGTTTTGAATGAGGTAGATGGAATTGAGATTGTTTCTATGAAGATGTGTATAGGTTTGTAAGGTTGTTCTTCAATGATATTTGGAGTAATTTGTATATTGCTTAGAGCTTGTTCTCAATATATTTTGAAGATCTAGAAGTCTAGTGGTCAATTTCACTTTTTCAAGTGGGTTAAATATATGCCATAAGCTATTGTTTTAGCCATAAGCAGGTAGATTTCTTCTAGAGGTATGAAAGATGCCATCTTGTGTAGTAGGAAAATGAAAAGGGGGGGGGGGGGGGGGGGATTTTGATGGAGGCTAGATGTTATATGTTGATAGGGGTGGATTTTGGAGTGTTTTATGGAAGTTGAGTTATTGTGGCAAAATTTTCATGTCAGTCTAAGTTGTTTTGAATGTTTGGGAGCAATTCAAAGTTCAAAATCCAAACATATTTTGATTATGGTGAACTTCAACGGCTTGTTTCTTCTTCATATAGTGTCCGTTTCTATTAATTTTTTTGTGGAAAGTTGCACATACTAGTCTAGTTTGTGTGTTTAATATTTCATATCAACCTAAGAAGTTATGAGTGACTGAGAATCATTTTAGTAGAAAGAGGTTCAGTTGTAGATGTGTTTATTTTGCAACATTTCTTTGCTATTTTTTGATATTTCAAAGCCATTTTGCAGACATAGTGAGTGAATTCAATGATATTTTCATTCACCAATCCGTATGTATGGTGGTTTTGAAGCATTTTACAGTTCAAAGTGTGTTGCTAGGAAAAATTTCAGCATTCTTTTTCAACACTAAAACATTACAGTCTTGCAATATATGTGACCAAATGACTCCAAATTTGATTCATGTCATCTATACACACGTACACTACAAGATTGTATGGTTGAGATTTCTATACCTCAGTGACATTTAGACATGTAACACTTCAAAAGCAAAGAATGTTTTTTAAACCCAAAAAAGCCCTGGACCTTTAGAGGTTAACCTTTAAACGTCAAAGCTGACGTTTTGTAGCTGATGAATGACAAGAGAATCTCATGTGTAGGACAGAAGTGCAACTGTTCATCTTCCAAATTTTGTGGGAAAATGAAAATTCATCTACAATAGCTTGACTTCCAATGAATACTTTTGCATTATTTTAATCCAACAATTCACACGGTGTCAAAAGAGATGATTTCTAAGGTTATGAGCCCGTCGCTTAAGGGTTAAGATAGGAGACCCTTGCTGCACCACAATTCAAAAGCCACCCTATTTGTGCCAATATGTTTTAGAAGTGCATATTCTAAGCTTTCAAATGTTTGAGCAGTTGCATGAGAAGCAGAAAGGAAGCGGCGGATCCAAAGGCTCCGAACAATCCAGATTCATCAAAGCGTCCAAACAGGACATGCGTGGACACTCTCTCCCTCAAAGCGTCCCCAATGGCACCAACTTCCACACGTGTCACCACGTCAACCCCTTCCCGGCCTTTCCCAATCCCACTGGCACACTCCACGTCACGCTCCCACCGTTCCACCAGTAATCGTCACCCTCCACGTCAACGAGTTAACAATTCCACGTAGAATTTTCTCCCGGACGCCGTGGCTCTCACGTCCACGGCCAGAACGGGCCACCCGCCTCGTCCACTCGTTCCCCTTCCTTCCTCAAAACTCTACGTTATCCTCCCTCATGGGCCGGGGCCGCATTTCAGCACCGCAATCTGTCTGCATTGCATATTTGGGACCCGGCATTGCGAAGTTCCGAGCACTGTACAGTTGTGTTGAGATTTTCCGCTCGTTTTTTGAGTCAGTGTGGAGGTTTTGAAGGGTTTTGCAGGCGATTTTGGGGTTCGGGAGCTATGGCGACCGCAGGAGTGGCGACGTTGCTGACCCCGGTGTCGCTTCGACGGGGCTTTGTGACGAAGGAATTCAGCGGGACGCAATTCCGTCCGCTGTATGCGAGTAGTAGCCGTGGAGTTCGCTCTCGAATTGTGAGTGCGAGTTTGAAGAAAAAGAGTGAGAATGGGGTGGTTGATATGGGCAAGCGGGGGTTAATGAAAGGAGTAGCAGGCGCTTTGGCTGCGATGCTGCCTGCGTTATTTGCGAAGCGCGCTTCTGCTGCGGAGGAGCAAGGCGTAGCGTCCTCTCGGATGTCGTACTCGAGATTCTTGGAGTATTTAGATATGGACCGTGTAAAGAAAGTGGACTTGTATGAGAATGGCACCATCGCAATTGTGGAAGCTGTGTCTCCCGAATTGGGGAACAGAGTGCAGCGAGTGCGTGTGCAGCTGCCTGGGACGAGCTCGGAGCTCTTGTCCAAGTTTCGATCAAAGAATGTCGACTTCGCGGCTCACAACGCGCAGGAGGATTCGGGATCCGTGATTGCGAACCTGATCGGCAATTTGGCTTTCCCGTTGTTGCTCGTCGGAGGATTGTTCTTCTTGTCGCGTAGGTCACAAGGCGGCATGGGACCAGGTGGACCTGGAAACCCCATGGCGTTCGGGAAGTCGAAGGCTAAGTTTCAGATGGAGCCGAACACGGGCATCACGTTTTCGGATGTCGCCGGCGTCGACGAGGCAAAACAGGACTTCATGGAGGTTGTGGAGTTTTTGAAGCGGCCGGAGAGGTTCACGGCTGTGGGCGCTAAAATCCCTAAAGGCGTGTTGTTAGTCGGTCCTCCTGGTACGGGGAAGACATTGTTGGCGAAGGCGATTGCTGGAGAAGCTGGTGTACCGTTCTTCTCGATCTCGGGGTCCGAATTTGTGGAAATGTTTGTGGGTGTGGGAGCGTCGCGAGTGAGGGATTTGTTCAAGAAAGCGAAGGAGAATGCGCCTTGTATCGTCTTTGTGGATGAGATTGATGCCGTGGGAAGGCAGAGAGGTACTGGAATTGGGGGTGGCAACGATGAGAGGGAACAGACGTTGAATCAGCTCCTCACGGAGATGGACGGCTTCGAAGGCAACACTGGTGTCATCGTGATTGCCGCCACTAACAGAGCTGACATTCTTGATTCTGCGTTGCTGCGGCCTGGTCGATTCGACAGACAGGTAATGTAATCCGTAATAAGCAATTGCACATACTTGGTTTAGATATTTCGGACAGAGTCGGAATTTTCTGCTGATCATTGTGGTTATATTTAGTGATTTAGTGATTTCTTTGGGTTACATTCACTGATTTTTTTTGGTTAAAATGTTTGATTCAGGTGCAAGTAGAGGTTCCCGATGTAAAGGGGAGGACCGACATCCTCAAGGTACATGGAAGCAACAAGAAATTCGCTGAAGATGTGTCCCTGGAGATTATCGCCATGAGGACCCCTGGCTTCAGTGGAGCTGATTTGGCCAATTTGCTGAACGAGGCCGCTATTTTGACCGGCAGGAGAGGGAAGTCCGCCATCAGCGCCAAGGAGGTCGACGATTCGATTGACAGGATTGTTGCGGGAATGGAGGGTACGGTAATGACTGACGGCAAGAGCAAGAGTCTTGTTGCATACCACGAAGTCGGCCATGCCATCTGCGGGTAGGAAGAAGCTTGCAAATCGTCCAGGGTGTTTTGCTACTGAAAGGAGTTCCTGCATATTGAATTTTCTTTTTGTGATTTCGATTTCAAGGTTTTGTGCTTCCTTTGATTGTCGTGAAATTTTGAAGGCGAAGAAATACGTTGTTGTTACAGGGCACTAATTAGACTTGTTTTGTCAGTACTTTGACTCCAGGTCACGACGCCGTGCAAAAGGTCACTCTGGTTCCTAGAGGTCAAGCCCGTGGTCTCACATGGTTTATTCCCGGCGAAGACCCAACTCTGATCTCGAAGCAGCAAATCTTTGCCCGTATTGTTGGCGCTTTGGGTGGCAGAGCGACGGAGGAAGTTGTGTTTGGTGATGGTGAGGTTACCACTGGAGCTTCCAGCGATTTGCAACAGGTTACATCAATGGCCAAACAGGTATGACAATCTAGTGACCTCAACCCCTCGGCAAATAATTCAGTCTTACGGAAGGGTTATACTGAATTATATCCAGTGATTACTGAATAAGCTTATTATTTTCTATTTGTGCAGATGGTGACGGTGTTCGGCATGTCGGACATCGGGCCGTGGGCGTTGATGGACCCGTCATCCCAGGGAGGAGACATGATCATGCGCATGATGGCGCGGAACTCCATGTCCGAGAGGTTGGCCGAGGATATCGACAAGGCGGTGAAGGCCATCTCCGACAAGGCATACGAGGTGGCGCTGGGACACATCAGGAACAATCGTGCTGCCATGGACAAGATCGTGGAGGTTCTGCTAGAGAAGGAAACTTTGACCGGCGCTGAGTTTAGGGATATTCTTTCAGAGTATACAGAAATTCCTGCCGAAAATCGTCAATCTGACAAACAGGCGGGACCTGTAGCTGTTTAATGCGATTACAATTGAGGCGACGACTGTGTAGGTTTTGGAGCATTGAAGCTCTTGTATCAGTATTTTGTTACATATGCGAGTACCTTCATTAATGTTCTAAGTTTTGAGAAATTGAATCATATCCAACCGGTTGCTGTAACCTGAACGCTTGGTCGATAGTTGTTTCCTGGCTCAGGCATGCAGTGCTAGTTAGTGGTTTATATGCCTGCTCTGCATTAGAGAGATGAACAAGCGTCTGTATTATGCTCCATTCTAATGAAACATGTCCTGATAGCGGGTATGCATTCTTTTGTATGAACAGTTCGTCTTTGCACTGACTGACATTATTGTTGTTTATTGTTTGCACATTGAGGAGTTGTGTCGAGGCTAACTTCTGTTTTTTCTGTCGGTATTCAAGGGACCAACCCTGGGTGGTAACAGGTGAACGTCATCCTCAGAAATGGAAGTGTCAATTGAAAGAAATGGCATGTCCTCTAAATAGTCTACCCAACTGCTGGCATGCAAATGCAAAGCCAGTATGTTGTATAGCTTACTTGCATGCCTCCCACGTTCAGTCACAATCTTGAGGGATTATTTTCCTGTATTTTATCTTACTTTCTTTTTTTGCTCACAGACGTATCACAGATTGCGGGCACATGTCTTTGCACATCCTGTATCCACAATCGACTTTCTGAAGGAAATGAAGCTCGCGCCATTGAAGTTGCCAAGGCATTCAATGTTGCCCTCCGTTTTGGTTCCTCTATTAAATATTCTTCCAGGTTTCATTTGAGTTTCACATTGCGTTGCTTTCTCTTCGAATTGAGGTTTGGTTCCCACTTTCGTTACATCCACATTTCTGACATTGAGAATGTCTTAAAGAAAAAAAATTCAGCTCAAGTGCGGGTTCAATTTGAGGAGATTTTTGAGTTGTTTCCGTAGCCCCTAAGCCAGGTAAACTTGAAAAAAACATTTCTACTCCCCCACAACGAAACACTAGAGCATGCAAAGAGATAAAACAATGATTTCACTAAACACAATCATGTAATTTGTCCTTTGAAACCTTAAGAATATCATCAATACAAATTGATAACTGGATCATGTGGCTTAAATATGAAATTTTTGATGATATCAACTGGTAGGCACATTCTATGTTCTAAAATATCATTATATTAAATCCAAATATCATTGATATCAATGTTGTAGTTATCAGCATTGTTTTAGTATGCACAATACTCATATAAATTAAGTACTAATGCAACGCTAAGTTGTTGTCTATTCAATGCTAATTTTTTTTAAATATTGGCTTGTATGAAAATGGTGGACAACTATAATGCTGATTACCAAATTCATTGGCCTTCAACGAGATCATTTTGGATATTAAGAACCAATTGAGAAACAACTTTAGAAATACTCATGATTGAGATACATTTGTGCAGTGTGTACCTTTTTGAATGCTTACAAATCATTTGGTGGAGCAGGAACATGTCATTTCCTATACTAGCTTCAACCATTTATTGCAAAGAGACAAAACCCATATGGTTTGTCAAATTTTCGGTTCCTTTATATATAAGGTAAGAAAAACATCTTCCTATTAGCAATGTGACGCGTGGACTACTATGTTAGGACCTCCAAAGGTGAGGCCAAATGAGTTTTGAGGTTAAAGGTTAGGAGTTCACCTTGTATGAAGGATTAGCTCTTGACCTTCAACTTCAAATCTCAGTTGCTCTTATTGTTGATTAAATTTTTGAATAGCACATTAACTTTGGAATAGAACATTTTATGAAGATAGAGAAAGACATTAACTTTAGTGTAATCTAATTTTCATTTCAATTGGTGCCCAAGAATGAACCAATAAATAAATTCACAAGGTTAAGATCTCTTGCTAGAACAACCTTACTGTTGAGATAGTGTATTTTGATTTCATTTTAGAACTATTAACATTTTAGATTTTTCTTCAATCTTAGACCTGCTTCTACTTAGCAATTTCTTAATGAATAAAAATTAAGTGTATTTTCAAGAAAAAAAGTTTCATATGATCAACTCAATTCTTCTACACAATAGATTAGAAATTCAAAATGAGGAGTGCAAAAAATTTAAACTAAGATGATTGAAGCCAAAAAATCTAATTGAGCAAGATGAAAAACTATATTAAAATTAAAAAATCACTTTAAATGCAAATATCTTGCAATATAGAAGGTTGAAGTTTCTAAAAATTCTTCTACACATTTATACACTAGTCTAGTGTAAGACCCTATGGTTTGATATGCAAAAAATAAACTTTAAAGTTGTTTGTAGTTTGTAGATTGAGTTGATTTCTCACTATATTGAGGCTTGCTTCCCACTTTCATTACATGCCCATTTCCCACATTGAGAGTGTCACACAAAAAAATTCAGCTCAAGAATAGGTTCAAGCTAAAGAGATTTGTGAACAGTTAGATGAATTTGAGAAAAAAACATTTCACAACAAAACACTAAAGCATGCAAAGATACAAAACAATGATTTAACTAGACACAATGATGTAATTTGACTTTTGAAACCTTAAGAATATCATCTGTACAAATTGATAATTGGATCATGTGGCTTAAATTTGAAATTTCAATGATATCAACTGGTAGACACGTTCTAAAAAATCATTACGCTAATTTCAAATATCATTGATATCAATGTTGTAGTTATCAACATCATTATTGTTTGTATAATATTCATATGAATTTATTGCTAATGCAATGCTAAATTGTTGTCTATTCAGTGCTAAAATTCTTTAAATATCAACTTGAATGAAAATGGTGGACAACTATAATGGTGATTACAAAAATAATTGGCCTTCACCGAGGCCGTTTTGGATATTAAGCACCAATTGTGAAGCAACTTTAGAGACTCATGATTGAGATACAACCGTACAATGTGTGGCTTTTCAAATGCTTATAAATCATTTGGTGGTGAATGAACATGTGGTATTTTCTTGTATTGGCTTCAACCATTTCTTGCAGGGTTACGTAAACTCATATAGCTTGGCAAATTTTCCTTTCTTTACTTTGTAAGCTTGAAAAGAACATTTTTCTAAGAGTAATTGTAACGAGTGAACAATGATGTCCTAGTATCCAATGGTGAGGCCAGCCTTTGAGGATAAAGGTGAAGAATTCCCCTTATATGAAGGATTAGCTTGTGACCTTGACTTTCACGGATTGGCCAATCTCATTATTGATTAATTTCCAAAATAATAGTAAAATATTTTTGTAATTTATCCCCGAAGAAAAAATGGATTTTGGATAGGCTCCTATAGTTTCAATATTCATCATGATTTTTTGAAACTTTTCATGAAGATAGTAAAACACAATAATTTCAGGGAATATCATTTTTATTTCAATCCACTACAAGAGGACAAGGTGTTTTAAGTGAGTTTATAAATATAATCCTAGATATAAGATTATAAGCAATGATCTTTTAGGAGATTTTCAAAATACTTTTCAATGATGTGGAATCTAGAAACTCCATATCTACCTGCAAACTAGAATTCCTCATAACTTTCATTCCACTAATCAAAATGGAATGATTCAAAGTTTTTCACATGTAAATAAATCTTTAGAACCTATTTTAAGTTTTTATTTAAAATATTTTTATTTTTATTTTTAAAGAATTTTTTTGAGTTGCCCGGCCTACCTCCCGAGTAACAAAAACTACATGTCATGCAATAACTTTTTAACCATGTAGTTGAAAGCTATGAAAACTATTGGGCCTTAAAGCTACTCCTCGGGCATATGTTATATGAAATTTACAAAGAAAAAAAAGAAAAAATTCATTTGTAGTGAGCTGCCCAAAATTGCTATGTTGCCAAAAAATGGTGTTTGGTCCTTTAGGGGTTAACCCCTAGGGTCTCATTGGTCCCTCCTGGTCAAAATGAATTTTAGGCAAGCTCTTGTGGTCTCAACATTTGTCATCATCTTGGAGCTTTCGGGAAGATAGAAAAACACATTAGCTTTTAGGGGGATTATTTTCATTTTAGTTTGTACTCATGAAGAAAAGTTATGGCAGAATAAGCCTTTTTTTTAGTTCAATAAGCAAAAATTGCCACAGAGAAAAACATGTTGAAAAAAAATTTAGAATTTTTTCTTATAAATTCTAATTATATCTACATAGAACACTTTGATTCATTTCATTTAACTTTGTATGTCAAAGTTATAGACATTCTTTTGGGGGCAATCAAAGCATCTCCTTGAAAAAATAACTTGTAGATTCATTTCTCAAGTCAATTTTCACAGTTTAAAAATAAAAAAATTGACACCATTAAGATCTCTTGTTAGAACAATCTGACTCGCTGTTGAGATATGTGTGTTTTAATTCCATCATAGAGCAATTAACGCTTGGATTTTTTAGTCAATCTTGGAACAATTTCTACTTAATTATTTTTTAATAAGTAAAATTAAATATTTGTTTTTTTTAAATCCTAGATTTTCAATTCAATTATACAATATTCAAAATTCAAAATTCAAAATCAATAGTGCAAAATTTTTAAGTTAAAATGTCACAAAGCCAAAATATCTAGTTGAAAAAGGTGTAGAATTTTCTTTTCCTTTTAAATAAGCATGATCAAAGTTTTTGAAATTTCTTCCACACTTATACACAACAATCTAAGCTTAGTGCAAGGTTAGGAGATTCACAAAGCAGGGTGTAAAAAATTGCATTGCCTTACCTCAAAAGCCCCATACAACCATTTTAAAGTCACTAACTAATGGGACAATGACTGAAGGTGGAAAAAAGATTAAAAAATTTATTACTTGGATGAAAATTTATTCCATTGTCGTTCTAGTAAATTTTTCAAAAATAAGATTGCAACAATCAAAAGTTTTTTGTAATGCAATGGAAAATATTCGATATTTTCTTAATGTTGGAAAATTCATTACTTGGAGAAAGTGTTCTTGTTTTTATGATTGAATCTTTTGCCTTTTTTACAAATCAGTTTAAATTGCATTTCTAGCCAGTCTTACAAACATTCAAATGCTTAAAACATTAATTTTGATTTGATTGTGTGTTTGAAGTTACGTCTACAAAATTAATTGAAATAAATTTAGTAGTGTGTTTTTATATTTGGCTACAAGGACACTTTCTATTCTTAATGCTTGATGCAAGCTTTAACATTATAAAAAACCTTATAAGGGTGATTGCAAAAATGATTGGTCAATTTTGCACCATTTTTTGCACCATTTTGGTAGTTTTCATGCTTTATTTGTAGAGTAATTTAAAATTGAGAAAATTCTTTTTAGAAAATATAAAAAAAAACATTGATAGTGTATACACCTTGAAGAAGATGGTACCTTAGGAAGGAAAAGCATAGAAAATTTCTCTAAATAGAAGAACTAGAAAAGTGCAAAATTTCAAATAAATAGATATTTTGACTCTTTAATTAGTGAAAAATAGAAAGAGTAATTTACAAAAAAACTAAAAATTGGATTGTGAAAGATTTTATCAAAATAATGAACTTCAAACCATCTTCAATGTTCAAAAGTGTGAGTGCCAAAGAGCCCTACTTGCACAAACGTGGTGGACATAAAACAATCTATTGATAGGAACATTTCCTACTATTGTGGAAATAGACCACAAAAATATTAGATCTAGATCATTAATTTTGGATACTTGATAGTACTTTAAAATCCTATTCAACTTGGAAATGAAACAAAAATGAGCAAAATTGAATTTTTGGTATAAAATGTTTTAATTTTTAATCTTTAGAAAGTAAAGAAATGAAAATGTGCATCTCCATAGAAGATTTTAAGTATGTTGACTTCATGCTTCAAAAGTTATAGCAAATGACGAATCCGTGATGCTAAATGTGACATAATTAAGTACCAGTCTTTCTTATAATCCGTTGTTTATAATGCATTATTGCTTTGTCCCGAGAGCTTGGACCAATTAGAGCATCTTTTAAGAAAAAAATAACTAATAGGATCCAATTTTGAATTTAATCTTCATAGTTTTCAAAAAGGGGGGTTTTCCCAGAAATTAGGTTAAGACATCTTGTTTGAACAAAATCTTAACTGAAGTTAGTGTGTTTTAGTTCCATTTAGAGCTATTATTTAACAATTTATTTTTCCTTCAACTTGAACTTATTTCTACTTAACAAGTTTTTAAGGAGTGAAAATAAAGTGTGTTTTCCTATAAAAAAAAAATATTTAGACTCTCAACTCCATTTTCCAACATAAAAAACTCAATATTCAAAATAGTAGTACAAAAATTTGAAGCTAAAAAGATTCAAAGTCAAAAACTCTAGTCAAGCAAGGTATCAAAAAACTTATTTTCTTCACTTTAAATGCAAATATCTTGCAATCTACACAATCAAAAAGTTTGGAATTTCTTACAAACATTTCTACATTGGTCTACTGCAAGATCCTATAGTTATATATGCAAAGAAAATTAATTTAATTTAAATAGTATTATCTATATAAAAAAAAATAGGAATGACAATTTTGATTGTTTATTGATGGAAAAAAAAGCCATCAATGATAATGTTAATAAGTCATTGTCATGTTAATTGATAATGTTAAGGATGATAATATCGATAATGTTAATAATTGTAGTTACCACTGTTGACAATGTTAAGGCATTGTAAAATACACGTGTTGAGAAACTTAAGAAACTTGTGAGATTATTTTAAGTATGATATGAATTTTATTGTATTTTTTTTTTAACCCTAAAGAACCAAGATCATTTTTGGTATAAAAAATACTCAAAACTGCCCCTAATTCTACAGTGATTGAAACTTTCAATTTGAAAATCTAACCATAGGATTTTGCAATACTTGTAAGGGAAGAAGTGGTAAACATTTTGTGACATTTGACTGTATGGATTAAAGGATAAAAGCATTTGCAGGAAAAGTTTTTTTTCTTCTTTTTATTGTCTTTGCACTGATTGACATTGTATTGTTTTCACGCAATCGAGCTTTTCTTGGACTCTTCTTGATAAGGTAGGAGGCTCTGAAATGGACATGAGTTGGTTATGAAATTGACATGCATAGTCATTGAATGAATCAAGAAAAAAAAGTATTATCAATTGCAAGAGCCAATCATTCGCTTTGCTTTCCATCTTTCTTTAGAATTGCAAGTGAACCGTTTATAAAAGACCTAGGGTCATAAATAAGGACCTACAACCCAACTTGTTTGAAAATTCATAAGTAATTCAAAAATGCTTGGAAAAATACGAAACCACTTGGGTTAGATTCCTCATCTATTTCTCTTTGTCTAAAAAATGAGCTAAAATTATTCGCATCCAATGAAATACACAAAAAAGGTGGACCAGCCCTAAAATGTGCCATTTCTAAGCCTCCTACCTTAACTAAAGACTAAGGTAGCCGACCTCATTCCGAGCAGGGACCTATTCTTGTTATATAGGCTATTCTATTTCCAATCAATAGGAGAAAAGCAATGATTAATTATGGCACAATTTCCAATGCAATTGTGGTGCATTACAATTGGCTGCACTCTTGGTTGATTTTGCAACCAACCTGTGGTTAGAAATGGGAAGACCTATATGACAAGAATCGGTCAAACAAAACCCTCAACTAAAAAATTCATAGTAATTATGTTTTGAGAAATAAAATTCTGAAAAAATATGGAATCCTTCTAAACTCTATTTCTGTACATGGAAAATTTCTCCACTCAAGAAACCTGTGCTCTAAATATGCATAATTGCTTAAATGGTCGGAATGAGGTTGGCTACCTTATACGGAGGTTTTGTTGTTTATTGTTTTGCACATTTAGGAGTTATGTAGAGGGAGGCTATTTTTTCTGTTGGAGTATTCAAGGGACCCACCATTGGTGGTAATAGGTGAACGCCATCTTCAGAAATAGAAGTGTCAATTGGTAGAAATGGCATGGCATGTCCTTAGACGATGGGCCGGTCACTGTGGAAATCATATGTTTTGGTATTGTGTGAATTATTAACTTACAAAAAGGCAAAAGTGCTCACTTGAAGTCAAGCTGTTGTAGAAGAACTTCTATTTTCACACAAAATTTGGAGGATGAATAGTTGCACTTCTGTGCTACATGAAGAGATTCTTTGTCAATCATATGTCCCCCATGGCATTAATGGGTTAAATAGTCTACCCAATTGCTAGCATACAAATGCAAAGCTAGGGTATTCCATAATTACTTGCATGCTTCAATCTTGAGGGATTATATGCCTGTATTTTACCTTAACCCTTGAACGTCCAATGCGTGTTTACTAAAATCCAGACCTTTGTGAACTCATTTCAATCAAACTATCATTTAACAAGAGATTCACATGAACTAACCATTCTGATTGGTAGTGGAGACAAACCCAAGCTCCAAAGGAAAGGGACACATCCTTTGACCATACTGTTGAAAAGATAATATTAGTCAAACACAAAAATCTTTAAATTTCAAGAGACAGGATCCCGTCGTTATAGTGCTTAGGAGTCAAAACTTTGTTTTAGCTTATCGACATATCACAGATTGTGGGCGCATATCTTTGCAGATTCTGAATCCACAATTGTCTTTTGAAAAGAAATGGAACTTACGATCCGTGGAAGTTGCCAAGGCACTCAATGTTTTTCTCCATTTGGGTTCCTCTAATAAATCTTCTTCCAAGTTGCATTTGAGCTTCACATTGCGTTGCTTTCTTGTTGAATTGAGGTTTGGTTACCACTTTTGGTCCATCCACATTTTCCACATTGAGAATGTCGCAAGCCAGCTAAACTTAAAAAAAACATTTCTACTCCCCCACACCGAAACACTAAAGCATGCAAAGAGACAAAACAATGATTCCACTAAACACAATCAAGTAATTTGTCCTTGAAACCTTAACCACTAAATGCCCCAGGCACCAAATTCTAGTCTTGACAATACTTTGAAGTTAACCACTACCAATCGGTACGGTTAATTTATGCGGATCTCTTTTTAAGTGATAGTTTCATTGGAATGAATTCCAAAGGGTCTAGATTTGAGCAAATTTGCATTGGGCGCTCAGGGGTTAAATAAAGCCTAGCAAAGTTACTATTTTTAGTATTTATAATAAATTTTTATTATTTATGAAGTCTAATTTGAGCTTCAAAAA
The DNA here is from genome assembly GCA_951230915.1 of Antitrichia curtipendula. Taxonomy (NCBI): domain Eukaryota; kingdom Viridiplantae; phylum Streptophyta; class Bryopsida; order Hypnales; family Leucodontaceae; genus Antitrichia; species Antitrichia curtipendula. The sequence goes on from OX579634.1 coordinate 5,658,587, forward strand.
TCTGATTTAGAAAATGAGTGATTATGATTTTTCTATTCAAGCTTTTGTTCAAGGTTGTTTGTTGGAAGTGTTGATGGCTCCTAGAAATGAGCCTCAAATACACTAGATCTCAAAAATAAAATCATATTAAAAATTCATTATAAAAAACATTGTAGAGTAGATTTTGAAAAGTTGTAAATTGATTGAGGCTATGCATGTTGTGCACATTAACCTCATATTTTCTTGGTGACCAACTCTTTAGATTTGACATGTGTGAAGGGGATTCAAAGACTTCAAAGCACTCTCATAGTGTTAGCATCCTCATGATCAAACATTATAATCTTTCAATCTATAGGTGATGTTGTTCTATTTTCTTTTCCCAAAGGATCTCTAACAAGTCTAATTTGAATTTGTATGGTTACATTTTAAATAAATCTAATAAAACTTATCGAAATGTAGGCTTTTTGTTCAAGTCAAAGCAAATTTCAAGAAGCTCAAAAAAGCCTTGGGCATTTAGAGGTTACAAATATCATCAATACAAATTGATAACTGGATCAAGTGGCTTAAATATGAAATTTCAATGATATCAACAATAGGCATGTTCTAAAAAATCATTATGTTAACTCCAAATATCATTTATATCAATGTTGTCGTTATCAACATCATTTTGGTATGTATAATATTCATAAAACTTTAGTGCTAATGCAACACTAAATTGATGTTTATTCAAAGCTAAGGTTCTTTAAATATTGACATGTAAGAAAATGGTTCACAACTATAATGTTGATTACAAAATCAATTGGCCTTCAATGATGTTGTTTTGGGTATAAACCCTAAAAGGCCTAAAAGCCCTTTGCAGCCGTATAGTATATTTTGAATACATTGGTATTTGACCAGGAAAACATTGACCAAATATTGTTCAGTACAAAGTAAATTAATGATCATGGTAGTATGTAAATAACATTTTATCACATTTGAAACCAAATTCATATAGTAGGCCACAATTGAAGAATTAAGAGGCTTAATATGGGTCGTATAGAGCGAGGTATAGAGGGGCCCCAAGGGCCTTTCAAGAGTTAAAAATCAATTGAGAAACAACTTTAGATTGACTCATCATTGCGATCCAACCATGCAACGCGTGCCTTTTCAAATGCTTACAATTTAAATACAATTTGGTGGAAAATGAACATGTCATTTCCTATGTTGACTTCATTCATTTTTTGTGAGGAGACATAAATCCATATGGTTTGGCAAACTTTGCTTTTATTGATTTATAAGCTTAAAAAGAACATTTTCTCTAACATCAATGTGACAAGTGGACAATTGCGTCCTAATGTCCAAAGGTGAGTCCGTCTGGGTTTTGAGGGTAAAGGTTAGAAGCTCACCTTGTACAAAAGGTTAGTTCTTGACCTTCACCTTCAAATCTTAGCCGATCTCAAAGTTGATTAATTTTTAAGATAGCAAGTCAAACATTTTTTCCTTTATCTTCTACACAAAATGTTTTTATGAAGGCTCCTATAGTCTCAATATTATGAAACTTTTTGTGAAGATAGAAAAACACAATACCTTCTAGGAAATATAATTTGTAATTCAGTTGGTATCCAAAAGCAAAAGTTATGACAATAAGCCTTTTTTTAGCTCAACGGGCACAAATATTTGCACAAAAAAAACAAATTTTAAAAAGACTTGTTTCTCATAGATTTTAATTTTATCTCCATCAAAAGCTTTGATTCATTCCACTTCAATGGATTTGGTTTGTGAAAGTTATGGACACTCTTGTTTTTCAGGCAGTTAGAGTACCTTATTGCGAAAATAACATCTAGATTCATTTTTGAACTCAAAATTTTAATTTGAATAAATAAATAAATTTATATGAATAAGATCTCTTGTTAGAATTTTTTTTACCATTGAGGTTAGTATGTTTTGATTTCATTTTAGAATTATTAATGAATTAGTATTTCCTTCAATCTAGGTCCTACTTCTACGTAACAATTTTTCAATGAATGAAAATTAAGTGTGTGACCTTTCTTGTTGAATCGAGGTTTGCTTCCTATTTTTGTTAAATCCACAATTTCCACATTGAAAATGTCACAAAGTTAGTTTTTTGCCACTCAAGTGTGGATTGAAGTTAAAAAGATTCTTGAGTTGTTTCCGTAGTCCCTCACCTAGGTGAACTTGAAAAAAAAACATTTATACTCCCTCCAAAGTGGAAAAACTATAGCATGCAAAGAGACAAAACAATGATTTCACTAAACACAATTCTAGAATTTGTCCTTTGAAACCTTAAAAACATCACCAATACAAATTAATAACTAGGTCAAGTGCATTTCAATGACATCAATTGGTAGGTGTGTTCTTAAAAAATCATTATGTTAATTTCAGATATCATTGATAATTATCAATGTTGTAGTTATCTACATCATTATTATATGTACAATATTCCTATATGTTTAGTGCTAATGCAATGCTAAATTGTTGTCTATGCGATATTCAAGTCTTTAAAGATTGGCTTGTATGAAAATGGTGTACACTTGTAATGTTAAATGATCTTCAACGAGGTTGTTTTGGGTATTAAGAAACAATTGAGAAACAACTTTAGAGAGACTCACTACTCAGATTCAACCACGCAATGTGTACCTTTTCCACTGAATATTGGTTAGTGAATGGCTTACAAATCATTTAGTAGAGAATGAGCATGCCATTCTCTAAACTAGCTTCAACCAATTTTTGCAAGGAGACATAATCCCATGTCGTTTGGCAAACTCTCCTTTCCTTTCTTTATAAGCTAAGAAAAACATCTTCCTAACAACGATGGGACGCGTGGACTACTATGTTCTAGTGTCTAAAGGGTAGACCAGCTGGTTTTGAAGGTGAAGGTTAGGAGTTCTCCTTGATTGAAGGGTTAGCTCTTGACCTTCACTTTCACAAATCAGTCGATCTCATTCTTGAATCTAATTTTTAAATAGCAATCAAATATTTTTTAAATTTATCCTTTGGACAAAATGGATTTCCGGCTAGCTCCTATGGTCTAAATATTTTTCATGATTTTCTGAAAAAATTTGTGACAATATAAAAGCACATTTACATTCAGAAAATATTGTTTGTACTTCAATTGGTGCCCAAGAACTAAAGTTACGATACAATAAGCCCTTTTTTTAGTTTAGCAAGCAAAATTTCCACACAAAAAAATTAAATTTTTGTAAAGCTTGTTTTTCTTAAATCTCAATTTTATCTATATTAGAAACTTTGATTCATTCCATTTGGATTTGTTAGGTGAAAGTTATAGACAATCTTGTTTTTCGGGCAATCATAGCATTTTCATGGAAAAATAACATTTAGATTCATTTTTTAACTCTATTTTTGTAATTTAATAAACAAAAAATCACAAGGTTAAGATCTTGTATTAGAATAATCTCACTGTTGAAATAAGGGTCTTTCAATTTCGTTTTAAAACTATCAACAATTTTGATTTTCCTTCAATCTTTGACATACTTCTACTTAGAAATTTTTTAATGAGTGAAAACTAAGTGTGTATTTTCAAGGAAAGAAATTTTAGATGATCAATTCAATTCTTCAAGATAAAAGCTAAGAAATTCAAAATCAATAGTACAAAGTATTTCTGTTAAAAAGATTGAAAGCCAAAAGATCTAGTTGAGCAAGATGCCAGAACAAAAATTAAAATAATCACTATAAATGCAAACATTTTGCAATATATAAGATCAAAGTTTCTAAAAACTCTTCCACACATTTATACATTAATCTAGTGCAAGATCCCATGATGGTTATATATGCAAAAGAACAAATTATAAAGTTGTTTGCATTTTGCAATTGAAATGACAATTTGAAGTGCTTTCCAATGGAAATTAGGCTTTGAATTTTAGAAATTATTCATAGTGCCACCTTTTGATTATCTTTGGGGTCTTCAAATAGGTCATCAAGGTTGTTTGCCAAAATTGCAAGCTGAAAATATACTAGTGTGAAAAAAATCCAAATGCAAGGTGTATGTATAATATTCATATAACTTTTGTACTAATGCAATGCTAAGTTTTTTTTCTATTTATTGCTAAAGTTCTTTAAATATTGGCTTGCATGAATACGGTGGATAAATACAATGTTGATAACAAAAACAATTAACCTTCAACAAGGTTGTTTTGGATTATTAAAAAACAATTGAGAAGCAACTTTAGAGACTCATTATTGAGATCCAAGCCAATGTGTTCCTTTTCCACTGGTTAGTAAAATTCTTACAAATCTTTTTGTGGAGAATAAACATGTCATATTCTATATTGACTTCAACCAATTTCTACAAGGAGACATGAACCCATATGTTTTGGCAAATTCTTGTTTCCTTTCCTTATAAGCTAAGAGAAACATCTTCCCAACAATAATGTGATGCATTTACTATTATGTCCTCATGTGCAAAGGTGGGGTTGGTTGGCCTATGATGGAAAAGTTTAGGAGTTCACCTTGTACAAAGGATTAAGGGCCACTTCACACTATGGCCAAAGGTCGAGAGGCCGTGGGTTTCCACCAATCAAATTTCAAGAAACCAAAAGTTCGGCCTCTCGGCCCTTTACACTCAAAGGCACAAGTCCAAAGGCCATCACCCTCCAACTTCCTATGTGGCTATGGCTGAGAGTCTGTCAACTTATGACAGGATCTCAACCGTTAGATTGGTAGGTGCGAGTTCATTGCTAAGAGTTTGAACTTTGGGCTTGGCCTTATGAGGCTTCACACTTTAGATGTCCAAGTTGAAAGGCCGTGGGAGTTCATTGCCAAGGATTTGGACTTTGGACTTAGCCTTTGGAGGCTTCACACTATGGCCGGCCAAAGGCTCCAATTCCTATAGTTTATTGCCTATTTATTGCTCATTTATGTGGACTCTCAACAAAGTTTGGCAACTCAATCCCATGGCCTCTTGACTTGGTTGGCCATAGTGTGAAGCGGCCCTAACTCTTGACCTACTCTTTCATGGGCTCGGCCAATCTCATTCTTGAATCTAATCTTTAAAATAGCAATCATATATTTATTTTGTTTGACCCCTAGGGTCTCATTGGCTACTTAGAGCAAAAATAGATTTTAAGAAGGCTCATGTGGTTTCAATATTTGTCATGATTTTTGAAACTTTTTGAGAAGATAGAAAAACACACCCAAAAATACATTAGCTTTTAGGGTTTTAATTTATTTGAATTTGTGCCTAGGAGCAAAAGTTATGGCACAATAAACCCTTTTTTTAAATTCAGTGGGCAAAAATTTGTCACACAAAACATCCTTAAAAAAAAAATTAGATTTTCTCCTTATAGATTCTAGTTTTATCCACTTGGGACACTTTTATTCATTCTATTTAGATTTTTATGTGAATGTTATAGACAATCTTCTTTGTTGAACAATCAAAGCATCTTTTTGAAAAATTAACTGGTAAATTCATTTCTGATGTCAATTTTCATAACAAAAAAAGAAAATTCACAATATTAAGACTTCTCATTAGAACAATCTCATCGTTGAGATTAGTGTAATTTGATTCCATCATAGATCTATTAGCGCTTTGATTTTTCAATCAATCTTGGACCTATTTCTACTTAATAAGTTTTTAATGAGTGAAAATTCTATATTTAAAAAAAAAATTCCTAGACTCTCAACTCAATTATTCAATATAAAAATTAGAAATTCAAATTTAACAGTGCAAATTTTTTTAATTAATATAGTTCAAAGCCAAAATATCTAGTTGAAAAAGGTGTAGAATTTTCTTTTTACTTTAAATGCAAAAATCATGCAATATGCAAGATCAAAGCTTTTGAAATTTCTTCCACACTTATACACATTGGTCTTGTGCAAGATCGGGAGATTCACAAAGCAAGGTGTGAAAAATTGCATTGCCTTACCTCAAAAGACCCATGCAACCATTTTTAAGTCACTAACTAATTTGGGGCAATGGCTAAAGGTGGAAAAAAGATTCAAAATTTTATTACTTTGATGAAAATTTAATCCAGTCTCTCTAGTAAATTTTTCAAAAATAAGATTGCTACACTAAAAATTTCTTTGTAATGCAATGCAAAATATTCAATATTTTTTTGGTGTTGGAATTTTTATTAATTGGAGAAAGTGTTCATCTTTTCATGATTGAATTTTTTATCTTTCTTACGAATCTATTCAAATTGCATTTCTAGCCAATCTTACAAACATTCAAATGCTGAAAACATAAAATTTGATTTGATTGTGTGTTTGAAGCTACATCTACAAAATTAATTGAAACACCTATTTAGTAGTGTTTTTCTATATTTGGCTACAAGGATACTTTCTATTCCTCATGCTTAATAATATATGTTTTGATGCAAAATTCATAACTATAAAAATCTTATAAGGGTGATTGCAAAAATGATTGGTCAATTTGGCATCATTTGGGTAGTTTTCATGCTTTATTTGGAGAGTAATAATAATTTTTTTTTTTTTTTAAATAATATAAAAAACATGGATGGTTTATACCCTAAGAAGGAAAGTCATAGAAAAATTATTCTAAATATAAGAACTAGAAAAGTGAAAAATCTCAAGAAAATATAAATTTTGACCCTTTATAATAGGGTAAAGTAATTTATAAAAAAACTAAAAATTGTTCATTGGTGTGGATTTGATGGTGAAAGATTTTATCAAAAGAATTAGCTTCAAACCATCTTCAATGTTGAAAAGTGTGAGTGCCATAGAGCCCTACTTGCATAAATGTGGTGGACATAAAACAATCTATTGTTAGATGTTCTTTGGTAAAAACATTTTCTACTATTGTGGAAATAGATCACAAAAATATTAGATCTAGATCATTAATTTTGGATACTTGATAGTACTTTAAAACCCTGTTCAACTTGAAAATGAAACAAAAATAAGCAACTTGACTTTTAAGTTTAAAATGTTTTTATTTTTTGTTTTTGGAAAGTAAAAAACCGGAAAAGTGCATCTCTATTGAAGATTTTAAGTTTGTCAGCTTCATGCTTCAAAAGTTATAGCAAATGACCAATCCTTGATGCTACATGTGACTTAATTAAACATTGGTCTTTCTTGCAAAAATCTATTGTTTATAATGCATTATTGTTTTGTCCCTAAAACTCGGAGCAATTAGAGCATCTTTTAGGAAAAAATAACTAACAGGATTCAATTTTGAATATAATTTTTATAGTTTTTTAAAGAATTTTTTTTCCAAAAGTTTGGTTAGGGTTAAGATATCTTGTTAGAACAAACTTACAATTGCGATTAGTGTGTTTGAGTTCCATCTTAGAACTATTATTTAATGATTTAGATTTTCCTTCAACTTGAACCAATTTCTACTTAACAAGTTTCTAGGGAGTGAAAATAAAATGTGTTTTCCTAAATTAATTTTTTAGACTCTCAACTCAATTTTCCAACATAAAAAACTCAAGATTCAAAATAGTAGTGCAAAAATTTGAAGCTAAGAAGATTCAAAGTCAAAAACTTGAGTCACGCAAGGTATCAAAAAATGAAGTCACGCAAGGTATCAAATTGCAAATATCTTGCAACCTATACAATCAAAAAGTTTGGAATTTCTTACACACATTTATACACTAGTCTAGTACAAGATCCTACAGTTATATATGCAAAGAAAAATAAAAGAATCTAAATTATTATTTTGAAAAAATAGGGGAATGACAATTTTGATTGTTTTTTGATGGAAAAAAGGCCCTTGAACTTTTGAAGACCAAACTTGGATACCACTATTGATAATGGTAATAATTGGTTACCACTATTGACAATGTTAATAAGTCATTGTAAAATATACGCGTCCAGAAACTTTAAAAACTTGTGAGATTATTTTAAGTATGATATGAATTTTATTGTATTTCTTTTTTATCCTTTAAAGAACCAAGGTCATTTTTGTGTGAGGAAACACTCATAATTGCCCCTAACTCTACAGTCATTGAAAATTTCAATTTGAAAATCTAACCGTAGGATCTTGCAATAGACTTGTATGGGAAGAAGTGGTAAACATTTTGTGACATTTGACCATACGGATTAAAAGATAAAAGCATTTGCAGACTTTTTATTGTCTTTGCACTGACTGACATTCTACTGTTTTCACGTATCCGAGCTTTTCACATTTCAGGAGTCATGTAGAGGGAGGCAAAACTTCTGTATTTTCTGTTGGTATTCAAGGGACCAGCCCTAGTTGGGAACACGTGAACGTCATCCTAAAAAATGGAAGTGTCAACTGAAAAGAAATGGCATGTCATTTAACCCTTAGACGACAAGCCGGTCACCATGGAAATCTTCCAAATTATGTGTGAAAAGGGAAGACCTTCTAAAGTAGCTTGACTTCCAATGAGCATTTTTTCATTTTTTTTAATCAGCAATTCACACATACCAAAACGTCCTCCACGGTGTTTATGGGTTAAATAATCTACCCAATTGCTGGCATGCAAATGCAAAGCTAGGGTGTTGCATAATCACTTCCATGCCTCAGACGTTCAGTCACAATCTTGAGGGATTATGATGTCTTTGTATTTTATCTTAACCCTTGAACGCCCAATGCGTGCTTACTAAAATCTAGACGTTTGTGAACTCATTTCAATCAGACTATCATTTAACAAGAGATTCACATAAATTGATTGACCATTCCGATTGGTAATGGAGACAAACCCAAGCTCCAAAGGATTGAAAGGAAAGGGACATGTCCTTTGACCGTACTATTGAAAAGACTATAATAGTCAAACAAAGAAATCTTTAATTTCAAGAGATAGGATCCTACTACTAGGGTGCCTAGGCATATCACAAATTGTTGGTACATATCTTTGTAGATCTTGTATCCACAATTGACTTTTTGAAGGAAATAGAGCTTGCGATCCATTGAAGTTGCCAAGGCATTCAATGTTTCTCTTCGTTTTGGTTCCTCTAATAAATCTTATTCCTGGTTGCATTTGAGTTTCACATTGTTTTGCTTTCTTGTTGAATTGAGGTTTGGTTCCCAATTTCTATTCCCCCAACAATAAAATTCTAGAGCATGCAAAGAGACAAAACAATGATTTTAGTAAACACAATCCTTTAGTTTGTCCTTTGAAACCTTAACTCCTAAATGCCCATGGCACCAAGTTCTAGCGTTGACATTACTTTGAAGTTAAATGAAGCCTAGCCAAATTACTATTTTTAGTAATTTATATTTTAAAGAAAATTCTTCATAAAGTCTAATTTGAGCATCAAAAATTTTGATTTAGAAAATGAATGATTATGATTTTTTTATTCAAGATTTTGTTGCAAATCTTGATTTTCTAGTGTTGAGGGCTCCTAGAAATGAGTCTTGAATACACTAGATCTCAAAAATAAAATCATATTCAAAATTCATTTAAAAACCATCGTAGAGTAGATTTTTAAAAGTTATAAATTGATTGAGGCTATGCATCTTATGCCCATTAACCTCATATTTTTTTGGTAACCAACTCTTTAGATTTGACATGTGTGAAGGGAATTGAAAGACTTGAAAGCACTCTCATAGTATTAGCATCTTCATAATCAAACATTCTAATCTTTCAATCTTTAGGTGATATAGTTTTATTTTCATTTTCCAAAAGATCTCTAACAAGTCTAATCTGAATTTGTACGGTTACATTTTAAATAAATCTAATAAAACTTATCAAAATGTTGGCTTTTTGTTCAAGTTAAAGCAAATTTCAAGAAGCTCAAAAAAGGCCTTGGGCATTTAGGGGTTAAGAGCCTCATCAATACAAATAACTAGATCAAGTGGATAACTGGATCAAGTGGCTTAAATATGAAATTTCAATAACATCAATGGTAGGCATGTTTTAAAAAATCATTTCGTTAACTCCAAATATCATTGATACCAATGTTGTAGTCATCAACATCATTTTGGTATGTATAATATTCATAAAACTTTAGTGCTAATGCAACACTAAATTGTTGTCTATTAAATGCTACAATTCTTTAAATATTGCCATGCGTGAAATTGATTTTTAACTATAATGTTGATTACAAAATCAATAGGCTTTCAATGAGGTTGTTTTGGGTATAAACCCAAAAAGGCCTAAAAGCCCTTTGCGGCCATATAGTATATTTTGAATATAGTGGTACTTGACCAAAAAACATTGACCAAATACCGTTCAGTACAAAGTAAATTAACCCCTAAAGGACTAGAATGCAGTTTTTGGTAGTATAGAAATTTTGGGCAAATACTTGTGACCGGAGGGTTTTACATTTTTGTTGGAAATTTCAATAGAAGTTGTGCGCAAGGAATATCTTTCATGTGCACTAAATGTCATGACATTTGGAAATACGAGTTAAAAGTTATGGCCTAATATGTTGCTTTTTTCTCCATCCGAGAATTTCGGGCAAATTAAGAAAATCATTTTTTATGTAAAAAAGAATTTGAAATTGGTTTTCTAGAGTTAAATATATGTGGAAAGCCTTGAATCATTCCATTTTGACCAATGAGTCAAAAGTTATGAGGAGTTTTAGTCTACGGGGAGTTATAGATTCTCTACTCTAAAATAAACGTTTAGAAGTCCTTCATCTTACTCAACTTTCAATATTTTTTGAAAAAAATAAAATCATAGGATGCAGATTTTTTATTACAACATTGCAACCATTAGGATTGACATTTTTCAATTCCATAACCAAATTCTTAACAATTCTGTTATTTGAATCATTCTCTACTTCTTTCTACTTACTATTTTTTTCCTATACGCTGTGCAATTCCAAATGATGTGAATTTTTTTTGAGCATGTAGCCAACTTGTCTAGGAAAAAAAATAAAAAGAATCACCACCATTTTGGACATTTTTTCATAGAAAAGTGAGCTTGTGAAGTGCAGCTGCCCTGTTTTTCACAATGCCAAAAAAATAATTTCATTGAATTTGAATGCTTATATCTTGCAATCCACATTGTGGAAATTTTTGAAATTTTTTTCCAGATGTTTTCAAGTCAGCATAGTACAAGATCCTACAGTTACATGTGTCAAAAAAAAAATTCAAAAATTATATACTTGTACTAAGAAAAGGCAGTTTTGGAGCAGTTTTGGTAAAAACATAGTCAAGGAACTTAAGGGGTTAATGATCATGGTAGTATGTAAATAACATTGTATCCCAATTTCTATAGCAAACCACAATTGAAGAGATACAAGGCTTAATACAAGTCATTTAGAGGGACCCCAAGGGCCTATCAAGGGTTAGAAATCAATTGAGAAACGACTTTAGATTGACTCATTACAGATCCAACCATGCAACGTGTACCTTTTTGAATGCTTACAATTTAAATCTAATTGGGTGGAGAATGAACATGTCATTTCCTATGTTGGCTTCAACCATTTTTTGCGAAGAGACACAAACACGTATGGTTTGGCAAACTTTGCTTTTATTGATTTATAAGCTTGAAAAGAACGTTTTCTCTAACAGCAATGTGACAAGTGGATAGTTGCGTCCTAGTGTCCAAAGGTGAGGCCGGTTGGGTTTTGAAGGTAAAGGTTAGAAGCTCACCTTGTACAAAGGGTTAGTTCTTGACCTTCACCTTCAAATCTCAGGCGATCTCAAAGTTGATTAATTTTTAAGATAGCAAGTCAAATATTTCTTTTAGCTCAATGGACACAAATCCCTGCACAGAAAATTAAATTTTCAAAATTTTCAAAAGACTTATTTCTCATAGATTTTAATTTTATCTACATCAGAAGCCTTGATTCATTCCACTTGGATTTGTTTCATGAAGTTGTAGACAATCTAGTTTTTCAAATAATTAGAGTACCTTCTTGCAAAGATAATATGTAGATTCATTTTTTAACTCAATTTTTGTAATTAAATAAATAAATAAATAAATTCATAAGAACAAGGTCTCTTGCTAGAACCATTTTACCATTGAAATTAGTATGTTTAAATTTCATTTTAGAATTATTAATGAATTGGTATTTCCTTCAATCTAGGTCCTACTTCTACATAACAATTTTTCAATGAATGAAAATTAAGTGTGTGACCTTTCTTGTCAAATTGAAGTTTGCTTCCTATTTGTGTTACATCCACATTTCCACATTAAAAATGATATAAAGTTAGTTTTTTGTAGCTCAAGTGTGGGTTTAAGTTAAAGAGATTTTTGAATTGTTTCCATAGTCATTCACCCTTTGCTCCCCCAAAGTGAAAAAACTAGAGCATGCAAAGAGACAAAACAATGATTTCACTAAATAAGAATATTGTAATTTGTCCTTTGAAACCTTAAGAATATCACCAATACGAATTGATAACTAGATCAAGTGGCTTAAATATGAAATTTTAGTGACATCAATTGGTAGGTGCACTCTTAAAAAATCATTATGCTAATTTCAAATATCATTGATATCAATGTTGTAGTTATCAACATCATTATTGTATGTACAATATTCATATATGTTTAGTGCTAATGCAATGCTAAATTGTTGTCTGTTCAATATTAAATTCTTTAAAGATTGGCTTGTATGAAAATGGTATACAACTATAATGTTGATTACAAAATCTATTGGCCTTCAACAAGTGTGTTTTCGGTATTAATAAACAATTAAGAAGCAACTTTAGAGAGACTTGTTATTGAGATACAACCATGCAATTTGTACCTTTTCCAATGGATATTGATTAGTGAATTGCTTACAAATAATTTGGTGGAGAATGAACATGTCATTCATGCAATTTCTGTGAGGAGACATAAATCCATATGGTTGGATGAATTGTCCTTTCCTTTCCTTATAAGCTAAGAAAAACATCTTCCTAACAATGATGGGACGCAAGGTTTATTGTATCCTAATATCCAAATGTTAGACCAACTGGTTTTGAAGGTAAAAGTTAGGAGTTCTCTTTGTTTGAAGGGTTAGCTCTTGACCTTCATTTTCACAAATCAGCCAATCGTCATTGATTATTAACTTTTAAATAGTAGTCCAATATTTTTTCTTTCATCTCCTAAACAAAACAGATTTTGGGCAAACTCCTATAGTTTCAATATTTGTCATGATTTCTTGAAATTTTTTGTGACAATAGAAAAACACATTAATTTTTAGGGAATATAATTTTTATTTCAATTGGTGCCTAAAAACAAAAGTTATGATACAATAAGCCATTTTTTTAGTTTGGTAGGCAAAAGTTCCACAAAAATAAAAATAAAATAAAAATAAAATAAAATACTTGTTTCTCATAGATTTAATTTTATCTACATTGAAAGCTTTGATTCATTCCATTTGGATTTGATATGTGAAAATTATAGACAATCTTGTTTTTTGGGCAATCAGAACACTTTCTTGAAAAAATAACATATAGATTCATTTTTTAACTCAATTTTTTGTAATTGAATAAATAAATAAATATAAAATGTTAAGATCTCTTACTAGAACAATCTCATCATTGAGATTAGTGTGTTTCAATTTCATGTTAAAACTATTAACAATTTAGCTTTTCCTTCAATCTGACTAGGTCCTACTTCTATATAACAATTTGTTAGTAAATAAAAATTAAGTGTGTGAGCTTTAGGAAATGTTTAGGAAATGTTTAGGAAATGTCACAAAGTTAGTTTTTTATTGCTAAAGTGCGGATTCAAGTTAAGAAGATTCTTGGATTGTTTTTGTAAACTTGAGAAAAACATTTTTGTTCCCCTAAGGTACAAATCTATAGCATGCAAAGAGATAAAACAATGATTTCAGTAAACACAATCCTGTAATTTGGTCTTTGAAATCTTAAGAATATCATTGATACAAATTGATAACTAGATCAAGTGGCTTAAATATGAAATTTCAATGATATCAATTAGTGGGCACGTTCTAAAATATCATTATGTTAATTCCAAATGTCATTGATATCAATGTTTTATTTATCAACATTATTTTGGTATGTGCAATGTTCATATAAGTTTAATACTAATGCAATGCTAAATTTTTGTCTATTTAGTGCTAAAATTCTTTAATCCCTAAAGGCCCAAGGCCATAGAGCTATTAATAATTTAGATTTAGGAGAATTTATTTTTAAGACATACACTTAATTTTCACTCATTAAAAAATTGTTAAGTAGAAGTAGATTCAAGACTGAAGGAAAGTCTAAATTATTAATAGCTATAAGATGGAATTGAAATATACTAATGTTAATGATGAGATTTTTCTAGCAACAGATCTTAACATCATGATTTTTTTTTTTTGAAAAATTGTGAAAATTGAGGTTAGAAATGAATCCTACAAATAATTTTCTCAAGAAGATGCTCTAATTGCCCCCTAAAAAAAATTATCCACAACTTTCACATTACAAATCCAAATGGAATAAAACAAAGCTTCCCATGTACGTAAAAATATAATCTACACAAAAAACAATTTTTTTTTAATGTTTTACTTTAATTTATTTTGAAGTATTTTTTTTGCCCGCCAAACTAAAAAAAAGGGCTTTTGTGCCATAACTTTTGCTCCCAAGCTCTGATTCAAATTACAATTATGTTTTTGTAAAACTAATGTGTTATTCTATTTTCTCTAAATTTAAAAAAAAATCACAACAAATATTGAGACCATAGGGGCTTGTCCGAAATCCATTTCATCCCTTGAGGGGACCTTGGGACATTAGGGGTTAAAGATTGGTTTGTATAAAAATGGTATACAATTATAATGTTGATTACAAAATTAATTGACCTTCAACAAGGGTGTTTTTGGTATTGATAACCAATCAATAAGTAACTTTAGAGAGACTCATTACTGAGATACAACCATGCAATGTGTATCTTTTCAATGGATATTGGTAAGTGAATGGCTTACAAATCATTTGGTGGAGAACGAATATGTCATTCTCTGATCTAGCTTCGATCAATTTTTGCAAGTAGACATAAACCCATATGGTTTGGTGAATTCTCCTTTCCTTTCCTTATAAACTGAGAAAAACGTATTCCCAACAGCGATGTGACGCATGGACTACTATATCCTAGTGTCCAAAGGTTAGACCGGCTAGTTTGGAAGGTGAAGGTTAGGAGTTCTCCTTGTTCGAAGGATTAGCTCTTGACCTTCACTTTCCCAAATTAGCCGATCCCTGAATAAAAAGAATTTTGGACAAAATCCTATGGTCTCAGTATTTTTCATGAATTTCTAAAAAAAATTGTGATGAAAAAAAAGTATATTAGCTTCTAGGAATGTAAATTTTATTTCAATCGGTGCTCAAGAGTAAAAGTCAATATGGCACAATAAGCCCTTTTTTTAGTTCAACAGGTACAAATCCCCCATACAAAAAATTAAAATTCTTGAATTTTTTTTCTTAGCTTTTATTTTATCTACGTCAGAAACTTTGATTCATTTCATTTGGATTTGTTATGTAAGAGTTACGGATAGTCTTGTTTTTTAGGCAATTAGAGCATTTTCTTGAAAAAATAACATGTAGATTTATTTTTGAATTCAATAAAAAAAATTATAAAATTTACAAGGTTAAGATCTTTTGCTAGGACAATCTTACTGTTGAAATTAGTGTGATTCAATTTAATCTTTAAAATATTAACTATTTAGATTTTCCTTTAAACCTAGATTTACTTCTACTTAATAATTTTTTAATAAGTGAAAATTAAGGGTATATTTTCAAGAAAATAAATTTTAGACAATCAATTCAATTCTTCTTACATAAAAGATTAGATATTCAAAATAAACGGTGCAAAACTTTTTGTTAAGATGTTTGAAAGCCAAAAATCTAGTTGAGCAAGAAGCCAAAAAAAATTAAAATAATTACTATAAATGCAAACATCTTGCAATATATAGGGTTTCTAAAAATTCTTCCACAAATTTATACACTAGTGTAGTGCAAGATTCTATGGTTAGATAATGCAAAAAAACAAATTTTGAAGTTGTTTGCATTTTGCAATTGAAATGGCAATTTGAAGTGTTTTTTGATGAAAATTAGGGCTTGGACTTTAGAAATTATTCATAGTGCCACATTTTGATCATCTTTGGGGTCTTCAAATAGGTCATTGAGGTTGTTTGCCAAAATTGTACTAGTGTGAAAGAAAACCAAATGCAAGGTGTTATGTACAAAATTCATATAACTTTAGTACTAATGCAATGCTAAATTGTTGTCTATTTAGTGCTAAATTTCTTTAAATATTGGCTTGCAAGAAAATGGTGGACAACTATAATGTTGATTACAAAAATAATGGACCTTGAATGAAGTTTTGGGGGGTATTATGAAACAATTGAGAAGCAACTTTAGAGAGTCACTATTGAGATCCAAGACAATGTGTCTCTTTTGCAATGGACAATTGGACATTAGTTAGTAAAATGCTTATAAATCATTTGGTGGAGAATGAACATGTCATTTCCTATGCTAGCTTCACAGTTGCTAGCATGTGAGCTTAGGATCTTGAGCCCATGAACCTTGGAGCCTAGGCTCCTTTGTTATAGGTACCTTCTATAGTTATAGGATAGTTATGTTATAGATGTCTATATTGTAGGTACCTATGTTATAAGCACCTTCAATAGTTGTAGAGAACCTACTTACATTTAGATTCAAAGCTCAAAGGCTCACATTCTAGGCTCACATACTAGCGTTGTTGTGCTGGCTTCAACCAATTCCTACAAGGAGACATAAACCCATATGGTTTGGCGAATTCTTTCTTTCTTTCTTTACAAGCTAAGAAACATTTTTCTAATGGTGATGTAATGTGTGGACTACTATGCCCTAATGTCAAAAAGTGAGGCTAGTTGGTCTATAAAGAAAAAGGTTAGGAATTCACATTGTACAAAGAATTAGCTCTTGATTTATTCTTTCATGGGCTCAGTTGATTTCATTCTTGAATATCATTTAAAAAAATAGCAATCACATGTGTTTTAGTTTAACCCCTGGGGTCTCATCAGGTTTTGTTATTTTTGGCATCGTGGTGCCAAACTCCACTATCGTGGCAGAGTCACAATGGTTTAAATTTGGAGGGACCATCTTCCATTCTCTGCATGGAGCACTGCTACAGTGCAAAAAGAACACCCTGGGTCTCATTGGTCCCTCATGCAAAATGGATTTTAGGCAAGCTCATATGGTCTCAATGTTTGTCATAATTTTTGAAACTTTTTGAGAAGATAGAAAACGCATTAGCTTTTAGAGTATTTAATTTTTATTTTAGTCAGTTCCTAGGAGCAAAGTTATGGCACAATAAGCCCTTTTTTTTAGTTCGGTGGGCAAAAAATGCCACACACAAAACATGTTTAAAAAAATTTAGATTTTTTTTCTCATAGATTCTAATTTTATCTACATGGGACACTTTGATTCATTCCATTTGGATTTGTATGTGAAGTTGTAGACAGTCTTCTTTGTTAGGCAATCATAACACCTTCTTGAAAAAAATAACTTGCAAATTCATTTCTAAAGTCAATTTTCACAATTTAGAAAAAAAAAAAGTTTCACAACATTAAGATTTCTTGTGAGAACAAATTCATCGTTGAGATTAGTGTGTTTCAATTCCATTATAGACCTATTAACATTTTAGTTTTTCAGTCAATCTTGGACTTATTTCTACTTAATAACTTTTTAATAAGTGAAAATTATATATTTTTAGAAAAATTCCTAGACTCTCAATTCAATTATTTAATATATAAAATTCAAAATTCAAAATCAATACTGCAAAAAATTTAAGTTAATATGATTGAAAGACAAAATACCTAGTTGAGGAAGGTGTAGAATTTTCATTTTACTTAAATCCCTTGAGTTCCTTGACTATGTTTTCCCTCAAAACACTCAAAAATTGCCATTTAGAGCACAAGTACCAAATTTTGGAAAAAACCCACATTTTAGGACACTTGTAACAATAGGATCTTGTAGTACGATGGTTTGAAAAGATGTGGAAAAAATTCAAAATTTTCCACTCTATGGATTGCAAGATATTAGCGTTTGAATCCATAAAATTCTTTTTTGGTCCTTGCAAAAAATCGGTAAGCTGCACTTCACAAGGTCACATTTATATGAAAAAATGTCCAAAATGGTGGTTGTTCTTTGGATTCATTCTTCAAGGCAAGTTGTCTACATGCTTGAAAAAATTCAGATAATTTGGAATTGTACAACATATAGAAAAAAAATAGTAAGTAGAAAGAATTAAAAAATGGCTCAAAACACTAAATTGTTAAGAAGTTAATTATGGAATTGAAAATGCCAATCCCAATGGTTGAAATGTTGTAATAAACAATTTGCATCCTGCAATTTTATTATTTTTAATTTTTTTGAAAATTGACTGAAATAAATGACTTCAAAGTTTATTTTAGAGTAGAGAATCTATAACTGCCTACAAACTAAAATTCCTCGTAACTTTGACTCATTGATCAAAATGGAATGATTAAAAGCTTTTCATGTATATATAAATACAAAAAAATAATTTTAAATTTTTGTTTTTGAAAAAAGTTATTTAAAAAAATTTGCCTAGATTTGCCCGTCTGGTAAAAAAAATACCATATTTGGCCAAAATTTTCAACTCGTATTTTCAAATGTCATAAAATTTTGTTCATACAAAAGAAATTCTTTGTTTGATACAACTTCTATTAAAATTTGGGCCTAAAATTTGCTAAAATCGCTATGTTGCTTAAAAAAGCAAGCTAGTCCTTGAGGGATTAAATGCAAAAACCTTACAATATATAGGATCAAAGTTTTTGAAATTTCTTCCACATTTAAGTTACACTGTTACACACTATAGGAGGAGGTCCAGAAATCGAGTGGGCATTAAGAACTGCCTCTCAAGAAGCCCCTGAAACAGTGCAAAAAGGACTTTATGTGAAAAATCATGTGTGTGGCAATAAATTCTGTTTTGATGTGTGCGATTTAAGAGTACTTAAAAAGTGAAAAAAAATACCATATTGTATGATATTTGTACACGCATTAGTAGAAAAATACCAAAAATTGCATCCTAGACGCACTTAATAGGGTCCAATACTTTTTAATTGTCAATGGAGAGTGGCCGGAATAAAGGTGAGCCTTGCTTGAGGTTTAGACGGCCATGAAATTGAAAGGGTGATCAGACAATCAGAAGAATTGAATACATGAACTCTTTGGGAGCTATTTATTATTATGAATGCATGATTTATGGTGTATGAGCTGTCGGTTTTACAGAGAACTGTGAATACTCTCATTAAAGAATAGGAGCATGACTATTATATCTAAATCCATGTGCACTATGATATGGCCGTTGGCTGGCTTTCTTTAGTGCACCTCTTTCAAGAAAGTGAAGAATTTGAGGGCAAGTAATTGTCAGAGGATTAGAAGTAGGACTACAATTGAAGTTCATTGAGAACATTCAGTGCAAAAAATTGCTTGAGGCACATTGAATATAGGAGATAGAAGTGAATTCATTTGCAATTTGTATGTATGAGCATGATTGATAGCTACAATTCGGGGAGTGATAGTGGAGAAGATGGATGGAGTTGGTATAGACCAAGAAGTTCCGGAAGTAGTGAGTCAGAATTTTTCAAAGATGAAGACTATGGGGTCAAAGAAAATGAAACACTATTTTCACGGGCAAAAGAAGAACAAAAAGATTGGTTTAGCCAGATGGAGGCTTTTGAGAAGAAAGAAGAGCACCAACTTTCTACCAATGACAACAACCTTTTTTCTGAGATAAGGAAAGTGATGCATTCAAAACATCAACTGCAAGGCCATGGAATAGACCGTACAATAGGGCGCCGGGATGAAGTTGAGGCACGCAAAGGCAAAGTAGCATTTCACACGGATGATCAACAACATAGCCAGTATATCACAGAGGTCAATTGGGAGTTGCCAAGTTTAGGCACAACTGCTAAAGAGTATCGTCCACTAGAGTTTCCAGACTCAGATAATGACCCCATTCATCCAGCCCATCGCTGCTCCAAAAGAAGTATGCCTAGCACAAATAGAGAAGGACCAAGTATGGGTCGTGCCATACCTCTGCCTTTGAACAATTATCCTAAACATACAAGTAGATCAACATGTCGTAGAAGAAAGAAGAACAACAATTGGACTTATGATCAATTAAAGCAAGCCATTGATGATTTTGATGAAGGTCTTTCTAGTAGAGGTGCAACTAAAGAAAATGGGATTCCAGCATCCAGCTTAAGAGGGTATATTTATGGAACCACATTGAAAAGGAAGAGAGGAAAAATGGGTGTACTCATTGATGAGGAAGAAGTTGAGCTTGTTGAGTATTTACTAAAAATGCAGAATCTAAGTTACCCTTTGACTAGTGGAAAACTGGGAGAGGAAGTTGGAATTTTAACTCAATCTAGAGTCACTCCTTTCAAGGATGGAGTACTTGGCCTTGATTGGATTAAGTGTTTTAAGAGAAGGTACGCATAATTAACAATACGGAAAGCTCAGGCCTTAGAACAGAAGAGGGCAAAGAACTTATGTCCTGAAATTGTGGCTGCATTCTATAACAATCTACAGAGCCTTTATGATAGTAACCATTACCTTCCACAACAAATCTGGAATTGTGACGAGACAAAAGGGAAGGATGGAAGAGGATATGTCATTGCTAAGAAAGGGTCTAAAAATGTCCAAATGGTAACCCCAGTTCGAAGGGAGTGAGTAACAGTACTAGCTTGCATCAATGCTGGTAGTGAAAGTATTCCAAATTTTTATATCTTCAAAGGGAAGAGAAAGACAACAAATTTTTTAAGCAAAACCGGTGAACAAGATGGTGTTCTGACTATGCAAAGTAAAGCTTGGTTGACCAATAGCCTATTCAAAGTATGGATGTCCCATTTCTTGTCAATAGTTTTAGAGTGGTATGGTATATCTCCAAATAATCAGCACCTATTAATTTTAGACGGACACAAATCCCATGTGAGTTTAGAAGTGATTAAGCTAGCTATGTATAAGGGCTTGGACTTGCTAACTTTCCCCTCTCACATCTACTAGAAGAATCCCATGTTTTTTCTAACGTCCAAAAACTGGACGTCAAATTTTTTGGACATCAAACATAACATTAGGATGCTAGTTTTGATGTCAAAACTAGCATCCTAATGTTATGTTGATGTCCAAAAAATTTGACGTCCAGTTTTTGGATGTAAAAAAAAAAAAAAGTTTCTTCTAGTGATCTTCCATGCCTTACAACCTCTAGATGTTACATGTTTCAAGCCATTCAAACTATCTTTTTGAGCCTACAAGGATAAATGGACATTAAATCACAAAGGATAGATGCCAATCAAGGAAGACCTAGCCTAGTGGGTGGCTTGTGGACTAAGAAGAGTTTTAATTGTAGACAACATAACAAAGGGTTTTGCAACAACTGGAATTTATCCTATCAATGCATCAATAATGGATTCAAAGATGGGCCCTAGCCAAGCTTATACTAGAACGGAAGGAGAAGGAGGTCAAGCAAACAATGTAGATAGTCCTAGTGCATCTGAGTATACTTTCCAATTGGAAGAGTAGGAGGTTCAAGAGATTTTTGATAAGGAACCATTGGACATTCCTAGTTGTATTCAGTACTATGTCAACATTGATGGAAGTAACAAAGAAGATTGTAGCCAAGCAAAAGACAATGAAACAACAGAAAATGAAGACAATGAAGGAGTTAGAATACAATTACAAAGTCCACCAGCTATAGTATAGCAAGGTGGAGGAATGCAAGGTCAAATTAGTAGAAGAAATAATGGTTTCAGTGAGTTTCTTGAGCTACCACTCGAGCTCCTACTTGTCAAGTCCACAACGAGAATTGAGCCATTGATTGACTATCAACAATCTATTGTATTGACTGAAGACCACTATGTAAGGCAATTTGAGGAAGTAGCGTCAAAAAAGGAGTCAGTTGCAACAAAAA
This sequence comes from Antitrichia curtipendula, assembly GCA_951230915.1. Taxonomy (NCBI): domain Eukaryota; kingdom Viridiplantae; phylum Streptophyta; class Bryopsida; order Hypnales; family Leucodontaceae; genus Antitrichia; species Antitrichia curtipendula. The sequence continues at coordinate 5,680,297 of OX579634.1, forward strand.
AGTAAAAATGACAGTTAGAAAGGGAAGCTAATAAGCAACAGAGGGCTCTTGAAAAAGAAGAGAAAATAAAGGCTAAGCTAGCAAGGGTTGAATTAGCTAAAAGCAAAAAGAGACACAATGAACAATGGAGTTTGAAAAGTGTGAAAGCCCATGGAAAGAGGTTGCATGTTGCTATACGAGCGAACACACCTACAATAGGTTACAAGGCACTATATTGTGGCACCATCCCACTGATCTGCAAAGAAAACTAGAGATTGACTATGCAACGTAGAACTGCAAAGAAGAAAGGGGAGGATCCACGAAGTATACTTGCACTACACAAGGTTTGGGCTCATATGAAGATCGGCAGCATTGGATAGCCCTTCATGCAACAAACATTTGTATTGTTTTTGACCACTGTCTATCCTCATCCAACTGCCTACTATGGAAGTACTTTGTACGCACTATCAAGACTGCCACCTACTATGGCAAATACAAGACTAGTGACCCATATGAGGCCTCTACATTTTGAATGAAGACAATGAAAATGAAAAGCAAAAACAACAGGGAGAAGTGGCGTTAGAAACGTTACATGCGGACTTTAGTGTAGCAAACTTTGAGGAAGCGCTCCATGATCAACAACATCTGCAAATGCAAAGAAACGTTGACAGGGGGTGAGAGAGAAGGCTACAACAAGAAGGCCAAGAACAAGGAGAAATGACAACATTAGAAGACTAGCAACAATAACTAATGGCAACTAACAACAACAACAAAAAACCTTGTGGATAGGGGAGAGGCGCCCTAGAACTTATCCCCGATACTATTGCGATTCTCTGTTACAGTGACTCCATTGCGGCGACTCTGCTCCAGCTGCGACTCTACTATTGCAACAACCTTGTTGCAACTTGCTCCTGCAACAACTCCTCTTGCAGGCGCGGCAATTCTATTGTGCCAGTTATAGGGTTTAGCGCACAATGATTGCCATTGTCCAGGTTTGCCATGTCTGAGTTCTTCTTGGTGTTCACCTTAGATACTTTGATCTTGTATTCTGTACTGACTTGTAACATGTTCAAATTTGCGAGCAAATTTGTACAGCACTACTTAGTTTAAAATCATATATTTTTAATGCCCATGACTTTGATACTAGTGGTTTTTTCTAGGGACATAAGGGCATCTTCAATGCAACTCCTACGGTTGAATGATGACCTCGAAAGCGTATCAATGATCGACAATTTCTACGTGTTTTGTTCTACATGATTTGAATTTTGTTGTAGAGGCCAATTGTTCACTATTGCAGTGAAGGTGCTCAAAATTGAAGAACCATTCTTGTATGCAAACACATGTCCTAGTACGTAATCAAATGATACTCATCACAATACCATAGTCAAAATCTTTTGGAAGCAATCAGTGTTAGCAAAGTATATCTTGCATTTGTTAGATCTATAATTTACTTGGCTTTATCTTGTTAAATTTTTTAGATAATAGAGTTACGAGAGTTGAGCAAGCCCAGGCTGACCTTGAGCGCGCCCCTTGTGGGCAAGTTAGTAGCCGCGAAGAGGTTGTCATCCCAAGCGTTCACTTTGTTGAGGCCCTCATCTACGAAGGCTCTATCTAGGGAGGAGACTCCAGCGACTCCAACGACTTGCAATAAGAATCCGGACATTTGGCGACTCCAGCGACTTGCAGTGCCTCTACTACAACAATTGCAAGGTTCGGCGTGTGGCGACTAGTCTCCGGCGGCTCCAATAACTACTCCTTGACGGCTCAACTTCAACGATGACTGAACTCTAGCAACAATTCATCTCTGGGACGCGGCTGCAAGTGAAATCCTAGTAGGACGCGGTGGATGTTTAATACCATCGGCAACAAAAGAGGTGCACATTGGATCCATTAGCAACAGCATCTACAGGCTTGGAGCGCAGCAACAGTGGAGGCGGGAGCTCTAGCTTGAACTAAGTTTTGAAAAAAATCCGTTGACAACGAACTTGTCAGGCGCTTAAAGCAAGGGTGATTTCAGGAACCTTGCTATCAATTTTTGGCATAGGCCAGAGCGATTTCAGTTGTATGTGGGCTCCTTTTTTGAAGCACACAAGGTCTAAAATATTGACTTGTCAGGGTTTACAGTTCGCTAGATGTGGAAGTCCAGTGGTCGATTTTCAAAATTAAGTACTTAATTCAAGGAACATAGTGCACGGAATTAAGTATTGTATAGTTGTTTACAACGTTATTTCTCAAATAAAGTGGTCGCTTTCAAGATTTGGGCATGGCATTAGAAACTTTCTCTTATTCATTTTTGTACTTTGTCGTCCAATTCAATGCCACTTTTGCATTCATTATTGCCCCAGCCTATGCTTATAAATTGTGACCTACTGTGAAGTCACTTTGAACCCCCCCCCCAATAATTCATTGTAAGCGAGATAATTATGTAGAAAATTGCCATTTCATTGCTTTTCTCTTTCCATTGCATGAAAAATATTTACAAAATATTCACTTCGACTAATTGTTCTAGACATCAGTATTTCCATTTACATGCTCCATTTCTGGACCTGTTACCTTAGTCTTGTCCAAGATTGGAAGATTCACAAAACAGGGTGTAAAAAATTGCATTGCCTTACCTCGAAAGACCCATGCAATCATTTTAAAGTCACTAATTAATTTGGGAGAATGGCTGAAGGTGGAAAAAAGATTTTAAAATTTATTATTTAGATGAAAATTTAATCCATTGTCTTTCTAGTAAATGATTTAAGAATGAGATTGCTACAATAAAAAATTCTTTGTAATGCAATGCAAAATATTCAATATTTTCCCAATGTTGGAAAATTTATGACTTCAAGAAAGTATACTTGTTTTTATCATTGAATCTTTTGCCTTTTTTACAAATCAATTTAAATTGCATTTCTAGCCAATCTTACAAACATTTAAATGCCAAAAATATAAAATTTAATTTGACTGAGTGTTTGAAGTTACATCTATAAAATCAATTGAACAAATTTATAAGTGTTTTTTTATATTTGGCTACAAAGATGCTCAAGAATATTTGTTTTGATGCAAGCTTTAAAATTATAAAAAACTCTTAAGGGTGATTAAAAGAATGATTGGTCAATTTTGCACCATTTTTGTAGTTTTCATTTTGGTCAATTTTGTACCATTTTTGTTTTATTTGTATAGTAATTTAAAATCGGAAAAATGCTTTTAAAAAATATTAAAAAATATGGATAGTGTATACACTTTGAAGAACATGATACCCTAGGAAGGAAAAGTATAGAAAAATTCTCTAAATAGGAAAACTAGGAAAGTGCAAAATCTTAAGAAAATAGATATTTTGACTTTTTAATTAGTAAAAAGTAGGAAAAATAATTTACAAAAAAACTAAAAATTGGTCATTGGTGAGGACTTAATGATGAAAGATTTTATCAAAAGAATGAGCTTCAAACCATCTTCAATGTTCAAAAATGCGCGTCCTAGACTCCTAGAGAGCCCTACTTGGCACTTGCACAAACATGGTGGACATAAAACAATCTATTGTTAGATGTTCCATGATAGGAATATTCCCACCTATTGTGGAAATTAACCACAAAAATCTAAAATCTAGATAATAAATTTTGGATACTTGATAATATTTATAAATCCTATTTAACTTGAAAATAAACAAAAATGAGCAAAAATAACCTTGAAGTATAAAAGTAAAGAAATAGAAACGTGCATTTCCATGAAGATTTATAATTCATCGGTTTCATGCTTCAAAAATTACAGCATATGATAAACTTGTCATGCACTCATGCTACATGTGACATAATTAAGTATCGGTCTTTCTTGCAAACATCCTCGCAAACATCTATTATTTATAATACATTTGTGCTTTGTTCTCAAACCTCAGATATAATTGGAAGCAATTAGAGCATCTTTTAGGAAAAAATAACTAAAAGGATTCAATTCTACATTCAATTTTCACAGATTTTCACAGATTTTTTTCTTTAGAAATCAAGTTGAGATATCTTACTAGAACAAACTCACAATCGAAATTAGTGTGTTTTAGTTCCATCTTAGAAATATTATTTAAGGGTTTAGTTTTTCCTTCAACCTTTAATGTATTTCTACTTAACAAATTTTTAATGAGTGAAAATGAAGTGCATTTTTTGAGTTTTTTTTTTTAGACTCTGAAATCAATTTTTTAACATAAGAAACTCAAGATTCAAAATAGTAGTGCAAAAAATTTGAAATTGAGAAGGTTCAAAGTCAAAAACTCTAGTTACGCAAGGTATCAAAAAGCTTATTTTCTTCACTTTATTTGCAATCTACACAATCAAAAAATTTGGAATTTCTTACATATATTTTTACATAGGTCTAGTGCAAGATCCTATAGTTATATATGCAAGTAAAATCAAAATTTTAAAAATTTTAATTTTTGCAATAGGAATGACATTTTTGATGGAAAAAAGGCCTTCGGACTGTAGGATTTAAAATGATAAATGTTGTTCCTTCTAGTTACCACAGAAGATATGGGATGGGCAACAAAAACTTGTTTGAGTAACTTATATCCTTTGGCAGGGAACCCAAATAATAATCCAAGGAGCCCAAATAATAATAATAAAATCTAACACATGCTCACATTTTTTTTTTTTTTTTTTTTTTGACACATACAAAATTTATTTTGATGACATGCTTTGAAAATTACATTAATTTGTTTTTTCCATCAAGATAATGAGCATTTATATGTGAAACATTTTTTTCAAACATCAAAATTATATCAAAATTTTCTATACAAAATGTATAAAGGATGATACTAGAAGATCATTGACAAGGATATTTTGGGTGTAGAAGATATAAAAATTAGTTTAGAAAATTTCACACTGTTTGTCATCATTATTTGTACCTTTTGAAAGAAAAAGAAAAAAACAAACTAATTGCATTGTTTTCTTGTATTTCCCAATTTATTTTTGAATTTTTGCTATAAACTTACAACAATGAATATTTTTTCAAAACAAAAGGAAAATTTTCACTCATAAACAATTCATAGTGTCTTGTAAAAATTAAAATACTAACGCAAATACCCGGTGCAAATAAGATATAAAATACAAAATTCAGTGTAGACATGATGTTTGCAATGGACATGATACTTTAGAGGTTAACAAGCTCGCAATTTGAGGTTGGAAGAGCCTAAACCTCATCAAGGAAATTGAGAATTTGGTATTTCAAACTATTTTTTATAGAAAAAATAAAAAATTTGCAAAATAATTATATTTTTGGCATCTTTCAAACTTGATTTTTTTTTAATGGATATTTGACAAAAATGTGTCATCTTGTCCTTCACTTATGACATTGAATTTTGTTACCTGATTAGATGTAAACGTAACAATCCATTGAGGTAGGATAGTTTTAAGTTCTAACCACTTCCAGGAAATCATCCGTTCATTTCCTAGAAGGCTTTTGCGGTGCAATCAACCGTAATGCTTGATAATGCATGCAAACCTGTATAATCGGACATTACGGATTTTTCATCCAACTGCGATTTTTCATTCCGAGTGTTTCATCTTGTTCTATTGATTTCCTGGTTGTGATTTACATCAGGCAATACCTATCGTCGTCGGACATTGCACTATATCCAAAGTCCCCCAAAGGATTGCTAGCATGTGAACTGAGGATCTTGGGCTCATGAATCTATGAGCCTAGGCCCCTATAAGATGGGTGCCTATGCTGTAGGCAACTTTCATTGTTATTGGATACCTATGTTATAGGCTTATGTTGTAGGTGTTTATATTATAAGTATCTATATTATAGGCATCTTCCATGGTTATAAGATACATATGTTATAGGTACCTATGTTGTAGTTGTCTTCAAATGGTTGTAGGGTATCCATTTTCACCTAAACTCAATGCTTGTAGTCTTGCATTTCTAGGCTCACATACTAGCATCATTGTCTTCTACATTTTGATAATCAAATGACATTCCCGCTCATTCATGTGCTTCTTTGTTTGTGAATTTCATCAATTACAAACATATTTACGACTCTTCCTATAATGCTTGTAAAAGCAAGAGTACATCTTACAACATGCAAAAATTGATCCTTGGATTTAAATGGTCCAAATTTCTTGGTTATGAAATTTATCTTCATTCTTAGCGAGGGTAGAGTGATTTGAAATTTCACTACTTTCCAAACTTATCTTTGAAGTTCTATATGAACTTTGGAGCTATTAATTTGTAATGTCTATGACTCTTAAATTTGATCATTTGATGTTTCAAGAATTTGGTAAGTTGTTTAGTGTATTTTTGTTCTTTTGACATTTTGTTCTCCAAATCTTGATTTTATTATTCAAAATGATATTTTTCTGCTTACGATCAAAACTAAAATAAATTTTTAAGGTTGATTTATATACATAATTGCATAATATGAACATAAAAAATGAATGATATTAAAGGTTGATTTCATGAATGATAATAGGCCATCTTTTTTGGATTTAATATTTTTTTTGTATGCATATGATTTTTATATATAAGCTTGTTGGTTGAATGTAAGCCTTAAACAAATCCAATATCATTCCATGTCAATTGTGATCACTAAGAGGGGAATGACCAATTTTGCTTTGTTACCTCTTATTGTAGTCAATCATCCATTCAATATGGATTTTGGATTGAAAAGGTTGGAATAAAGATTCCAAAGGTTGAAATTGGGTTGGAAAGTCATGATTATATGGATTCCATGAACGACTATAAAGCTTCTATACACATGTCAAAAGTAGGGTCATCAAAAGATTCATTTGTTATTCTACAATCTTAAATAATTTGTTTGGATGAACATTGTATTTAGTTTGTTTTGGGTGATACCCCGGCCCCAAAGGAACAACTACTTATGTTATTGAATATGAGAAAGAGTGGTAGAATCCTTCCAAAACCCAAGAAAAAGAATTAGTTTTTGAAAAAGAATATCATCCCTTCCAAAACCCTCATTATAACTATGTAGGAAATTAATAACTCTCTAATAGAAGAAAATGGCCTTCTTCCTGGGGACAATTATCAAAAGTTACAATAACATTATGTACAAGTGATCACAAATCACAAAAACACGGAAGAATCTTAGGAATACATTTTGGCATAAAGAAAGTATACGTTGTGTGAGCCACATACCTTAAAGCATTTTCTCCTTGAAAGTTGGATATGATTCTCAACAACATCACAAGGACCCTAGAAGGAAACAACACCAAATTGTAACAAATTCTATTCTCCAACACCTAAATAATAGTTTTTGAATGAAGAATTCTATGAGTCAAAACCACTACAACTTTTTAGTAGCAACCAATGAAAGGTGAGGAGTTTTTTGAAGCAACAAATGAAAGTTGAAGCATTTTGTGCTTCTAAGGTATCCATTCAAGGTGTGTCTATGTTCTCAACTTTGAAAACTTGTAAAATATTATTAGAGGGTTTGAAAATTATAAAATCATTTGGGTTTCATTTTCTCTTGAGTATAGTGATAATCCCATCAAATAATTTTTTTGGTCATTTGACCTTTGCGATAGTGGGACTAGAAAAGTGTCACTTTTAGGTGTTGTTACCTAAAGATATTAGGGTTAAGTACTTTATGATGCTTTTACTTTGACTACGTGTAAAATATTTCTTGATTGGACTTGTAGTTTTGTTGTAAAGAAAAATTTGGAAGAATCCTATAAGCCTCAATATCCATGGGTAATCAATAAGGCAGGAGGTTCTAAAAGTGTATAGGCTCTGAAATCGCCCACCTCTTCAAATGTATACTATTTATACATGTTGCTTTTTAGTAGCCTTTAGCAATATACAAACAATGTACATTTGAGGATGTGGGCGATTTTAGAGCCCTATGCCATTTCAACTTCAAAATTTCATAACTAATTCCACAAAGCTCCAAAAACTATTAAACGACTTGGGTTAGATGCCAATTCCATTTGTCTTTCAAGGAAAATTTTCTGAAAAATGTTTCAAGAAGTTTCACCTCCCCAAAATTCAGTTTCAGCTCTGAAATGGGCGGTTCATGGACCTCCTACCTTAATGGGTTATCCTACTGCCTTACCCCAAGTTCCTTTGGATGTTGAAGTGTGAGCATAGCTGTTGAAGGTGTTGCAGCTGGAGCTCTACCATTGTTGGAATGACAGTATCCATAGCTGATTCCTCCCTGATAGTGATCGTCCTTGCTTGGGCTTGCCTATGATGTCTTCCTGGAGGAGAGCGGTGAGGTCCCGGGCGAGATTTTTCAAATAGAAAACTTGCAGATTGATGCCATGACTATTTGCAGGTTTCAATTCGAAGCTCGGGATACGCTTCAGTCGTAAGTTTGCAAGCTAGAGTGTACCGAGTTTCACAAACAGAAGATTTAGGGTTTAGCTCTTCCACTTGAATCTAGTCCGTCGCAATCAGGTCGGCGGCTATGGCCAATCTCCCCAATGACCCTAACGTGGGTGCCGAGAGAGTGATTGCGCCTTCGCGGCGCCCGGATGGCAGTTTGCGCAAAGAGATTCGCATCCGCGCAGGGTACACTCCGCAGGATGAAGTGGCGATTTATCAACCAAAGGGTGCCCAGGTGAGGCTCTCATGGCGCTAGTATTTTCTCCTTCTTTTCTTTCTTGCAATGCTGTGAATTCTGCTTCCAGAAGCTCTTGTTTCTGGGGTGTCACTGGTTGCGAACCCTAAATCCTAAACCCTAAACCCTTGCTCGAACTGTTCTCGAGCGTTTGGTTGTTTTGAAGCAACGAAAGGGTGGTCGTGTGCATTCCTAACTGACGCTCGCTGGAATTGTGAAATGGCAGTTGAGAAAGGGACCGGATGTTCCGCCCGGTTACGACCCAGCATTGGCTTCTGCAAAACCGAAGACGAAAGCAGCCAAGAAAAACGAGAAGCGAAAGGAGAAGAAACAGCAGGTGCCAACCCTATCTTTTATCTTCCTTTTTTTTCAGTGATGCACAATTTTCGGGTATCTTTAGAAGTTCAATCCTAAAGGACCAAGGATTCATGCTTATAAAACGATCATATTGTGAATAATCAATAATTCAGAATGGGTAAAATGTCAAATCACTAGAATCAATGACCAGCATTGTCTGCTTTGGCCGAGAAACATATAAAATTGGACAAAGAAAGTCCCCGTATGCCTTACTCAAGACTTATTAGAAATATCATGAGGCCCAATCTAGGCTTCTTGGTTCTTTAGGGATTATCGTGCTGATTGATACTTTGCTATGCTCGACGATGAGTAATGGTGGTAAATGGATTGAATCGCGGTTCTACATTATGGATTGTGTCCACTTTGCGTGGAAATGATCGAATTTGAATTTGAATTTTTTGTTAAATTTGTGCATAGTGTTTTGCGGTTGGAGCAGCACTCATCTTTTCGAATGTAACGTGTCTATCGTGCAGAAGCCCGTACTAACATGGTATTTCATCCCTTAGGTGTCAACAGCGAATTCCACCGATTCAACAACCGCAGAGAATTCACCTAGTCAAGAGTCTCGTGCGACTGACGATTCAACCAATCTCTCAGAGAAGTTGAGTACTCTTTCCGTATCAACAAGTTCTAAAGAGCAGCAGATTCCTTCCTCTGAAGATGGTGGTGCATCAACTGTGGAGTTGGAGAAGCGAATTCGAGCTCTGAAAAAGAAGGTGATTTTGTTTATAGACTACCAGTCGCATTGGTTGTTTCTTGAGTCTTTAGACTGCTTTGGTATATGGCAATGTGAGGCTCGGCTTTCACGAGAGAACGTTCCGTTTCATTCTTGTGGAAGGACCTTATGCGAAAATCACATGATTACTATGTGTTAGAAATTTGGGTCTCAGCTGGCCCCGTAGTAGTCACACTCAGTTTGTTGTCAGTAAGTGAGCGTAGATGCATTACTCACTGAACTGTTATTCCTAAACCCTATGCCCATGCTGAAGTCTCATATGTCACCGAAATCGTCTCCGACCCCTTGGCTTGCATCCAGTATGACTCATTGTCGTTTGTGTGGAAGCGCAGATACGATTGATGGAGTCCAAACAAAACTCTGCACCAGACACTCCAGTAAGTGATGAGCAGGCCGAGAAGGTTGTGAAGTTGGAAGGTTGGCGGCAGGAGTTGCAAGATCTCGAAGCTTCTCTGGCTTCCTTGTAGAGCATTTGAGCTTGAATGTCAGTGGGAGCACTGGAGTGGCAATTGTAGCATAACTCGAGGTCTAACTGGGAATTTCATGTTGCTATTCCAATGGACCCCGAAATCGTTTGACCTGAGATCAATTTGCTGGTAGTGGATGGTTGCTTTGCTTACTACGCTTGCAGTGGAAGATGTCTATTGCTGGTAGAGTGTGGTAGTTGTTTTGGGGTATCGATTGCACTAAACCCTAAACCCTTAACGCCCTGAAGAGTATTTTCTAGACTGCGGACAGAATCATCTCATCGTTCTCTCTCTTGGTCTCCCAGCGATGTATTTTTTGTGAATCCAAATTTTTCATGGTTTTGTGCTTGATTGGTATGGATCCAAATTACTTTGTAATTCACTACTACTGTAGAAATTACCGATTGGTAATATGATATGTATGTCTTTTGTAGTTCGAAAAAGAAATTATCAAGTGATGATATGATATGTATATATGTTTTTGGTAGTTTGAAAAGTTGTCATAAAATTTGAGCCACATGCGTTGCTTCATTGTTTGTTTGTTTGTTTAGAATCCATATTTAGGGTTTCACATTTGCAAATTCTATTTGATTTGATATTTCAAACTCATAACGGTTCATTTGTATGCATGGAAATTTCTAGTTTGGATGTCCATTCTTGAATCAAAGAATAGAAGTGATGTTAGAAATAAGATTGGTACTTGTAGTTTCAACCAATATCATGTCTAGGATAGGATTTCATCCAAATATTATTTTTTGGAAGTACATTATTAGTACTATGTTTGGTTTTTGAGAATTTTAATACTCCCTCCGTCCCAAAATGATCTTCTTGTTAGACAAAATGTTCTGGATTAAGATTAAAAATAACATTTTTAAAGCCTGTTTTGCACTACATATAGAGTTTGGTGCACTCCTATTGCCTTTGAAACTTTGAGTTTTGAAGCCCTTTTTAAAGTGCAGTTTTGGATTATTGAAAAGTGAATTTTTTTGGATATTTTCAAGGAGCACCAGTGGTTATTTAATTATTGAGTGTGAGGTCGTCATTTTGTGGGTAGTTAGTATAAGTCAAAGACCATATGTGGACCTATATTTTGCCTCCCAAAGCCTTCATCTCCTTCAATTAGATAGTATTCAAAGAGATGCAAAAAATAAAAAATAAAAGTGTTGATTGACCCCTTCAACCATTTTATTTGTCTTTTGATTAGTGATTGCATAGATGGAGGGGGAACTATTGGTTGGAATTGTTTTGTTAGTCCTAGAGAACAACCAAAAGTTAAATTTGACCAATTTGCAGCTCACAAAGTACAATAGGAAGATCATTTTGGGACAAAAAATGAAGGCCAACAGGAAGATCATTTTGGGACGGAGGGAGTATCTCGTAGGAATGAATATGTAAGAGAAATTAGCTTTTGAAAAGATTTAAACATACTACTTAGTTTTAACCCCTTAGCACTCCGACTTCCAAAATCTGGACGATAAATTGAAAGGCTCAAAGGCTTTTCTAACCAAAAAACCTTTCATTCATCCAAACCAATGCTTGACTTTTGAAAACCACACTATTTGTATGATGAAATTGAGGTAAATAATATATGTTCAAAAATTTATAAACAAAAATATGTAAAAGTTCAATAAAAATTTCACGTGTTAAGAGGTTAAACGATGTATCTAATTTTAATAGGTTTAGGAAGTTTGGATTTGTTTCATCCATGGAGTAGATTTTTCAACAACATGCATGTCACATCCCAAGACCAAAAGTGATTTGTAAAAAATAGAATGAAGTCTTCTATATAATTCTTTCATCTTTTAAATAATTAATATTTTGTACTATTGATTCAAATGAACCATAGAACTTTAAAATACTACTTATTTATTCCTGTCAATTTACCATCATCTTGCTTGGATTATAACTCAAATTATTGAAATTCATATAAGATGAAATCTTCTTTGTATCTTAGACATGTAGGATTAAATCATATAAAAATAGAATGGTAGTTTTTATTAATACAATAACTCCAATTGAAAGTCAAACTAATCAAGCTCAATTTGATTAATAAGATATTCCAACCCTTTTCTAGAATTTTGGATAACGAAAACTAATATAGAAGATCTAGAAAGTTAATAGGGGAAGTTATAAAATGATTGACATGCACAAAAAAATAAAAATAAACCATAATATATTTGTTTAAAAAAATATACAACCAATAAATTTGAGTTGATATAGATAAGTGAAATTCTTGACCGTACACATGACCCAAAACAAGCATCAAATTGGTATATTTATTAGTGATCTAACTATCAATTATTACTTTTATATCCTAATGAGATTTGAAAGTAAATATCTATGGGTATCTATTTTGGAGCCAAAGTGTTCCATTTTCAAAAACATTATTTGTTTCTCTAAATTCTAAACAATTTATAAGTAACTGAAATAAGTAACAATAATGAACGCATACCTTATTGCCTTTGGAGGATATAAAAGGTCAAGATTTTAGTTTACAGCATTGCTAAAATTAATCCATACATCCAAATAGAAAAAAAAAGCTTCAATACTTTTATCCCTTTTATAGATTTGAAACAAGTTACAATTTTTCTCAAAAATGAAAAGTGATTTGAAACAAGTTACAATTTTTCTCAAAAATGAAAAGTGATTTGAAACAAGTTACAATTTTTCTCAAAAATGAAAAGTGATTTGAAACTTTAATTTAGTAGAAAAAGTGATGTACATGTCTATAGTATTGATGTTCAATGAACATGTTAGTATGTACTTATCTTTCAATATATTCATTGTGACTCAAGTAGTTGTAAAATTAATTGGAATAAAATATTATTTTATAATCAATTTGTATTTATCAATATATAGATCAATTTAATTTTGATATATTGAATGATTTTCTTTATATTTAAAATCATCATCCATGATTGGTGAAATCAATGATTTGTTAAAGAAAATTGAGAAATTTATTTTTCATACATTTGTTGCAAATTTAAAATATTAAATTAGATTTATAAAGTGTTTGTAACTTAATGACAATATTTTCACACATATTGGCAAATGATCATTGGATTATCTTTGCAGAACCAAGAACCATTGATAGATCCAATTGTTTGGATTTGCGAGGGTGAAAACAAAAACTTGTTGTCATTCAAAGAAAAATATCAATTTGGATCAAAATTAAAATACAATCTAACAAAAGGTTTGAATGAAAGGTCAAATGAAAGATGATTGGCATCTCATGATTTGTAGGATAACTTAGATATTCCTAACATTATTTGTTGTACTATCTATACTAGAGTTATTCTTTAACCCCTAAAGGTTCAAATACCATTTTTTGGCAACATAGCAATTTTGGATAGCTCACTACGCAAAAAATTATTATTTTTATTTTTTGAGAATTTCACACATGTACTCAAAGAGTAGCTTTAAGGCCCAACAATTTTCATAACTTTTGCCTAAATGATTAAAAAGTTATTGCATGATATGTAATTTTCATTGCTTGTCAAGCAACCCAACAACTCAAAGAACTTTAAAAATCGAATTTTTAAGAAATACAAATTTGAAATTGGTTCTCTGAATTTATTTATACAAGGAAAGTTTTGAACCATTCCATTTTGATTAATGAGATGAAAGTTATGAGGCATTCCATTTTGATTAATGAGATGAAAGTTATGAGGAGTTTTAATTTGCAGGTAGGTGTGGAGTATCTAGACACTTCGCTTGAGAGTTGAGTTCTGCATTAATGAAAGATACGTGATAAAAACATAAAAATTATCAGAAACAGTGGTTGCCTTGCAAGTTATCATGCCGTCTATCTGACTGAAACAAACTTAACAAGCACGCTGTAATGTTAAGAATTCCATCTTCACTCACATTTCCAGTCATTGAAGGGTACAAAAGCTGTAGCAAGTGAAAGAGGTTCACAAAAGCAGGTTTGCATACAGCGACAGCAAGTGGGTCAAAGAGAAGAACATTGCAAAAAAACCCACATCTTTCAGATGTTGAGCACCAACGCGGATCTCCATTGACAGGAACGATCCGATTGCTATCAAAGTTTGATCAATGCAGACAGCCACTCATGCTCACTAACAATTAAACCAAAACTCATCTCCGCATTGCAGTGGTGGACGAAGCTATCATCTTCGAAGCTCTTACCACCGATATTACATTCAAAATTAGGGTTGCATACCCTTGCTATTGACCCACCAACATGCCAAACCTAATGCCCGCCATGCAACCCAAGCCCACGGAGACTGCTACTGTACAATGACGCCACGGCGTATGTTCCAAGGACGAGTAGAACATCCAGTAGAGCGTCGATACCGACTCCAACCCCCCTGCAAATTCAAGAAACTTGAACACGACAGCAGCCGAAGGTAGGGTGACGGAAGCCACATTGTACCCCAAGGGATAGGCTGCGCTTGAAACCGCCACCGCCAGGAACGTCTTCCACCTGCACAGTGACATTTTTTTGGCAGGAATCTTAAACAAAAAGCTCGAAGAGAAAATTCTAGGCTAATTTCATAAGACAATCAACCGAAAGATATGAAACTGCTACAGAAAACGTCAAAATGCACCAAAAATGCACCAAGTTGCTACGAAGTTATTGAAGAGCTAGATTGAATGGCTATCAAGTGCCACAGGTTGTAACAATTTCGCTAAATTTTAAGCGAGTACGTATATGATCAGATTTTATAGATAAGCATTTCTTGTAAAATATAAGCAACACTAAAAATAAGCATTAGTTCTCCCTGAAGAGGAGGTGATCCAGCAGCACCTTCCACTACAGCTACCTTGTTAATGTAAGGACTCCATTCACCATACAGTAAGAGAGAGGGTCCCTTCACCATACAGGTGAGCTATAAACCTTTTCCTACAACAATCTAGAAACTTGCACCATCTACAATTTTGCACATTTATTCTGTGTCAAAGCTAAGAATCAAATTGCAGGAAACTGGATGTCAATACATGAAGAATTTTCACACTTAAAAGCACAAATCAAAACTCACATGTATGGTCAATGGAGTCTCTAATGTTCTGCATGGTTAATGGGACCTCTAACTTACTTAAATTTTGCCCATTTATTCTCAAAATCAATTGCAAAAACTAAATGTCAATACATTAAGTATTCTCACCCTTGGCACAAATCAAAACTCACGTGCATGGTCAATGGAGCCTCTACTGTTCTGTATGGCTAATGAGACCTGAGTACAACAATCTGGAAACTTGAACCATCTTAAATTTTGCACATTTATTCTGTGTCAAGCTAAAAATCAACTGCAAAAAATTGCATGTCAATACACAGTATTTTTCACACTTGGCACAAATCAAAACTCACACGTATGGTCCATAGAGTCTCTACTGTTCTGTATGATTAATGAGACCTAGAGCCATAGTTTTATTCTACCTTAGTTTTTGTTCAAGAACTTAAATGGTTGAAGATCACAGCACCTGCTCTTGGTGCCGAAGTACAGCGGCACTGCCACAGCCGCTCCTAGGGTTACAAACTGCGGCGCCAAAAATACGAGAATGGCCGGAAACTGCAGCAACCATCGTCCCGAGTTCGCCAAGGAAAAGAACCAGACCCCATAAGCCAAGTTCCGTATCCCCACCACCACCGCTGTCAAGATTCCACCCATGATGGCGCGCTCCCTGACTCTCGGAGAATCGAATTCCCGTTTCGCAAGCTCCTGCATCTCCCGATCCGACAAGCCCTCATCAGCAGGGTGGATCTTGTTGGGCCCAGTTGGGGGGTCGCTCGTCAAGGGCGCCACCACCAAGATGGTGAGCCCGCCTCCGATCACAAAGGCCAGGGAAGAGAACACGCCGGCTTTTGTGTCAAGAGTGTCTGCGATCAAAGCGATGGTGAGAGCACCGGCTAAGAAACTTTTGAGGATGCCGTAAAGCCACGGCTTCGGAGACGGCTTGAAAATGAAAATGACGGAGACGGCGCCGATAAGGGCGCCCAGAGTGGCGAAGTAGGAAATGCCCTGGGCCACGCGGACCGCCGAGTGGGGACGGTTCACCATGCTCACGATCTGGTTCTGGTAGCGCACCATCGTGCAATGTGCGAGAAAGAGGCACCTAACAATTGTCACAAGCAGAAGCTCGGTAAGCTTGGAATAGAATTAAAACACACACAATTAGAACGACGATCTACCAGAAGCAAGTGAACTCGTAGAACTACGAAACGCAAAGCACCGCAGTCAGCGCCATATTATAAACAATGTACTCAAATCTGCAGAACCGAGGTGCAACGACATTTGCGAGCTTACTTACGAGCTTCCTAACAGGGGTCCAAATAGTGAAAGTCCGCACAATACTAGAGGATTAGGTAACAATTCAGTGTCACAATCAGAAGCTGGGTAAGCTTAGAATCTATTCGAAAACTACAATCCACTAGAAGCACGTCACTAGAACTACGAAACGCAAAGCACCGCTGGCAGCACCACATTATAGACTATGCATCAAAATCTGCGTAACAAAATCACCAAAACCGAGGTGCAACGACATTTGCGAGCTTACTAGCGAGCTTCCGAACAGGGGCCCAAAACGTGAAAGTTCGCACAATGCTGGAGGGTTGGGTAACAATCAGAAGCTGGGTAAGCTTGGCATTGATTCCAAAAACACACAATTAGAGCTACGATCCACTAGAGGCACGTGGCTAGAACTAGGGCAAAGCACCGTTGACAGCACCACGTACAGTATACACAATGTTTTCAAATCTCCGTAACAAAATCATCACAACCGAGGGTGCAACGACATTTGCGAGCTTACTTGCGAGCTTCCTAACAGGGGTCCAAAACGTGAAAGTCCGCACAATGCTCGAAGATTATGTGCATTCGTCACGTTCCTGCAACAATGCAACAATGCAGCGATGGAAAACGTGAGTAGCTTAAAATTGATTCAAACACACACAATTAGATCCACTAGCGGAGCTTCCAGAGGCACGTAAAGTCTAGAACCAGGGACCGTTCTGACTACCGCATTGTGGACTAAAGGTTCAAATGCTCATGACAAAATTGGCAGGGAGGATGTGCAACCACGAGTGAAGCGATTCGGGAGCTTACTTCCTTGCGAGATGGATCTAAAACCCTAAGCCCCGGCGGACTTCCAGAGGTTTCCTGCGTCAACTGAATGGGACATAATCAGACACGGCTCGATCGAATTGGAGAAAGCTCTGGCGAAATTGGGCCACGGGCAAAGCTACAATGAGATCTGTCGGTACTGCGGGTCTGGGACGATTGAGAAGCGGAATGCGCGAGCTCGGCGCTGCGCGCAACCGCGTCTTTGGGTTCCAAAGGTTCCAAAGTTCGGTTGGGTTGCCGAAGTGCAGACTTCGCAGACTTTGGGGGGCCGGATTTTGAGAGACTGACGCTTCGTTCGGTTCTGGTTCTGGCAACTAGGCCTCCATTTTGGGGGCTAAATTTGATTTCCCATTTTCCCATAGAAGACACCTTTAGAGCATTCCTGTGGTCCTCTAAATTTTGGCTCTCCCACCAACAAAAAGTAACCCTCCAAATTGATCAAGGGTGCGACACCTCATTCCACAAAAGGGAGATGGATGCAAGTACAAGGACCAATTCTACACCAAAAAGAGAGTGAACATGCAATTATGATAGCTAAGGTAAAACGGCCCATTATGGACTGAATGGGTAGTGGATTATATTCTAGTTGGTTGAAAATTTCCAAAGGAAATTTCAGTGAGGGACAAGCCCTAAATAATGCACTGGCCATTGAGAAAATAATTTTTGGATGTCTCAGACATTTAATTATCAATTTTTGGTGTCACATTTAATTATCGATTTCTAAGTAACTCAATCATGTGGCATCATTACAACCCGTAGGTGGGGCATCACCAACCTTAATGCCACCTAAAGCAAACCATAATTTCACTCATTGTAGTTTAATAAATAACTAATAGAACATTGACTGTGACCCATGATGTTGCATATGTGGTCTTAATCAAGCCTAGAAAGGTTTGATGGACAAGCATCAAATGCACCTATGGTGGTCCTTACCATGCCCAATATGGCCAAAAATGAGCCCTTGACCAACCCCAGTCAACCTCATATCAAGGTTAGTAAGCTGTAAAGTCAAAACAATTTTTAAAACTGCTATTATTTTGAGCAACGACTATGTTGGCAAAGGTCAGCTCATTTTTAGTGACAACTACTGTTGGTGTAGCATGTTCTTCACGCAAGTCACTCCTCATCCTCTTGCAACACAACAGTTCCAATTCCCGCTCCACTTCCTAAGATCCTCTTCTTGCACATGTCAATACTCTCATTTCTACTCCCTGTTTGTTTCTTATTTTCCACTTGTGTTCTTGTGCTCACTATATCCCTCGCATATCCTTCTCCACACTGAGCCATAGCTATGTGAGTATTCTAACAATGCAAGGTTTTGAACAAGAGTACCAAAGCAAAGCAATGAGAAGAGAGCATCATAGTGATGCAGCGAAGCACCAAAGCGATGGGAGAGCATGTTGTTATTTCTATTGGACCTCATGTATTGATTTGTATCTTTGGAGAAGATTGTAGAAACATGCCTTCAATATTGTTGCCTTAGGTGTCCCTTGCATGTTCCTGCTTCGGAGCAGCCTATCACAAATGTAGATATTGTTGATGATTTGAAGCTTAGGATTTTTATTTTGAAGTATCTCTATTGTATTCCCTAGAAATAAGCTATGAAGATCCCTTCTTTCATCTTCTCTCACTTTGGGAAGCGCTCCTAGCAATGTGAATGTTTTGTGTACTTGAATAGTTTTATAGTTGCATCTAAATAATGTTTACTTTATTTTGGAACACAATGTTGAAGATTAGACACAATTGCAAGAAGGAGAACTCCCTATGTTGGCGGCTCTGCAGTTGAAGGTATGCAGTGTCGCTTTTGATTCAAAGTTTGTATATGATTCTCTTCCTAGTGTATGCGCCAAATAGTGTGAGGATTCTTTGTTTTTAGCTCTCTCGTTATTGATGATGAATCAACTCTAATCTTACTACATCTCTTGTAGATATCCACCTGGTCATAGTAATATGTTCCCTTCACTTGATAACTCTAGGAAGCTTGATGAGCTTCTTGCCCAAGTATTTCTGAAGCTTTGTACGAATGGCTAAACGTGGTCATTGTTTGGGAGACTGGAGATGATGAGCAAAGACCCTAATTATTGATTCTCAATGTTTTCAAGGCCAAGAGTACATATTTATTGCCAATTCCAACATTTTTGGAGCAATTGTTGATCTTAGTATCCAAATTTATATTGTAGATTTCATTTCTTGACCCTGGCATGAATCTACTTAGACTATTACTATTAGGTTTGATGCATATGATTGGGTGCCCTTAGCCATGATTCAAATTTTTTGAATCATCTAGTTGAAAATCAGAACGAATACTACATGGAAGTGACACCAAAGACTCTTATTGATGTCAAGGGTGGAACCTTAATCTCGTATGAAGGCTGAGTTTAAGTAGGCAATGGCCCTTGAGATCAAACATTTGTTTGTTTTTCTTGATTATATTATGGAATATCTTGTAGTTATATTATTTTATATTATGGAATATCATCTAAGTTTCTTTGGTGCATATTGCTTTGTCATGTGCATTTCTTCATTACATTTTACCACTACTACCATTCATTGCTGATTGACCAACATTGTTTATATGGAAGCAATTCCTAGAAATTGCACAAGTTATTGATGAACATGTAGATTTTAAATAATTTCTTAACTTTGTTATGTTCTGTAAATCTTTAGATGTAGATATATTCAAATTTCTTATCAATTTACATATTGCAGGTCAATGATCTCAAGTCAATTGACAAGTTCAAAATCTTCAATACCAACAATATGTAAGCTCTTAGACACTCTTTACACTCTTAGACACTCCAAGGTTTTTCTTTCTAAAATCCTAAGTGCTTATAGAAATTGAGATGTACTGATCATAAATCTGACAATCACGTCTTTTTTCTGTTTATAGAGGTGGGTAAATTTGAAGGCAATCAAAAGGCTAGTCAAAGCTGATGCTTTGCAAATGGAAATCATTCCAACATTGCCTTAATTTTCATGTAGACAATAGGCTCTACATCTAAGGACCAACTGAGGCCTTTGCTTTGTTATGAAACATGTTATACTTGCTCTCCTTAGAACACTTGCTTTGAATTCTCCTAGTTATCTAGCCTCACATCATGTCTTAATGCAACAACTAATGTGAAATGTGTGTCACTTCAATTAGTCACTTCAATTTCATCTGGTGTTCCATTTTGTTTGTAGCCAAGAAACAATCCATTTGAGTAAATTCAGGGTGATTCTTTTCAATGTTGCTTAGTTAGGTTGTAATAGTGTTCAAAATTAATTGTGGATATTATTTGTTTGATTTAAAGCACCTTGATATGAGTTTTGGAAGATGTATAGAGCTATATAGGGATGCGAGTAGGGATGTTTGAGTGAAAAAACCAAATCTTTTAAGGTCAATTTTTTTAACACTATTTCAATTTCAGAATACCAAAGTGGGGTTACTTAGACCACTAAAAGTGAGAAAGTGGGTGCCAATAATTCATGCATGCACTTGGATAGACTTATTAGCAAAGTAGTCATGCTCAATACTTGCTAATAAGTCTATCCCAGTCCATGCATGAGTTATTGGTAATAGAAGACTAATTATTATTTAATAAAAAAAGTGTATTTGAAAGTTTGATTATTCTTTATTTGAAAGAGTGTTTTAAAAGACTCATTTATAAATTGGAAGTATATTTTTGAAAGACTAATTTATACTTAATTGAAAGAGTGTTTTTGAAAGTCCGATGTTTATATAATTAAAAGAGTGTAAAATCAAAATTGACAAATGCCTCAATTCTGTAGTTGAATTTTGTTTTTGTATCAAGTTATAATCATTTGATGTGCCTTTCATCTCCTAGAAGATATCCTAGAAGTGACCCTTGTTTATCATCAATTTATTCAATTATAATCAAGAGTAGAAACTTGAAAACATGCAAAGCCTAGGAGGAAAAAAATACTCAACCTTAAAGGAATTTTTTTAGAAATCATTACTTTGACTTGGGAGCAATATAAAACCACATTGCCATGATATTTCCAGCATTGTTTTGTTGCATTCTTCAACTTCTAATGCAAATCTTCAAATTAAATAGAGAAACTTAATGAGAAGATGTCATCTAAATAAATGATTAGAATGTCATTAAAATGTTGAACTATACCTTCACCTCAACATTCTTTTTTGTGACTATAAGCCCTTGATGTTGCATCTTCTATTGGTTTTCTTCACTTCCAATAATAACATACTCCAAGCCAAGCATTTGTTCATAGATGTAGCTAAGGGAAAAGAATAACAAACTCATTTGCTCTTTGTAGAATATGTCTAATGGATTCCATGTTAGTTGCAGGTTCAACTCTTAAGTTGTTGCCTTGATTTGGTGCTCCTCTTTGAAGATTTGGTAATTGTATCAATTGTCACTACTAGAAAATTCAATTTTTTTGTTGTTTTGGTTGCGTTGATCCGGTCAAAATTTGACAAAAATTTGTTGAAATCAACAAATTTTTGTCAAATTTTGACCGGATCAACGCGACCAAAACAACAAAAAAATTGAATTTTCTAGTAGTGTGTTGAAGCCAAGTCAATGTTCCATGTATCTATGGTGGTAGAAATGGAGCTTTTCTTTGAAGATCTTGCAATTGTCTCATTTGTTGAGGCCATGTCAATGTTCCATATGTCTATGAAAGCTACTGAATAGGAAGAAAAAGAAGTAAGGGGGTACCATTTTCTTATTTTTTTCTCTTTGTCTTAAGCCTTACAATTGTAATAGCTTGATTTGATTTGCATTGAAGAAGTTGGAAGTTACAATGTGATGTTGTAGCATTATATGTAGTATGCCCTTCTTTGATTTTTCTATGTAGACTCTCTCCAACCTCCTTTACAACTTTGTTTGACCATTTTTCTTTGAATTTCTTGTTTGCAACTCTATCTTGATGTCTCAAAACTTTGGCAGCCTTCATTTGAAGTTTCTCCTCCTTTCTCTTAGACTTGGTAAGCTCTTGTGCCTCCTTCTTTTGTTTAGTTTCTTCTAAGGCTTTTGATTTCTTTAGCGCCATATCCTCCACTCCTTGTGTATATTGAGTACTTGTCAAAACATGTGACTTAGAATATTCTATTCTAGGATCATCTATTTTTCTTTTGGGTTTGAAGACTTGTTGTGGTAGTCTTAGAAACCTACTAAATTGTCCACTGCCATCCTCAGGAACTCCTTCATCATCAATTTCTTGTTCTTCATGAGGTTCTTCTCCTTCTAAATCAACATAGTAATGAATGGCATTATCCTGGGTTCAAGGTATGTCTTCTTCAAGTATCTCTTGAATTTGAACCTCCAATGTTTTTTCAATGAACCCCTCACTAGGCTTCATTTTTTTGTCTAGTTTGTCGGGATTCAAAGGCCAAATTCTTGTAACAAAGAAACCAACCTTGATATTTCTAGTTGTCATTGCTTTTTTGAGGCCTAAACTAATCCATTGAGCCAAATGTTATTTTCTAACAACCTCTCCTTTGTGTTGCATGATCTAGATATCTTTGTAAGCCTTAAAAGCTGTCTTAAAGGATTAAAAGACTGCAACATCAAGGGGCTAAAGGACATGACTTGTATGAGAAGGTACTGAGCATATGTCTAAACTAGCTTCTCTTGCTTTGATAATTACATCTAATGTAACGTGAGAATTATGACCGTCTACAATCATAAGGTGTCTTTGAGTTGTACTAATTCCCCTTATTTTTGCAATATTTACAATGAAGTGATCTAGCCACTTAGAGAATAAAAAAGTTGTCATCTATGCATTAGGCTACATGTCCATGGTAGAATTAGCTTCACATAGAGCTAAGTAGTCTATTATTCTAAAGACTCTTTTGAAGATATAAAAATTTGGAATAGTCTTTCCTACATCATTCATTGCTAATAGGATTGTAAGAGACTCTCTCTCATTTGCAATGATGGAATGAACAATTCTAGTCCCTCTCTTAGCAAGTACTTTACTTCCTCCTTTCCCAGCTTGAGCCCTATTCTCATCACCATTCTAGATTTGATGTAGGGATAATTATTTTGTGCATACAAGGTTGCTAAGTTGTCATAAAAAAATTTGACATTTTCAGGGCATAGTCCTTGGGCTCTATTAACCTCCAACCCATGGGAAATACATAGATTATATTCAAGATGTCTATTTCTAATTTCTAAACCACTTAAACCAACTAGGGTTGGGAATGCCGTTTATAAAAGGATTTGTCCTACCCTCAATCATTTGTACTACCTTGTCTTTCAGGTCATAGGGAGTAAGAGGATGTCTCCAAGCAAGCATATTGTGAAGATAATCTATAAACCCATTTTCTTCAACTATGGTAAGCATTCCTTATCTTTCTTGACTTTCTTTTGCCAAGAGCATGCTCCATCAAGCTAATTTTAGGAATATTGTAGTAACCATTTACATGCTTTATCTTGTGGCCATCCTTTATAGCTAGAATTGCTATTTGCAATAATTCATTGGACCATAGACCTCTTTATTTGTTTGAGATTTTTTGGGAAGATTTTCCTTTTAGAGGGGCAAATGGCATTTTTTCCCTAACATCTACTACTGGTTTTTTGAATGTAGTGGAATAATTACCTTTACTGATATAATGTTGTTTCTAAAATTGTAGGACTTTGGCAAATCTTTTCTTAGAGCTTCTCTTAAATTTGTACCATCCCCTTGCCTCCAAGTTGTCTTTGAATCCTTCTTTGCATTCTTTTGTTGATCTCCTTTGGATTTCTTTTTCCTTCTTGATTCATTAGAGTCACTACTACTGCTCTTGCTAAGATTGATGTTCTCCTCATTGTCGTAGCTTCCATCATAGAAATCAACGGTGTTGCATGTATCAATTTTATTCTTTCCCTTGCAAACCAAGAAATTTTGCGTTCTATCATCTCTACTATTCAAGCTAGCATCATCACAACCTTGGTTATGTTTACTTGCATTGTCTTCTATTTTTCTCTGCAACTCTTGGTCTCAGCTCTCTATGGAGTATGTGCCTTTGTTTGATTGCCTAAAATAGTGGTTGTTGCCTTTTCTAAAGCTGTTGATGTACATATCCTCTTCTCCAATACTTTTGACTTCATCTCCATTACTACTGAAGCACATGTCCTCTTTTATCTCCTTCACCATCATTGTTGTTGGTCCATCCGTCCGCATTGTTGTGGTTGCTTATGAAGTCAACATTGTTTCTTCCAACATCTCCATGCCTTCTTCTACTATTGGTATGTCTCTTTATTCCTTCCTTCATATATGTAGGCCTAATGTTAGCTGGTTGAAGTGATTCTAAAGTCCTTTGGTTGATGTTGCTCTCCTCCTTTGACACCTTATTCTTCTTGTAAATCCTAGTTCCAATTCTTCTTCTTTGCATTCTCTGATCTTTTGTACCATTGTCTCCATCTTGTTCTTGTAGGATTCTACCTTCAGTTGTTGCTTTGGGGATTAAGAAATGCCCTCTCTCTTATATTTGCAATTGCCTTGCATGGAAGCCCTCTAATCTTACAGTGTCATTTGGTTTTTTATTCACTGTAACTTTTTTGCCAAAGATCTTCACTCCTTTCTCCTCCAATAAGCGCTCTGCTTCACCTTGATATACATAGAACTAATGAGTTCGTCATATTCAATCTCCTCTGCATCATGTGATCCCAAGTTTCTCTCTTCTTCTTCACTATTGCTTGTATAGTTATTGTAATCATCTTCTTCACTTGCTCTCTCTCACTAGTCATTTGCAAATTTCTAGAGTCCTCTTCCTCACTCTTCAATGATGACATTTTTCCTATTCACTTTCTACTTACTTTGTTATGGACTATTTCACTCACTATTGTTTCATAGCCTATTTGTCTACAACTTCAAGAAACTAAACTTGCTCTAATAAAATTGCTAAAGGTAGCTTTGGATGTTTTTCCTTCAAATCCTAACTGTTGTTTTTTGCTCAATTTGCCCTCTTACTTGGTCATAATGCATTCTTATGACTGTCATGTTGGGTTGCATTCCAACATTAATTATTCCTATTACAAACAAATTAGTAGCTTAATATGCCCCTAATTTGAATAGAGAACTGTCATGTATTCCATTAATTACCAAATAGAAGCCACCTATTTGAAACATCAAGTCACCTTAAATTAGTCTATTTTCATCCATTTGCCATTCATTTGAATTTAACTCTTGAAGGTTCATTATTCATCTAAATAATCCCGAAATGGGATCCCTCATAGAGATCTGGAATGGGAAAAACATCCGTAATAGGTTGTTTTATCTTAGTATGCCCTATACCATTGCCCTAGTATAAAATAAAATAAAAAATATTTTTTTTAGTTTTTGATTCATAAAAAATAAAAAATAAAAAATATTTTCTACAATAAGTCAAAACACCACAAAACAAAGTCCATGCACCCCTCCTCGTTGAGGGCTTTCCAATGGCATTAAGATTGTGACTAGGAAACGTAGAGTTCCAAAGATCTTACTATAACAAACAAAACAAACAACCTCATTATAATATAGAGTATTTTGCCTTGTTTCTTTTTTTTGAAGGACTTACTAAAGAGAGCCTATATAGCAAGATCACTAGTAGAAAATATGCGTCCAAATCAACAAAAAATAAACAAGAAAGTGTTGATTTTGTTAGTTCATTTTTTGTTGATTTGGACGTGTTGACTTGGACACTATGAAACAAGAAAGTGTTGATTTTTTTGTTACAATTTTTGTTAATCTGGTCAATAATTTTTTATTTTTTATTTTTAAAATTAAAAATTTAATTTTTTTAAAAGCCACGTCGCACCACGTGGCAACCCGCCATGTGGCACACCGCCATGTGGCACACCAATGCCACATAGGCGGCCACCACCGTGGAGGTTCGAACTTTGGACCTCACGATTGGGGTCCAAGACTCTAATCATTGAGCCAACCCAAATTCTACATGTTATAAAAATATTAGAATTACATTTATATTGTTTTCCATTTTTTTTGTAAGAACAGCAGACTTTGGTGACCTTTTTGGCATAGTAAAACACTTTTTTTGAAAAAACTTTGAACTAAGAAAAGTTAGATAATCAGGCTGAATTTCACCTCCAAAAATCCGTTTGACAATTGAAGTCTCCAATCAAAAGTTATGAACAAAATTCAGAGCGGGTGTTTAAAAATGTTAACGAAAAATTTCATTTCAACCCCGCTCTGAATTTTGTCCATAACTTTTGATTGGAGACTTTAAATGTTAAACGGATTTTTGGAGGTGAAAATTAGCTTGATTGTCTAACTTTTCTTAGTTCAAAGTTTTTTCAAAAAAAGTGTTTTACTATGCCAAAAAGGTCACCAAAGCCTGCTGTTCTTACAAAAAAAAAAAAAATGCAAAATCAATATAAATGTAATTCAAACTCTACAATAGACATGTAGTTCTTGAATTAATAATTTTGTGTGTTTTGTAAGAACAGCAGACTTTGGTGACCATTTGGGCATAGTAAAATACTTTTTTTCAAGAAACTTTGAACTAAGGAAAGTTAGATAATTAAGCTAATTTTCACCTCCAAAAATCCATTTGACATTTGAAGTCTCCAATCAAAATTTATAAATAAAATTCAGAGCGGGGTTGAAATGGACCTTTTTGTTGACATTTTTAAACACCCGCTCTGAATTTTGTCTATAACTTTTGATTGGAGACTTCAAATGTCAAACGGATTTTTGGAGGTGAAATTTAGCTTGATTTTCTAACCTTTCTTAGTTCAAAGTTTTTTCAAAAAAAGTGTTTTACTATGCCAAAAAGGTCACCAAAGTCTGCTGAGTTCAAAAAACACAGAATTGTGAGTAAAAAAGTGTTAAATTGTTGATTGTTTTGTTGATTTGGACGTTGACCTACCAAAAGTAACAAAAAATTTTAACCATTTTGTTACCTTGTGCCAATTCAACAAAAAATTGTGAAAATGAACAAAAAAGTGTTTATAGTTTTGTTGATTTGGACATTGTACTACCAAAATTAACAAAAAAATTTAACCATTTTGTTACCTTGTGCCAAATCAACAAAAAATTGTGAAAATGGTCGATACAGTGCCCACATTAACAAAAAATAGATGATTTTTTGTTGATCTGGACATCATTTTCTACTAGTGGATAGTCATCAGATTTTAGCAAGTCCGCAATAGTAGGGAGCATATTAATGAAGGGTAGAGGATCTCATTTCTTGCCCAAACTTGTTAGACCTTCAAATTGATGCTCCAGACAACCATTTGAAGGACTATAGGGGAATACTCATATATATATGGTTGTAATTTTTCACAAAGGAGGAACATGTTCACCAATCATATGTGTAATGTACATATTAATATTATTTATGTTGAAAAATCTTTACAAATTTGATTGGTAAATAATTTCCTCCATGGTTAAAAGTTATAATCATATGCAAGTTCAATTCATAACACATACTAATAGAACTAATCAATGTACCCTCTTGCCTCTTTTTGAGTTTTAGTTTTTTTAATTCAAATACTATATAATATAAGGTAAGAGTATCTTTAGTGGTCATTTAAAAATTCATCTAGGCAAAATATCATGTCTAAGACATAACATTCTAAACCCTTTGTTGGAGGGTCCATGTGACACTTTAATAAACTCAAGTATCAAGGAGAAAATAAAATGAAGTGGTTAAGGTTTGTAGCCCATATAAGGGATGATTTTGTCATGCCAATTTTATTGATATTCAATGATTCTATAGTAATTTGGGGACCCATAATCATATGTGTTTATAATGTTATGGATGTGGAGAGTAGATCATTTGTGTACTCCAACCATGCAACTTGCTATTTTTACTTCCAACCAATGGCAAGTCACCTATTATGTAAAAGCAAAAAGTCTCATCATTGATGATGTCAATATACTATTTTGAAGATGAGTAGTAGCATTTGGAAAATTACAATTCATTGTCAAAAATTAAAAAATTTCCACACCAAAAAGAACATTTAGAAGGAATCACATGTGCATTTATTGCTCACTTTTCATCCAAAAAAATACCATTGACTTGATAGATAGACCACTAGAGATGTTGTAAGTATGTACAAATGAGTCACTTTTCTCCTCCAACACTTGAAAATTAGACTCAAATGTTCAACACTCTTACAATTCAAAATCATCATAAATTTTAATCAAAAATTAATGAAAGGTGAAGAATTTTTTGAAGCAACCAATGAGAGTTGAAATTTATGCTTTAAGAAGGTTCATTTAACATGAGTCTGGTACTATGTACATAGGATGTCTTATGCTTTCAAATGTGAATATTTATAAAATATTATTATGAGAGTGTTGAAAAAATTATGGAACAAAAGGATTGAATTTTTCTTAAGTTTGCTAATGATCTCAAAAAGAAATTGTCATTCAACCATTGAGATATTGTAGTCAAACTTGAAGAGATGTCTCTTTTAGGTTCTCATATCTTACTTTGATCTCTTTGAGATCTCATAACATTGTTCATTAGTTGTAAAAGTTTCCATTTAACCCCTAACAAATGGTTTACACTGAGTGTTTGCAAAGAGAGAGTGGTCACACATAAGACCTATCAAATGCTTTTAGAAAGTATACATTTTAAAGAATGGTTAGATTTGGTGGGATGGTAGAATTGGCAAGAAATTTTCAATCCACAACACATGAAAGAAGATAGTTAGGTTGTTGAATACTCAATGTCATTTAAAAATAAATTATTGCTATATCTAATTCTACCACTTCATTGTACAGATAGGCAAGATATTGAATTGGTTTGGATCCTCACTTAAATTTTGGAGGACTAAAATTTATTTATTAACTTTGGAAGCACTAGAATATATGGCCTATAAGAGTCTTGGTGTCTACTAGATGGATTGTGAATGATTTCAAGAGCCTTATATATAAGCTTCAAAAAAAATGAAGAAAGCTTTGATTTTTGGTAACCTAGTCTTCAAAAGAAAGTTTTAGAAAGTTGAACTTGTAAACAAAAGAGGACAAGAGGTGAGAATATTTTTTGAAATATTTCTTTCACAAAATTTTGAATTTATGAAATTTCTGTATTATTTGACAATTTGCTTCAAAATCCTTGCAAGAAAAAACTAGATTTTTCTTGTACAACACCTTGAGCTCAAGATTGAAAGCTTTACAAACATTTATTTTTTTGTTTCAACATAGAGATACACATTACATAATTGGTCAATGTTTGATCAAGGGGGCTAATATGTGAATTTGTAAGTGTAAGCCAATGAGCTTGTGAGCCTCCATTTTTTTTCACTTAGGGTTTGTGAATCCTTTGGGTGTTGGCGAACGCTCCCAAAACCTCAGTCGTGCCACCTGTCCACCTGTAGCCTCAACAGTAGCCTCAACCAATTTAGTTAGTAACTGTAACTTACTGTTAGTGTTGTACATCTAGTTAGTGCCCTTAGTGGAAATTAGTAACGGAAGGTAGTGGGGTTAACGTAAGTTACTCACTTGGTCTGTATATATAAAAACTCAACTTGTTCCATTGATTTATCATCTGGAAGATAAGAGTTGTTTATCAACTTGGTATCAGAGCGAGGTTGAAAGATCAGAGAGAGTGATTGAGATTAGCAGAGAAAGCGACTGAGATTAGCAGAAAGAAATAGATAGACCGAGAGCAAAGATCGGAGTGAGTCTTGTTAAAGACGTGGTATCAGTGAAGCGCTGCTCCTAAAAACTAGATTACGAGATACCTGTCAGTCTAAGTGATAGAAGTAAGTCAGTACCAAATACTAGAATACGAGCGGCCACAGAGAGCTTAGCATAGTCCTTCAAACACCTTAGTCAAAGATGGCAGATACAACCAGTGTAGCATTCAGGGAGGGGGACAAATTAAAGGGCTCAGCTAATTACTACATATGGGCTCTGAAAATGAGGGTAGTTATGAGAGTAGAGGGTCAGTGGTCCATCACAGAAACTGAGCAGAACCCTACCAACTTTCTAGCCACAATAGAGAGAGAAGTCATGAACAAAACGCAGCTCAAACGGAAGAAAACTCTTGCATGCCAATTAATATTGTTGTCTGTATCTGACGACACCATCGATCTCGTTGCAGAGCACATGGACCCAGCTATTGCGTGGAAGGCGCTCAAAGACCAATTCAACTCCAGCAATCAATCCCAAATACTGACGTTAATGGGACAACTACAGTCCCTCCGCATGCAAGAAGGTAGCTCGATCAAGGACTACATCAAAAAAGCAAGGGAGCTCAAGAATCGATTGAATAGCATGGGTGAGAAGTTATTTGACTGAAACATCAACCAGCTAGCATTGAACAGGCTACCACGATCATTCGAAAGTACAATCCAGACGCTTATCCATCTAGACCCCAACATGACGTTTGATAAATTAAGCGCAAGTCTCCTTTCGGAAGCCCACAGACGTCAGCACCGTAACCAACAAGTCGGCGACGAAGAAGCATTGACTGCAAGCTTCCAAAGACAAGCAAGCTTTCGTGGACGAGGTGGACATTAGCCGATGCACAATCGTGGACCTCCAGGTTGAGGATATTTCGGACCTCAGATTCACCCACGCCCGCCACCAGTGTGTTACAACTGCCAACAACCTGATCATCTCGCTAGACACTGTAAGCTACCTCGTAAGTCTTATATTCATCAGGACTCTGCAAAGAACACAATCTATGCAAATTCAGCTCAGATGTTTAGCTCCCACCTAGACGAATATGATCCATACTATGACAATTCATACTATTGGGGCAACGGCCCATGGTACCTAGATAGTAGTGCCACTGGTCACATAGCAATAGATATTCAGAAATTAGATCACAACCCCTCCTCCTCTGGGATAGAAATCTGTGAGGTCAAGACTGGAGGAGGGGAATCTCATGCGATTCAGAGGACTGGCTCAACCACTGTAAACACACAAGATGGTGCAATAAAGCTAAAAACAGTTAAGTACGTACCTAGCATGAAGAAGAACCTAGTATCTGTAGGTGCTATTGCCGACTCTGGTCACAAGGTTGTATTCTCTAGCGAACAGTGCTGGGTCACTAACAAACATGATTAAGGAGTCGCATCTGGTAGAAGAGATCCAACAAACGGATTGTATTGTT
Organism: Antitrichia curtipendula; assembly: GCA_951230915.1. NCBI lineage: Eukaryota > Viridiplantae > Streptophyta > Bryopsida > Hypnales > Leucodontaceae > Antitrichia > Antitrichia curtipendula. Next base: position 5,711,489 of record OX579634.1, read on the forward strand.
TTCAGAATCAAATAGCAACAATTTCAACTTACTGTAATGATGTCACCACACTTTGGCACCGTCGCATGGTCATCTAAGCTTTCCTAGTCTGTATCACCTGTCACAAACACCACACGTTATTGGATTACCGAAGATCACCTTGATGAGAAAAATTGTCCATGTTGCATGGCCAGACAACAAGACAGAGAACGTTTTCCGAAAGAATCAGGAACTCGAGCAAGAAGACCAGGACAACGCATTCATACTGACCTCATGGGGCCTATGCAATAGACGTTGCTAGGAGGGTCTCGCTATGCGTTAATATTCACAGACGACTTCTCCCGCAAAAGCTGGATCTATTTCTTGAAGTGCAAGAGTGAAACTATATTCAAGTTTCAAGAATTTAAACGCAAAATTGAAGTCGAGACAGGCCATCCAATCCAGGCATTACGATCAGACAGAGGCGGAGAGTATACTTCAACTGACTTCAAAAACTTTTGCATGGAGCACGGAATTCACCAGGAGCTCACTCAAGCTAGCACACCACAGCAAAACGGAGTGTCAGAACGACGTAATTGGACCATCATGGAAAGAGCGAGGAGTATGTCTCATGACTGCAGTCTACCAGCTTACCTCTGGACGGAAGCAACGTCACATGCAACAAACCTGATCAATCAGAGCCCAAAAAGAGCAAACTCAAGCATGACACCCGAAGCAAAATTCTCAGGTACGACCTCAAATATCTCAACCCTAAAAAATTTCGGTTGCATTGCCTATGTCCATGTTCCCAAAGAGAACCGAAAGAAACTGGACAGCAAGACGCATGCATGCTTATTCCTAGGTATAGACAATGAATCAAAGGCCTATCGATTGTATGATAGTTACCGGTGGAAGGTGATTATCAATCGCGATGTAGTGTTCGATGAATCAAAAGTTGGCTTTCAATACCTGAGCCAAGTCGATCTTGGGCATAGTATTTCAGAGCTATTACAAACTAGTCAGCTTGAACCTTAGACAAGGGAAAATACAGAGACTAATTCTTCCCTACTAGAACCAGAACCTGATACTATACCTGATCAGAGATTAAACAGTCTGGAAGCAGAGCCCGTAAGTTCACCATCTCCTTACCATCAAACCGAATTACCCTGTGACAACACAAGCGAGAACAATGAACCACAAAACCACCAAGAGCCTCAACAAACTAGTCCATCTCCAAGCATTAGATGACCGGCCCTAGTGGATCGTAGTGCTGGACCATCTGAACGTCGCTACCCAAGCAAAAATCGAAAACCTTCAATTAAACTCCAAGATTTCTGGACGTTAGTCTCCGAGCTGACAGAAGAAGAACCGATAGATTTTCAAACTGCCTCACAACAAATAGAATGGAAAGAAGCGATTAATAGTGAGATTACATCCATCCTTAAGAATGGCACCTAGGATGTTGTTGATCGACCGCCAAACCGCAAATCCATCTCAGCCAAATGGATATTCAAACTCAAGAAGAACGCCCAAGGAAAGATCAATAAATTCAAAGCCAGGCTCGTAGCCAGAGGTTTCCAACAAAAGGAGGGTGTCGACTACAACGATATATTTGCACCTGTGGTAAAATGGTCCCCATACTTGCCATCTTTGCATTAGCTGCAAAACACAACTGGCCCTTACACCAAATGGATGTGATCACCGCATTTCTAAACGAGACCATAGATGAAGACATCCTTATGGAGATTCCTCCGGGATTTCCCGGATCTGAAGATGGCTCAAAAGTTTGTAGAATCAACCGTGCACTCTACGGACTCAAACAATCGCCAAAAGTCTGGTATGATCACATCACCAAGTGGCTCGAGCAACAAGGACTCGGACAAAGCAACAGTGACCCCAATCTGTACTTCTCTAAACATGATGGCAAGCTCACCATACTGTTACTTTACGTGGATGATTTGATAATCACGGGAGATGATCAGCAAAACATTGTAGATCTAAAGGCTAAACTACAGGAGAAGTTTGAGATGATAGATTTGGGTGAAGCAACCAGTTACCTCGATGTTGAAATTCATCGTCGTCCCAGCGGCATATTTATAAATCAACAGGGCTACATTCAAAAACTCCTCGAGAAATTCTCCTTACAGGATTGCAATCCCACAAGAATACCATTCGATCCTAAAATCCATCTGCAAAAGGAGACAGGAACAGCAAAAGTCGATCCAAATCACTATCGCTCCCTAATAGGAAGCCTCCTCTACCTAGCACACACTCGGTCTGATATCTCCTATGCAGTTAGCTGTGTAAGCAAGTACATGCAGGAGCCTGAAGAAGCCCATTACCAAGCTGCAAAGAAAATCTTACGGTACCTTCAAGGCACGATGGATCACGGAATTTTCTTTTCATCTGACAACACATGTACATTCCACACCTATGCTGATGCCGACTGGGGTAGAGATCTCGACACCAGGCGCTCAACTTCAGGCATTCTACATAAACTAGGTGACTCCAATATACACTGGAGCAGCAAGCTCCAACCCACAGTATCGTTATCAAGTATCGAAGCCGAGTACAGGGTGCTTACAGATGCTACCAAAGACATTATTCATTTTTGAAGGATGCTTCACGAATTAGGAGTCATCCCAGAATCACCCACAACCCTATTGAGCAACAATCAATCGTGCCTAAAACTAGTCAAAAATCCAGTGATGCCGCAAGGACTAAACACATCAAAATCCATCACCATTTTATAAGAGAAGCGGCAAGCGCAGGAGCCATACAGGTTGACTACACACCTACAACAACTCAACTTGCGGATTTCCTTACGAAACCTCTCGCATATAGGAGTTTCGTGGAGAATTGACGCCAAGCAAGAGTCATACCCTACCCATTTGCTAACTCTCAAACCTAATGCGAACCCACTCAGAGGTCTATGCATTGTCTATCCACAAAGCCTTCCGGTTAACCCTATGTTTGAAATCTGGGGCCATGGGATTCTTCCTGGTAGCACGATTATCCCACCAGCTTTCCAGATGAGCCACCAAATCCCTCCAGTAAGTCTCCATACCTGACCCAGCCACAGAGCCACTCCCGAAAACTCTAGAACTCTGGTGGACGTCATAGCTGGACATAGTAGGCTCCGCCTCTTCTTGCAATGTTTCTTCATGCCGCTGGATCAGGTACCATACGTAAACACACATCTCTTGCGTTTTCTTGCAAACTCAACGGATTGCCAATGCGATCAGCCACAACACCAACAGTAAAATCTGCACCTACATCCAAAGTCCAGACCCATGACCCTCTGGATCAGCGATTCTGCTCCAGCTTCTATCAATGACTCCAAAAACATGACCTCAAGACAGATGAGCTTCAAGGCACACTTACCAATGACATGCGATCTTCAGCCTCACGGAGAACACGCACAGCCTCAACTGAACAAAACAATACATGCGCCATTCCTCCTCAGGTTGCATCTCCAAATAATTAGGTTTTTGGAGCGAGGGAGGGTGTTGGCGAACGCTCCCAAGACCTCAGTCATGCCACCTGTCTACCTGTAGCCTCAACAGTAGCCTCAACCAATTTAGTTAGTAACTGTAACTTATTGTTAGTGCTGTACATCTAATTAGTGCCCTTAGTGGAAATTAGTAACGGAAGATAGTGGGGTTAACATAAGTTACTCACTTAGTCTGTATGTATAAAAACTCAACTTGTTCCATTGATTTATCATCTGGAAGATAAGAGTTGTTTATCAACTTTGGGGACCTAAGACTAAAGAATTAGATGTAAGAATCTACAATCCAAATGAACATCAAATGAATATGCTACTATGCGATTTTGTACCAAAAAATTGAACCAATATATTTCCAAAAATTGAGACATAGTCAAAATAGATAGTGTGTGTAAACAAATGCACAATGAAAATAGATGTCCTAGTCGTTTAGGATGTCTCACTATGAAGCATATAAATGTAAAACTGCAATATATCATAACACCATTATAGGGGTGACATTTATAAAGTCTAAAATAGAAAGAGCAACAAAAGTGAGTCATAGAGGCCAAATATAAATCTAATAATAAGTAAAGGTTGTATACGTTACAAGAACTAAATCATGAACAATGCTTTTGAAGTACAACATCTAATTTCCATGCTTGTAGATCTCATTGTGTCAACATCTTTGAAATGACATCTAAATCAAGAATAAAAAAAGTTCTAGTTTGTATATATGTATTGTACAATATGTAATTCAACATAGCACCCGTTAACAACAATGTATTAGAAAGGCAAGAAAATTTCCACATTTGATCAAATCCCTAGCACATGTTGGAAGCAAACCTAAACCTCCGAAACGTGGTTATTAATGGCTGTGTACTAGAAAGACAAGATTTTTTTTGGATTACATGCACAAAGAAAAATGATTGATGTAATCCCAAAGTGAAATGTGATTTACATCTAATTTAAACAACTTTGTTTGTATTAGACGAGGTTGAAAAATAGCCTTGTTATTAATAGTTGACCAATAGTAACAAAAGCCTTGTATGGGCAAACTTCTTTAGAACCTAAAACAAACATAAAGGTCTAGCACTTGATACATAGACCCTAAAAAATGAATCTCTTTCAATCTTAGTCAAGCTTAAAAAAAATGTAGTTTGTGTATATGTATTGTACAATATGTAATTCAACATAGTAGCCATTAGCAGCTGTCCATTGGGAGGACCGAAAAATTGCAGCACTTGACCAAATCCTAGCGTATGGTGCAAGCGAACTTGAATCCCCAAAAGCATGGCCGTTAACGGCTATCCATTAGGAAGACCCAAAAAATTGCAACATTCAACCAATTCCTAGCATATATTGGAAGCCTTTTAATTACATGGTTGTTAATGGCTATGCACTAGGAAGGCCAAGAAATATTAGCATTTGACTAAATCCCTAGCATATGTTGGCAGTAAATAAAAATCCCCAAAAGTGTGGTTGTTAATGATTGCCCACTAGGAAAGCAGAAAAAATGAAAACATTTTACCATATTGTAGCCTATACCATACTTGTATAGTAAGCTTGGCAGTTTGGTGAGAAATGGTTTTAATAGGAACAAAAAATATTTAAGACTTACTCAAGATATATACTTCTTTGGTGTTATTTTTGTTTATAACACTATATTTTCACTTTTATTGTTACAAAATTTTAATAATCACATGCATTTTTAGTATATAGGGTGCAATATGAAAGAAATTTAGGTTTACTTTCAACAACAACATAATTAGAAGTCCTAGTATTTTTTTAACTTTTTGCTTTTAAATTATGTATAATTATGTTCTTTACCTCAATTTCATCAATAATAAAAGAAGGTTGTTTTTCAGAGATTCAAGCATTGCTTTGGAAAATCATTTGACCAAAATATTGCCATCCACTCAGGGCTCAGTTCATCACCAAAATATGGCCTTCAGAGCACGTAAGTAACTGAAGACCTTTACTGCAAATCATCCATCCACAACAAATCATCCATTCGTGCATCTATTCTTCGGCAGGAGGGCAACATGGAGTACTATATCATCCGGTACCATTCGTTCGGTCGTCTCTCTCATCTCTTCCACCACAGTCAGGATCCCCTTTCACACTGGCAGTAACTTCAGGCGACGTCGAGTTCCAGCATTGACTGCAACAGTGACAGTGAGGACGGTGAGGCGGGTGAGCAAGCCGCGGATTCAAGTATCCTCCGTCCTCGCAACGTCTCTCGATTCCTCCGTTGTCAAATTTAAACTCATCCGTCAATCAATGCAGTCGTGCATCATCATTGTCTTTTTTTTTATATCTGTCTTCCTTTCCTGCATCCTGTCGGAGCATTCGGAGTTTTGGTATTCAAATCTTTCAGAGACGGATCGCTAGCTCATACCGCTGATTGACTGGCTGCCGGATTTGGTAGGTTGCTGCATTTGATTCTGCTCGTGGAGGACGATTTTGTGTAGTTCTAGTTCGAGGCGCCGGGGTTGCGGGAGACGGTGATGCAGGGGAGTGACAGGCGATTTTAGGGTTTGGAGACTGAACAAGGAGGTGTGAGAAGGTGTGAGGAGGTTGGTGCATCATGATGATGCACGATGCTGGCATCGAGGCCAAGGAAGCGGCCGTCCGAGAGGTGGCGAAGTTGCTGCCTCTACCGGATTCGTTGACGACTGTCAACAGCATCAGATCTGATTACGCTTTGCGGCAGCAGGTACTAGGGAGCTACCTGTGACTATTGGCAATGCTAGTCGGGTGATGTTTTTTGTTTTTGAAAGCTCGATGTTGAGGAACGTGGTTTCAGGAATTGAGTCCCTTGGGCAAGGGACTGTTTGATTGCCCTTCCTTTTCCTTGGAATACTCTTTATTATCCACGTTTCTGTGTCGCTAAACCTAGAAAATTGGTGAGCTTAAACTGTGTGGAAAAAGAGAGCAATGCAATGGCAGAAGCCAGTCTGCGTAGAGAATCGCATAACGATCTACTAGGAATCTAATTTTATCAGAATAGCTTTCCGCGGAGCTGGATGGTATTGAGCGCTAGGTCACCTACATTGTCTTCAAGGCTATCACAGCTGAAATGTCGGAATCAAACAGGGTAATTTGTACAATGAGTATCGTACTACAATAGGTTCAATCAGAAGTTATGGAGCTAGATGTTTGATTATCTAATGATCTATCATCCTGAACGCGAAAAATGTCGAGCAGTGTTCACGATGATCTTCTTAATTTATGTGGCATTGCTGATTAATACTTTGTCTTATTGCAGCACAACGATGCGCAACTCAGCAGCAGTGTCATGTCACAGGTTAGTCTAAACTTCGGTCAAAAATAAGTTTCAACTCTTGCAAGTGCCATAAGTAATCCTGCTCGTTTCAACCAGCTTTTGATTGAGACTATTTCATTACATAACTCTCAGGACCTCAGGAGCTGACGATCACATAGTATCAGCTCCTCCGTTTCTTAGTAGCTACTTCTCCATTCTTGGTCTTTTGGGTATTAAAGGACCTAATGCAACAGGTAGAGCAAGCCAGGACTGGGATTGATGCGCTTGCTGACTCGCAGCAAAAAATTGGAGGTCTTCGTGAAAATTTTGAACTCATTGACAGGTGCGTTGAGTTAGAAATGTTTATCAGTGATTTTCATAAGAGACTTGCCTGCCGTACTACATTTGGTGGTGGGGAAACTGGAAAAGAGGTTGGGTCCAATTTTATGCCAAGTATTTTGTGAAGTGCAGCAATCTATTTCGCCGATTTTCTGGACTGAATTTCCATATGCTCCTGGTCTCTTATTGATATCACTTATCTCTTATCATTTTCCAAGGACTTTCATGTGTCGGACCTATCATGTCACCTTCAGTTCTTAGTTGGAAGACTTAGTTGTAGAAATTATCAACAAGATAGAGCTGCTGGTTAACCATCAGGAACGTGCCGTTCAGGTTATGTCGTGAGTGTCAGACGCTGATTGAGCACCACGATCAAATAAAGCTTCTTAGTAATGCACGTAACAATTTGAATACAACCTTGAAGGTGCCAAATATTCTCGGAACCCATGTTTTGCACATACAATGCTGTATTTCACTGATTATTTTTCAGTACCGTATTGTCAGATGTAGTGTTTTTCCCTGAAATCGTGATCTTGTGACTTTGTCACATTAATACAGGATGTTGAAGGCATGATGTCTATATCTACAGAAGCTGCAGAAGCAAGAGCTTCACTTTCAGATGAACGAGAGTTGTTAAGGACTTTTGAGGTAAACGATTGGATTGAACGCTTGCTCATGAAGAGTCAAATTGTAAACAGGACTCATTTGAATTTATTTATTTGCTTAGATGACGAGTTTATGGATTCGAAATGTGAGGGAGGCTGGTAACATAGTGGGCTTACGCTCCGGGTTTTTTTTCGCTGCAGGCATTAACAGCACTTGAGCAGAAAAGACGATTTGCACTAGCTACAGTGTCAACACGAAGAGAAGAAGCCGGCAAATTAACGTGAGTGAGCTTAGACTCTACGCGTGTGCGTGCATCCTGTAGACCAAAGGCTCGAGTAATAGTCTCTTTGACAAGCTTAACCTAAAACTAATGCAACATTGATCTATCTCTCTTATTGCAGGGAGTATTTTGAAGATGTTAGCAACACTCGAGCAAAGTTTGAGCAGACTCTCTGGGACCATGTCGGCAATTTTTTTCAGCTTGCGAGAGATAGGTACATGCTATCTTCTATATTTTTTATGTTTATTTAATTTTTTTATGGATAGAGACTTTACCCTGCTTGATTTTTTAACACTTGGCACTTGACATTTTATATTGGTCGACAACCACTTGACAAATACTGTTTTTTATGTGCAGTCCTCAGACTCTGGTGCGTGCACTAAGGTATGATGCCGAAAGCAGCGTTGTATTTCGTATTGTGTTTAATCTATGAAATCATTTTTATATTATTTCATTAACTTTATCTGTCTCATAAGTATCTGTCTTCGTTGATTTATGCATAATTTGGGCTTTCAATGCAAATAAATAATTCTTTCCAGTTTAGTACCGGTATATGTTATTTGTTGTGACTCTGGTAATTAGGCATTCGCAAAAGAATGAAGATAGATAGATGGATGCCGTGTTTAAAGAAAAAATCATGGTTACCTCTTTTTCAGGGTAGTGGAGATGCAGGAGATTCTAGACCAGCAGCAAGCTGAGGAAGCAGCCGAAGCAGAAGGTGCTGGACCGATGTCGAACCTCCCAGCCCCTCGAGCTATCCGCAAGTAAGAAAAAATACCTCCTTGACTTCGTGTCTGATGTGCCCCTGCGGGCTGATCGTTTCCACTGCAATTTCCTCACACATCGTTTTGTGTTCAGGTCACAGAATCTCTCTCAGCCTCCTGAGGAACAAAGCAAGCCCAAAGTTGGTGGGTTAGCATACAAGGATCGTTGCTACGAAGAGATTAGAAAGTCAATTGAGACTAGATTCGATGTCTTGTTAAATACGGTGGGAGAAAATTCTTACTTCTTGAATTTCTTCCATTTGCAGTCAGTGTTGTATTTTATTTTCATCTTCTCGTTGAATGATTGTCGTTCTACGGTTGATCCTTCTATTTCGCTTTAGTTATCAGGGTTCTAGTCTTTTGACGTTCTCTTCTTGATTGTGACTGCCTCCTTATCATAGTCGTCCATGGTTCTGCAGCTTGTTTCGCAAGATCTGAAAGTAGCTTTGGAAGAAGCCAATGCGGTGAGTTTTTCTTACATTGCGGAGTCATTTCAAGTCTAGGTGTGACAGTGTATCGAGTTTGCATTAGGCATATCTAGAAGCAATATTCTTATTCACGTAGGTGGTAAATCGTGCTCAGTGCTTCAGGTCATGACACCGAAGAATGCAATTTTTTCTGACCTACTGTAGTTGCAAGGTCCATTAAGAAGACGATCATAGAGATACTTAAACTAAGACTATACCTATAACTCACAAATTACCTGATATTTTATGATATTTTCTTCTTATTTCCTGCTTATGACCCTATTGATAGGACAATGAGCTGCTTGATATGTCAATAAACTGAGCCTGTTTCTTTCTCTATCGATTGGTGCCGAACGCTGACTTGGTGAAAGCTTACATTCCACGTTCTAGAAAGATCAAACCCTAAACCGCATTGATAAAGCAAGAATCCGATAGAGGTTGTGTTTCTACCTAAATAATATCGGCTTCATACTCATAAATGAACTATGGTTATGTGGAAAGTGATAACTAGTCCAAGAAGTACGTATTCACGGTAAGAATTTTGCTTGCTGCTTTGAAATAGTATTCTGATGCTGGCCCGAGTCACTCGGTTGCAGATTGCTCTCGAGCTCCCTGACATCTTTGACTATGTGGCTCCATGTTTTCCTTTGAGGTAATCATTTGTCGACAATGTGCTATGAAAAAATCATTATTTGCCTTCCCTGCATGTTTTGCTTAGTGCGAAGTCCCTCGCAATTCACTTTGGAATAATTTGGGTTCTTACAATTGGGGGGATACCTGCAGGTATGAGATATTCAAGTACTGCGTGCATTTGTACACAGAGCGTTTTCTTCAAATGTTACGAAGACTTGGTGACAGAGCTAGTGAATTATCCAACCTTGAAATATTAAAGGTGACGGATTCTAAACCATTTGATAATAAAGGTGACGACATATTGAATTGGACGGCTTCAAAATTCTTCGGTGTTAGAGGTGGCGAAATATTAAAGGGGATGAATTTTAAATCCTTTTATATTGAAATAATGAATTCTTAAAGGTGACGAATACCAGGAGCAGAATTTATTGTCTTAATCATACCTATTTTTACTAACATTGCGTCAGATCAGATTTTACTAACTTTGGGAATGTCCTATTCGAAACAGGTCACAGGGTGGGTCGTAAACTTTCAAGAGCAATTAATTCAGCTCGGTATCGATGAAGGGTTGGCAGCACAGTGTGCTGAAAGTGGAGCTATGGATCCACTCATGGATGCTTATGTGGACAGAATGCAGTCGTCTATGCGGGTATGATCTTCATGATACAGGCAGCATGGTGCTGGACGAGTGCATCCGTAGTTATCATATAGGTTCCGTCTTGAGCATCTTCCAAAAAGTACTTATCTTATTACTTCCATAATTGTGCAGAAATGGTATACAAATATTCTGGAAGCAGACAGGACAAATCCCCCGAAGAGAAGCGATGACGGGAGACTGTACACTCCAGCAGGTGTAGACCTGTTTCGTATTCTCACAGAGCAGGTCCAAGTCGTGCAAGAAAATAGCACTGACGTCATGCTTTATCGAATCGCTCTGGCTGTCATTCAGGTTTGTTGTTCCTTCATACATAGACACCAGAAATCCGACGTTTATAACCTTTCATCCCTGTGTAAGACTGAACTTGAGCTCTTAAGGAGTAACTGTAAGAATTTCTGTCTAATGGTTGAGATTGTTTGCAGATTATGAATGAGTTCCAGGCTGCACAGCGGAAGCGGCTTGAAGAACCAGCAGCTGATATTGGGTTGGAGCCCTTCTGTGCTATGGTACACCTCCTTGCTCCTTTCGTCACTGACGGCTGGTAATTCCCTCAAGTTAGTAGCAGATACTATAATTGAATAGAGTATGATTGCTAGACCTACTACAGTTTCAGCACAGAATGATGCTGTGTCTAACTTCCTGCTTTCATCTGACGTTGATGTTTATGTAGGTGAACAGCAATTATAAGTGCCATGAATTGGCATTAGAGCTCAGCAACAGTGTCATGGAAGCTCTTACTCCTTACTATGCTGAGCAGGTCAGAGCAGGCTACTTCTGACTAATTTACCCGGCTCAATGATGGATGTGCTTATCGTAGCTTAATGAGTTCTTTGGCTCAATGCTACTACGTGGGGTTGCTAATGTCAATGGTTGTCGGTAATGCAGGTTAATTTTGAGGATACATGTAAGGGATTTCTCGAGGTTGGAAAGGTAAGACCAGTAAGGATTTTGGATCGTTGTTATATGCTTTCCTTTGTATTTTATTGTATTGTACTCTTCAGAACCGAAGCTTTTATGCTGGCTCTATAATTGTCTATCACGACACTTTTCAAAGCAAGACCCACTTACCACAAATTCCATTGATGCCTGCAGGAGGCCTTGTCGCAGGCTGTGGAAGTGATTTTTGAGGATCCTGGTGTGAAAGAACTGATTGCAAAACTCTACCAGAAAGGTGTCATCTGAATGCACTGCAAACCCTTATCTCAAGTGATTGTGAATTTTTTTTGGCTCTATTTTCATGATAGCTTGGTGCGAGGATTAAACAGCTCCCAGTCAAATTTAGTTGTGTAAGATTTCGTGTTCAGTTGCTAATGCATTACACTTGACCATTTTTCAAATTTCATTCTGGATGAGTGCATCTTGAATTTATAAATTCTTCAAATTGGAGGTTTAAATCCTACTTTTCTTGAGTGGTATGGAGCTACATCTTGAGTCTTTCTATTTACTCATTGTGGTATGGTCATACAGATTGGTACGAAGGTTTGGTGACAGAGTATCTTGTGGCGACCTTTACTGACTATTTTGGAGACGTCAAGTTGTGAGTCACCATCTCTTGATGGAGCATATTTGGGTTTCATGAAAATTAGAGCAAGTTATTGGTACCAAGCTGAAGTTCATGTTGTTTTCTGTATAGTTCAGTGCTCTTTTTTAGGACTTCTGAAAGAAAGAAAGCTCTGCTTTGGTTCTTGTTGCAGGTACGTGGAAGAGAGATCTTACAAACGATTTGCCGAGGCTTGCCTTGAAACCACTATTGTGCTGTACGTTGATCGGCTCCTTACCCAGGTTTGCAATCAGCATAATCTCTACAATTTGAATTCATGGGTGTTACTGGTGTTATCACTGATTCTTTCGTTCGAACAATGCAACGAAATAGGTCAAAATCTGATGATTCTTGTAAGTATGTGCAATGTTATTAATGCTCATTAGAATAACTTAAAAGAACTTGCTTTGCCTACCTGCAGAAAGGACACATCAAAGAGGAAACTTTGAAGAGGCTTGAGGTAGATGAAGAAGTACTTGGCGAGTTTTTCCGGGAGATAATTACGCCTGCTGTAAGTACTGATTTCTTCTAATAAACGGATTCCTGATTTTCTTGCATGACTTGATGCGCATAAGTTTTGCTTGCTGCCTAGTAAAAAATTTCATAGTTTTATACTAATTCATGACTGGTGGTTTTGTCGCAAAACAGAAGGTGGATAAGCGCATTCTTCCCCTAGCTGAGCTTCGGGACCTTGCATCGGCAGAAAGCGTAGATGCCTTCACCGAGGCATACTTAAAGCTTTTGGAGAATCACCCTGATTGCCCTGTAAGAAAATGCTCGCTCTTGTCTTTTAAGATATTCAGATAGTCCCACATGATTTCTGTACTGCTGCCTTTCTGCAAGTTGCTTGTTCTGCACCAAAAGATTTATTTTTCAAATATACTTACGTTGAGAGCTGATTTTTGCTGTTCAAATTCTGCAGCCGGAAGTGGTTGAGAAGCTTGTTGCATTACGAGACGACATTCCTAAGAAAGATGCCAAAGAAGTAAACCATCTTTACCATATAACTCGAATCTTGTTTCAAATGCCTTCGAATTCTTATGTTTAGTTCTATCTCGAGGGTGTCAAAGATTTCCGGCTTTGGGGATCCAGGGTAAATGAGTTGTACTTCGTTTGCGAGCAGGTCGTCCAAGAATGCAAAGCCATCTATGCTGAGAAGTTAAAGCACGGGGAGCTTCCAAAGCCTGGCCTTGTGTTCAGCAGACTCACTTGTCTCCCAAAAGCCAGGCTAGGAAAGAAGTGAGCGGGGAATGTGAGCTACATTTATTTCATTGACGCTTCTAGGGATTATTCTTTCACTTCACATGCATGAGGTCAATGTAGAACCTTGTCGACTTGATCAATGCCGTCTTTGGCTAGCTGTATCTCTCAAACGACGGGTAAGGTTACTTGTTCGGCTGAGCGATTTATCATCATGAATCAGAAGCATGTAGTATAGAAATCTAGTTGAAGGTGGTACCAATTGGCTCAGGAGGATGGATTTGCGAATCCCTTCAATGTATGTAATTGCAGAGAAATTTCTCTTGTTTGTAATGACACTTACAGATAGCCTTGTTTGTGCTCAGCCTGATGTGGCCACCTGCCGCTATTCGGAAGTCCAGTTTTACCAGACATTAGTCATCGGTTCAATCAGTGTTACAAGGTTTGTGTCGATTTGAAGCTATCTCTATTGCTCTTCAAGAGTTTAACCTCTTAACGCCTGAGTCCTTTCTTGAATTTTTGCATATCTTGATAAATATATATTATTTATCTCAATTTTAGCAAGTTCATCATATAAATAGTGTGGTTTCAAAAAGTCAAAGCATTGGCTTGGATGAATGAGAAGTTTTGTGGTTAGAAAAGTCTTTGGAATCTCTTTGGTCATTGTCCAAAATTTGGAATTTGGATTGGTAAGGGGTTAAGTTTGTTTCAATTGCATTATAGGGCTTTGAGATGGAGTAGCTTATTTTATGCAAAGAATTGTGAAAATTGCTTGACTTGGCACAATGTATTGTAGTCAACTTTAAAATCTTGTCCTTTTTATGCCTAAAATTGAGATCACACGTAGATGATTTTTTATTTTAATTTTATTCAGAGATGAACATGTATCTTCAATTGGTCCATAACATTATTCATCAATGAAGTTCAAGTGTCATTTGTATTTATGCAATCAATGATAGTTTAATTTGAAGTAGTTTTCTTTATTTGTGTGATTGTATGGCCCAACTAGTCTTCATCTCCTCTTGCCATTGTTGGTCTTCTCTTTTTTAACTTCTTAGTTGTGTCAACTTCTTAACCTTTTAACACCAAAAGAGGTCAATAGTGGCCTACAAAAAAATTCTACAAATAGTAGGCTTTGGGATTTAATGTTGTGGCCCATTCCAGTAAAGTTGTCCATCTCAATGAAAGATTGTCAGATGAACAGCTCCCTTCCTTTCACTGAAAGCCACATCCACCTTTATTAGTTCATGCCATTAGCATTCTAATCAATTATTGAAGCTCAATTTATAATAACCATTTTTCTTAGTCCGTTTAACATCCAAGTATATTATATGTAGATTGTTTTGTATTGTAAAGTGTAGGCCAATTGTTGTCGTTAAAAGGTTAATGTGAGTTTCTCCAATGGCTTGACTTGTTGGTTGAACATTAGATAATAGGAAAAAAAATTCTCCCCTAGCTACACTAAAAAATATATTTAGTGTTAGCAACACTATTTACGAACCATGACACTAAATATCATTAAGCCTACTAAAGTAAGTAACATTAAATGTAATTTCTAACACTAAATATACTCTATGATAAATCTGAAATCTGAAAACTGAAATCTGAGTAGGTGAAGGCGGCTCATTCAAGTCTAACAGTTCACTAATTACTCCAAAATTCAGATTTAGTGTTGGTTGGGTTAGGTTGGTAATTACACTAAATGCAATCCAACACTAAATATAGTTTTTAGTGTAGTATGAATTGTGGTAAACATCCGATGATACTAAATAATGTTATATAATACAAATTTCATTATTTTTTTGTAAAGATTTGAATATTATGTGAACTTTTGAAGAAAATATGTAGAAAATTGTATTAAATATATTATAAGTCTAAAAAATGTGAAGATTCAACATTGGTGAAAATTATAGTATAGAAAATCATTGTGTAAACCAAATATACTTGTCAAATCTACATTTAAAAACATAATTATCGATATAGGCTTTTTACTTCAAATTGTAATAAAATATTCATTTTTAGGAAGTTTTTGAAGTTTTAAGGGAAAGCTTGGAGGAAGCATTCTTTTTTAGATTTGCTTAAAACAAAAATTAATTGTAAGAACAAAAATTCATTCTTAGAAAGTGATTTGTAGGCTCGGTGTGATGAAAAATATGAAGAGTTGACTTGAGCACTACAACTAAAGAGACTATTTTAAAACATTTTTCATCCATGTTGTTGAATATTGAGTGTTAGGTTTTAAAACATTTTTCATCTAGGTAGTTTTACTCTTTAGTGTTCCCCCCTCCTATTACTTTTTTTGTCAATTAGATGCCTATTGAAGTGTCACCAATATGACCTCAAATTGTTTGTTTTAAATGGATCCTACTTTGCAAATGGCACTCCATGCGTGGTTGTAAAGTACTAAGCTTTTAGTGAATGGTTTGGGGCCTTTCTCAAGGCACTTCAAATATGCACATATTGATCACTTTGAAGTTAACTTTCTTCCAAACTAGAATTTGAAAATTCACAAAAATACAAGAATTCCCTGAGTTTTTTGTTTTTTTTGTGAAATCTTACCAATTTCTATTTCTCTACAAGGCAAAAATAACACCTACTTGTGATTTTGACTCCATCTCTACATACTAGCTTAAATGAAAAAGAATGGATATACTTACCTTATTTAGTTGAATATGGAGTGCTAGATTGTTGACCTAGCTGCATTAAAGACACCCTTAGAGCATGTTTCTATTGGGGGGCTAGAGGGGTCTAGGCTTGGACCTCGAGCTCTACAAAAGTTGAAAACATTCTTGAACCTTTTGGACCTTGGACCAATGCTTGTTTTAAAAACTATATGTCATATCAAGATGTTAGAGAGTTTTTTCTCCTCTATGTCCATAGTCAACTTGGATGGGCCTCCAGTTTCAGTTACCAATGGAAACGGGCTTTTAGTACTTCCCAAACTTTAGGATATATAACTTTTGTCTTGAAGGCTATACCAATATGCCATCTCTTTATAACTCTCATTCTAGCATTCTTTGGAAGAAATCCCATTTTTGACTATAGGTATAACTCCATATACTTTCTTAATAATAGAGCTAAAGTTTACAACATGTTTTCGACCTAGGCCTCATTTTCACAAGATAGGGTGACCTATTTTCATGAATGAGGGGAATATGATGTCGACCAATGTCTTCATTATTGTGTGAAGAATGACCTATAGTTGACACCTAATGCAATTGTTAAGACCAATTTTTAGTTTTGTGCTTCTTAGAAACAAGTTTGCCTATACATCAAGAATACATGTTGGATTGCAATCTATTCTTCTTTAAGCTTAAGCAAATTTGGTTGTTGAAAGAGACGTGTAGAAGTTAATGTTATTGGCACTTATTGAGCAACATAAGGTATATAACCTCTTTTCGACAAAGGACCTCATTTGTGGAAGATAGAGCAATCTATATCCATGAAAGAAAAGAATATAATGTCGAGCAGGGCCTTCATTATTGTGTAGTGAATAATACACAATTGACATCTAATGAAGCTGCTAAGACTAGTTTTTAGTTTTGTGCTTCTTGGAAATAGGTTTGCCTATACATTGAGAACAAGTTGGATTGCAATCTACTCTTTCTTAATTTCTACTAATTCCAAACTTGATGGAAAATTAAGAAAAGATAGTGCAATCTTCATTATTTCAATATTCCTTGATTGGGAGAAATTATCCCCAACCAAAGCTCAATCAGACACATGCTAAAACAGATAATATTGTTGGAAATACGTCATGTACCTTAGAGCTCATTTAGTCAATCATGCCTTCCATACACTAATGCCATATTTAACTACTTTTGGACTTTGCAAAGTCCAAAATTGTAAAGGGACATCTAAGACAATTGTAAACTTTGACTTCTATAGATTTTATGAATCTAGAAATGATATAGATTTTGGACTAGGTGGTTTGAAAAATGTACAACAGGTTTAGATTTTAGATATCTATGACATCGGGAGATCTCCCGATGGACAAAGTCCAAAATTCCCTTAAAAGTCCCAAAGTAGTTAAATATGACATACTATCTCCAGAAGTGTCATTATTTAGGTGTGTTCTAGGCTTATCAGTATGCCATCAAAATTTAATTGCTACTGCAGTGAGGTATTTTTAGATAGACTATTTGGGCCAATTGAAAGCTCAGTCTAACATTTTCATTATTGGTAATGTTCACTGCCCTAAGATTTCTTTCAATCAGTTTGTACAAGAATTTTCCATGAAGAACAACTATAAATGATGTAAATGCATGACATTCATTCAATAGACTTTCAATTAAGAGAATAATTTTACTTCTATGTCCATACACATGATTAGAGGTCTTGGTATGCCTAAAGTAACTATACAACCTATTTCTGACAAATATTAGGTCGATTTTATCATACATCTGATCAAGCAATGGTGGTGGTGGATAATTTTTTCCAGTCAAGGGATATAGAAATAATGAAGATTGCACTATTTTTTCCTAATTTTTCATCAAGTTTGGAATCAGTAGAAATTAAGGAAAAGAGTAGATTGCAATCCAACTTGTTCTCAATGTATAGGCAAACCTATTTATAAGAAGCACAAAAATAAAAATTGGTCTTAGCAACTTCATTAGGTGTCAATGGTGTGTTATTCGTCACACAATAAATTAGGCCTTCTTAGACATCATATTCCCCTCTTTCATGAATATAGATTATCCTGTCTTCCGCAAATGGGGCCCTCTGTCGGAAACATGTCATATACCTTATATTGCTCAATAAGTGACAATAACATTAACCTCTAAACATCTCTTTATCCAAAAAAATTTGCTTAAGCTTAGAATAATTTAATGCACATTTATGTCATTTTTATTCCTTTTTTTTTGTTGCAAAAACACTTGTCCCTTTTTGTTGTCCCCTTGGCCTTGGATAGGTAGTTTATCTGCTCATAACTTTTGCATTGTATGTCCATTTTTTATGAATTTTGAAATGAAGGTACATGTGATAGTTACAAACATTGAATAATTTTTTTACTTAAGAAAAAAAAATTTAATATTTTTAAACTGCCCCCAATTGGATGTCTACCTTGGCTATT
This sequence comes from Antitrichia curtipendula, assembly GCA_951230915.1. NCBI lineage: Eukaryota > Viridiplantae > Streptophyta > Bryopsida > Hypnales > Leucodontaceae > Antitrichia > Antitrichia curtipendula. The sequence goes on from OX579634.1 coordinate 5,729,763, forward strand.
TGGGTGGGGGTTTAGTACTATTTCCACTCCAAAAATGCAAATTTGAAGGTGAAAATTGGAATACAAAGAGTTCTTTTGAAGTTACACCAGCCTACAAAAGATTTAAAAAAAATAGTAAGTGTCCACCTTTCACATGTGCTCAAAGTGCACTACTTTTGTGCATGTACAAAGAAAATACAATTTTTCCCCCCAAAGATGCAAATGGTTGAGAAGAAACATCTTTAAGTTAGGAAAAATGAATTTTTAGGGGTGGTGGTGGTGCCTGAATTTAATTTGAACTAGTAAAAATAAAAAGTTCAACAAACTCCTTTTCTACTATTTTTTGCTCCTAGTGGCTTATGTATTACCATATAGCAGTCTATGGTATTGCATAGTGCTACATAGTATTGAATTGACGTTTTGGATGTGCATGCATCCTAAATCAACAATTTAGATCTATAGAGGGGATGTTGATACATATTACTAGTAGTACTACATATAATTGTCAATCCTATAGCCAAAAAATGCATTTTTGAGCCAAAAATGTGAAGTGTTTCTTGCATCACAGTTAACAAGGATTGCGATTGAAAAGAGGCTAGTATTCTAGCTATGGATTGTCAACAAATTTGGTGACGTATTGAAGTCTAAGTATTACTCAAAGTGACTTTCTGAAGCCTAATGTGGGACCCTAAATTAACAGACTCTTTATATATGCCAAGTAAGGAGTTTACTTTGTTTTTTCTTTAAACTTGGACAAAATCTATTAACTTCATGATTTGAAATATTTGCATGGGATTATTAGGATGGATGCTAATCATTCTAATCTACATTTGAGGTATTAATTCATATCAGTCCAATAAATATTACAAAAATTATAAGCTTTTCTCAATTTCAATGTCAATCATGGCATTTAAAGATTTATTCTAAAATATTTTTATTAATTTTATTTAATTGTGTAAATTCATACCTACTCAAAAATATTTGAACCATCTAATTCCAAATAATATGATGAATTTATAGAGAGTTTTATTTTGATGACAATAAAAGTAGAAAAAACTTATAGCATTATAAGAAGTTTCAGCCTTGAAGAAGGCCGTCAATTCCCCAACATTGGAGAATGCTACTTAAAATAACAGAATTTTTAAAATAAATTATTATATATATTTTTTAACTCAATTTTGAAATTTTGAAATTTTGAAATTAAAAAAAATGGATATGTATTGTTTTTAAAAACATCTTCACCATCAACATTTATTAATGATTCTCAATTTCTTGTAATAGTTATTGGTAGTTTAGTTTTTTCTATCATTTAGTACCACCTTCCACTTTATAATTTTCTTAAAGATGAAAATGAAAGTCCTTTTGGTTAAATTTTTCTTACATATACTCTCAGCTCATTTTTCAACATACATGTAGGCTAAATTGCATAAATTTTGGACATACATGATTTTTTTTAAATGTTGAAAGACTAAATTTCACCTATAGGAAGGGCTAGAAAAAAATATTCTTTGAAGTTTAGGCACATTGCCCTTGCAATTTGGGGAGATTTTTACTCTAAAATTTTGGGAGGATGTGCTTGAATAAGTTAACTAGAGGATCCTAAGGCTAGATACAATAGTAAATGAATATAGATCACAATTTTAGCCTTGCTTTGGATACGAGTATTTTGAAGTAGTTTTCAAACTCAAAATCCTTAGCTACAATAATTTAGAGGTTAATTAAAATTTATAATAAAATATTACTTAACCTCTAAAGGACCACAAATTCAAATTTTGAACAACAATAGAATAGAAACACATTGTAAGCATACATAAATGTGTTCTTCATCCATCATTATTTTTTGAAGAATTGAGCGTTAGTTCTTTAACATTTATATGGTATAGATTGTAAAGACTTTTATTTGGAAATATTGTATTATTCTATAGGTATTGGTAGGTTTGGCGTCAAAAAATAACATTTTCAATTCAAAAAAAGACCCTTAAAAATACTTAGATGAAAAAAATGACTATCATCAAAACTCAAAAAAATTTAATTTATAAAAAAATTCTTGTAAAAAATCATAAATATTCTATCTACAAAAAAAATTTAGAAGAAATTTTCAATATCTGTCTTCAAATTTTTATTGAAAAATATTGGTTTATGAATTTGTTGATAAAATCATATGAATGTGATCTATGAGTTAACTTTTACAACTATTGTTTGAAAGACATAATCAAAATATTGTTATAAATTTTATTTAATAATAGATCTCTACAATTCAAAAATCTAGACTACTTCCTCTTTATTATTACCTAATTTCCTAGTTCATAGCATTTTATACCCCCCTACAATTACTTAGAATTCTAAAAGAGGGGCAATTTCTAGCACCTTTACTTTATTATAAGAAAAAAGAAGTAAAGGAATAATACAAACTTAAAGATTAAAGACAAAAATACAATATATGAACAATGAATACAACATTCACTTAACAAAATTTGAGTTTTTTTTTTCCTACAACACATGAGAATCTTCAAATCTTGAACCGAAATAAATAAGAAAAGGGCCACAAAACATAACAAAGACAAAAACAACATACATAAACTTGAAACTAGACAATAATAACATTCACATCCAAGAGAATATGAACAACAAAATGAGGTGCCCACTACACACCCATCAACATGGTGATACACCATGCAAATAAGTCAAAATGCATAAAGCCAAAAAATCATGGAAAGGCAAACCTAAACTAAAAATGTTCAAAGCATGTACAATGCACCAACAATAATAAAATCAAAGTGTTTGAAGCCTAAAATGTATTCATAATGCAATTACAAGTATATAAAGTAAATGTCTACCTTAATCATATTGTATGCACTACATAGAAATCTATAGAATAAAAAATGCCTCAAGCTAAGAAGCAAAACCACGTTGTAAACCCTCTCATGTACAAATTGTAGTGGTCACACATAGCAATGACAAGTTGCGCCAATCTTCACCCTTTGCTATGGAAACCTCACAAAGCTGCCAACCACGGAGATCCTCCAATTTTCCACCACTAAGATTTGACAAGGGAGTAGTACATAGAAGATCCAAAAGTGATACCCAAAGCTAATATAATTTGGAAAAATCCCTAAATCCTAAAATGAAACCCTAAGGTAAGAAAAATTGACTAAAAATAGCAACAACAGATCCTAAACTGGAACATGTGAATTCAACAAGAGAAATTCACCGTAAATTCTAAGCCTTCAAAGTGACAACATGCATAGACACCACATTTAAACTACTTTGGGAGAAACAAGATTCAAAATATGCAAGTGAAGTGCCCAATGTTAAGAATCCAAAGTATTTGCAACAGTATAGAGAAGAGGTGACAAGACTACAAAGCCTTGTATGGACATAAAATATCCATTTCATTGAACCATTACACGATATTTCATCCAATCAAATAACTCAATAGTCCTAAAAGTAGACCCTAGTACCTACAATAAATTCCTAGGATCCAAATCTTTGAAGGTATCTTAGAAAAAAATTACAAATATAAAGAATTATTTATATATGTATCTTATATATAATTGTATGTACATTAATTTATACTTTGTATATTACCTCAAATTCTATTATATTTCTTCAATATCGTGAATAAATACTTCCCTATATTATGCCGCATGTTGTTTGATAAATAATCTAAGTAATTCCTCTGGAAATTGTTGTCCAATTCTTGTTGTACTTTTGTAATCCTGTTTATAGTGCATCCGTTTGTTCAAGCTTCAATTTATTATAGACTTTAATCAAGATTGGGAGAACTTAGCATATGCTATTTTGGCGAGTTGTTCAAAATAGTCATTGTAAATGTAGGGGATCTCTCCACCTCTAATATTAGCAAAGAATCAAAAGAGTGAAGTGTGCCCAAAAGTGTTGATCCTCTCCACCTCTATTTTTGATGAGAGTAGTTTAAGCCAAAATTGTCCATAATACTTTGTAAGCCATATCTTCCATCTATGAACATACGTTTGTATTGTGTAATATTGAAAAAGAAATAAACTTGCATGAGAGACAAATTACTTTCTAAGATTATGCATATACACAATCCTAATTGAATATGGGACAAAATTAAATTTTTAGGTAATTTTTAGACATCATGGGTAGATGTGCTATGGGGAGATGTCCCATTCACTTCTTTGAAATTATTGGATAATGTATTTACACATAAGATATTCTTATATAAATTAATATTTTAGTGATATTTGAATATTCGACTATAAGAATTAAGAAAGTGTGTAATGGAGACAAAAAAATTAAATTCTAGGTTAATATTATGAAGATCTCTCCGTTCATTTCATTGTATATATATTAACCCCTAAAGGACCAAACACCATTTTTTGACAACATAGCGTTTTGGGGCAGCTCACCACAAATGGAATTTTTATTTTTTTTCTTTGAAATTTTCACACAAGATGTGCCCGAGGAGTAGCTTTAGGGCCCAACAATTTTCATAACTTTTGACCACATGGTTAAAAAGTTATGGTATGATATGTAGTTTTCATTGTTCGGCGGGCAGCCCGGGCAACAAAAAAAACTTCTTTAAAAATCATTTTCTAGAGAAATAAAAATTTGAAATTGGTTCTCTAGATTTATGTGCACAAGGAAAGCTTTGAATCATTCCACTTTGATTTATGAGATGAAAGTTATGAGGAATTTTAGTTGTGGGTAGTTTGCGGGTAGTTATGGGATCTTTACTCTAAAATAAACTTTGAAGTCCTTTATTTAACTCAATTTTCAATATTTTTGGAAAAAATATAAACACAAGGTGTAGATTGTTTATTACAACATTACAATCGTTTGGATTGGCATTTTTCAATTCCATAATTAAATCCTTAACAATTTAGTGTTTTGAATCATTTTCTACTTCTTTCTACTTACTATTTTTTTCCTATATGTTGTACAATTCCAAATGATCTGAAATTTTTCAAGCATGTAGCTAACTTTCTTTGAAGAATGAATCCAAAGAGTTACCACCATTTTGGACATTTTTTCATACAAATGTGACCATGTGAAGTGCAGCTGCCCGGTTTTTCGCAGGGACAAAAAAAGTTTTTTTGTCACTTCAAATGCTAATATCTTGCAATCTACACGGTGGAAATTTCTGAAATTTTTTCCACATCTTCTCAAACTAGTTTACTACAAGATCCTATGGTTACATTTGTCCAAAAATGTTTTTTTTTCCAAAATTTGGTACTTGTACTAGAAATGGCAGTTTGGGAGCGTTTTTTGTGAAAACATAGTCAAAAACCTTTAGGGGTTAACAGATGGTGTGAGTTCCATATTTGGATGATGACATGAACACCTTACAAGTAGACTTTAAGTGAATAAGCATATTAGTCTACTGGAAGCATTAAAAGATCTCTATATGAACTTTGTCATACTTATCTTAGGAATCAAAATTGAAATATTTGCTAGTGTAATTGACATTATGATATATTTCATACATAATAATAATACACCTATTTCCAAAATATCAAAAAAGACTTTTACTTTAAAAGACCTTTATTTCAATACCATCTAAATTCAAACACAATAGAGTGCTACAACCAATTACAATCATTGTAACTGACTCCCTAGTTGAATACTACAAATATTTTCATATTCTTTTAACCTCTAAAGGATCAAGTGCTTGTTGAAGCAACAATTGGAATTTGGATAGATGATGAAGTACAAAATAAACAAATGAAGTTTTTGAAAATTTGACATAAGATAGAAACATTTACTTACTCTATGGGAATGAAAATAAAATTGGATCAGATTTATGGATCAAAAGTTATGATGTCCAAAAATATCTACGGCAATTTAGACAATTTTGAAATATTTTTCTAAATTCTTCATCTACTTCATAAATTTGGCATCTATATATCTTGAAATTTGTGCACTCAAAGTTCAAATAAATGACTAGTGTATTGTCAATGTATTTTACCTCCTTGTATTGCATGGTGATTTATAGTAAGTAATATCCCTTATATTTGTTTTTGAAGTTTTATATTGATGTATTTAATAAAATGTAATAGTCAATGGGGAAGAGCCAAAAAATTACCTCAAGAAGGCTCAAGGGTGGTTGCAAGAAAGACCAAACACTTTTGGTAGCATTTTGCCAAAACTGCAGTTTATGTGCTAAGTACTATGAAACAAAACAATCTTAGCCGTTGATCTAAAAAATCAATAGCTACTAGTACCGTTAACTACTTGCAAGTACTAAAAAAGTTCTATGTTAAAATAAAGACAATTTATCACAAAAAATAGATACAACTAGATATAAATTAATAATAATTAGAGAATCATAAACAAAAAAATCCTAAAAATTAGCCATTTGTAAAACCTTAATAGTGATCACATTCCACCCCAAAATGGAAGTCAAATGGAAGTGCACATGTATGGGAGCCCTATTTATACAAATACAGATGCCATAAATTATGTATTTTTAGATTTCCTTTAGTAGGCACATGTTTTCCTACTATGAAAATAGAGTACAAAAATTTCAGCTCTAGATCATTAATTTTGGGTACTCAAAGTGTGACAAATTAGCAAAATTGAATTTTAAATATATATATATTTTTTAATTTCTAAAAAATAAGGTATATGATTAAAATCAAATTAACCGTCTTCAATAAAAAGTTTAAGTTCATCGAGATCTAATTTCAAAAGTTTTAGCAAACAATAACTCTGTCATTCTAAGTGTGATGCAAAAAAGGACTATTTTTTCTTGCAATCACCCTCAAAGCTTAGGAATGAAAAGATGTATTTTTTTCCTCAATTCAAACAATCATAATCTTTCAATCCAAGAGATCGAATGGGATAAAATGTTTTTTACACATTTTTGTAATCTAGCTCCTAAAATTGCATGTGATTGAAGTTCCAAAAAGAAGTTTTACTTTCAATTTTGGTCAATGCACTAAAAAACAACAATTTCTGACAATTTCTCTTCCTAAACACCCATGGTCCTTTAGTGCTGAGCAACGTGATGTAACCATGTCCGGCTTATAAATATCAATATGATTACCTCTTTAATTTCTACTTTGAGTAATTTTCTGGCTTTCGAAGCACAATTGTACAAAGTTGAAATTGAAAAAGCCTTCTTCAATTGATGAATGAAGAGATTCAAACTGAAAGGCATCAAATGTTTCACAAACCAAGATTTATGACATATATCTTCACAAAAGTCTACTTTTAGGCCAGAAGCTAGACCTGGTATAGATTTTGGTTTCAAGCCGCGCCGCCTGAACCACGTCAAAGGAATGGAATATCGCCAATTGAACAAAAATTGACGTTTCAAGCAAGGTCACACCATGCTTTGGAGCAGCAAAAACAAGGAATGAAACTTCATAACATGATATCGAATTCCAGACAGTCACACGCCACTTGCAAGTTTTCACACTTTGTTTGTCAATAGCTTCAGAACCTAGAGCTTTAAAATAGACCAAATACCTTGAGAAAACAACAGTGCTCCGAACATATCTGCTCTGACAAAGTAAATACTCCGTACTGTGGTTACCTAACCGCAGTCGGTCACCTCAATCATATTGAATCCAGCGTGAAAGATGACATACACAGAAGTTACATGATACACCACACGTAAACAGATTTCAAGCTACAATTCGTGAACAGATTGACGTACATCCAAGCAGACGCCAACTGAGTCAAAGCGAGTGACAAGAAGAGAGAACGTACTGCACTAATTATGGTACATGTATGTCAAACCATCCTTGCAAACCCAGAGATTGCAACTACGACAGTAGTATTGAACTTAGTCATCACGGGAAGCTACGTTACTGCATGAGTCGCTGCTGTTACGTACATATTCCTCGGGAATTGAAGGCAACCGAGTGCATGGAATCTCCAAAGCACAACATCCAGGAATTAATCTGATTGTAATCTGGGAGATCGACTGCTGTTGTAATCTGGAGACTCAGGCTGTGCATGCGGTGAAAGCAGGACGGTTTTGTCGAGCTAGAATCGTGCGTTACTGACAACACCTCGAAGGATGGGATTCGGAGAAACTAATCAGTCGATCGAGGGATGGGATCGATGTGGGATCTAAAAGACGACGCAGACTGTCAAGCGAGGAATCGACGCTCACAGTGAGTACCAACTGCTCCAAGGTCATCAATTGCAACTTTCATTTTCCATGAGATCCCTAACATTCACGCCTCGGTCCCTGGAACTTGAATTGGTGACACAATGATGGCTTGTTCTCGCCCGTGCTTGGAACACCCACTTCGATACACCCGAACTGAAGCGCTCCTCCAACTACACGTGATTCTACACCTACGGTCGGTCGGTTCAACGCTCTCAAGCGATCGTTTCATTTCCAACCTGGGTGATGTCCGTTCTGTACATAAAACAGAAGAAAGTTCAACGGTAAATTAATGCGATTGTCGATCATCATACTCGTTAAAATGGCAAACGTCCAGAACATTGGCACTTTTCCAGTCGGCAAGGTATTGCCTGAGATCTATGCTACCACTAGTCCAGAAGTCCAGGTGATCAGAGCTCCTTTAGCTTGAAATTTTCCAATTTAGCCACTTTAAAAGGAGATTATCAGAAGTTTCCCAGATGATTATTTGCACTAGGAACGGGGGGAATCAGGGAAGAGAGGCAACAGGGATGTCCAATCAGTGGCACAATCTTTCCCTGTTGGCAACACTGCAAACCCAAAATACCAGTCTACGACGTAGACAGAGTCTCCCTGTGCAGGAACATCAGATCTATACTAATCCTGGTTTATTATTAGAGCTCGTTGCGCTCGACTTTACAAATTATAACACTCCAAAACACATGATTTTAACGAAAACTAACATAACGTCGGTAAGAACTTGCTTCGATTGTGTACACGAAAGGCAGGATTCCGAAATCAAAAGCCAATGGTAAATTTCGTCAAATTGGCAGGATTCCGGCGCCCAAATCTGTGACAAATATGTACGTAACTTAGGTCAAAGGTCCAAAATGTAGGATAGGTATAGAGCCGGATGTGGATTTATGTTTGAGAAGGCATGTTCCGAAAGGTGCCGAAGTATTGGAATACCGCCAGTTTAACAAAATTGACGTTTGCGAGGTGGATGCACTGAATTAACGTACCTGACCGAAGAACAGGTTTCCATTAGCAAAAACATGAGTATGGTGAGCAGCCCCGGGATGAGGCGGCCAATCGGAATCCCTGGCACTGCCGTGGCTCTTTTCCGATGGATCACGACTGAACCCAGACTCAGACGCCGCGGCTCCTTCCGCGCCGCTCGCGGCCGCAGCGGCCGCCGCACTACTGGAGGTGACAGAGCCCATGCTCACTTCTACTTTGGCTTTCTTCTGCTGCTCTTCGCTGCCGTATTGCGTATTCGGCTGTTCCAGCGACATGTCGTGCATGGACAAGCCTCGACTGGTTCCTCCCACCATGCCCATGTGCCGCAAAGACTCGAAACCTGCTGGAGGTCCCGGTGGGAAATCGTACCCTGCGGCTGGATTGGCTTCGCCGTTGCTGCCAGTTGGCTCCCGACTGAAACACCCAAACCCAGTATCACGGTATGCAAAAGGTACACAAAACAGACAGAGTTCTCCATTTCACTATTCCACTTCTCGATTGGTTTTAGATTCATTTATAACGTCAATTCTGTTAAATTGGTAGTGTTCCATGATGTGCCACTTTGAATACGTCTACTCAAATTTGTAGAAAATAGCACAGGTGGGGATTTGGCGTGTTCCACTACTGAAAGTACCAAAGTAGTGGAACACGCCAAATTAACGAAATTCACGTGTTGTGAGAGCTGAGCGAGAGAGTCACCTGCTCAGGGGTGTAGGCATAAGTGCTGCGGCTGGATTGGATTGCTGTTCCAAGAAATCTTGAGTGGGCTCTGGACGATCCGGTTGCATAGCCCAATGCAAGAACTGTGTCTGCGTTGGTGCCATACCCGCCTGCTGCTGCGCTTGCTGTTGCGCGTGATGTTGAGCCTGTTGTTGGGCCTGTTGTTGCGCTTGCTGTTGTCGTAGTGCCATCATCTACACATCATAATCCCATGTCAATAGAGTGTCAAACCCAAGTAGAGTGCCCTCAGGATTGACTGAAGATCGTCAGGATGATGGTAATTGAAGGTAGTCATGTTCGTTGAAATGTGAGCCAAAAAATGTGATCAAACTCTGAAAACTAGTTCTTTCGAAAGCTTAGATCCATGAGCTTAAAAAATGTGACTTAATGTTAAAAATTAGGGCTTTCAAGTGCTCTGATGGAATTTGAGGAGGCCTAATGAACCCTTGAGTTCAAACCTCTAGCACAAAATTAGATGTGAGGTTATCTGTGCAACTCCAAGTGTTCCAGTTCATCAAGTTTTTTCTATAGCCGCCATTTCGAGAAATTCCACCATTTCAACTTTCGATCATGGGGTTTGAGAAATTGAGGAGCATGTCTAATTTAAAACTTGATGTACATAAAATTCTAAACACAAGGATTCTTGTTTCTCCTTATTTATCAGTTTCACGACAACCTGGAAAGAATGCATTATGTGCACACCTGTAAACTGTTGCCCAAAAATTCATGTTGCTGGCGTTGCATTGCATTGGCAGCCTGATAAGCACTACTGACATAATTCTTCCTCGCACGCACTCGCTCGAGTGCCTGCTCTAATTCGCTTTCCATATTCGCCAGTTGCTGAACGGAAGTAACACCTTGCAGAAGCTGCTCATCTGCTAAATACAACCTGCAAAGTACCAAAACACCCATCATTCTCACGTCACTTCTACCGGAACATACACTGCTGACATGGCTACAAACATGAATGCAATTCAGAGACACATAGAATAACAGGTAACTGAGGAAGCTCAATCGCACCTTGCTCGCTGTTGCACCAATTCTTTCTCTTGTTGTGCTTTTTTCAACTCCTGCTGTAAAACCTGCCCATGACGACCAACAGAAATTGTTAGAGGGTTTGACTCTTTCAATTGAATTCCATATCATGAGTCTTGGAGAATTCGATGCGTTCATGAACCTGGTACTGAACCGGGTACTAAACCCAGCAGAAGCTTCGGCACACCGAGATCTAATTCGCAAACTGAGTATTAAATGATTTAAATCACCTACAAATACTTTAAAAACTATCATGACCTCGGGGAACACATTGCAACATCACAAGAAAGGGAATTACCTCAACCTCGTATGCTGACTTACTGCTAAAATTGTCCACGCAACGCACAGAAACATGCCCACAAGCCGTAACACAAGTAAGTACCACAACCTCGGCAATTTTCCGACGAATTCACATCGAGATCAGCACATGAAAAAATGACAAAAACCGGAATTCAAAACAGACGCACAGGAATTCTGTCTTGTTGCGAAATTAAGCTGGCAACAATGCTGACCTTCCAGGTAGAAGCTGTTGACTCGCAACAAGATCCTTCTCTCCCGCGAGCTTCTTCAACGCCTTGTGGAGATACTGCATTCATGAAAATCGCCAAGAAAAACCACTTAGTTGGACTTTCACTACATTTTCAATACATATCTGTTGCATTTATATTGTGTGAATTATGAAGGGTCAGGTTACTCGGAAACGAAATACGTACCTCCAAATTCTCAGTTTTCCTGTGGAAGATGAAGAATCCCACAAGAGCGAAGCCCACACAGACACCACAACAAGTTTTTGGTTAGAATTCAACTGAATAATGCGTCAGAAACCCCGAACCTTTAGTAAAACTTTTTGAAAATTTGGCAAAACTGTGACACAAGCTATTCCGATCTCGAAACAAAAGCACGACAATGAGGAGGGATGCACACCTATTGTACTTGCTGCGGTCATGATGCATGTGATTATTCGAGAAGCGTGTCAACATATCCTCAAAACTGCCCCACCACAAAAAAATCTTAATGCCTGATCCACAATTGCAGGGGGTGGTGGAATTCAAAGCCAAAATGCAGGGATAGGAGATTGATCATTCCAGGGCGGAATTCAAAAGAAATGTGCACACCTTTTGTTCCTCTCATGCATAGGCAAATTGGCAAATCGACCAATAACTTCTTCAATGCTGCGTCACAGACCGAGAGCATTTCAATCAAATATCCTTTGAAAGGAACAGAAGCAAAAAAAAAAACTAGACTCCCAGCCCACTTGCGTCCTAGACATTCTACCCATGTACCGTAAGCTGGGATTCAGCCTTTCGGTACTAGATACAAAAAATATTCCATGATTCTAGGTCATGGAAAGTTCGGCTAAGGAAGACCTTCCGAAATTCTCAGCCTCATGTTTCCAAACCAACTACCACTTCCAGATCTCGCAGTCTCATAAAGCCCTTGGATACTGTGCGAAAACCACAAGTCTGAGTCATCTCGAATCTATCCACACAACCGCTTTACAGTCATCTCCTGTTCATGTACCTTGAAAACAACTACTACCGCATTTGTAGGACCGAGGCATTAAATGCAAACTGCAAACTCAGAAAAAGCTCGAGGTCCTGGATACTCCGCCCTCGTGAATGGATTCAGGTCCGCGAGCGAATCTCGCCGTGTGTTTGCAAAGAAAGAGAGTGTCTGTCTACATGATTTCTAAAAGAAGAAGATCCCACCCACCTGCAATTGCAATACTGGGTGAGCTTCCCCGACGGCGAGAACATGATGAGCGCCAGGTCGATATCACAAAGCACGGATAACTCATACGCCTTCTTGATGAGCCCATTGCGTCGCTTGGAGTACGTGACCTGCCTGTTGGTCGGATTCTCAATCTTCTTAATCTCCAGCTTAACCCTCCCCATCGTGAATGGAACCCTCTCCTCTCCAACACAAAGAAAAAAAGAATGCACCCCACCCCACCCCACCCCTACAACTACAGTAAACAGTGACTCCAACAAACAACCAAAACCGAAACCAACAAAAACACAAAAAACACAAAAGCCAGCACCCAGGCACACCACGACAAGGACCCCGAGTCCGCGACCCCTTTCGCAATTCCTGGCCGAATTCTTCGCAACCCAAAAAAGAAAGCGAACTACCTAAATCTAGACCCGAGCGTTTCCATGAACGTTCTCCAAACTAGTTAACTTCTTCAAATCCTTCCTCCCCTCAGCAAATGATCTCATGATCCTCGCCATCCTTCTCTCTCGGCATCCGTCCGAATCCTGGCCCTCAGTCCGCCACCCACGTCCACATGCATTCCGCCTCAAACTTAACACCACCGAACGAAGGAACTGAACTGCGTCCAACTGCTCCAGGTGACTCCCCGGCCTTCCTTTCTCGGCACACAACGAACCCCCCCACCCGTGAACAACTGGAAGTTCCTTTGGCACTGATTTAGAATCAATCCTCACTGGTGTTGAAAATGCGGAGTTTTCGTGCGAAGAAGTAGAGCTCGCTGGAGAGCGGGGCGGGGGGGGGGAAGCTCCGCTCCCCGCAGGAATCGAGGCCCACGCAGGGACCCACTCAACGCAAACAATTCAAGCTCCCCGGGTCCCCCGGGTCCCTCCCTTGGCTGACCTGGGCTGCTGCTGGCTGGGCTTGGGCTTGGCAATGGCATGGCTGGCTGGCGAGTGGCGCCGCTGGCGAGGCAGGCGAGCTCGCCAGATAGCGCTGAGCTCCGTTTGTTGCTCCTGGGCCTACGGAGCGGCTCTAGCTACAGTACCCGATCTACAGCCCAGGTTGGGGTTGCCGCCGGAGCACTCCTTCCTGCTGGAGATGGGAGAGTTGCAGCTGGTTTCGTGGGGTGGGTGAGGAATTTTGTTGGCGATGGGGAGCTACTACTGAGGAAGGGAGGGCGAAACGTTAGCGACGGACGGAGACTTTCCGCGGCGCACTGATGGTGGATGGATGGATGGATGGATGGGTGGATGGATGGATGGATGGATGGGTGGGTGGATGGATGGATGGATGGATGGGGCAGCCGATCGGCCGGGCGGAGTTCGTGGGCCGGGGTGGAAGAGTGGAAGAGTGGGAAGAGTGGAGTGGTGGATTGGACTTCAGGTAAATTAAATTAATTAGTGTGTGTGCGTGACTGTGTGTGGGGGGGACCCTCAGTTTGGGAACTAAACGTAGCTCACCGGGGAGCAGTGTATTTTATTTTTTGGCACGAGTTTTCGCCAATTGACTACAGCCAAAACATGTCATAAAATTGTTAACCAAGCCCTGGGGGGATCCCTTTTGTAGGCCCAGAAAGGGGAGCCCCCGAGCTCAGAAAATTTCTAAATTAGCTGGATACACTCGACCTAGAGGGAGGAGATGGGCCAGGGGTGGGGGCCAGCACTGACAGCCTCCCCCCAAGCGCCAATCAATAACCTCGATTTATAACTAAAGTCCCCCCCTCCCCCCCAGGGATCTTTGGGGGGATTATCCCTCCACCTGAAAGGTACAATTTCCAGTGGTAAGCAATGTTGTGTTTGGTTATATTTTGAAAATAAATTTTCATTTTTTTTTTTTTTTTTTTTTTGGGGGGGGGGGGAGGGGAATAGTAATATTAACTGAATCCTTCTCAAAAGTGAAAAAAACCAAAGGGGTGAGCCTTGGACTTTCGCAAGTCAACCGGCTAATGATATCAGTCTACTTCTGTCTGCCCTTGGCCGAAGGGTAGCTGCCGGTGCTCAGCGTGTTGTTTTTTATAAATTTGGAACAGTAGTCAGCCCTCCATCCCAGCCGTGGAGAATAAGTTTACTTTGAAGGAGCCAGGTGCAGATCGGGGTGGATTGACCCCCTCGCTTGGTCTTACCAGGGGTGCATGTAAAAAAAAGTCCCCTATTTTGGGCCGTTCCAAGGTATATTCTTGGCTTCATCTTACAAATTTGGGGTCTCTGATCGCAAATATGAATTCAAAATTTGCAAAACAAATCATGTGCAAAAAACAGGGTTTGCCCGTAGGGCCGAGCGAGGGGGGTAGTTCTCCCTAGCCCAGGTGCATTGGCGGCTGAATTCTTTGGAACAGACAAGGGTAAAAGCGGTAATTTAACTCTGGTCTGAAAGAGTGCCCGTTCCATTTCAGAGCCTCCTACCTTATCACCCCAAACCCCCGTCGGAGCTCAAGCGTATTTGGGCTTCATTCCAAGAAGACCTTGCTACAAAGAAGAAGAAAAATTCACCCGAGGAACAGTAGGACTTCTTTGTTTACCGTCAACGATAACAATTGGGAAACCTTGGATTTGGATTTGGAATTGATATTAAGGTTGAGGGTGAAAATTTTGGAGATTTTTGCACTTTGGGTCCACAAAGAACCCGTTAATTCACTTTGACTAGTGTGGATCTCTCAAGGGTAGTGCTTTGAGTATTCCACGGTGAAAACACTTATTCCCATCTGGCAAGGTTGTCATGTTTGATACATTTTTGGATTTCGGGGACGTGTTGAATGTATAACGTGTCAAGTTAGCGTGTCTATAAGCATCTAATAATGGTCTAATAAGGTCATCATACGCCAACTTACTCAGACAAATTGAAATCTCACTATAATTATAAACTTAAATTTAAAATGTAATATATATATATATATATTTATCAAATTGAGACACTTCACTAAAATGAAACTTAAATATGTAAAAATCATAAATGAAGGATAATTCTTTTAAAAGTCAACCTTAAAATTGACTTTACTGAGCGTTGCAAGGGCTCTATTGGATGTTGTCTGATGTCTGATTGTCACATTGTCACCTAGAATAACCATGCCCATCCCTATATCCAATTTTGTCATGATGTATCAATAAAATACATTTTTATTGATAAAATGTGCATCCTTGGTACATCATGATAGAATTCAATAGAGGAACAAGAATAGGTGTCTTCACCTTATGACATGTGTAATGAGTACTCTTTTTTGGACCCTCAAGGTTCTAGTCTCCTTGAGACACATATGTATCTTTCTTTTTAGTATACTTAAAGAAGGCTTTAGTAAAAGACTAAAAGACAAAAAAATTAGCCACTAAAATATCCAACATAAATGGAGATGGGGCCTTGTTGGCCACATAAAGATAAAAGGACACTCCAACAAAGGTTAATAATGTTCTATTCAAGGAAGGGGAAGGGGAATTTGGAGCACTGCTTAAAAAAAATGTATTGGGAAAAACGTAAGAGGGTGGTTGCATGAAAGACCAAACGTTTTTGGTAGCATTTTTCCAAAACTGCATTTTTTGCACTCAACACTATGAATATTATGAAATAGAATAATCTCAGCCATTGATCTAAAAATCCGACAGCTAATAGTACTTTTGACTACTTGCAAGTACTACAAAAGTATTATCAGTTTTAAAAAAAGACAGTTTATCACAAAAAATATAGATACAACTACGTATAAATTAATAATAATTAGAAAATCATGAACAAAAAATTGGTCACTTGTAAAGACTTGGTAATGATCCACATTTCACCAAAAAATGGAAGTCAAAACCATCTTCAATGTTCAGAGGTGTGCGCGTGAGGGAGACCTATTTGTACAAATATTGAGGCCATAAATTAAAAAATTATATTTCCTTTGGTAGGCACATGTCCCGCTACTGTGGCAATAGACCAAACAATTTCAGCTCTAGATCATTAACTAGATAATCTCCAATACGAAAAATCCTAGACCTCAAAGTGTGAGAAATTAGAAAAATTTAACTTTTAAATATAAAATTATTATTTTTAATTTCTATAATATAAAGAATATGACTATAGTCAAGTTAACCATCTCCAATAAAAAATTTAAGTTCATTGGGTTCTACTGTTAAAAGTTCTAATAGAAAACAACTCCGTCACTCTGAATGTGACGTAAAATAGGACCAATCTTTCTTGCAAGCACCCAAGAATCTGAAAATTTTGAGATTCATGTTTTTAATTAGAGACTCCACCTACAGTACAAAAGTTCACCCAATAAAAATTAACCATCTGTGGAATAGGGGTAGGTTTTTTCCTTTTTTCCATGACATGAGAAAAAAAACACATATAGAAAGCTCATAGTGCTACTCCATAGTGACAACTTCCATAAATTGATGTAATGTGCTTTGGAGAGTAGTAATTAGATTCTCTTAACCCTTGAAGTTCTATTGTCCCCTTGGAGGAGAAACTGGATTTTGGATTGGCTCCTACAGTCTCAATATTTGTTGTGATTTTTTAATTATTTATAAAGATAGAAAAACAAATTTACTTTACAAAAATATAATTTTTATTTCAATCAGTGCCCAAGAGCAAAAGTTATGGCACAAAAAGCCCAAATTTTAATTCGGCGTGTAGAAAAAAAATGTAAAAAAATAAATTAAAATACTAAGATTTTAAAATTTGTTTCATATAGATTGTGTGTTTTTTCTGCATGGAAAGCTATGATTTATTCAATTTGGATTTGTTATATGAAATCTACAGGCAATCTTGTTTTTCCGGCAATTAAAGCTTTTTCTTGACAAAATTACTTATAGGATTCATTTTTGAGTTGAATTTTCACAATTTAAAAAAAAAAAGTTTCAGAAGGTTAATTTCTTTTGTTAGAATAATCTCATGGTTGAGATTAGTGTATTTCAATTCCATCTTGAAACTATTAATAGTTTGGTTTTCCCTTCAATCTTGAACCTATTTCTACTTAACCATTAAGGGCTACGGATGTTTGAGCATAGTCCTTGTTTTCTTGACTAGCTCTTGTAACAAGCATAATTCATCATTTGTGTGGAATAATTTTGATGACTTCTACCGTTGAAATGAAACAAGAATTATTTAGCTTTTCTATAAATAAATAAAAGATCAACAAAATCACACAATTTTTGAGAAAATGTCACCATTGACAAGATTGATGAAAGATGTTCGGTTAGGGATTAATTTGTATGTACGGTGAAATCACAATGCTCAATAGTGCTCCAAAAATTATGATGTTTTTTTCACATCTGCATATCATTATAATATTGATTTATAATTTTTTTCAAATCATTATGAGGTGTAGAAATAAAGATATGAGAATGTGAAGTACTGGCCCACAAATTCACCAAAAATTGCACACTCAATCATTTCTCGATTAGATTGCACTGACAAATTCAACAAAGAAAATCATCTAGGTTCTCTTTGTTGCTTACAGATTGTTAATGAGGTTCACATATCAAATTTTTGACAAATGTAATTGTAGAAGCCACGTTGTGGTCTTATGACCATTTAGGGGTTAACAAATTTTTAATGAATGAAAACTAAGTGTGTTTTTTGAATTTTTTTTCCTAGACCCTCAACTCAATTCTTTATCATATAAAATTAGAAATTCAAAATCAGCAAAGAAAAAATTTTAAGTTTATGAAAGTTCAGAGCCAAAAAAGATGTAGTTGAGTGAGGTGCAAAAATACTTATTTTTACTTTTTATAAATGCAAATATCTTGCAATCGACACGGTCAAAGTTTCTGAAATTTCTTCCATACATTCTTATACTAGTCTAGTACAAGAAAAAACAATTTTTAAATTTTTTTGCTCTTTACTATTGAAATGGCAGTTTTGAGTGTTTTTTGATGGAAAAAAGGCTTTGGGACTGAAGGGATTACTTCATAAATTTTGAAAGTTCTTTTTTGATTTCAAAAGTCTGATTTTTAGTTTTAGTTTTTATCATGCCATTTGGGAGTTCATTACTAAATAATTATTGATATTTGGATGCTCACATAATAGTGTGAGCACAGGTGAATAAAATGGTCTATTAATCCCTAAAGGACCAAGTATCCGTTCAACGTACACAAATTAGACTACATGGTCATGGGCTCTATCCTTTAGGGGTTAAGGCTTTATTCATGCTATTTGGGTGCCAAGCATCACCTTAGTTCACGCTATTGACCATCCAATGTATTGGACTTCACTTCCAGAGCTTACCTAGGGTGAATCCAAGCACCAAGAGTATGGTAAAAATCTGAATAAATTGAGGTTATTGCCCCGCACTGTTTTTTTACGCACAATTTTTCACCAATTGACTTATTGGCTACATTTGAAAGACATTGGGTATATTTTTTAAGTGAAGGCAATTTTTATTTTGGGGGATCAAAATACCAAAAGCCAAATTGTTGCTATTGTTTTCAAAGCCCAATAGTCAAAAGTCTACCTAGCCGTATCACCTAAATATTGAAGAAAGAGCTGGCTGAACGAAAATAAATAAAAAAAACAAATGCAGGGATGAATGTACAGGGAGTACCGGCATTTAGTTACAAGCTAACCAGTTGAAATCAAGAATTGCCTAATTGATTCCAAAATCTTTGAAAAACAACCCGATCATTTTAAGAGGAAAATCAAAGAATATTCTCTATTTTATAAAGACCCTAGCCGAGAGAATGCTTCAAACAACCGCGTTTGGTCCGAGAAAATATAGGATTTTAGCCGGTTAAGCTAAAACTCACCCCCGGACTGTGGCGGGGGGATTGCTTCCTGAATAATTATACATGAACAGTCAGTTGCA
Source organism: Antitrichia curtipendula (assembly GCA_951230915.1). Lineage (NCBI taxonomy): Eukaryota > Viridiplantae > Streptophyta > Bryopsida > Hypnales > Leucodontaceae > Antitrichia > Antitrichia curtipendula. Next base: position 5,749,088 of record OX579634.1, read on the forward strand.
GAGAAAGTCAATGTGTGGAGCATTGACTTTCGTTGACTTTCGTTGACTCCAATTGCTATTACTGAGCTGTAGTCGGCGCACCACATACACGTACGCCTACTTTATTCATTTATCCCCGGTGGGGCTTGTCCGCCCTGCAATTCACCTTGATATTTTATAGTTTATACAAACATTTATAACAAACATTTTTTACATTATACAAACAGTGTTCCAGCTCATATATTATTGACACAAAAGTCAGGACTCTGACCCAGAGACTCTTATTGAAAAAAAAATTAAAATAATTAACCGGAACTCACTTAGCTAAATTTTTTTCTTATTAATTCAGAAGCTGACTGGATCAATTTCCTGATCCATTCCAATGATTTAACACACCACAAATTTAACGTCCATACCGGTTGCCAATGACACCATGTGTAACCTGCAAGTAACCTAAAGCGTGCTTCACACTATGTTAAACGTTCCAACTTTTGAGTAAGGTAAGGTACCGTGCTCTAAAATTGTACAAGCTCTAAAATCGTCCACCAGGGCTTTTTTTTTTGGCTTTCTGGTGCCAGTTTGCACCAGAAAAAAAAATCAGGCTAAAAAAGGTTATAAAAAATGCCAAAAAAATTGGATGAAATCGCCAGACAACTTTGAAATTTTAAAAAATATTAGATGAAATCGCCTAATTGTGGATGAAAACTATACTATACATCCAATAAGTGGATGAATGTTGCAATTTGGAGCACTACTGTAACATTTTGTATCGCCACTATGGTACTTCTTCAAAAATGAAAAAAAAAGCCCTGTCGTCCATCTCCTCAACATGTACTGGGTTTTTTTTATAGCCTTCAGCAATGTACGAACCATGTACATTTTGAGGAGGTGGGCGATTTTAGAGCCTCATGCCATTTCAACTTCAAAAATTTATAACAAATTCCACAAAGCTCCAAAAAAATATGAATATGACTTGGGTTAGATGCCAATTCCACTTTGTCTTTCAAGGAACATTTATTGAAAATAATTATTTCAAGAAGCTCCGCCTCTCTAAAATTCAGTTTCAATTTTTGGGTGGGTGACTCCTGAGCATGTTGCCTTAGTATGCTCTACAAGCGACCATTTGAAGGTTGGTTTGTCTTTTTCGTAGGTTTTCATGGACAAAAGTATTTTTAGATCATTTTTCAGAGAAAGAAAAAATAGATGTGGAACCTAACACATGTGATTTTATGCCACATTTAACTATTTCTGGACTTTCAAAGGGTCCAAAATTATTAATAGAAAAAAAAATGGTCATTTGGAAATAATGCAAAACATCAAGAGATTTATGCAAAACATTGGGAGATCATTACAAAACATCTGAAGATCTATACAAACATCTGGAGATCTCTAGATGTTATTATCTGGAGATTTTTTAATGTTTTGTCCAGAATTCACGTAAAAGTCCAAAAATAGTTAAATGTGGCATTTTTGTAGTTTTTCAAGCATTTTGAATTACTTATAAAATTTTCAAAGATTCGGGGCATAGGCACTTATTTGTGTTGTAGGTCGTCCAAAATCCTTCTACTTGCAACTTGTAAAGAGAAGTGCGGAAATTGAAGGCAATGATTGGCTCTTGCAATAAAATAAATAAATTTTCCTTGGTGCATTCAATTGCTAAAGTGGTCCATTTAAGGATCCCCTCATCTAGTCATTTCCATTCTCCAACTAAAAATAGGATCAATTTAAAAGAGAGGGGTGCTTTTAGACCATACTACCTTAAGTCTCGGTTCAAGGCCAACTTCTAACTTCCATGAGTTGTTGGAGGTGAATTAAAAAATATCAAAGCATTAAGGAAAAATTTGGAATCTCTACAAGGGTGTAAGGGTTTGACAAGCCAAGTTATTTATGCAACCCTAATGAGCTACTCAAAAGACAGAATCTTTGGCAAAAAAACAAATGAATATTGCGATTAACAAGAGTATATTTTAATTTTCTATTGTCTTTAAATAAAAATTAGTAATTGCCACAATTTCCTTGCATTTGAATACTAATATTCGTGTATCAATGCTTTGATACTTATTGTATCAATGACACTTGGTTGTACCAACAATGAACAACAATAGGATGGAAAAGTTCTTGTACAAGTGAAATAAATGTAATCCTAGGTCCCTTTCAACACTTCTCAGTAGCCCTTTAGAAAGTCTAGATTTTTTCTAATAGTGGAACTTAGAACTTTATAGTGTCAAGGCCAAAGTTCCAACTTGTTTTAGGTTGTAGAATATTGTATACTCCCTTTATTTCAAAATAAATCTGGGTTCTCTAGTGGAAACTATGGAAGTACCACAAATTTCTTTTGAATTAAAGGGACTAGCTATTGAGCCCTAAAGTGGCCAAAGGTCATTTTTCATCAGTAAACACTACGAACTACCATCTTCAGTGCAAACATCAAAAAATTTAAGCATTTGTTTTTTACGCCTATATAATTATAGGACTTTACAATAGACTAGTATGAGAATGTTTGGAAGAAACTTTGACAATATTGATCAATAATAAGATATAAGCATTTAACGTGAAGCAAATATAAGGTTTTGAAATCTTGATCTAGAATTTTTTTGTACTACAAATTGTGAACTCAATTGTTTTTTATATTGAAGAATTGAGTTGAGAATTTAGAATTTTTTTTGAGAAACCCCCTTGATTTTCATTCTTTAAAAAAAATTTAAATTGAAGTACATACAAGAGAGAAGGAAAAACTAAATTGATGACAGCTCTAAGATGGAATTGAAACACACAAATTCCAAATGTGATATTGTTCTAGAACCATAGTAAAACATGTGCAACTGTTATTTTTCAATTTAAAAAAAAAAATGGAGTTAAAAAAATGGATCTGTCCATGTATTTTTTTATTAGCTATTTTTTTTTAATCTTGATTTGAATCATTTATAATTTTATATAGCATGGTAGCAAAGAAATTTTTAGTACATTTCATTTGGTTTAATGAAGCCTCTATCCTTTTGTAAAGATTCTAAACACACATTCTTATTAGAAAATGGAGAGTTCCTTGATTAAAAGAAATCCTATGCAATACCAAATTACCAAGGTTTTTTCCTAGAAATATCATAAGGTTAACTAGCTTAAGCATAATTTCAAGCTTTTCATTGAATCTATAAAAACTCATTTTGCTAAAAACCACAAAAAATTTAAGCAGAAGAGGTGTGTAGAAAGAAAATACAACAAATTGGTACCTTGGAATAGATCAGATAGATGTTTATACAATAAATAATAATTTGGAATAGAATCTAATTTAACAAATTTATCTTGGTTTTTATTTTCTAACTTTCTTTAAGATTTCATTCAATAATAAATTAGAATGTATAGGAGCATACATTCAAAAATTATATAGAATGTCTTTTAACACACCCAAAAATACCAAATATATTCTTTAGGGATGGTAGACTTTCACTGCTTGCGCCATAACAATTGTATAATATGTGGTGACAATAGCATTGTTCATGCAAGATGATTGCACAAGCTATAACCAAGGTGCTTGACTTGTTGCACACATTTCTTGAATTTTGAAATTTTAACACATTTAAGTTGTTTCGCTCTAACTTTCTACATTGAATACTCAAGTTTGGCTTAAGTAGAATTATATTAAATAATTATTAATCAAAGTATCAAATGTGTTTGATGAATTTGGTTTTAAAATTGAAGTTTAAATTCTTTTAAACAAGATTCACATTTGATGTGTTTGCCTAAAAATGCATCAAAATGAATGGTTTATTCTTTTAATGTGGATTATGCTGAAGATATTATCACATTACTATATTTTGGTCGATTGGATTAATAATTACAACTAACATTATTTCTTTTAAAAGATGCTTTTGAGTTCAAAACTACTTTTAGTCATCTTTAAGATTGAATTTCTTTTCAAGACTTTGAAATGTACATTTGAAAATTGAATGGGCAAAACTTCCATTGGAGACCATGAAATTTGAAGAATTATAGATAAGATGGTGACCTATGATTGGACTTCACACATTTAGAATTGCTTTTGATTTGATTCATTTTTACCAAGTTTTTACTACACTTGTGTTGATAACAATACTTCAAATTCATATACTGTGAAAAGTTGCCACAACTATAACAGTCATATCTACCTACAAGTTTTATTGCTTCAATTTTTTTAAATGTTTTTTCTACTTTAGGTTCAAGTTTACATAACAACAAATATCTACACTTCCTCCTTTGAATCCTTCCTCACAATATTCAATACATCTATTAGTGGTAGCCAATATTATTAATGTTAAAAAAAATCTTATTAATTTCATCATCACCCTATTTTAAAAATGAACGTCATCATCTATATAAGGTGAAGTTATATGAAATTATAATGTGCATATTGAAATACTACAACTATATGAACCTAATCATAATTAAATCCCATTTAGATTTACTTTCAAACTTTTAGTAATTTTTAAAGTGGATGTGCTTCTAAGCTCTTGAATATATTTCTTACTTGCCATATAACTTACTACTTTCACAATTAGATATATATTAACCCCTAAAGGCAGAGACTATGTTTTCACCCAAACCGCTCCAAAACTGCTATTTCTAATACAAGTATTAAATTTTAGAAAAAAAATATTTTTAGAAAAATATAACCGTAGGATCTTGTATTAAACTGTTTTGAGAAGTTAAGGAAAAAAATTCAAAAACTTCCACTGTGTGGATTGCAAGATAATAGCGTTTGAACTGACAAAAATCCTTTTTTTGTCCCTGCGAAAATCCGGGCAGCTGCACTTCACAAGGTCACATTTGTATGAAAAAATGTCCAAAATGGTGGTTAATCTTTGGATTCATTCTTCAAGGCAAGTTGTCTATATGCTTGAAAAATTTCAGATCATTTGGAATTGTAAAACATATAGGAAAAAAATAGTAAGTAGAAAGAGGTAGAGAATGTTCAAAACACTAAATTGTTAAGAATTTCAATATGGAATTGAAAAATGCCAGTCCCAACGGTTGTAATGTTTGAATACACCCAATACTTCTTTAAACAATCTACACCCAATACTTCTTTTTTTTATCAAAAATATTGAAAATTGAGTTAAATAAAAGACTTCAAAGTTTATTTTAGAGTAGAGATTCTATAACTACCCTCAAACTAAGACTCCTCATAACTTTCATCTCATTAATAAAAAATGGAATGATTCAAAGCTTCCCATGTATATATAAATCTAAAGAACCAATTTCAAATTTTTATTTTAAAAAAAAGTGATTTTTAAAGAAGTTTTTTCAGCTGCCCAGGCTGCCCGCCAAAAAATGAAAATGACATATCATGCAATAACTTTTTAACCACGTAGTCAAAAGTTATGAAAATTGTTGGGCCTTAAATCTACTCTTTGGGCACATCTTGTGTTAACATTTGAAAGAAGAAAAAAAATTCCGGTCGTAGTGAACTGCGTAAAATTGCTATGTTGTCAAAAATTGGTGTTTGGTCCTTTAGGGGTTAATCTAAAATTCCAATTCCTAACGTTGTTATTCTACTTTAACAACCTTACAACCTGACAACCTTATTGCCTTGGCTGTCGAAAGATATGATGGACTTCCACTTATGAGTCCATGTTGTAACTATGCGGTCTATTGTACCTTTGTTTGCTTAATCCCTAAAGTCCCAAAGTCCCCGCAGGGGCCTCTTGGAATTTTGGGTAGGCTTGTGTGATTTCAATTTTTGACAAGATTTTTTGAAACTTTTTGAGAAGATAGGAAATCAGATTAGCTTTATGGGATTATTATTATTTTTTCAAGTAGTGCCCGGAGCAATAGTTATGCCACCTTGAGTCCAAAAAGCAGTTTGAGGAGTCGAGGGGCAATCCAAAAGAAATCACAAATTTTTATTTATTTTTAAATTTAATCTTTTTTTCTCAAATATTATATTTTTGTCTACATTTGAAGCCTCGATTCATTCTATTTGGACTAGTAATGATAAAGTTATGGACAATCTTGGTTTCAGACAATCTAAGCATTCTCTTGAAAAAATAACTTATAGAATTCATTTTTGAATGCAGTTTTTAAAAATTTCAAAAAAAATTGTTAGACATGGTTAAATTTGTTTGCAAGGACAATCTCGTTGTTGGCATTATTGTGTTTCAATTCCATCTTAGAGCTATTAACGATTAGTTTTCCCTCCAATCTTGAATGTACTTCTATTTCACAATTTTTTAATGAGTTAAAATTAAGTATTCAAAAAAGAAAATTCCTTAGATTTCCTACTCAATTCTTCACCATAAAAAATAAAAAAATAAAAATTGGCTGTACAAAAATTTAAAGTTAAAAGAAGATTTAAAGTCAAAGAATCTAGTCAAGCTAGGTGCATAAAAGAATAATCTCTTCACTTTAAATACAAATAACTTGAAATCTATGTGGTCAAATTTTTTTTTAATTCTTTGAAGCATTCTTATACTAGTCTAGTTCAAAGATCCTACGATTAGATGTGTAAATAAAACAAAATTTAAAGCTTTTTAGTCTTTGCAATAGAAATGAAAGTTTTATGTGGGTTTTGATGGAAAAATGGCCTTAGGGCTTTAGAGGGTAATCCCTAAAGGACCAAACAATGTTGTTTGGCAACATAGAAATTTTGGGCAGCTTGCTAATAACGGAATTTTTTTATATTTTTCTTTGAAATTTTTACATAGCATATGGATAAGGAATAGCTTTGAGGCGCAACAATTTTTATAACTTTTGGCTACATGATAGAAAGTTATTTTATGCTATGTAGTTTCTTTTGGAGCTGAGGCAATCTGGGTAGCTCAATTAAATTCATTTTTTTAAGAGATAAAAATCTAAAATTATTTTTCTAGATTTATATATATGTAGAAAGTTCTATATCATTCCATTTCAATGAATGAGATGAAAACTATGAAGAGTTTTAGTTAGCAAGCAATTATAGAATCTCTACTCTAAAATAAAATTTGAAGTCCTTATTTAACTCAATTTCCAATATTTTTGGGAAAAAAAAATCATAGGATGTAGATTGTTTATTACAACATTACGACCACTAGGGTTGGCATTTTTCAATTCTAGAGCTAAATTCTTAACAATTGAGTATTTTAAATAATACATACGTCTTTTTAGTGTCTACGTACTATTTTTTTCAAGCTTGAATATGTAATATTTTTTGTTAAAATTATTTATATCTATTTCCAACTTCTTTCTTTCACATATTATGGAGAATTATAAGTTGTAGGATCTACACATTTTTGGATTAAAAGTATGAACGATGAAATTTAACCATTTAGAATGAGCTAAAAAATACTTTTAAAAAAAATCCAACCATTGTGATTTTGCAATTGGTAAGACTTTTTATTCTGAAATTTTAGGAGGGTATATCTTATTAAGTTAACTAAAAGATCTTACAATTGTATTTCTTAAGAAATAAATACAGATGAAGATTTTAGCTTTGCTTTGGAGACTAGTAATTTAAAGCAATTTTGAGCCTCTAAATTGATGAATGAACTTTAGGGTTTAGGGGTTAATTGACTTGTATCAACTTTGATATATAATACACAAGGTTTACGAGGAAAGAAAGCTTGTCTTTATTTCCATTATTCTTACTAAGCATACGGTACATTACAAGCTTCAACTCTATAACTTTATTCTTCGGTAATAATGCAAATGCCAAATACATTCTACTCCCAAGTGTATGTACAACTTAAGTTATGGCAGGCTACCAAGCCATACCATTGCCCTAAAACTCCACACAAGTCCTATAAACACTACTCTTGCACTAGTTTGTTGACTTTTGCTAAAGCTCATCCAACAAATTAAAACAACATCAAAGTTTTTATGGATGTACATGTGTAAAACTTCAAGCATAGGCATCAATTCATGGGAATTTTCATCTTCAGAAATGGTTGATTTTTCATGTTTTAATCCCTAATTTGTCCCACCCATGTATGATGCTAGTTTGCCTTACAATTAATCACAAGCATCCTCTAGCTTGCAAAAAAAAAAAAAAAAAAATTCCATCATCACTAATCCAATAAAGCTACAAATGCTTGAAAAAAAATGGTAAAAAATATAAAGAAATAGTTGGTGAAAATGTAAAAATAATTGGTTGGATTTTGACAACTTGTGAAAATGACTATGAAAAATTCAAGAAAAATTCTAAATCTAGTATAAATAGATAAAGTAACCATAGTAAGTACTTGAAAAAACAATTCAATAAGGGGATTGAAGGATGGTGACTAATAAAATTTAAAATATCCCAAAATCTGCAATGATCTGTTTATACAAAAAAAAAGTGGATATAGAAGGTTTATGAATCATCACAATATTGCAATATTCTCTATGCCAAAGAAAATAATTCTCTAATTCCATTTTTTAACCTCTAGATGTTGAAGGCACAGCGTTTTGTTTTTTACAAAATTTTGAAGTTAAATAAGACCAAAGAGTATTATTTTATTTTATTTTGAATGTGTCTCTTGAAATCTATTTTGAACATCAAAAATCTGTTTTTGAAAATGAATGTTTATGATTTTTCTACTAAAGATTTTGTGCAAAGGTATCCATAACAAATCTTGATTTTCTAGTATTTAGAGCTCTTGGAAATGAGCCTCAAATACACTAGATCTTGGGAAAAAAATCACATTAGAATTTTATTTAAAAAAAATAGTAATGTAGATTTTCAGAAGCCATAAATTGATAGGTATATATTATGCATGTTATATCTTTTAACTTCATATTTTTGAATTGATCTTAATTTTAAATTTGACATAAGAAAAAAGATTAAAAGACTTCAAATTACTTTTGAAATTTTAGCCTCTCTCATGATCAAACATTAAAAAAACTCATAAGTGATATTGTTGATTTTTTCCATATGATCTTTAACATGCCTAATTTGAATTTGGAGGAGTGCTATTATATGAACATAGAATCTATGAGCCTATGAGCTTAGAAATCTATATAATAGACAGATTTGTTGATTATAGGTGTCTAAATTATAGGTACCTATGTTATAGGCTCTTTCTATATTATAGTGTACATATTTTATAGATACATATATTATAAACACCTTCAAATGGTTGTAAGTACATACCTAAAACCAAGTTCAAGGCTTGTAGGCTCATGTCTCTACTCTTACGTGCTAGCATCCTTGTTTGAATTTGTATGGTTACAAGTGTTTTTTTCAAATTGATAAAATTTATCAAAATATTGGCTTTTGTTCAATTTAGAACAATTTCGAGAATCTCTAAAAAAACCCTTGTGCCTTTAACAGTTAACACTTTCATTATCAAACATTATAATTTTCAATCCATGCCATTAGTGATATTGTTGAATTTTCTTTTCCTATGTGCTTCATAATAAATCTAGTTTGAATTTGCATGGTTAAAATGCAGAAAACTTTGATGAGGTTTATCAAAACTTTGTCATTTTATTTAATTAAGAGCAAACTCCAAGAAGTCAAGTTCAAATATATCTTGGGCAATTTAGGATCAATGGCTCACTTTTCATTTCCAAAATGACTGAGTTGGCTAAATGTTGTACTTTGGAGACATGCTCTTCCAATGGCATTCAAAGTTGAATTTTGAAATTTTCCTTTTAAAATTTATAAAAAATATTGGTGATAGCATTGGTGAATCTAACCATACCAATAGAATCAAAAGCTCAAAATCAAAAACTTCTATTTGTATATGAATTCCAAAATATTCTTCCAAATTGTACTTTATTATGATTTTTCTCAAATCATGAATTCTAAAAAAGACTCTAGACGATTAGGGGTTAAAACACAAAAAATTAATTAAAAATTAAAAATTAAAAAATTGGGAGCATTGCTTTTTTTGACCTTACAGTGCCATATTGCACTATAAAAAAATAATTTGGCTAAAAAATTGGCAACAAACCATGAAGTTTTTTTGCCAAAAAACTTCAAATTAAAAAAAAAATCTTGGGATGAAATTGCCAGATTAAAAAATAGAATTATGGACATGTGATATGAGTGGGCTAATCTGAAAATTTCTATCCAATATGTGGATGAATGTTGAAATTTGGAGCATCACTATATAACATTATATATCGCCACTTTGGCACTTCATCAAAAAGGAAAAGAAAAGTCCTGATTGGGAGTGGGTAAACTGCATGGAAATCGGTCTCTGCCGGTGAGCTGCTTGCGGCGACTGACAGCTGCAAGGATGAACCTTCTAGTTCGAGGAATCCAGTTGATTTTTTTTAGTTGTTTTTTAGGGTAGGGCTCGGCCATGATGAGCGCATGCGCACTTGGGGCAGCGAAATCATTATGTGCACCTGCACACAAGCTTGTCCTTTGTGGGAAGATTACAAACCCGAGCGGCTTTCCAGGACCAGAATGACTGCGTCAGTGCAAGCACTCAGCTACCTTTTGTCTTTTAGAGCCAAGCTTGTGCCGCAAAGTCTGCTTCTTCACTCCCACTTGAAGGCGCATGAAGGTTTCGACCTTTCACAGGTCACCTGGGGCCAAAGTCCACCCCACTTTCCGAACGACTTCCCCGATTCCTTGTACAAACGTCTTAACTACAGTAACAGTAATGATGTATTAGTGGTCGGCCGGCGCAAAAACAATAAAATAATTCGGTGTCAAGGCTTGTGGTATGATTTTCTTGCACTGGAAGCTGCGGAGTTTACAAGCTTAGGGCTACAGGAGTGTTTTGGAAATAATACGGAGTAACTTACTGTATGTGTTCTTGCTCTTGTTCAACCACAATTTGGGTTGAGCTGGAAGTGTTTCGAATTTACGAGAGAGGGATCTTGTGTGACGAAGGAGCTGCCATGCTACCAGATGGAGATCATGGGGCCAGATGGTGGCGAAGATCAACGCTGACAAGTACCGAAGTGCTGCAACAAAATTATACGATAGAAGGTTCACTCTTCTCATCATCTCCAAATATCGATCTCTAGTTAAAACACTTTCTAGTCAAGACATTATTCGAATCTTGGGATCAGCTTGCACTTGCAAATCTGTTTTGTTTTACATCACTAGCATGTAAAGTTTTGTCTACAGGTGAAGTTCGATCTGGTCTAGTTGGCTATATGTTCCAATGCCTTGAGGGAAATTAGGTGGCACGACTTGCATTGTGTCGCATTCTTAGAAGGAACTGTTCTGGGAAGGGTCTGGACCTGAGATATATTGGAGACCGAGGTAGTCCCTTTGCTGTTGTGTATGTGATTCCATGTGTTTCCAAGTGTCTACCCGACGCTGGAGTTTTATCATACGCCAATGGATATCCTACAGTGAGATCTTGCTCCACGGATCTTGCACGTTGAGTAACTTGCTTTTTTATCACCTGAGTCAACTTTGAAACAGGGTTAAGTATTGAGTTTAAACAGCAGGAAGCCCTCTGTGATGTTTAGGACTTTAGGGGTTAATTAATTGTGTGACTATCAATCCAAACTTGCGACAGATCTTTCTATTCCTGAACCCTCTAATGCTCATTCCAGGATTCTATTTCCCATCACTTCCTGCTTGCTTTCAAACTTTTCTCTTCTTTTCAGCTTGACGAAGTGAATGCTTTCGTAGGAGACGAGCTGTTCAGAGACAAGCCTGACGGAACTGCTGCAAGGGTATAGCTAGAGAGAACGCACTGTACAAACAATCAAGCTTCAGAAAGTGGAAGTTCCCACGTTGTATGAGAAGGACTGGTACGGAGAACACCACGTACTTTGATGTGGCAAGCTCTTGCTCCGCTGCTGGTGCATTGTCAAGTGCAGCCGTATTAAGTGGAGTCGCTAGGTCTAGAGCTCACCCACACAAGTAAGATGAGAATTTAGAGTTTCGTCTGTTTTGAAGACAGTGGAGTTTTTGTAGCTGCAAACTTTGACCCTTAATCCCTTAGTATGTGCAACCCAATAAAGAATCTGTGGAAGATTTGCAACCAAGATTCAAATGCACAAATGTAATCTCATGGCAGTATTAACCAATTCAGAGGGTGCCTTGTTGAAGCACAGGTGAGGTGTAGCTTGCTAGTCTCTTTTTGCATAACGTTTAGTCTGACAATTGTAAATTATTCTACTTCTCGCAAGGTAGAAGAAGAGGGTAGAATTTTTCTTTGTAAAGTTTTGACTGTTTTGATCTTCGCATTTAGCATACTTTGAAATGAAAGCCTTAAAATTTGAAGGTAGGACAAATACAACATAATCTTTAGAATCCTAGGACTATGTAAAGTTGATATTAGAAAACAAAACATGAAGGCTCAAATTTTGGTTGCAAGTAGAAAAGCCTTTCACATTGGTATAATTCTTGGTAATGACAATGAAGCCCCAGCTTAATGGAAGACTATCCTTTGTGTAGGTTAACATTTAACTATTAGAATGATGAAAAAAATCATGTAAAAGATGATAAGAGTCTACCCTCTAATATGGGCAATACTCCTAAGCATCTGCCTATGTCCTGTGGCAAGGTATGAGTTTCTCACAAACTCGTACCTTCATTCACATCGCTCCCTTCAAGGAACAATGTACGTCTATAGAAAATGGTAGATGATCAAAAGGCTAGGAGAACAGGTAGCCGCTAAAAAGATACCTTTGTGGGTGAATACTGGGCATGCAAGTACGCCTGAGCATGATGGTGTGCCTGGTGCCAATTCGAAGCGGTGGCGTTTCCATGATCATATTGATTTGTGAAAGATTCGGTGCCCGCTTCTGCAGCTGCCCCGTTACTCGCTGGCGAGGCAAATCCCATATTCACTTCAAGTTTAGCTTTCTTCTCATCATCAAAGTGAGCAGAAGGCTGATCCATGGTCATGTCGTGAATGTTCAGACCTCGACTGCCCAAGATGTTAACATGTCCCAGCGACTGCAAATCTGATTGCGATGCAGATCCAAAGAAACCAATGCCATTTGTTTCGCTGCTGGTGGGCGCTTCTCGGCTGTAATTGAGAGAAGGAAACAAGAAATCAACTCCACGAAACGCGTAACCAAGTGTACTCAAAATTGAAATGCACTGAACAAGCGAGCTCGCACTCTAGTAGTAATTTGACAATGTCTCAGTACCTGGCCAATGGTGTTGGTATTAGAGCAGCGGCGGGATTGGTCTGCTGCTCCATGAAATCTTGAAGAGTTGCCTCCCCACGCTCTTGCACAGGCCATTGCAAGAAAGATGATTGTGTTCCTGCCATGCCCGCTTGATGTTGTTGATGTTGTCGATGTTGTTGCTGCTGGTGCTGACGCATGGCCACCATCTGAGCAAGAGATCGAGACGTTACGTCAGTCCTCACTTCATTTACCCGCTACGGATTTGTTTTAGTGCATCAGTTGGACAGGGATTTCAATAACAACTGGTCTGACTTATCCGTTACAACTTTTTACTTCAGAAGTTCATGGTGCATGCAGTAGTCTGCTGAAGTACTAATCCAATAAAGATAACCTGTAGTGACAGCTCTTCACAAATAATCACCTGCTGATAACTATTTCCCAAGAATTCGTGTTGCTGTCTTTGCATAGCAGTAGCGGCCTGATATGCACTACTCACGTAACTCTGCAAAACCTCAGCATCGTTAAAAATTCAGAAAAGTTTAAATTCTTGTACACTTGCGAGACAGTGAGTCGAGAAAAATTATGCGGACCCGTCTACATACCCACGAGCAATGAATCTCAGAGTCTGTACCTTCCTTGCTCGTACTCGCTCAAGCGCTTGCTCTAATTCACTCTCCATATTCGCTAATTGTTGGACGGAGGTAACACTTTGGAGAAGTTGTTCATCCGCCAGATAGAGTCGAGCTCGTTGTTGTACCAGCTCTTTCTCTTGTTGTGATTTCTTTAACTCCTCTTGCAACAACTACTCAAATACATTACATGAATTCCAATTTAGCATGCAGATTCTCATACTTGCAGGGCATTAATTTTAGAAAAACACGAAGGTCGCTCAGTACACGCCACAGCAAATAACTCAACAACCAGTACTGAGTAAAGCCAGAAGAAGTGTCACAGATATATATATAAATTATACGGTTTTCGAATACTCTACTGAAGTTTCTAGCGAGCTCGTCCAGACCCAAGAGCAGTATTCCTAAAGAAACGCAGGAACTGAATGTTTGGAACTCACCCCAACTTCGTAGGTCTTACTGCTACATGCACATCACACAACCGCCCACACACAGGTCAAAAGTTGTTAGGACGTTTGAGTATAATAAGAACAGATACGACTGTGACTCATTCGCTGACAAGTTTTTGTGACAGCATAACAGAGAAAATCTACCAAAGCTGAACTTTGATTAAATCCTTACAGCGGCCGTTACTGACTAAAGACATTGGATTCAAGAGCACAGCGGAAAATACTGCACACAAGATTAGAAGCAGTCCTAACCTTCCTGTCAGCACTTGTTGGTTGGAAGCGAGGTCCTTCTCTCCAGAGAGCGTTTTCAATGCCTTGTGCAGATACTGCAGTCATGCATAGAATTTCTGAATGTAAGTGATTCGGCGTGGTGTGAGTGAAACAAAACAAAGAGCTAGGACTGCATATCACGCAACCGCAGCGTAGCTTAACCAGGACAAATTTAGAAAAAGCACGACATCTGTCCGAAGTCATGCAGGGGGTAGGGGATTGGAAACTGAACTCCATACCTCCAGATTCTCGATCTTTCTGGAAAAGAGTCAACGCGATCCAATCCAGACGGGAAGCAGCATTCACACAAAGCAGTTAATCAGGACGCGCACAGTGAGAACAGTCCATAATAACCCGCAGAATTTGCAATGAAAAAGAGCGGCATTGAAAGAGGGAGGATGAAACACTGCTAATTTTGCGTACGCATACCTGTTGTATTTGTTTCGATCGTGGATCATGTGATAGTTAGCGAACCGTGTCAGCATATCCTCAAAACTGCAAAAAACATGCAAGAATTGTAGATCTTGCTCAGGTTCCCAGTTGAGAAGTACGCGCACTCTAATTTCTAATCGACAAATGCAGGTATAATTTCAGCGGCGTCACCGGCGACTATACTTACCTTTTGTTTCGCTCATGCATTGGCAAGTTCGCGAATCGACTGATGACATCCTCAATACTGCATTCCAACCAAAATGTCTCAGCATTCGTCCGTTGCATTCTAAAAAGCAAAGCGTCGTTATCGGAACTCGAAAGCTAGTGCAAACTCGTCCTCTTAACGGTTAATACAAGCATTCGCGCGAGGTTGTGAATCGCATATTCTGTTAGATTAATCTGTGCTTAATCGCGATTCATGATTCCTAGCTTGCTCGGCACTCCCATCGCCATCAGGCTGGGAGTAGCTTACAGTAAAAAACAAGAAGAGGGCAATACAAGTATTCTTGCCAGCAGATACAGCTGGCTTTTTTCCAACGCTAGTCAAGAATGACCAACTCAAAACTCAAAACCAAAATCTCCTAATCAGTCGTGTGACAAACTACTTCTGCGGACTCGCACAGTCGGACACTCGGCAGACAATACAATCGGTACTCGCTTCCATCGGAAGTCTCATCGAGGTGTGAAGCTACTCCAAACAACCGCCTGATGCACGGTAAGGATCGAGATTCACACCTGCAATTACTGTATTGTGTGAGTTTTGCAGACGGCGAGAACATGATCAATGCAATGTCGATATCGCAAAGAACAGACAACTCGTACGCCTTCTTAATGAGGCCATTTCGTCTCTTCGAGTATGTCACTTGTCTGTTGGTTGGATTCTCAATCTTCTTGATCTCCAGCTTCACCCTTCCCATTTTGGCTGTCACAGTGAGTCAAATAAAACAATTCGACTCCGACTCTCAACTATCTCTGTCGATCACAAACGAACAACAAAGCAACAGGCCCGCCAAAACTCCTTGAATCAGTCTCAAAGCGCCACCGCACGAGCGTCCCGAACGGCACAGACAATCACCAGCATTCACAAGTGAAGCTTCAGCAGCGGTGCATCATTCCTCGCAAGGCCGGGAGTTTCAAACACGGCGTCCCGCCAGCTGCGAAGCTAGCGAAGCTGCACCGTCAGCAAGATCCTTATAAAACCGAGAACTAAATCGAGAAATTCAAAGCTAAATGAGGCGCAGAAGAATGAGAGACGAAACTCCAGGGAATGATGAGAGAGCGTGCGGGGAAGGATGATGAATAAAGATCCTGGGGAGTTGGGACTTGGGTTGAGTTGCTTTGGGAGAGGGCGCGCGGGGAAACGAAACTTGGTGGAGTTGCCCGCCAGAAAGAAGGAGGCTTGGCGGGTGGTCACTCACCCGGAGAATGTGACCCTCGGGAGTCAGCAGTCGTCGATCTGACCCGCGAAAAAGGAAGGGTGGAGATTGCTTCCTGAGATGGAGTCCGCGTGATCATGGTTGAGAACAGGCAAGGGAACGCCCATTCTGGATTCGGGAGCTTTGGGGCACCAGGTTGGGTCCCCTTTTGTTATTTCTACCCAAAGGGCTATGGTGTTCAATGGTTCAAAATTTCAAAAGTTATGTATAGGGCAATCACCAAGGCGAAGGGAATTCTCGAAAAGGAAAAAAAAAGTTGACAAGGAGGGTGATGTCTAACGAGGAATGCCTATTTTTTTGAGAATTCTAGGCAAGGAGATTGGTCAACGTAAATGTCTATCCAAAAATGGATGAAATATGATATCAATGAATGAAAAATCCATAATCATTGATTACACAAATTTCACACGTCAAGCTTAGATTATGGGAAATAATTTGCCCGCCTTTTGAATGAGACATTTCTTGAAAAGAGTTTACATGGGCTAATGAAAGTGTAGGCTAATGTGTTGAACGCAATAGTGGCATATTAGAGTCCATCATTCTTAACCTTTATAAAAAGACAAATATAGTTTCATTAATCTAATTTTTTTCCATTTTTTTAATTATTAGAATTGTAGTTTTTGTGACACTTTTGTAGGTAGCATCTTGAAAGCTTAAAATACAATACTTTTTAAAAAATTCTATCAAATTTTTCCTTGCGTAAGCTTAAGCAATACATTAGTTATACTATGAAGCTTTCTCTATAATCTCCATTTTTGCTAAGAAAATCATTCAATTTAAAGCATTTTTTATAATTACAATGAATTTGACAACAAAAATCTTTTAAAAAAGCATATGAATTTTATTTCAATATTTTTAATTATTAAAAATAATAATTAGTTTTTGATGTATATTTACAATATAAAAAATATAATTTTTTTGAAAGATGTGTTTTAATATAGAAAACTAATGAAGTTTGACCAAGTGCAAATATAGAATGTCCTTTAACCCCTAAAGGACCAAACACCATTTTTTGACAACATAGCGTTTTGGGGCAGCTCACCACGAATGGAATTTTTATTTTTTTTCTTTGAAATTTTCACACAAGATGTGCCCGAGGAGTAGCTTTAGGGCCCAACAATTTTCATAACTTTTGACCACATGGTTAAAAAGTTATGGTATGATATGTAGTTTTCATTGTTCGGCGGGCAGCCCGGGCAGCAAAAAAAACTTCTTCAAAAATCATTTTCTAGAGAAATAAAAATTTGAAATTGGTTCTCTAGATTTATGTGCACAAGGAAAGCTTTGAATCATTCCACTTTGATTTATGAGATGAAAGTTATGAGGAATTTTAGTTGTGGGTAGTTTGAGGGTAGTTATAGAATCTCTACTCTAAAATAAACTTTGAAGTCCTTTATTTAACTCAATTTTCAATATTTTTGGAAAAAAATATAAACACAAGGTGTAGATTGTTTATTACAACATTACAATCGTTTGGATTGGCATTTTTCAATTCCATAATTAAATCCTTAACAATTTAGTGTTTTGAATCATTTTCTACTTCTTTCTACTTACTATTTTTTTTCCTGTATGTTGTACAATTCCAAATGATCTGAAAATTTTCAAGCATGTAGCTAACTTGATTTGAAGAATGAATCCAAAGAGTTACTACCATTTTGGACATTTTTTCATACAAATGTGACCATGTGAAGTGCAGCTGCCCGTTTTTTTGCAGGGACAAAAAAAGTTCTTTTGTCACTTCAAATGCTAATATCTTGCAATCTACACGGTGGAAATTTCTGAAAAATTTTCCACATCTTCTCAAACTAGTTTACTACAAGATCCTACGGTTACATGTGTCCAAAAATGTTTTTTTTCCCAAAATTTGGTACTTGTACTAGAAATGGCAGTTTGGGAGCGTTTTTTGTGAAAACATAGTCAAAAACCTTTAGGGGTTAAGGATTAACCCCTAAACGCTCCAATGACCATTTTATGGTCGTTGTCCACATAATTTTTTTTTCCAACTTATTTTTATTTATGTTTTCAAAGCTTGGGCAGTCTTTTAATAGTTATATTCAAAACTAAAATTGCAATAGTCAAACAAAAATTATAAGAGAAATAGCCCAAAGTGTTTAGAATTTGCCTAGTGTTGAAAATTTTATTGTTTGAAAAAAGTATTGTTGTTCTCATTACTAGATCTTATGCATTTTTTCACAAATGAATATAAACCACAATTTTGACCAATAAAATAATCAACTGCTAAAGATAGAAATTGCATTTTTGGTAAAATTTT
Organism: Antitrichia curtipendula; assembly: GCA_951230915.1. NCBI lineage: Eukaryota > Viridiplantae > Streptophyta > Bryopsida > Hypnales > Leucodontaceae > Antitrichia > Antitrichia curtipendula. The sequence goes on from OX579634.1 coordinate 5,767,542, forward strand.
AAAGTTATATCTTCAAAATTCATTTGAAGAGAATCTAAAAATACATTTATAATTTTGATTATACGGATACTTTCTAGTTTTTGTGCTTCACATTATCTTCTTTTTGTTGCAAATTTCAAAAAAGTTACAGAACTTATAGTTTATAACACATTTGTATTTTGTTGTAATTGCTTGGGCTTTTTGAGGTTAGAAAGTCATTTTTTATGTTTCATAGAACTTGATGTATAGACAAATGAGTAATAGCATTCTAAAATTGTCTTATAGGGATTCTAATACTTTCAATCAATAAAGATTTATAGAGGATTGAAGTAAATATTATATGAATAAAGACATGTAAAAATGATTAATATTTATTTGAAAAGAGAAACTTGCAATTGGTTGTTGTTTTAGTTTGGTTTGGTTATTGATTTTTTTCCATTCCTTCTTTAAAAGGAAAAATTTATTTCATTGCAAAATAGAAACAACCAACATGAAGGCAAGACCATGATTGATACAAAAGTGTCTTCTTTTAGTTTTTAGTATTTGAAAATGAAATACTAGTATTGTACTAATAGAACAAAGCACATGCCTTTGGGAGTTTGGAGACTTTTGAAGTAGTATTCTTTTAGGGTCTTGAATAGGGAAAAGGCCTTGTAGAGTTGACAAGTATACAAATAAATCTCTTTATGTCTAAAATGTTTATACAACATCTAGATTTACCATAATATATTCAAGACGACCTCAACTTTTTTGGAAATTATATAAAAAAAATATCTTAATTTTTAAATTGAAATTGAAATTTAAGGTTAAATTAAAAATATATTTATAGATCTTTTTTACATCAATTTAGAAACATTTATTTTAAAACATTTATTAAAAATATAATTTATAAGCTTAACAATTTAACTTTGGTATCATTGGCTAAATCTCTACAATTATCAACATGGCTTAATATGAACAGATGTCGTATAATTTATTTGTATTCAATGTGTTACAACCTTTTGCATCCTTTTGCATATGGTGGGAGCTTTAACAAAGGAAAAACTTAGGACTAGCTTTAATTTTTTTAAATTTTATATGTAAATTAACATTCATCCATTAAAAAACATCAATATTGCTTATGATAGATTCCTTACGCATTCAACAATGTCTAACACTTTCCTAACAATTTCCAATTGAATGAAAATTTGTTCTAGATAGAATGAATGTTGCACATACATGTAGCACTTAGCATTATGATGTGAATTCAATTACTTCACCTTACAATATAACACTATCTTGTACTAATTTGAGCATTTTACAAATTTGCAAAACACACCAAAGAAAGACTTATTGTGCACCTATAATTAGCCAAACCTTGCATTACAAACAAAAAAAAATCCTGAAATTCTACACAGGAATATACAAATAATTGCAAGAAAAGAATCAAAATTGTTGAAACAATTTAGAAGAGGCCTATGAAAAGCACGGATGCAAGTTTCTGGCTTTGGAAAATTTATTTTTAGCATTGAATTTTAACATTTTGACTATTTTTGGGTTGCTTTTAGTTTAACAATAATACCTTTGAATTGAGTTTCTCCTACTTACATCAAAGTGTAAGCATCATAAAGCACAACAAAGGCAAATATCATCTCCGGAAAATATGGAAGTTCATTTATGATTCCCGGAAAAATAATACCATAGTTCAAAGTATATGAGATAAGCCAATATCATGTATTAGGCTACACTCCTTTCAAATTATCCCCAATGCAATTATTTTCATTTGTTTTCATATACTTTCATCTAAATGAATATCAAAATTTTCAAATCTTCACATTACAAAGACTAAATTCATTCCAAATACGTTGAATTAGCATAAGTTTATATAGTATTTTCAAAAATCTATCACTGGTAGAATCAAACAAAATATATAAATTGATATATCGTAAGAGGAACCCATATCTTAACCCCTAAATGACCAAGGCTTTTAGTCTACCAAAAAACACTCAAAACTGTCATTTCTATAGCAAAGAGTAAAAAATATTGAATTTTTTTTGTACATCTAATCATAGAATCTTACAACTAAATACTATGAAAATGTGTGGAAACAAATTCAGAAATTTTGACCGCATAAATTGCAAGATATCTATGTTTCAAGTGAAAAAAACAAATTTTTCAATACATTGTGGAACTAGATTATTTGACTTTGAACCTTCTTATATCAAACTTTTTGCACTACAAAGTTTTGAGCTTCAAATCTTTATTGTGGAAAATTGAGTTGAGAATCTCAAAGAAAAAAAAATTATTAATTTTAATTCTTTAAAAAATTATTGAGTAGAAGGAGGTATAAGATAGACAGAAAATCTAAATGATTAATATCTCTAAAATGGATTTAAATGCACAAAATCCAATGGTGAGATTGTTAAAGGCAGTTACTACCTCCTTTGAGGTGATAATGTGTAAAACTATATACAAACCCAATAGAAAGGTAGTCATGAAGGGAATTTTGTACACGTGGCATGTAGCCATTGGACAAAAACTATTTCCAATTTTCTACATTGAAACATTCAATTTTCAAATTTATTTTCCTTCTTTCTTGACTCTTCTTTTTGCGCAACAAACCTAAATTACATTAAAAAATTCAATCCCACATTTATCATTTTAATGTAAAACTTTTACATTCAATCCTAAATCCTAATCTCTTCAACATTTTTTTCTTCAATCTCATATCTCCTTCTCTTTCATTGTCCCATTCTGAGTCTTGAAATTGTCCACAAATGATAAAGGAAACGCATTCAAAAATATACAAATAGGTGAATTAGAAAGTATTAATTAACAACAAAAATAATAAAGACCACCCAAAAATGATTACATGGCTATCATAAAATTTGAGCATTCAAAATCTATATTACACTCTAATACTACATTCCTTATGCAAAATTCACGAGCATTCACAAGCATCCCATTCCACCGCAATCCAAAGCATCAACACCCTTACAAATTGAGATACAAATTGTCAAATCTTAACTCTCCCAATTCATCTCCAAACACTATACACAGTGGTGCAAATTGACTAACCAAACATTGCATCCGCAAATCTTCCTCTACATGCATCAAGCCAATTGACTACTTTTAAAAACAATATCAAAATGACTGAATTTCAAGCATAATACAAAACAATGTAGAAGCAAATAATAGTTGAAGACTTACAAGAATCTTTGAGGTACTCTGTTTCATCTTTGGCCCACTTTTATATTTTTCTTTGTCTTCTTCCATAGATAGCTTAGTTGTGTTGCACAATAAGAAAAACAACAAATCATAGAACTCAATATGTTGCATTAAAAATGGCATCCAAAAACAAGAAACTCCAAACATTGCTTGCATAGTGATATAAGTATCCCAAAATGCTTATTTGGGGAAGATCACATAAGGAAGTCAAAAGATTAGGCAAGGAGCCTCCTTTTAAGACAATTATTTTGTCAAAAGGCTCATAGGCATCATTGTACTATACAATGAGCCAATCTAGCACCAACATTTGACATTCACTTGGACATGAACCACCACATTCTTCTTTTTGCTTGGCGTCCTTTAACCCCTAAAACCCCGTTTGTCCCCTCGGGGGACATTTTGGGTCCGGGTAGGTTCCTTTCCTGTGACCTCAATTTGAAGAGAATTTTTTTGGGATTTTTTGAGGTTGTGCGGTTTTGCGAGAGCTTTGTGGATATATAATTTTTATTTCAATTGGTGCCTGAGAAAAAAAGTTATGCCAAAAATAGAGTTTGGCGGGCAGCACAAAAAAATCACAGAAAGTCAAAATAAATTTCTTAAATATTTTTTTCAAAATCTATGTCTTTTAGTCTACATTTGAAGCTTTGATTCATTCTATTTGGACTAATAATGAAAAAGTTATGGACAATCTTAGTTTTTCGGGCAATCTGAGCATCTTCTTGAAAAAATAACTTTTAGGATTCATTTTTTAATGCAATTTTTACAATTTTCAGAATTCTTTTTTAGACAAGGTTGAATTTGCTTTCTAGAACAATCTCACCGTTGGGATTATGGTATTTCAATTTTGTCTTAGAGCTATTAACGATTTAGTTATTCCTTCAATCTTGAACCTACTTGTACTTAACAATTTTTTAATGAGTGAAAATTTAGTGTTTTTTTCTTGAATTTTTTTTCCTAGATTCTCAACTGAAGTATTCAACATATAATCTTAGAAAATCAAAATCAACAATACAAAAAATTTAAGTTAAATAGGTTCAAAGCCCAAAAATCTAATCAAGCAAGGTGCAAAAAAACTTGTTTTCTTCACTTTGAATGCAAATATTTTGCAATCTATTTGGTCAAAGTTTCTGAAATTTCTTGCACACATTCTCATACTAGTCTAGTATAAGATCCTACGGTTAGATATGCCAAAAAAAACAATTTTTATAGTTTTTTGCTCTTTGCAATAGAAGTGGCAGTTTTGAGTGTGTTTTGATGGAGAAAAGGCCTCGGGGTTTTAGGGGTTAATACTCACATCTCATTTAGGTTTTAGTTTTTTTTGTGCAATTCAAATGAACAGTTTGAAAAGGGAGATTGAAAATTTTCCAAAGGGAGGGAGAGAAATTGTTAAAACAAGTCATACTTGCCTTTTTTTTTTTAAGAGATAGTTCTAGAAAGCAAAATAAACCAGGTGAAACTTTCTTTTTTGAAAAACTACAAAAATTGCATTCAGAAATGAATCCTACAAGTTATTTTTTCATTCCCACAAGATGCTCTAATTGCCCTTAAAACAAGATTGTCCATAACATTCTCATAACAAATCCAAATAGAATAAATCAAAGCTTTTAGTGTAGACAAAAATATAATCTATGAGAAAAAAAATTCAAAAATTCAAAATTCAAATTTTGCTTTTTTTTTGTTGCCCCCTCTCCCCTGTTTTGACCTAATTTGGACATAACTTTTATCTTTGGGCACCGATTGGAAAAAAAATTACATTCCCATGACTAATCAATTTTCCATCTTTAAAAAAAATTCAAAAAATCATGACAAAAATTTGGCCTGTAGGTACTTGCCCAAAGTCCCATTTGTCCTCTAAAGGGACAATGGTCCTTTTAGGAGTTAAGTTAGGCTATTTCAGTTTGTTTGTTTTATTTGTGACGATGAGATCTCATGGACCATGCATCCCCCAATCACCTTCTTGTACCATTGGAAAGCTCTCTACGAGAAGGAATAAATGGGGTTTTGTTCAATGACATTCAAACCTACGGTGTGAAAGTTATTGAATTTTGAAGTTCTTATTGAATTAAAAAAACTAAAAAATTACTTCTAGTTTAATTTAATTATATTGTGGCAAAGGCACAGGACACACTTGTCTACTGGATCTGATAGCCTAAGAGAATCCTATGTGAATTAGTGTTAATGTCGAATAAATAAAATTATGTGGGGGGGATTGTGGCCTCGAGTGGGGCAACCTAAAGAACACTGTAAACAGGGTAGGGTACGTGTAGGCATCTGACTGGTACGATAAACGTGAAAAAGCAAGCGAAAACTGCTGCGTAAGTTCGTGGTTGACTTTTGTAAAGCAGTTCCCAAGGATTGTGGCACAAATTAAGCATGAGTTATGGGAGCTCCCTACTGTAGCTGACTAGTAAGTTACCCTACACCATCCTTAGTAAATAGTAATAATACTCCATCACCTCACGAACTAACGTAGGAGGTCCATAAATCGCCCACCTAAGAGCTGAAACTGAATTTTGGGGAGGTGAGGCTTCTTGAAATACAAGTGGAATTGGCATCTAACCTTAGTCATTTCATATTTTTTGGAGCTTTGACGAATTAGTTATGAAAATTTGAAGTTGAAATGGCATAGGGTTCTAAAATCGCCAGCTTCCTAAAATGTACATTGTTTGTACATTGTCAAAGGCTAAAATAAAACAACATATACAAATAGTGTATATTTGAGAAGTGGGATAATTTCGGAACTTGTGTACTTTTAGAACCTCCTAGCATAGACAATTCCAAGCATGTACCCAAAACCGTGCCCAAAAAATGGCTTGAAAATAAGTACAGACTCAACTTGAGATATTCAACCCTTTCATCCATCCATCCATTAAGTTAGATTATTTGTTTTGTTTTGTTTTGTTTTTACTATAGCAATTATTGTGGCAATGGCACAAGGCACACTAGTCTATCCATTAAGTTAGGTTGTTTGTTTGTTACGATGAGATCTCCTCGAGTGTGTGCCTCATGGCTACATAGTTGATACTATCGAAAAACTCTTTGTGAAGAAAGATGCACGGGCTTTCATTAGAAAAAAATTGCACCTTGCGGAGGGCTGCTAACATTTCATTTTTGCCCCCTCCCCCCCCCCCCCCCCCCCTCCTCTCCCCGTGCAAATACAAAAAAATTATACATATATATATATATATATATTTTTTATTTATTTATTTATTTTATTTTATTTTTTCTATTTTTTTCTATAATTGCACTACTCCCACCTAAAACTTGTGGCCCTCTTGAGGCCTGAATTTTTTTCTAATGGTTTCGACCTACGATGAGAATATCATTGGATTTTAAAGTTTCTATGAAATAAAAAATTACTTTTAATTTGGCAATTATTGTGGCAATGGCACATGATACACTATTCAAAATAAAGCACGGATTTAAATATCTACTAAGTTAGACTTTAAAAAATCATAATTCGATCATTCATATGATAAACAAAAAGTGCATAACAAAGTGTTTTGGATTTTTTTCCAAACTGCCAATAAGATCTCAAAGTATTTATGTAAATTTAATTCCTAAATGCTCGAAACCTTTTTCAACTTCTAGAAATTTGTTCTAAATTGAACAAAAAGTCAACATTTTGATAAGTTGTATCAATTATTTTGAATTATAATCGTACAAATTCAAATTAGACATGTTAGAGATCACATAGGAAAAGCAAACACCACAATGTCACTTATGGATTGAAAGATTATTTGTTTGATTATAAGGGTATTAAAATTGCAAAAGTAATTTGAAGTCGTTCAATCCATTTTTCATATGTCAAATCTAAAAATTTAGTCACTAAAAAAAATTTGAGGGTAAAGGACCTAGCATGCATAACCTCAAATCAATTTATGGCTTCTCAAAATCTATTCTACAATTTTTTTAATGAATTTTTAATGCATTTTTTCTCCAAGATCTAGTGTATTTAAGACTCATTTCCAAAAGCCCTCAACACTACAGAAAGTCAAGATCTGCAATGAACACCCTTGCACAAACTCTTATTAAGAAATCATAATCAATCGTTTTTGAAATCAGATTTTTGATGCTAAAATTGAACTTCAAGAATATTTTTTTAATATAAACTTTTAAAAATAGCATCTTGGTTAGGTTTTATGTAACTTCAAAGTATTAGTGTCGAAATCCAAATTTGGTGCCTCAGGCATTTAAAGGTTAATAATGAAAACAACATACATGACTCAAGTGTTTGGTTGTAGGTCCTTCTACTTGAAGGAAGAAGCATCTAAATTGCACCATTATTTCTACCCCACGTAGGGAGGTGGCTTAAATGATGGTATTTTTGTAGAATTGTTAGTATACCCAAGATAAAATCAACTGAAGTTGCTTCATAATTTTTTTGACACTTACACAATGTTTATCAATTTTTAGAGCTAAAAGCATTTTGTGTTTGAACATGCCACTAGATTCCCCTAGGTAGAACATGTTTAAGATTTGATTGGTTACTTCAAATAATTCTTACTTCCATTAATTGCCTTTGAGAGCTCAAGGTGGATTTGGATGAATGAAGGTGACTATTGAAGGTAGTAAAGGTGGCACAAAAGGATTAATGTTGCTTTTATTCAGAAAATATTTGTTATATTTTTATTTGTTGTTCACATCTTGTTTTTCATTTAGATTGTTATAAGAATTTATATGAAGCTACAAACTTTGAAAAGAAATGAAATTAGTCATTTAGATCATTTCTATAATCCATAATATTTAATTTTTGGATAATTTATAAAATATTTTTTATAATTTTTCTTTGAATTTTGGCTAAATAGTCACATAATTTTCCTTCAATTTTCATCCATTTATATCTAGACTTATAGCTACACTAAAAGGAATGTCAAAATCCAAAAATATTTAGTTTGAAAATAATATGTTGACAAAAATTTGTAAAACAATCTTGTGGCTCGGACTATAAAATATGTCAAATGTCTTGAATTCACTATAAATTGTCAAAATATAATTATCTAAAAATATTAGATACATGGACAAGGTTGTTTTAATTAGGATGGTTTAAAATAGATTTGTGTTAATCCAAATTTTAACAAAAATTAATATTAAAGCTATAGTATAAAATCAAATTGACAATAATTTGAATGAAATTAATTTTTATGCTAAATTTGTCAAAATAGTGTATTGTTTATAATTACTCTATGCAATAGAAGAAGCTTTATGATTATAAATTTGAATAAAAAAACAATTCTAAATATTTTGACTAACTATGCTACATGCAATTCTAGAGATAGTAAGTTGTTTTATCAAATAGTGGCCTTATCACATTGCAATTCATCTCTATATTAGTGAATTGCAATAGATTAGCTAAAATATAATTTTGAACATTCACAATTGATAACTTTTAAGATTTTGGTTAACATGCTATTAGAAATTCAAGTCAATAAAATATCATATTTCATTTACCTATTGATAAAGAGAAATGAACGCACAAGACCATAACTTTCAAAAAATTGTGTTTAGAATTAGTGGTTTTTTAACAATGAAAGACAATTGATTATACTACAATGGCCTTGTTTCCTTTACTGTGGGCTGAGCTGTGAAGCTGTTTAGGCTCACTCTTTGAGGAAATAGCCATACCCTAAACTTTACCTCAATTTGAGTTTGAAAAATTATTAAACTCATAATTATCAAGCATTCAAACCATATACATATACATATACATATACATATACATATACATATACATATACATATACATATACATATACATATACATATACATATACATATACATATACATATACATATACATATACATATACATATACATATACATATACATATACATATACATATACATATACATATACATATACATATATATATATATATATATATATATATATATATATATATATATATTGTATGCCCAATTATGACATTTCTATTATTAAATCAATTGAATATGGATAAGTTATCAATTACTTATTTATTTTGAATTTATTGTAGAAATATTCTTAACCCCTAAAGGATCAAACATTGTTTTTTTTGACAACACGGCGATTTTAGGCAGCTCAATACGACCGGAATTTTTTATTTTTTTCCTTTAAATTTTCACACAAAATGTGTCCAAGGAGTAGCCTTAAGGCCCAACAATTTTCATAACTTTCGACTACGTGGTTAAAAAGTTATTGCATGATATGTCAATTTCAATGGTCGGCGGGCAACCCGAGCAGCTGAAAAACTTCTTTAAAAATCATTTTCTTAAAATAAAATTTTGAAATTGGCTCTTTAGATTTATAAATACATGGGAAGCTTTCAATCATTCCATTTTGATTAATGAGATGAAAATTATGAAGAGTTTTAGTTTGAGGGTAGTTATGGAATTTCTACTCAAAGATAAACTTTGAAGTCCTTTATTCAAATCAATTTTCAATATTTTTGAAATAAAATAAAAAAATTGGTTGTAGATTGTTTATTACAACATTACAATCGTTGGGATTGGCAATTTTTAATTCCATATTTAAATTCTTAACAATTTAGTGTTTTGAACATTTTCTTCCTCTTTCTACTTACTATTTTTTTCCTGTATGTTTTACAATTCCAAATGATCTGAAATTTTTTAAGCATGTATTGAACTTGCCTTAAGAATGAATCCAAAGAGTAACCACCATTTTGTACATGTTTTCATACAAATATGACCTTGTAAAGTGCAAGTGCCCGGATTTTTGTAGGGACAAAAAAAGGATTTTTGTCAATTCAAACGCTATTATCTTGCAATCCACACGACCATATCGTGGAAATTTTTGAAATTTTTTCCACAACTTCTCAAACTAGTTTAATACAAGATCCTATGGTTACATTTTTCCAAAAATGTTTTTCTTCTAAAATTTGGTACTTGTATTAGAAATAGCACTTTGGGAGGGGTTTTGGTGAAAACATAGTCTCTGACCTTTAGGGGGTAATGTTTGAATAAATAAATAACGAAATGGCCATAATTCTTGTGCATTTGAATAGTCCTATTCTTTAAGTGATATAACAAATGAATGTCTCTTAATTTATCTTTGAATTTAATGTCATATTAACCCCTCACCGCCCAAGGGGCCCAAAAGTGGCCTCACACAATCTAGCAGTCAACTTCAAAGTGCTTTAACTTTTGCGTCCGGTGTCCAAATTTAATAAAACTTATTGGAAAAGTTGCGCATACTAGACTAGTTTTTGTGGTAAAAATTTCAGATCTATCTAAGATGTATTGGATTTTTAGAAGCCATTCGAAGTTCGCAGATTCAATTTCAGTTCACCACACTGCATTGAGATGGCTGCAACTTCGGGGGCTTGTATCTTTTTCATCAAATGTTATTTTTCAATAAAAAAATTTGGGTTTTGTTCCCCATAAAGTCTACTTAATGTGGAAAAATTTTCATGTCAATCCAAGTTGTTTCGAATGCTTGGGAGCAATTCGAAGTTCAAAATATAGACATTTCTGCATTACAGTGAACTTTGGCGGCTTATAACTTCTTCAAACAAGGTTCGATTTCAATAATTTTTATTGGAAAAGTTGCGCATACTAGTCTAGTTCTTGTAGTAAAAATTTCATACCAATCCAAGAAGTCATGATTGACTGAGAGGCATTTTAGTAGAGGTAGGTTCAGCAATAGATGTGATTTTTTGCTACTTTTTCCACTGTTTTTTGACATTTCAAAACAATTTTGCAAACGTAATGAGTCAATTGAATGATTTTTTTTCCCACCAAAGTGTTTTTCTTTGGTTTTGAATCACTTTTTAGTTCAAAGTTTTTTCATTTGAGTAGGTTTAGAAATCGAATTTCACCTCGAATTGTGTTTTGAGGTCAATTTCAGCATCTTTTTTCAGTACTAAAACATTATAATCTTTCAATCTATACGGTCAAATGACCTCAAATTTGATTTACACCATCTACAACATGCACACTACAATATTGTACGGTTGAGATTTTCATACCTTACTCACATTTAGACTTATAACACTTGAAAAGGAAAGTTGTTTTTTGACATGGTTAGGCCTTGGGCGGTGAGGGGTTAATGAAGAATTTGAGTCAAATCTGTGTGATGTATTGAATATTTTCCAACGATAATAGCTTGTGAGCCTAAACATGCAAGCCTACAAACCTTGATCCTAGGTGTAAGTAGGTACACTACAACCATTGAAGGTGCCTATAACATATGTATCCTATAACTATAGAAAGTGCCTATAACATAGGTACTTAGGCTCTTAGACTTTTTTATTCAAGATCCTAAGTTCACATCCTAGCAACCATGATTATAATAATGAGCATGTATGGATCATTAGACTAATATTATATTTGAATTAGAATTTGAAAAAATATTTAATACATGGATTTTTTTTTTGAAATTTCATAAAAATGCTGGTTTTGGATTTCAATATGCAAATTTCAAAAAGTCTTCATCATTTAACAATTACAGAGGTATAATGAATACTTATGTCTTTAATAGATATTTCAAAAATTATAAAGTCCATTGTGAATTGATATACCGTGTTTGAGTTGAGAATAACGCTTTGTTGAAATCCTTTAAATATTCTACAATTATCTGAATAATTTGACACTTATTTGTTTCATGGATTGTTACAAATATGAAATACGACATAATCAAGGACATAATATAATAAAAGGTTCTTTGAATCCAATCTTATTCACCAAAACTATTATGGCAAAAGAAGATACTTTTGGTTATTTAGTTTTAAAGTTTAATTTTTTAAATAAAATATAATGTAAAACTATTACAAGCCCAAGAAGTTAGAATGTCCAAAATGAGGGTTTTCTATATTTTAAATCACTAAGAGTTTGCTATTTCATCCATTCAATATTTTTGTGTATACAATGTCATTTGCTCAACATTTGTATAGTACAAATCTTGATAATTCTTTTGTACTAATATTCTATCAAATGTAAAGGATAAATATTCTACAACTTTTGGATTTTAAAAGTGTAATGAGAGAATACATAAAAATTAAGTTTGAATAACTATCATAATTAGCAATGTACATTTTGATCTTGTATTATTTTTTATTTTTTAATAAAAAAAATTACATCTATAATAAAAATTTGAAATAAAAATAATTTAATTTGATATATATTGCATAATTTCATTTTTGATAACATTGGCACAATCGATAACCTTATGGGTGTAATCAACATTATGCAAATATGGTTATTATTCAATAACATTATGCAAGCATTGCTCTTATCTTTTGAAAACTAAATTTTGAGCTGAACAAAATCTTTATTCTACAATACATATAGTAAGTAGAATGGAATTCACATTTAATGACTATAGTACTAATTTGGCATTGTAAATACCTATATTGGCCTACCAAATTAATAACACTCAAGGCATGAAATCTTTATTCTACAATACATATAGTAAGTAGAATGGAATTCACATTTCATGACTATAATACTAATTTGGCATTGTAAATACCTTCATTGGCCTACCAAATTAATAACACTTAAGGCATGAAGCCTAGTTTGTGCTAAAAGTCAAAATTTGTGCTACAATAATAATTTGAAAAATCAACATTATCTTATATTGTCCAAATATATATCTTCCTTGGGATAATTTGGAGTAATTAAGAATTTTAGATTACATAAAAGGTCAATTAATTTTAAGCTCAAGATATTTGCCAAATAGTATACTTAACCTTTGACCTCTAAAGTTTGAAGAATTTCCTAATGGGACTCTTGACTATTTGGACAGGTTCCTATCAGATTTCAATTTTAGCATGATTGTTTGAATTTTTTTTTTCAAAATAAGAAAGTTTATTAAGAGTAAAATTTAATTCAATCATTGTTCTAAGAACAAAACTTATGCCATTCAAACCAAAAAGTAGGCGAGAGCAGACAACAAAAAATAAACACAAAAATTTGAAATATTTTTAGAATATTTTTAATTCCTATAGAGGACCGTGGTTTCCTAGTAGCTAGGCAATTTTTTTTCCTATTAATTAATTAAAGTACAAAAAATAGTTAGATAGCCCAAAAAAATAATATATTAAAATAGGACAATTTTGAATATAATTAAAATAAGTTAGGCATACAATCAAGTTTTTCTTACAATTTTTGGATGGTTGCTACTACATTCATCTAAAATAAATACCCTGAACCCTTCTCTTGACCTCCAAACTCTAAACCCTCTACTTTGTCTATCAAATTTTTGTTAAGTTTGGATTCGTTGCATGCTAGAGACATTTTTAGTTTGTGAGAGATTGTACTTTAGAACGAGCAAAATAATGAAACAAAAAAACTTTGCAATGGTTGTTTACATTCATTGAGAATGAAGAGATGCAAGATTGTGTGGAGCAAGTTGAATTTGTATGAATTAGGCAGTCTTTTAATATATATATTCTTTGGGCAATCCAGATCAATAATTTTCCAAAAATTTATACACACTTTTAATTATGTATTTTATAACTAAGTTGCTAGGAAGCTATGGTATATATTTTTCCTATGTAGAAAGATTTGATTCATTCCATTTGGATAAGTGATGTGAAAGTTGTTGAGCATTTTGCTTTGTACACAATCTGAGCAAATTCTTGAGAAAATAATGTATTGGATTAATTTTTTTAGCTCAATTTAAAAAAAAAATCAAAAACTAAATTCCACGTGATTTAATTTACTTGCTAGAACAATCTCATTGTTGAAAATATTTTATTTTATTTCCATCTTTGAGCTATTAACAATTTAATTTTTTCTTTTATCTTGTATCTAGTTCAAGTTTATTTTGTTTTAAAGAATTAAAACCAAGTTGGTTATTTTTAAAAATTTTCCATAATTCTCAACTCAATTCTTCAACATTAAAAACTAAAAATTAAAAATTTGTAGTACAAAAAACTGAAGTCGAAAGGATTCAAAGCCTTACAATCTAACCAAACTAGGTGCAAAGATCATTTATTTTCTTCACTTTAAATGTTACATCTTGTAATCTAAGTGTTTAAAGTTTTTGGAGTTTTTTCTAAACATTTATATACTAGTCTAGTGCAAGGTCTTACAATTAACTATGCAAAAAATAATGTGCAAAGACTTTTCTCTCAGCACTGCAAATATTAGTCTTGATTATTGACCCCAAAATGGCGGGCCTTGGGACTTCAAGGGTTAAGAATTTAGAAACTTATTCTAATGGACTTCATATTTTAAGACCATCTTCACATCCATACCTTAAATTAGGTTGTTTGTATGATTTAGATTGTTACCGTGAAATCTCCAGAACCGTATGTCCCCATTTGCGTTTTTGGTATTGTTGGAAGCCCTCTTTGAAGAGGGTTGCACAAACTTTGTTTTGTGGCTTTTCTACTCACGACAGAAAAGATATTGGATTTTGAAGTTTTTATGAATTAAAAAACCAATAATTTCTTTTTACATTAAGAGAAAAGAGATTAAAGCATCACTTTTGAGGCAATGCTTGTGGCATATTGGTATTATTGAATTTTTGAATTTTCACCAACATTACTAAATCTTTTTAGTTTGATTTCTTCCAAATCTAAGATTTTTAGAGAGATGTGGGTTGAATGGGCCAACGTCTATAGCAAGCAAGCTCACGTGGTGGCAACTCAATGTAACTCCTAGATGTGTTTACTAAACGTAGATGTAGATATGATGATTTCAAGTGATTAGTTGATGTGCATACCAAGTGGGAGTCAACTGGTTTGAGAAAGGGCTTTGTGTGTCAACCTCCGTGAATAGCATCCTGACAAGTCTGAGGGGTTTCTAGACCTCCTAGGGGTCTCAAGGTCCCTATGTGTACCAACACGAAGCCTATTATCTAGGCTTCGTTTCACCAAGGGTTTGTTTCAACTTCAAAAAATTTGTAACTATTTCCACAAAAGTCCAAAAAATATGAAACGACTTGGATTAGATGCCAATTCCATTTTTCTTCCTAGTAAAATTTACTGAATATTATTTCAAGGAATTTATTTTCCCTGAAAATGCAATCAGCTCTTAAGGGTTGCTTTAACAGCCCCCTACCTTAGACATTGTTCCACTCCATGTGTCCCTAGTCCACAAGCCCACTTCAAGCCTGATTCATCAAGCATTCCCAGTCGAGTGTTGGGTGAGGCCGGTAATGTATTTTGCCCTTCAATGAAATGCCGTTTCAGTTATTAAAAGAAAATTAAAAAAAATTAAAAAAAATAAATCTATGATTTTCCTAGATAACCCATTGTTGACCCAAGGAATGTTCCCTCACTCTGCATGTTCCTCTAATCGAGCGAGGTCGTGGGTACTGATTAGGCCCCCGTAATTAAGAAGATTAGCCCCCGCTCTCCCCCCCCCCCCCGAAGTTCAGGGCATTCGGTCTCACCTTTTCCAAGGCACCTTTCCTCAGAATTGATGGCCCTTGCATGTGGGATGGCGTGAGAACGACAAGTGGCCAAGATTCGAGGGGCCTACGCGCAACTCATTTACTCAACCCTAGCCTGACCTCCCTTGCTCGGAAAGTTCCCTGGCATTTCGTCTGAAGTACAGGACCGGTAATTCAGGCAGTGACTTTCACCTACAGTAGAGAGTCAGACCTCTCAGGTAGAACCGCCACTTTGGGATACTGTGCCTAGTTCATTTACTTATTTATTGGAATCTCCAAATTTTCATATATTTTTTTTATTGTTTACATGTGGAAACGAGGATCCAATGCACCAACAAATGCGGTATTTCGATACCGTACGCAAAAGTTACAAAGGGTCAATTCTTTTTTTGGTATTGATTCTAAAAATAGCTAATTTTTTTCCACATAGGTACATATTGATTTTTGGAGATGTACTCAATGAGTGATGATGGTTTGTGATTTTGGATTAGTGCGGTGCATTTTGGAGGTGGCAACCTTAATTTCACTCAAATCTCATAACTCCCTCCATCCCAAAATGATCTTCTTGTTGGCCTCAATTTTTGTCCCAAAATGATCTTCCTCTTATACTTTGTAATGTTGAGAATTGGTCAAATTCGACTTCTGATTGTTGGTGAACGCTTTTACGGCAAAACGACTTTTGATTGCTATTTGGGACCATCAAAATAACTTTGAGCAATAGTTCCCCTTCCATCTATGCAATGATCAATCAAAAGACAAATGGGGCAATCAATAGTGTTTGTTCTTATTTTTTGCATCTCTTTTGAGTGCTACCCGATTGAAGGAGATGAAGCTTTGGGAGGTAGTATAGAGGTCCACACATGGTCTTGGGCCCACAAAATGACACCTCACACTCAACAATTAAATGTCCATTAATGCGCCTTGAAAATGTTCAAAAAAATTCACTTTTCAAATACTCCAAAACTGCACTTAAATGGTTACAATATTTTCACTATAAGAAACTTGGGTTTTTTGTATTTAAATTGACGGATTTTAAATGACATCTAATGTAACAACCTGTGTTTTTATGTCAACACATGTAGTATAGGATGTCACCTAAAATCCATCACCTAAAACATGGGATTCTTATATTGTTTTCTAAAACTGCCACAACATTGAAGCTCTAAAGTGGCCATGTTTACTAATGAATTACACCTAAAAGTAACAAGACCCTATTTTTGGCCACTAAGTCATTTCAAAGCGTCACTTACACATTCCAAATGTGCCACTTTCACACCCCAACAATATCCATCAATTCATTTATTTAAAAGTGGAGCATTTAGACTTCTTGTATAGCCATAATGGGCATCCACTAGAGTGTCACAAATAGGGTCGCTTACCTCGGAGCATTAATTTTCAACATTTTATTTGTTTGGCACATTTTCATCACATAAAAAAATTGCGGTTGACACTTTCAAAACAAGTTATCCTCCTTGTGTAACTTTACTATATTAGCTTCCAACCAACTATCAAATCTCTTAGTGTGCAAAAACAAATTTAATCTTAACCATTTTGTTGTGATTGTCATATTGATAGAGAAAAAATAGTCTTAACAAAGTTGCCAACCTTGACAATTGTGTAGATTTTGCTGAGCCAAAAGAACCATTTGGTAGGTCCAAGCATTGATTGCACATTTTTTCATTCATTAGGAAAATTTGGACACTCTAAAGGGCTGCCATGGTTTGATAAGCCAAGCTATTTCTGCAGTCCCATTGAGGTATTTAAAGAAGAGAATGTTTGATAAAAAATAGATTCACTTTGTGTAAATATTGGGATTGATAAGGAGTATATCTCAGTTTCCTATTCTCTTTTGAATAAAAGATAATAATTATCACAACCTTCATCCATTTAAAATACTAATACTTGTATATCAATGCTTTGACACTTGGGTATACCACTACACCAATGATACTTGGATATACCACTATACTAATGATACTTGAGTATACCACTATACTAAAAATACTTGAGTTTATCAACTATAAGCAACAATTAGAAGCGAGATTAGAAGAAAGTTCCTATGCCTACAAAATAAATGTAATCTTGGGTCCTTTTTGGCACTTTTTAGTAGTTGTATGGAGAATCCAAATTTTTTCTATACTTGAGAATGCAATTTTTTCCTTATTTATTATACATGTGGAGTTGCTCTTAAATTGGAAAGGACAGAGCCTATGACTATAAAGTATAATTGCAAAATCCTTGGCTCTCTATGTTGTAATTTGCATAAGATTATTTTTGAATATTTATTATATTTTTGTTTGTTTAATTTACCAAGAAAAAAATTAAGAGGTGAAATTACATGTTTTTTTTAAGACAAAATTTTGAGATGTTTTTTGTGTGATTCACCCTCACTTCTCAAAATTTATTGTGACAATTTGACAAGTTGTGGATGCAATCAAAAGTTATTGGCCACAAGAAAAGATAGCAATGTATGTAATTTGATGTCTTTTGCCAAGGTGTGATCCTTTCATTTCAATGTGATGTTTTTGTTTCTCAATGGAATAAATTGTCCACTTGTCTTACCTTCAAGAATCTAAAAGGGAAGATTTTGAATGATTTTGGAAAAATAAATTATGATATGAGTAGAATCTAGAAATCATAGTTATATTTTTGCAAATTTCCTTTCCATCCCATCACTAGATGAACTCATTTTGAACCTTACACAATAATCATGAAGCACCAAATGACCTCTAGCTAATTGCATTGTTGAAAAATAGACAAAAATTATTTTTCAACATACTTGGATGTACTTCATCTATTTTATGTAGCTTTAGTAGTAAACTCTTGAAAACAATCATAATCCAAATAGTGGATGCCGTCTCTTTTATGGGTTAAAAACAACAACAACAAAAAATTGGATGGCATCGATTGAACAAATACAATCAATCTTCCATCTATATTAAAATTTCATATGTGTTATGAAGATTTGTGCTCCCATAATATATACATTATCAAGTGTTAAGTGATATAAAATGTTTAGCTTCCTATGTCATTGATTTGACTTTGATAAGTGATAAAATTGGAAAAAGTTGTGGGATTCAAAGATGCTTAGAGCACATTCGTGACATTGAAGAATTTTTTGGGAGCAAAGACCTAATGACGTCATGTGATTCATCTAGGATAGCCAAATACTTCAAAAGCAAGTACAATCTTGGTGTGTAGAAGAATCTTATCAAACTACTATAGATTCTTTCTTTCATCCAGCTTAGATGAATGAAGACTCATATTCTTTGGTGCTTCCATCCTTTATTATTATAAATGTTATATATATATATTTATTTTTGAAGTTTTATAAATGTTATTTTTATAAATATTACATATTATTGAGATAATTTTCATGAGTATTAAATGTTAAATGTTACTACCTTTGTTCCCAAATGATCTTCTTGTTGGACAACATGTTACAGATTAAGACTCAAAGTAACATTTAAAAACCTGTTTCGTGTGGTAAGTAGAGTTTGGTGCACTTCTAGTGTCTTAGAAATTTTGAATTTTGGAACCTTTTTCAAAGTGTAGTTTTGGAATTTTTTTTGCATTTTCAAGGAGCACCATTAGACACCTAATTGTTGAGTATGGGTGTCATTTTGTGGATAGTTAGTATGGGCCCAAGACCATGTATGGACCTATGTATTACCTTCCAAAGCTTCATCTCCTTCAATTAGGCAACACTCAAAAGAAATGCAGAAAATAAGAACAAACAATGTTGATTAACCCTTTTAGTCATTTCATTTGTCTTCCAATTGATGATTGTATAGATGGAGGGGGAACTATTGCTTGGAGTTGTTTTACTAGTCCTAGATAACATCAATAGCCATGTTTAACCCTTAAACGTCGAGGCGAACATTTAGCGGCCGATGAATGACAAGAGAATCTCCTGTGTAGGACAGAAGTGCAACTATTCATCCTCGAAATTTTGTGGGAAAAGAAAAGATCATCTATAGTAGTTTGACATCCAATGAGTGCTTTTGCATTATTTTAATCCAACAATTCACACGGTGTTAAGACAAATGATTTCTACGGTTATGAGCCTGTCGTTTAAGGGTTAACCAATTTTCAACATCACAAAATATAAGTGGAAGATCATTTTGGGACAAAAAATTGAGGTCAACAAGAAAATCATTTTGGGATGGAATAATACTCTATACCGTATGTGTTACAATATTGTCTAAGCTGGACCCCTTATACTTATGGAGGGCTCACCGTAATTATAATTTGGGAAGGGGCTCCCCTTCTTGTTCCTCTATTCAAAAGTGCTTTGATGAACCGATAAACCCTAAACCCTAGCACTCTTGCCCGGTCGGATGTTGTTTGCATCCGTTTCGAAACCAATTTTGTTCGAGCTTACTGTTTGTGCGAAATTTGAAGCTCGACGACTGAACAATCCGTGCTCTGTAAGTTCGGATGCCAAGAGATTTGAATTGCAGGAGTATTTGTAAAGTCGAGTTCAGGGTTTGGGAATTGCGTCTCGATTTTTCCTTTCTGGTTGGTTTGAATTCTGCGATTGCTTTGGTAGTGAAATTTGTGTGCAGCTAATGGGAGAGATATGTTAAGGTAGAGGATACTCCATAGTAAGCATTTAAACCAGTATGTATGTAGGAGTGTGATTATTCGTAGATCACTTTTTGAGCAGTGGACAGATCAATTTGGGTTCAAGAGACAAATCTGTTTTTGTTCATCACTATGTATGAATGAATTTCTTATGCAATCGTTCAAAGTGGGAAAGTGTTGGCTACTTTTGAAGAAATAACTTAGTAGACAAGGCCATTTTAATTCCAAAGTCAGTGGCCATTGCAGTGGCCAAATCCTGCTTTCACCACTTGCTAGCATTTCCAACGAACGAATTGCTGCTGGGAACAGGGGTTAGGATAAGAGACGGGATCCTCTTTTTATATTTATTTTGGGAGTTGTGTGAAGTGATCGCATTTTGATGTTCCTGTGCTGATAGATAGGGTTAGGGCGTTTCAACATGTTGATTCAGCATTTACCCTTGTTGTCCACCAAGCGGATTGTGTTGGCATCTGCTTCGCCTCGAAGGTCCGAGCTTCTGCGTGGGCTGGTGAGTTTTCTTCTCTTACCTTTGAGTTCTTTTTCGATGCTTTCTAATTTTCGCTGCATTGGATTTGGCGCTTGATAAAGTGGTGTGTGCATCAAGACAGGGTCTGAAGGTTGAGGTTCTTCCATCCACCTTTGAGGAGAATCTTGATAAATCTGTATTTGCAAATCCTGGAGGTACCTGAATTCCGTTATTCATAGACGTATTTCTTTTAGGGTTTCTATGTTTTATAATGTAATGTTTTTAATACATTCAACCGAGTGATGAGTAATGCCAGTTATTCCTGCAGCAAGTCTTACTTACGGGGATTTCACTTTGTTTGTATGTGCCCCTGGAACCGTAGAGTATGCCACAGAAACAGCCACATACAAAGCCGTTGATGTTTCTCGGAGGGCTATGGAGGTCTGAGCTCCTCAACTTAATTTTACCAGTGATGAATGGGTTGAAGAAATTCCTATTTTATCCTTGGTTGGAGTAAATGTACTGTGTATTAGTGATGTTTATTTCACTAAGAGACGACAGCCTGACTGAGCTACAGTAATGAGAATATGCCGATAGCTCTGGTGTCTAAATTCTTTTGTCGTCGATTTCTCTTCTTTTGCATGATGCATTAGCAAACGGGTAGCAAATCACGACATGGCGACCATCTTGAGACTGTCAAGCATTGAGAGTCTAACCTAGGAAAATGCATTTTTGCGTGATCCTTGAACTCATTCTCTGTAGTGTGCAAAATATGCAGGCTAGTTTTGGCAAACGGGCAGATTTGATCATTGCTGCAGATACCGTTGTTGAGCTTAATGTAATTTCCATCCCTCTCTTACCTGTTTTCAGACCTAGATTGGTTTACAAATTGGAAATTATGCAAAACTGTATATTGAATTGAGATTTAGTGTGGGGATCGCCGTAGTGCAGGCCCAAGTATTGGAGAAACCACGTGACAAGGACGATGCCCATCGAATGCTATCAAGTTTAAGTGGTGAGATAGTTTGAGCTACCAGTGGACTTGGTTTCACTTCTCTCAATACATAGCTGAAGTGTCAATATTAGTTTCGACGATTAGTTTTTCGGAGAGAATCTTGCACACGTATTGACATGAGTCATTGTGCAGGACAGAAGCACAAAGTGTACACAGGAGTTGCGTTAGTATTGCCCAATCCTTCTGGTAACGTACTCGACTGTTGTGTTCCATCCAGACTGCTTGTCAATATGCAGTGCTTCATTATTTTTAGTTTCCGTATTAACCATACCTCTCCGACTTATTACGTTCTGAATTGCTGATACGTCCAGATTCATCACCGGGGGCTTCTCCTCTTGTGAAATCATTCTATGAAGAAACTGAGGTACAGTTATATGAATATCTTTCCGTACGCCTTAGCTTGTGTGAAAACATGTTATATAATGCATGCAAGATATGTTGTACCCTGGATTGCATTCTGCAATTTTTGTGAGATACCAGTACCGGTTACAAATGTTTGTCACGATGTCTGATTCTCGGATTAGGTGGAGTTTGCTGAATTAGAGGAGGAAGCCATTCTTGCTTATATTGCATCTGGCGAGCCTATGGATAAGGCAGGAGCATATGGAATCCAAGTAAGTAGCTGTCATTATTAATATCTGCTGTGCTGATTTTTATCAATATTGGAGCATTTCCTTCGACTAACAATCGCGTTGTAATGCAAGTATCAGCCGAATGCTGGGATTTTCCACATTGTTTATGTTTTTCTTGGGGTTTGGCGGGTGTACTGATTCAGGGAATTGGAGGATCTTTTGTGAAATGCATACATGGCTGCTATTTCAATATCATGGGGTTCCCTGTACATAGGTACGTTGCTTGCAGTCATCTCTTATTGCATCTTGATATCAAATACTGCCATGAATTTGTTTATTCATATTCTACTGGTTATGAGGAAGTAATTATAGGCGCAGTGCAGGTCGACATTAATTTCTGTGTTTATTGTATTAGGTTTGCGGATGCAGTGGATCGGCTGGTCAAGAGTGGTGCTATCAAGGCGTAGATGAACCACATGTGGGGAACTCAAGCATTCATTCATTCTATTTATTAAAACTCGGAAGAACATGACTTCATCGGCACCATAATTTATGGTTGTGTTTGGAACTTGACTTAGTTGTCGTATATCAGTGTAACACCACGGTGCGTAGTATGTTTTCAGCTGTGTAATTCCGAAGTTGGGCATTTTTTGGAGGTTAAATTGGATGCATGATTTTTTCATTGAAGTAGAGGCAGATGATGGAAGTATACCGACAAAGTTGCTGCACCACTCAAGCGAGTGTTGCTCATGCTGCAAGAATAGATGATCTCTATTTATGCAAACTGGTGTTTTATTCTATCATTTCCGTCAGTGCCAAATCTGGCAAATTAGCCCATGCATCATATTCTGGTTAAGACACAATTTTTTTTTTTTTTTTGAAATCTAGTTGAATCATGTGGTACTCATATTTAGCTCTGAAAATGTAAAGATGTTTGCATAAAGGAGTTTTGGTATCCATGCCAACCAAAGTGGGACAACGAATAATAAAATATTCTTAAGCACTTGTGAAAACTTTAAAGTTCACAGTTGCTGGCAAGACAGGTAGAGTTGACTCAAGTTGGCATCTTGGCATCCTGTAGAGAGCATGCATGAAGTTCAGTATGTCTACTTGCATTCCTTTTCTTTGGGTGCCACGACAACTCCTCAAGAATGTGATGACCGACCCCTAAGAATGCAATTGATACGACAATTATGTCAACATTATAGTTAACCCTTAAAGGATTGGGGGTGTTTGAGCATAGTTCTTGTTTTCTTGACTAGCTCTTGTAACAAGCATAAACATAATTCCTCATTTGTCTGAAATCATTTTGATAATTGGCACTGTTGAAATGAAAGAAGACTTATTTAGCTTTCCCATAAAAAAAAGATCAATGAAATTGCACAATTTTTGAGAAATGTAATTGATACAACAATTATGTCAACGTTATAGATAAGGGGAGCCCTATTTGAGAACAAAATGAGGTTCTCCTCAGCCAATGGGAGGGTTTAGAAGTGGAAGTGGCTAGTGATAACAAGCCCTCCACAGGCATAAGGCCTATCGATAAACTACAGTGTGTTCAAACCATTTGCATTTCAAGGAAGCTTACATCATTGCCTCCGAATACCCCAGCCGATGTGCCGCATTATGACAAAGAGGAGAGCAGCAATTGAAAGAACAAGAAGGGCCAGCAAGACGTATAATTTGATGAAGAAATCAGTGCGAGGGCTCGCAAAGAAGGCAGCAGATGTTGCAGCACTTTGCCATATCTTCCACTGCGAATACTGCTTCCTGTAGCATCACCAAACATGAAAACGCTCAACAAGAGTTGGGCAAACGCTTACTGCTCAAACTTGATACATAAATATACAAGTCGAAATAAAGAAGATCGCTTCAAAGGAACAAAGTGTACCAATAGAAAGAGGAAATCATAGCTTACAATTCTTAAAACAATCGAAACAGTTCTCAAAGTTACTATCATTGCTTCCAAAGTGAACTTTCTATCTTTAGCTTGGGCACTTCAAAACCACTCAAAGGGTACCTACAGGCGAGGGAAACCACTCAAATCAGAGGGTATGAAGAAGGCCCTTTTTTAAGCAAAATGTTTATGACTGCTCACCTTTCTGTACAGCAATGCATTGTGGACGAAATGGCATTGAGGCTTCTCTGACAAAAAAATGGAGCTCGGTAGAGGGATCACAGGACTCACTGCTGTTTAAACAAGAGCACCACTAAAGCCATTCCCTGAGCAGTTGCCCTCACGCCAGTGATGACAGCAATCGCTGGCAACCCCGTCGAGAATCTGCCTGCCACGACGGAACTCTGTGCACACCCACACCATTTGAAGTTTCAAAGAACCATGGCATCGAAGAAGTTCCAATGATAAATCAACGATCTGAAATTTAAAAATTAAGAGTAATGTGCAGCGACTTGAACGTGGACAGCAGCGCGATCCATCACTCAGAGTAAATGAGCTACATAACGGAGGAGGAACACTACTTACAATAGCGTCAGACGCACCATAAACGGCCATGACACCTCCCACCCATGCCACACCAAATGCTGGCGTAATAATGTCTTTGGTAAAATCTCCCTGATTCATATCCAAACAGGTCAACTTCAGAAGCACACCATCAAGAAATTGATTTTCACTCACACTAGACTTCTCCAACAAGCATGCTTACGCAAGAATCGAGAATCGTATGTCCGGATGCCACTAGAAAATTATAAATTAAGTCCACTTGTCCTTGTAACTAAAGAAAACTAAAGATTCAATACTGGAATCCCATACATGATCAAGCGCCAAGAGGAACTAAAACACACCATATAAACGCTTGTTGGAAACCCGAATACACAAGAACCCAGATGAGCAGCACCATCTTCTTTTCGCGTAACAAAGCAAGCATTCGCTTTATGAGATCCTGAATTTTCGTCGGTGCGGAAGGTAAGATGTCCTCTGAAATAGTCATGTAGCTCGGATCTTGGGGTCTCAGGAAAAAGGCAAGAGCAGTTCCTACTGCCATACTTCCTAGGAAGACGATGATAAGTAGTGTTGTCCCCGATGCAGAGCCCAGCCATACGGTAACAAAAATTCGGGGATGAAGACACGTTATAAAAAGAAGTTTCTTAGATCGAACAGGCAGAAGGCACCAACGTCCCCAATCTGACTAAGCTAAAAATAGAAACTCCGCTCTGGAAGCCAATGCTCCGTTATGTTGTCTTTCAAAAAGTATTCTGTCTTTTCAAAAATGTATGGCATGATTTCTTCTTTCTATTGGTGCATTATGTTGCCTTCCATGAAGCTTCCTAATGACTAATTTCAACTCCTAAGCATGTAGATGAGGCCATTTTTGGCCATTTGGGCATTTAGAGGTTACCAAATAGTTATTCCAAGAAATCAGTAACAGAATAATTTCAGTCACCTTCGCATAATAGAGCAAGGCAAGTGTAAGAAGGTTGCCCACCACCTGTAAAACTCATTACCACAGCATCAATAAATCAATAAAGAAGAAAGTAGAGCATATTGAGCAGTTCCCTGCAAGTAAAGGCAGGTCACATACAAAGTCCCAAGGTTAAACCTTTGTATAGCATTTAGTATGCAATAATAACTATAGAAAAGATAGTACAACCTCATACACAAGTAGAAAAAAGACACCAAAATTGCAAGCTTTTCGTAAACCAATTATTGCAAGTTTTCCCTAGCTTGATTTTGAAAGAAAACTGGTTAAACAAGGCCCTCACCAAGAAACACAGCATCAACACGCTAATAAGTGAACATATTGCGGTTGATAGACAATCTGGGTCTGCACAAGGAATCTCCAGACGTTCTAAGGCATAGATGTTGCAAAGATTGCAGAGGATGAAACATATTAAGTACCTGATTGGAAGCATAAACACCCCAGAATCCGCCACTGAACGATCCGATGGCGGACTCCTCCGAAATATCACAGGATACTGCATGGCTCTTTGCTGCATATGTCAAGTACGTCCCCTGCGAGATTTCACATAACAATCGATTTTGGAGCGGCCACTTGTGGCCATTTGGGCACTTCTGGTCTAAAAGGCTTCACAATGCAAAGTGGATGGAAATCCCCGACACTGGAACTGTATCAAAGTAGCCACGCAAGGAGAAGGAGCGATGTTACTACCAGCTTCTACGAAGGCTTACCAGATAACACTAGGAATTGGGGTTTAGGAATGACATTGTAACTTGGACACTCTTGGTCAGTGAGGAAGGAAATCAAGATCTCACCTCAGCACACCAAAGAATAGACGCTGTGAATCCCCAAAACAAGGAAGCGGGAATCATGGTAACCCTGCAATCTCCAAAAAACCACTACTTATCAGACTATCTCACAACTGCCCGTTTCTCATGCTACGAGGCCTTCCAAAAACATGCTCCCCAAACAGGAATTAGGAACCGAGAACACTTCAAAGACACGTACAGGAGAACAAACACGATCAGATTTGAAGGTACCATGTAGGGTAAAGATTAGCTGAAGTAAAGGCCCAATAACCAGACAATCCGACCAACAATGCACGCTTCGACCCCAGCCACACCACAAAGAGCGGAGCCGCCAGAGACGAGAACGTCAAAGACAGGTACAGCACGCCTACCGAAATGGATCCCAGTCCATCATCCTGCACATCAAAGACACGCCTCACATGTAAAATGCATTCTCTTCAGTCAAGCCAAGACATCTGCAAACTTGCCAATTCCACATAATTTCCAACAGTAGATTTTTTTTTGGTTTTGTTTAGGGTTTATTTTGTTACCTGAAGATGCAACAAACCGTGAAGTCCACAGGTGCGCATTGGCAAAGAAGGTTTTGCAACTTACAGACAGGGAGTCGTTGCACTCTCTTGAGCGCCAACATCAGGAAATCGCCACACCACTTGATCATATTCTGGACATGACTTCAAAATCATCGCAATCGGTCTCCATCGTCACGTCGTTACTGGACTGATCGAACCAAGGCTCTCCATCCACACTCTCATGATTCAAAGCCATATTGGAAGCACACAAGAATTACCACAATATACAAGGATGATGAAGTGAAGAATAGCGTAAGCAAAATGAGTGTTGAACTGTGGTGCTACACTCACAGCATTTGTATGAAATTTAGAGGAGCATGACATTTAACGACATGAGTCTAGCCGATTGTCTAAACCAAGCACTAGCGTAGCTCAAACTTTCTCACACGTAGCTTTCGTCAATCCAAACCCAACAGACTCAACAAATTCTAAAGCAAAACAAGGTTGAAGGTGTTTCTCTCTTCTCAAGAAACTCCACTGCCGCAAGCTCTCCCTGTTGAATCCGAAACCCTAACCCTAACCCCGCGGGCGCACACGCACAGGCAAGCCGCTCGCCATTCGAAACACGAGGGATCGGAACACCTTGCTGGGATGCTTCTCTTGCACCGAGAATTCAAAGTGGTAGATCAAGCTCGCAGCAATGAGCTTCATCTGAATCAACGCGAGCTCCTTCCCCAAACAAATCCTCGGCCCCGCTTGAAAAACCGCAAATTTGAATGGGCTTTGTTGCACAAACACTCCATCTTTGAGCCATCGTTCAGGCTTGAACTCATTGCAATCTTCACCCCAAATGGTTGGCATCCTCGCCATGGCATACACATTGTAAGTCACCCGATTACCTTTTTGCACCATGGTGCCATCGGGAAGAACATCGTCTCGCAAGGCCTCTTTTGAGTCCACAGGAACGGGAGGGAACAAACGAAGCGATTCGTGAATCGCAGCCGTGAGGTAATGGAGCTTCTTGAGGTCCTCGAAGGAGAATAGGGTTTTGCTAGTTGCAAGATTTGGGGCGTGGTTCTTAATTTCATCGTAAATCTTGGCTTCGACGTGCGGGTTTTGACTCAACGTGTGGAAGAACCAAGAGAGGCCGGCGGAGGAGGTGTCACGCCCGGCGAGGACGAAGCTGATGATGATATCGCGGAGGAAGACATCCATGGCTTGTTCTTTTTCAAGTGGTTGGGAGGAATCAAGTTGCAAGTCCTCCATGCACTTCTGCTCAAGATCAGATTGGGGTTGCATGTCATTGTTGGATAAGTCTGTGAAGCGCATGAATCGAGAGAGAAGGTCTTGGCGGGATGTCATGGAGTCATCGTTGGAGGTAAACTCCTTTCGTCGCGCTTGAATGACGCCTTGTGCGAATTCATTCACCACTTTCACTTGCTCTTGAAGCTCCTTCTCTGTGCCAAGATTGAAAATGTTGCGTAGCTTTCGGATGATTGGGAACATGCGGAAGCGTTTCACAGTGAGCTCGTTTGCCTTGTCGAACGCCTCTGCAAATTGCACTACGGGAAGGGAAGGCTCCAAGCAGTTTGGGTCGATGCCGAACCCTAATTGACAGATATTGTCAAAGGCAAATCGAAGAAAGAGGTCTTGCAAATCGATGATCATTCCATTTTTGCTCACTTGCTTGAGAATGGGAACGAGTCGATCGTTCAACTCCTTCTCCGCGCACTCAAACCCAAAGTCCCGGAGCGACCGCGATGTGAATTCGTGGCTAGCGAGCTTACGTTGGAGCTTCCAAAGGTTGCCGTCGACGTTGAAGATCCCTTTGCCAAGAAGGTCGTCAAGAATCTCCCCCAAGTACTCCCCCTTGACGAAATTCTCGAAGCGAGTCTTCAAAATGTACTCCACATTCTCCACGTTTGCTGTGCTGTACACAACGGCCCCTCCTGGTCGGACAAATCGCATGGTTTGAGTTGGTGTCTGGAGAATGAGCTCCACACCGTAGTCTAGAAACCGGTCCCTGTTCTTGAGTAAGCTCGGGAGGGATCCCACTATGGGGAACACCGCTGGGCCCGTGTTCTTCCCGTACAACGGGTGGTGGTACCAAATGAAGATTAGTGCGTTCACTACCAGGAACGCCAGCGTCGTTGCTACAGTTGCTGGGTGCGCTTGCGCTTGCTGTTGTAGATGGACAATCCATTCTTCTACTGTCCCCATTTGATTGCAAATCCTACATAATCACAGGCTCTTTCACTCGTGAATCGAACTTGCTTGATCGAAAACAATCACAATAAACTATTAAACCTGGAATCAAAGAACTGTGAATCCTACACAGACTAAGGGAATGGAAATTTGTAAAGCTGTCATTGAGTCAAGCAAGAGCGAAACACTGAAGAACAATTGTCCATACGTACCTCTGCGCTTGGTGAAGAAGAGAACCCGACTTGCGACGTCCGTCATTCACGAGCCTCACCACAGGTCGGTCTGGTCACGTGAAACCAGAATTTCTCCACCGCATGCAACAGTTTGCGCCGCACTGTATGTAGTGTACACCGAAAGGAAGGCGACGGCAAGGCACATGCGAAGGACGAGAGCAAGACTCAAAGCAGTATCGTGGCACCTACCTAACTGCACTTTTACCGCTAGTCCCCGCACCTGCCACCCAATGTTCGAAGA
The DNA here is from genome assembly GCA_951230915.1 of Antitrichia curtipendula. Taxonomy (NCBI): domain Eukaryota; kingdom Viridiplantae; phylum Streptophyta; class Bryopsida; order Hypnales; family Leucodontaceae; genus Antitrichia; species Antitrichia curtipendula. The sequence goes on from OX579634.1 coordinate 5,797,122, forward strand.
GAACCAGCGGCCAAGGTCTTTTTTGACTTGGTGTTAACCCGTGTTTTCCGTACTGCAAAGTAGGTATTGAAACTGTACGTTAGTAGTACACGTGGAATGCTGCAGAATGCAATACGGAGGCTTCAATCAGTAAAAGAACACTTCAATCTTGTACAGTACGTTTATAATATTTCACCTGAAGAGTGACTGTGATGTAAGGTACTGAGATTTTGTATTGACGTTGTCCAGTAATGCTTGCGGGGAGGAATTTTCCAACAATGGAATAATTAGGGGTAGTCACACCTTCTTCACTCCACACTTGGAGAATGGAGAATGGAGATGTGGCGGCTTAAGGTTGGCTTCATGTTGGCCCTCTGCGCTAGAATATTCTTAACTAGTTATATCTTCCACACTCCTAGTCTTCACCTCCAGAGGTGAATAATGGGAGTGGTGAAGACTTGTTCATTTAAGTATATTCTCCATCTTGCGTTGTACACCGTCTTCATGTTCATCCTACGCTCCACGTCAAATGTTGATCTCCGATTCTCCACTCTCGTTCTCCAAACAACTTTTGGGGGTGTCACACCTTCTTCATCCACCCATTGATTCCTCCAAATCCTCATGAACTTGTCATTCTCCATTCTCCACCTGCCTGGGGAGAAGGTGTGACTACCGCTAATGGGCTGCGGATTCTCCAGATGTAAAGATTGTGTGCTAACTAATCGAAAGCTTGAATGCAGTGCAGAGAAGAGATTGATGCCGAGTTCGTAGTTGATCGCTGGAGATGGCGAAGTTCGTCTAATCTTCATTCCAGATGCTGCTGTTCGCCATCTTTTGGGCTACTCTTCTATCCTTCCTGGCCTCCAGGTACACCTGTAGATATTTCCTAACGCTCCTATTTTGGCACCAGCATTTTAGGTCGGGACTTGTCTCAATTAGGTCTAACTCGACGTCAATGGGGATACAGGGCTTGAAGACAGCAATCATCGAGGGCGGGCGACGTAGTGGGCGGCACTTGTGTGAATCGTGGTTGTGTGCCTTCCAAAGCTAGCGCTCTTGGCTGTGAGTGAGCTTCGAGATGAGCACCACCTCAAGGCTCTCGGGATCCAGGTATTCATCTTTTCTCCGTTTCTTGGAGCTACTCTGTTTATCTGGAAATTCCAATTCTGAATATTTGGGTTGTTGTCAAAAGAAAATGGAACCCAACACTGGTTGTTTCGTAATGTTTGGAGTTTTCGTGTCGAATTGGTGATGGATTTTCGGAGTCTTGCTCAAATCCATGTACTGGGTTAATGGTTATACTGACCTTCTCAACTGCTTAAAGCCTTATATGAGAACGCTCGATCCAATGTACTTTCTATGAATGGAATCTTAGTTTGGAGGGCTTCATTTGGGGTGTCATGGGATCAGGTGACAGCAGTCAGTTATGGCAGTTTAAATTTTTTTCGTGGTTAAGTGATTTGATGCTCTGATTCTCTGATTCTCTATGAAGAAGACATGGTCTTGAGATACAATACAGGGACATCATTTTATGCCATGGACGTGGTGAACCTTCCTTAAACCCTAAGCCTAAAACCCTAACAACGCTTTGAGGGAAGACGGCTGGCCGAATTCGTCAATCTGACCAGTGTATTTTGTTGGTATCCTTCACAGGCTCCTAGGTGGCGAAGTGTGGAAGAATTGGATTTTCTGACAAAACCGTTACAGCAATAAACATTATTATTGCTACCGGTTCTGTGCCGTTTGTTCCCCCAGGCATTTGAAGTCGACGGCAAGCATGATGGATAAACCCCAGAGGACTAAGAAGTCCAGATTGGGTCTCATGTTTTTTGACCTGTTTTGAGTACGTCTTATGAGACTCATTTCTAACGTTTCTATTTGTTTATTGCGCAATATGTGCATTGTTTTATCACAGATTCTGTTCGTGGGCGAGAAAAAAAAAAATCAACTGGCTTGGCGTTTGTAGCACTTCATTGGAAGTGCATTTCCAAAAGATGATTAGTTTTGGCTTGTCAGAGTCCTTTACAAACAATCCAATTATTGTACCTCAGCATGTGCCAATTCTCACAATGCATGCGTTTTGCTGCTGTGGTGTACAGATTGCACCAGCTAAAAATGGAAAGCCCGTTCAAGTTGAACTCATCGATACAAAAACCAAGGAGACAAAAGACGTTCTGGAGGTATCAAATCCAATACTCATTGACTGACCGTGCAGTTATCCCGTGCAAGTTTTGCATTCTGTGATTGTAATTTGTTAAAGTCGGATGTTTATCTCTTGAGTGGCTAATATTGATTTGCAATACAGGTTGATGCAGTCCTTATTGCCACAGGGCGTTCTCCATTCACCAAAGGCCTGGGTCTTGAAAAGGTGATAGCTGCAATTAAACACTGACCTGTACACTGTTTTGGAATTGTAATGAATCTTTGCCGGTGTTTTTGCATTAAATTAATCCTTGCTCACAAATATCGGGGTATTCCTCGGGATCGTGCAGGTCAATGTAGTAACGCAGAGTGGATGAGCGAATGCAAGTACTTGATTCAGAGGGCAAACCGGTGAGCGCTCTCTCTACTTTCAAGTACGCTACTCCTGCAATTTGTTCTTCTCATGTCTAAGTGGCGTGAACGGGTCCTCGTTAGCGGCGTACCGTAATTTGACTATATGATTGGTGGTGGTGGTATCACAGGTGCCGCATTTGTATTGCATTGGTGATGCAATTGGCAAGATGATGGAACACAAATGATGCAATGCAAATGCGGCACAAATGACTCACCCGAAATGCCTCGAGTCATTCTACCGTCTTTTCTGATGGTTCATTCACAGGGTCTGTATGATCTTCCCTGTGAATATGTCGTCTCGTTTAATAAATTCCGGGCCCCTTCATGAACATTGATTGAGCAGCTTTCTGGTCAAGACAACGTTTTGAACCACAACAGTGTACCAGCCGCTTGCTTCACGCACCCTGAGATCAGCATGGTCGGTTTGACGGAGGTCCGATTGTTAACCTGCTCAAAAAGTTACTATTGCTGTGATTTGCAACTCAACTGCTCTAAGACGAATTGGAGTTTACATCAGATTTCTTTATATCTTGGCCGTCTTGGATCAACATCTGGCTTCTTATATTCAATAGTCAATTCAGAGTGTTGAGAACTGGTTAGTAACGATGCTCTTTTTGTTATCTGGCAGCCATAAGCGAGGGCACTAGCTGAAAAGGAGGGCTTCGAAGTTAGCGTTGCGAAGACTAGCTTCAAAGCTAACACCAAGGCTCTTGCCGAAAATGAAGGTGACGGACTGGCTAAGGTACATCGCCGTTACGCCTCTGGCTTAGTCCTAGATACCCTTGTGTGCTTCGACTACATAAGATGTGCAGTTGTGTTAGATACAATATATGTATGTCCAGATCAACCTTGGCCATTATTGGAAGAATTTTGAACCCTCTGCTGGAGAGTAAGATTGTGAGAGTGTGAATATACGATCATAGGTTTGAGATTCTAATATTATGATATACTCAGCTCTTGAGATGACTAACGAATGTAGGAATAAGAACAATAGCAGGTTGGAATGTAGTCTTCCTTCTGTCCAAAATACAATCTGATTCAATCTTCTTGATCAATAAGCGTACCATCTAACCTTATGCATGTAGACACTGGATTTTTTTTCTTGAGTTTTGTGTTGATGCATGTAACTCCTTGTTTGCAAACAGTTGATCTATCGGCCAGATTCAGGTGTTCACATTCTTGGCCTCCATGTCGCTGACTTCATTCATGAAGCTTCAAATGCTATAGCCATGGGCACCTCCATTAAAGTAAGCGCATGAATACGTAGATTTCTTTCTTGTTTCCTGTAGGAGTCCTGATAATTACAAATCCTTCTCCTTCTCATGTTTGTAGTAAAACTATTGTTCTTTGCTGTTTTAGTAAAAGTTTGGTAAGGAACGTTTTCGGAGGTGTTTCTTTGCCCATCTCTGGCACGATGAGGATGAAAAATGACACTGTTGTGTTATGCTGTCAAAGGTTATATTCTCTAACAAGTCGGTTGCTCTTTCTTCTACAGGAGATCAAATATGCTGTGCATGCCCACCCCACCTTGTCTGAAGTGTTGGATGAGCTGTTCAAATCAGCAAAGGTAATTTCCTTTGACGTTGTTGTTTCATTTTCACACTCCATTAAAATTCTTGTCTATCTAAACCTAAGTTGAGTCTTCACTTGTTTGAACCTTTGTGATCCTCTCCCCCTGTAGCCAATTTTTTGGGGTCAAACTTACGTGTCTGCCACCTAAAGTAGCGTCGTTTTTTTATTTTGAGATGTTACAGCTTGATGAAAACCATGCACAAGTGGAAACAAAGGAAACGAAGCAAGTGGTAGAAGCAGTGGCTGTCTGATGATTCTATTACCGTTCTTCTGTCAACAACAATGATGTCATAACCGGTTGTACATTTTTCAGTCACGACCTTTGATCTTCATGATCCAAGGGTGCAGAAAAGGAAAGGAAAGAAGGTTATGAGTTGCAACTTGTAATGGCAATGGTGATGGGTTGGCAATGGGACGGTGCCACATTAGCGTTGAAAAGTCAGGAACCGGTTATAGAAAGATAGCTTTACTTGTTCCAACATCCGTATACGATCTCATTTAGTGTTTATTAATGCTCAGGAAGGATGCGGAAATAGGTAGGTGTTTGAAGAATTCTTATGAGTTCACTTATTCAAGGCACTCATTTTTTAACATGCGTTGATGTAGGCATCAATTGCCTGAGACCACGTTTGTCAATGCCATATCAATTTGTTTGTTTGCCATAGCTTCTGCGAATCGACATGTCTGAATATCGTAGCTGGAATTTCGTAGCTGGATTTGCAGGTGATGCTGTCGCACTGATCTTCTCACATGTCGGATATATGGGTGGTTGTCTAGACTCTGTAGTTCCTTATTTGATTGGTTATGGGCGGTTCTACCTTATAATGATCTATTGACATGGTCCCTACTAACTTAACAATAATGCATTGGAAGATCAATTTGATCAGCGATGGATAGTGTGTGCATGCCACAAATGTGTGCATCTCAGCTACCCCGACTGACAGGTGGCTTCCTTAAAGTCTCTCGTGGCAATCTCTAAGAGACCAGCAGGATTTTAATTAAAAATAAGGCCGTATGTTCAACAGTTTAGAAATCCTTTCCGAAGCACTTTCCTCTTTGACGGCCTTTGCCGGTAGCTGAGTGGGTATCCAACAGTTTGCTCGAGGCTTCCTTCAGTTGGGGAGTTGCGTAAGATTCGTTCTGCTTTTCCAGAGTGCAAATTTGGGTTCATGCTAAGGTAACCACACCTTCTTGTGACCTTCTGTTGTTGCCAAAACGGACTCCTGTTAGCTTCCTGTGTAAAATGTACACGCTCTGCACATCACAGCAGAAGGTTGATTTTGGATACACCTTTAACCAAAACTTCAAAAAAAATTGTATTTTGCAGTGTCCGAAAAATATACATTTGGGAGAATGTAAAAAACTCCTCTCTAAGTTCACGCCAGCCCCCTCTTTTTTTTTCTTTTAAAAAGTGCCAAGATGGTGATCACTTAAAATTTAGCAAAGCATTGTGTTTCTACATTCATTCATCTTTTGAACCAAAAAACACTTTCAATTATATTCAATGCATGCACTTTTTCATCCAAAATTGGTGACTTCATCCACATTTTTATTAGAAAAGAGAGATTTTTGGAAAAAGGGGATTACAAAAAAGATTTCAGAAAGAGATTGTGAAAATTAGAAATTTATTTTGAAATGGTGCAATCTGGCCCTATGATGCCAAAAAAAAAAAGTTGGTTCATGTTGGGGGCTCCACCTTTTGAGGAAAACAAAAGAATCCTCCCCCCCCCCCCTCCAAACTGGTTAATAATGTTATGGTCTACCTTATATCCTCCATTTTGTGACTATTTGTGAGTGAAATATTTTATTTTTTATTTTTATTTTTCAAAGATGAAAGCACATAAAGTGGCTCTTATGAGTATTCATATGCTTCAAAAATTGTCATAACTAATTGAGGGATTAGATTTTCCAAAAAAAATTGGGCATGTTGTAATACGAGTAATACACTTATATAAAATGTTTTTTCAAGATTTTTAAAATACTTTTAATTTTTTTATAATTTAATACAAAACCCATATTTAACTAATTATGGACAATTACACCAAATGTGGACAAATTCATAGTCTAAATTCACCTGAAAAAACAGGAAAAATTGATTTGAATGGTAGAAAAGTGTCGGCGGCCCACCCATACATTGTCTAGCTCAAGTATTTGTCTAAAAAAATGCATTCAAATAGGACCATTTGACTAACATAAATTCGAAGTGACATAACATAGTAACAAATGGAATAGTGATAGCAGAAGAGATGCCTATAACCGTGCCCCACGACTGTAGAATCAAATCCTCGAAACAAATCCAATCAAGAATATCAAATCATTTTCCAATCCCGAACATAAAACACCCTAAGCCCATAACATGTATCAGCTGGCAGCCGATAAGAGAGTCCATAGTAACGGAAGAAGTCATACATAAACGAAGCAATGAATATCAAAGCAGTACCACTGAACATTCCAAGAGTGCAATAAATCCAAGTAGTGAGAAATTGCTCGCGCAGAAGTATCATATATATTCAAAGCATATATGACAACACCGGCATATTAAGTACTGCACCAGAAGGCTAGCCGGAAGACGACAAAAAAAGGAATAAATTAAGCTAATACTGCAGTGCCCACATAAGCTAACTGTGTTGGCCATTTAGGCTGCAGTAAGTGCAAATAGCCTGGGCATCTCCCCCAAGAAAGGGTGATATAAAGATACTCGGCGACATACAGGCTCACACCTAGCACCCCCATCCAAGTGCTGATATAGACGAACGGAGTCATCCGTAGAACAAACAGGAAGTACTGTTTTGGCTGACAGCCGAAACGCACATCGAATTGCTGACGTCGACAAGTGAAGTAATCCACAAAACCGACAAGATGTACATAATCGGCTGGCAGCCAACACAAAGTCGGAGTGCTAAGCTAGACGAGTAGAATCACCTGCTGAACCGACGGTAAGTAATTCCTATCGGAGAAGATGTATTGAGTCTGAGACACCACCATCCAAGTACTACCCGGGTCGACCGGAATCCTGAGAAGAACTGACAAAGACCGGTATATCGGCTGGCAGCCGATATCCCTCGAACAACTGATATCATCAGTCCTCACCATCATCGTCAGCATCTCTGTCGCCCGGAGCGCCCGCGGCCTCCAGATTCGTAATTGCAGCAATAACCGAGGCCTCCGGAATCAGATGAGATGTCGGAGGTCCTTTCTTTGCATGTGAGGGCATCCTGTGCGAGTACAGAACAATGCGAACATGAACAACTTGCGGAAGACGGAGTTCCTTATGCCATCTCCGGGTCCAGCACTCCCTCGTCACCACCACCTTCCCCTCCCGCTTGCCCTTCAATGGCGTCCACCATTCCACCTTGAAGTTTCCATACAACGGCCCTGGAGTCAACACCACACACTCCAGTACTCGTCCCAGCCAAACAGGAAGATAGTGGTTATGACATGGTCGATAGAGAACAAAGTCCCCTAGCAGGACATCGCGGAAAGGGTTGAAGCTCAACCTCGGTCTGTCCTTCGCAGGCCCGCAATATGGCAAAGGATCTTGATCGTCCTCCGGAGTCGTGTCGGGTGGATTATTCGGATCCGCCCCGTCTTCTAGAAACGCCGATCCGTGATCTCGTGACCACTTCGACAGAGGCCAGAACCCTTCCTGAAGCGAATTCGGTGCAGCGGGTAGTGGCGAAGAAATCTCTTCCAGAATTCGTTCCCAGTATGCTACAGTACCTGCCATTTCCTCTGCGTACCGCTTGTTCCTGGCCATTCCCGACTTCCAGAACTCAATGTACTTTGCGATCCCATTTTTGATGAAGCACTGCTTCTCACTGCATTCAGAGGCTCTGGAAGCTTCTTTTTCTACATTCCTCTTTCTCGGATTAATCTCCACGTTTTCCCAAAGTGCCTTGAATCGAACAGGTAGTGGGTCCCCCTTTGGAATTCTTGGGTTTCCATCATCGTCAGCTGCCCACATTTTCACAGCCGGGCCCGGAGGAAGCCACGACGAATCTGTTGTCTTTTTCTTGTACCGCATGACCGGTCATCCTCGATCATCTCTAGATTCTTCGACGTAGAATTTGAATAGGTGTTTATCCCCTAGTCCTACTATTCTGTTGACCCCGTCATGATGGAAGCCCTTCAGATATGCTTTGAAGTCAGCAACCTCCTGAACGAACTCCAGGATGAAAGCCACAGTCTTCTGCGAATCCATGAACGCCTTCATGAGATCTACGAGAACGTATATATTCTTCCTCTTGATTAGCTTCGACAAATAACTGAAGTGCGCGTCAATGTCTTCGTGTGTGTATCTGACAATGAGAAATCCAACAGTTACTTCCTTGAAGACGCGCCTGGCTGTGAGTAATGAGCAGAATGCCATGAGAAACCGATTCTTATTGTCCTTGGCTGAATTGTCTAGTTGCAAGAACAACTTTCGCGGGAGTGGAACATGAGGTCATCCTGGTCATGGTGTGACTGTGACTCTGTCGGAGCTTGCCGGAATGGACGAACTGCATCTCGATTTTCCATGAAGCAGAGCTTCAAAGAAGCTATTCTGAGGTTGAGTTGAGAACAGGATCTTGGATTCCCTAACCGGTGGCAACTCCAGAGCGCGCAGGACTCTGCATAGTGACGATATTGTAAAGTTCGAATCTCCCGGCCATAATGATGTAGAGTAATGAGCAAACGCGCCATCTCCATGTCCATGAGTGAGCATGCCAGTACACGAGATTGGTATTTGCCCGAGCCCGGCGGTGGTCTTGGTAATACGCTGCATCCTGGAAATAGCGGTCTTCGTCGTGTCCATCTTGTCGTGTATTATGCAAAGGAACTCCGATGGATTTTGCACGGACTGCGTGGACCACCCACCATAGACATTCCTACATGCGCGCTGGTAGTTTAGATGTCGCTCTCTGTCATCCACTAGTGCCTGCCACTCATCACAGCCTCTAGGATACTTCGCAATGAACTCGACAAGGAAGTCACATTCGGTGCATTTCGAGAAGTTGCTTCCAACCGCCTTGACTTCAACATTTTTGAGATGAGCTTTCCAGAGGCGACTGACGGCAGACTGCAAGATCGGCTTCAAATTGCATATTCCATTAACCTGCGGCGTAGAACGACGTCAATTTAATCAACACAGATCCAGGCAATAATCAGTACCAAAGTATATCGGCTGGCAGCCGATACACTTCAAACCTTATGATAGGGAAGTCCTCATTGTACGTGAAGTCAATCGGGGATGACATAAAGGTACGTTGAATAGGTAGAACGAACCGTATCGGCTGGCAGCCGACAGAAACTAAATCATATTGTGGAAGCCGAGAGGAAGATCATGGAACCTTACATAATTAACTTGCTCGCGCATGTGATCCCAATTCATTGCAGAGGGGACGACCTTGAGATTATCGACGCGTTTGTTTCCAACAAGCCTGAACTCGTTCGGCATCTGGTCGGCATTCTCGTTGATAATTGTCATTAGTGTTGCTTGAGCCTGAACAGTTTGTGGTCGCGATCGACGGGCACCCATGTTTCCATACGACCCACTGACAGATCCTGCATTGGCATCAGCCTTGTATACATGATAGGCCGACCTGGAGATCCCGTGAATGATGTACCAGGCATTCTCGCAGACGTCGACATTTGCAAGAGTAACAAAGTTCCTTCCCGGAATAACTCCAGGATGAAGCTGACTCTGAACCGCATATGCCATCTCCCTCCTTGTTTCAAATGAGCACGCGAAGAACCTTCGGCGGAGAGTTCTCGTATCCTCCCATGGAAACATCTGGCAGCATCTAAGTTTGCAGCACCGCTGGGAGCTGACCTTCCATATGTCAGGATTCGAAATCTTCGTCTGCAGTTTGGACATGCGTCGACAGTCCTTGGGAATTACCCTCCGACGCACGGACCGATAGGGATTCTTCGGAACTCCCGGCATTCCCCCTTCGTCTGACTCTATCAAGTCGGCCGCCTCAGAGCAGAGCGTGACAATCTCCGAGAGTAGCCTGCCACCCTCCAATCTTGTGTGGGACAACCTCCAACGCATGGTCGTCATCTGTAGTGTGTCATGCTCAGAAACGAATATGACACCCACATCTGAATCTCCGAGAACCCTGTCGTCACATGCCTCATTTGGAAGGCAGACTTGGATCAGAGCCCTCCCGAAGAATGAGAAGTCCTCATCCAAAAGTTCACAATACTGATTTCTCCAGAACGGTCTATCAAGGAATGGAAGACCCGACTGAACTCCACCAGAGGCGCAGTTCAGTTCTCCAATTCTGCTGTTACCTACAGACGCGTCCGTATCCAGGATACTGTCAGTAGCGCCAGTGTCGCATCCACCGTCGCCAGAGGTACTGAGGCCCTGATCATTGGGATCACCATCCTCGGAAGCTTCACTTTCACTGTTGGACGAGTACAACCTATCATCTCTGTCGTCTTCGTCTGAGGCATTGGGTGCAATCCTTCCCGATGCGGGCTCCGCGTACTCTTCCGGAAAATCGGATGTGCTACCTCTACTTTCGCCGTTGACATATTGAATAGCATTCATGTTGTGTGTCAGTGGAGGACTTGTCGGCTAGCCGCCGACAGCCTCCGCAGCAACACTAGGTGATGCGACAGGCCTGACCTTGTAACCGCTCCAGAGTATTCTGTACCCTACGCAGAGTTTGAGTGTTATGAAATCCGGAATCTTGCAGAAGGCATTCTGATCCTTGAAGTCGTCGACGACATGCAGGAGTCGGACAACCAGGAAGAAGCTGTGAGGAACCCGAAAGCCCTCCCAGAATCCCTTTGGGGAGCATTCAACAATGAGGCCCACCCCAACATACCGCAAGTCATTTTCAACAGTTTGCAGAAGAGCGACCTCCATGTTCACAGTGAGTGACAGAAACTGTTGAATAGGCTTCTCATCCGAGTTCGTCAATATCGGCTGGCAGCCGACACCAGCGGAATAGGGGACCTCAGACTCCACAAAGGGATACACATTGCTTGCTTCCCAGAGGATTGAGGCCCTAGTGCATTGACTGAAGAAGACCAAGTCCCCCTCGGGAAATGGAATTTTCATGTCGAGGTTCCCAGGGACATCCAGAACTAGAACCCGCACAAGGACAAATGCGCGATTCTCCACCCTCTCAACAAGCGCCCGTCCAGCGTAGTACAATCCTTCAAGCGTAAGAGCAACGACTGCTCCCTTTCGCAGCTTGAGTCTCCCGAAACCGCCATTCCTTGTAAACGCATCGATTGCACTCGCATCCAAACCCATTCGACTAAATGCACTCATGATACAAACGAGGTGCTCAGCTCCCTATAATATCCGGTGTCCTTATTCACTGAGCCCCGGATTCCGTATCGGCTGGCAGCCGATAGGATTAATACAGATCGTCCCTACTTATACCATGAATGTCATCAGGAACTGGCCTCCTTGATTACCTATTCATTGTTATATTATAGAGCAACCCCACTAAGCTCCCAGGCCTCGTAGTATCTCATCTTATCCCACTAGAGCAGAATATGTCGGCTGGCAGCCGATATCAAGATGGCATTCCGACTGGGTGCGTTGAGTGTGGACCACACGGATTACCGGATGATCCTAATACCGCGGAGCTGAATGCCAGTCAGTCATCTAGAGTGCCGGGAATCCTCCAAGATTGAATTAGTCTAGGTACAATAAACCGGAACTCCAGCCACTCTTCCAAGACAAATGTCACTGGATATCAAATGCGATACAGATCGAAGAGCAGATTCAGAAGAAAATGACCCTTCTGTAATGCCACTACTCTGAAAATGTCCTGAAATTCTTATCCATGAATTCGAATCAATCCACAGCATTACAGTCTCCCTACAAGCCAGTGCAATCCGATCATCTGCCGCCTAAACCTGCATTTGCAAGCAATCCCTTGCATCAGACTGGAACCCTCTCATCCCTCACGCGTCTCTGACGCTCTAACTCTCCGTGTGCAGGAAGTAAATGAAACTGAAAGAATGAAATCCTCCAAGAATTGTTCCTAAGTCAAGTAGAGGGAGAAGCAGTTTGGCGCTTGAAATTTGAATTTGGAGGAGGATGAATTCGTTGTGATTACGAAAGACACAGGTACGTCCGTTTCAAGATCAGGCTTGAGAACGTACGCATCTTCTGGCAATGAGTATTCGTTACATTCATGTCCTTGTCTGGATGTGCAGTACTGGAAAATGGATGATTAATAGGAAATGGATGGAGAAATTAGATGAAGGGAAAACGACTGTCATCATTGCGCGTCACGGCTGGCAGCCGTCACCTCGGTGGTCGGGAGTGGGGTTATACACTTCTCGCAACTTTCATTTTCTCTCATTCTCATTCTGCACTCTTGCTCTCTCTCTCGCTCTCGCTCTTTTTCTCTCCCTCTCTCCCCCTGTTTCTCACTCCGGCTCGCAGCTGACATTTTGTCACGTGGCGAAGGTACGATTCCCTGTTAACTAGTTTCTCTTCTCGGTCCGATACAGCGTCCTGGGCAGCCGATAGTATTGGTGTCTGCAGCGACAGGAGTCTTCAGCAGCCGATAGGAGACGGAGCCCAGCCGATATCCAACAGGCGTCGGCGGCGATGGAGACAGCGGCTCCTGAGAATGACAAGTACTACGCCCTATATGTATCGGCTGCTAGCCGATACATTTTGTATGTGGGTATACATTAGATTTCGTTTCTGCTTCGTTGTGCGTATACAAGCTAAATATTCTATCGACTGCCAGCCGACATCATCGGCACAGACTATACGAAGGCTGCTCTTGAGTTGTATCGGCTGGCAGCCGATACATTAGTTTCTGATTAGGATGACCTCCTACACTGTATGTCAGCTGGCAGCCGATACGCGTGTGTACTGCGGTCAATAATGTGTCACCATTTTTGCAGGAAACCTCCTCTCCTGGCACGACTTCTCGGCGAGCGCGTCCCCAACTCAGGGATACTGGGTGACGGGATTCCCCCACGCGCAACCTGGAAACTAAATCCGGCCGTCCAGGAATGGGGATTGTGTTGGAGGGAGCTCCCTGACGGTATAGTGGAGATTGCATGCTCCTTCAAGCTCAAGGGGAATATGATGCCCGGACACGGCAACGTGTTGTCAGTAATGGAGGTCGCAGGACACGTCCAGGTGCTAATCTGCCTTCCCCAAATCGGCAACCTTGGAGGCGCCGCGGACTACTTCGCGATCGAGCTCCCATACAACAAGTGCACGGAGGACGTATGCGGCTCCAGGGCCATGACTGCGGGAATGACGTTCATGGGGGATACACCCGCTGACGCCGATGACCTTGTTCAGGGGTGGGAGATGATGCACGCCCAGAGGAAGCAACGTAACATAGTGGTCACCGAGGGGAAGGTGAAGGGCAAGAAGAAGGTTCCCGCATCCAGGAAACAAGCGACTTGGACACCAGCTGCGGTGACTGAATCACAAGACGCCGACGCGGCTTCTCCAAGCAAGAAGAGGAAGAAGGGCAAGGGGTCCGACGACACGGACAAGGTGTTGAAGCTCACATTGGACGAAGCTCTGGTCCGTGGTAACCACCTCACAACCAAGACGAAAGACAATGAGGTGACTGCCATCTTCCGGGCCCTGGAAGAAGGTCTTCTTCCCGCGTTCCCATACAAGAAGCGTCGACTATCAGGCATCATCCACTCGGAGAGACTTCACATTGCACCCGACGAGCTCAAGTACCGGAAGATAGCCAAGGACCGCCTCGGGTAGGTATTTCATCAGTATGCCTTGTCATTTCCACTTATTTTACGCAGATTCTACATTCCTGGATGTCGGCTGGCAGCCGATATAATTATGTCCCTGACTATCCCATTAACTACAATATCAGGTGAAGACTATGTACAAGGGATACGGGTCTATCAAGAAAAAACCTAAGATTCACGGCATTCCTCTCAAGAGGGCTCCCTTACCAACAGACAAGGGGATGGACGCGGTGATGGACAAATGTCCAGACGAGAGCGCGACAGTGGAAGTGAACGGCCTAATCGTCCCATGGTGGTAGAGCCTAGATGTTCACTGGTACATCATTGGGGGGCAGCACACCGTCACAGCCTGTCGAGAACTCGCGGAGCAACACCCCGCAAATTCACCGGAGAGGAAGGAACTCCTTGAGTTTGAGATCATCCCGGTTCACAGTAATGACCCGAGTACACTCGTCCGTGTCTCGAACGCCTTGAACCTGAACCTAATGGAGAAGGTGGCGAAGGAAACCTTCCGATCCTGCGCGGAGATGGGGAGGGCGGCGTGGATGAAAGCGGGATGCCCGGAGCCGCACCGTGGAGGAGGCAAGCCGTCACCCGCATTTGAGGTATTAATCACTTTCTTCGTCTTGCACTATTCAATTTGATGCAGATGGAGCAGGATGTCGTTGTTGTCGTATTGGTTGTCAGCCAATACGACTGGAGCACATTAGAGCTCTTGTCATTTACGGTCATATTTGATCTCCTGTCTGTCGGCTGTCGGCCGATACAAGTTCCTCTCGTGGAATCTGAGTGCTAGGACTCGTGCAGGCAGCGAAGCTCAACGTAATGGCGCACTTCGTCGACGAGAAGGTGTCGTCCAAGCTGCCACTAATCTTCGTGAAGGAGGATACCTGGCAACTCTGGACGGAAGTGTTCGACGCCTGGGAGAATGGAGAGCTGATCGATGACGACGGGAGTATTCCGGACTCCCTCGTCAACCGGAAACCTCTCACGCATATCACCAAGACCGATCTCGTGCCAACACTTGGCCTCCGCGACTCGGACCTTTGCGAACTGGTGAGGGACATCCTCGACCTTCGCGTCTGCATCAAGAATACAGCGAAGTCCCGGTCCTCTGGAAGGTCGACACTCCTCGACTGGTGCAAGGATAAGAAGCTAGACAGGGTCGTCATGAACGAGATCATGTGGACCAGGAAGAAGTATCCACTGCCGTGTAAAGATGCGGGCTGGGTCCCTTACACTGAGGAGGCCTGGAAGGAACTCGCGGACATGGAGGGCTATTCGCCTGCTGTAGTCCGGAATGTGTGGAAGGATATCAGGAAATATGTCGACGCCAGCAACTGGCTGAACGGACGTGTCAACGCCATGAACCCCACAACCGATAAGTCGATAGACGGACTCGCTCCTGGGGCCTTCTACACAACCTTGGCGCAGTACGCCACTGTTGCTCTGGAGCAGGCATAGACGACAGAGACCGGCGTCATGTATCAGTGCTTGCAAGGGGTGAGTATCGCCGAGGTTGTGAGATATGTTCAAAGTGCAGGCGGGGATGACTATTCGGGACTGCCGCTGGAGGACAACAAGCTCATTGTGCTCTTTGGGTACAATGAGGATGGCGAACCATTTCCGGTGAACAAGCACGACTTCCTGGACATCTCGGCCACAGCGGAGATTCCTACGGTGGTCACCGATCCGATGGCACCTCCTCCACAGCCGTTTATTCCGGTTCCTATGCTCCTCATAGGCAATTCCAGATTTAGGGACTCCGTGGCATTGGCGGCCTACTCTTCCGCGTCATCGTGGTACTACCAGTCGGTGTACTACCAACCGTCACCCCGAGGGGGCTTCCTGAAGTTAGAACTAGAAGCAAAGCCGATGGTCACATTGTCCATCACGTACCCAAAGCCGGACGGAAGATTCGAGATGATGGAGGTGTTCAAGAGGTTCACCGGCATCCAGAAGCCGCTCGAGTGGTACAACCAAGAAGCGGATGGCGAGATTGATTGGAACGGGGGAATGTGCGGCGTCGGACATGGTCTTCTGGAGGATCTGCTGAAGCCGACACTCAAGGCAAAGGTCGTCACCGTCATCAACGTCTGGGGCGGTGGAAACGTCACAGAAATTGCTCTGGTACGTAATTTCATCTTCTGCACGGTCATCCTGATTTTTGTGTTTCAGTGTCATGTTGTCGGCTGGCAGCCGATACATCGGGAATCTGACAGTAGTCCTATGCATTTGCAGAGAAACGGACGTTCGGTTTTGGAGTTCGTTCGGGACGAGGACGGTGTTGCAAGGGCTCATGAGCGCCTGAAGGGAATGAACATCATCACCGATGCTCAAGTGATTCAATTTCAAGGGTCCCACGCTCACACGAAGTCAGCGGGAGGTGTCGGCTCGGGACAGGCGTCGATGGTTCCCGGTTTGTCTGCACCCGCCGTGCAACTGGACTCGTCACTGTTGTCACCACATCCGAATCATGCCCGCTCGGGTGCTGTCCCGCCTCCTCGTCTGGTGGCCGAGCAAGTCCACCTCACTCAGGTTGCATCGGGAAGGAGTTACTCGGACGACGAACGCGCTGACGAAGCTGGAGTACAAAATCTAATTCGCCGACCGCAACTGAAAGAAAGCGGTTCTTCTGATCAACAGGCTGGCAAGCAGAACGTCATGCTTGTGGATTTGCATGACGTCCCTGAATCGGAAGAGATCGTAAGAGATGCGGCCTCACTCGCGAAGCTCGTCACGGGTCGGTCAGACGCCGTGGCCGTTGCCATCGGAACGCCGGCGATAGCTTCCGACGTTTATGTCGGCCGCCAACCGATAACCGCGGCGACTTCACTTGGCGGGACTCGTCGCGGAAGCAGCAGAGGAGACGCGCTTGAGGTGTCAGGAGATTCAAGGGACTCCACTCGCTCAATTCGGTCGATGGCGAAACGGAAGTTGGAGTCGTTGCATGAGGACAAAGTCACGAAATTGCCTGGACCAGCCGAGCACGATTTCCCTAACGAACAGCTCTCTCCCGTTCGACATGCCACATCTAAGCGGACGCGGTCTGGAGGTTCGTAGGATATAGACATGTCTCTGCAATTGCAAGGATAATCTAGAGTAGGGCATGTGCTTAGTGCTGCCTGGCTCCGACTTGTTGATAACGACTTGTCAGTGAGAACCTTCAGCTGTGCAGACTAGAGTACCACTCCACTTTGTCGGCTGCCAGCCGATACATTCTAGTCCTGTGGTATCCTCTCATTGTATTGCATCTCATGATTTATGTACTTCATCTTTCATTGCAGATTATGATTCTGGACCTCTAGAGCGCCACCAGGAGGTCTTGTCGCAAGGCGCTGCGCACGATGGAAAATGGAACCCCGACTACGACATACCTGTCACTCCACAGGTAGCGTCTCCGGCGTTGTTCTTATTCCTCGAGGTCCAGGGCACGGCAATGTATTATGAACCCACGATCATTAAGGCAGGCAGTATGCATCAGAGGTCTCAAGTAAGAGTGCGACCAGGACTTGCAGAATTCCTAGGATTCTGCCATAGTCATGACATCAAGGTTGTCTACTGGTCGATACTGAAAAAGGAAACTCTAGGACAGCGTATCAATAATATTAAATACACAGTCCCAGAGATCGGGTCGGACTTTATGGCCTTCGGGCAGGAAAGCTGTGACATGAGCGCGTATCGGAACCCGCAGAGTCCCGCACGACCGGTTTTTCTAAAGCGGCTATTACGGATCCTCTCAGAGCCGGAGTTGTTTAACAGCGGGGCGACAGTCAACAACTCGTTGATTGTCGATCATGAGCCTTATAGGAACATCTTGAATCTGCCGTTCAGTGCGGTTCATCCACCTGCTTGTACAATATACTCGGAGGCAAAATTGAAGCACCCTAAACTTCCTTACCTCTAGAGCACGATGATCCCGTTCCTGGAGGGGTTTCTGGAGTCTAGGATGTCAGTTCCGGACTACTGTGAGCTGAATAAAAAGGTCAGCCTTCCCCGCTGCATGCTAGGGTCAACCTTATACAATCTCTACCGGGAGGTGTCTCCTGAATGTAGGATGGGATTCGAGGAGCCGTATTCGGACGAACAATTCCAAGCATTGGGAAATACCAGCTGAAGTCGCCGTTCATCCGTTCAGAGTAAAGCGGTTCAGGTGTCGGCTGTCAGCCGACATGTATTTCGTTAAATTGTATATAGATCCTTAGACTGAGACTAGAACTATTACAGTCATCGGAACCTACTGAGGACGTCCGTCAACCTTTCGGAGGAGGGCGACATGGATATCGGCTTCTGACCAGATCAATTTTTTTGTATAGATATAATGGCAAACACATAGACTTTTTGGAACCACTGTAATGATCATAATGATATGAAATGAGCTGTAATAAAGGTTATTACGGCCGGGGGTCCGGCTATATAAGTCGGATATCCATTTTGCTCTCGAAGTATTCAAATGTTATCTTTGAGAGTTTGATCGTTAGGCCTTAGGCAGCGGTATCGCAAGGCAATTAAACTTTCAATGATAACTTCTGAGTGCTTCCTGAGCAACAGCGGAATCTGTCATATATGGCCGGGCTTGGCCCGTCTTCAATTATCATCTCATGTCTTGTTTCTCCTGGATGGAGAGAATGATGTGTCTCTACTTTCTGATTGCTTATTGTCAGTTCTGTATCGGTTGGCAGCCGATATTCCATCTGCCAGTCTTCACTCTGCTCTTGTATGCATAGTCTTGGTGCATCCTGTATAGCCGATATCTTGTCAGACAATCATCTACGCTCTTACGTCCAGGTCATTTAATCTGCTTGTCTCTCCTTGCTGTGTTTTGCAGGAGTCCACCAATGGTCAGCCTTGTTCGTTCAGGAAATGTGTGGTTCTTTGCGTCACGGGGTTGCTTTGTTTCATTGACCCGAATATCGTGGTGGATAAGTGGGATCCTCATCGAAACGTCGTCAGGCACCCAGGGATAGTCGGATTGTTTGCTACATTATTTGAGAAGTTCCATGTAGGGATTTGGTCCAAGATGCTAATGAAGGAGCTTCGTCCATTGCTTGAGCACTTGCTTCCGAATGATGTAATTAGAAAGCTGGCGTTTGTTTATGGGAGAGAATTCTGTGTAGATAGTCAGAAGTTCCCGTGGTGCTACAAGATGCTCGAGACACTTTTTGAGAAGGGACCGTCCAAGGAATACTGTTGTCCGGACCAAGTGCTCATGGTCGACGTCTATCCAATTTTGCTGAGGAGGACACCTGATCCGGCATGCTATATTCCATTGCCATTTCTTGGAGATCTCAGCATTCCCAATGCTAGTAGAGTTATTCCAAACATTTCGACGGACATTATTCCCTTCATATACCCTTTGTTTGAGCATCATTCGGTCTCGGAGTACATGGATGTCTCCAAAAGGCCGGGACAGTTACACTATGAAGTGGCACAGTCCATTAAATACGGGAAGCCTAATTGGAAGGGGATATTCTGGTAGCTACGCCTCCATGGTATCGGCTGTCAGCCGATACTCTCACCGACCTGTACGCGTCCATGTTCGTTCGCGTTCAGTTTCCTTGTGAATTCATCGGCATTATTCTACTTTTATCGGGATCATCTCGCATTAATGCTCTATCGCCTTCATCGACTTAGAATCATTCTACAATTGTTCTGTTGGTCGTGAACCTCTCTCGATATCGGCTGCCAGCTGATACGCTCCTGGCATTTCATCGCAGCTGCTGTAGTTAGTATATGATGCAGATATTAGGTGTGTTGCAGTTTTGGCAGCCCATGGTCTTTTTAGCATGTTTTCGTAGTCTGGGCAGCTTAGCTAGTTCACTTGGTTAGATTTCTAGATCCGTGATGGGTATCGGACGGCGGCCGATACTGCGCCTTGTACTGTATCATTCTCAATATAATATGGTATTTAGCTTCTGCATTATATTTTTGTCATTTGGCATTCATACATCCTATTCGATCCTACTTTATCAGTGGGCAGCCGACTTATTTCTGGACTATGGAAATGTCCATAATTACTTAAATATCAGTTACAAGAAAAAATTCAAGATTTTTTAATAAGTGGAATGAGAAATTTTTTTTAGAATTTTATTGGCAAGAATCTCATAAGTTCTAAAATTTTATTAATGAAATATGAATGAGTAAAATATAGCTTCAAATATTTATGATTTTAATAATTCACTCCTATAATTTCCAAAAAGATATGAATAACTAATATATAAATATTTTATACACTTTCCAAGTTTTCTACAACTTTTGGAAATTATAAGAGTGAATTCTAAAAAACATAAATATTTGAATTCATATGTTGTTCACTAATATTTCACTCAATAAAAAAGTTTTTTTTTTAAATTGTTACCAAAAAATTCTAAGAAGAATTCTCATTTCATTTTACTAATAAATTTTGAAAAAAATTATTTGTTTTAAAACTATTTCACTAATTAACTTTAACTAAATTAGTAGAAATTAAATTAATTTGAAAAATTTGAAAAATTATTTTATACAAGTCCAATAAATATATATACCACAACATATCCAAATTTTGTTTAGAATCTCTAATTCTTTTATTAGCTATAGCAAATTTTGTAAGTGTGCAAAACATTTTGAAAGCCACTATTATATCTAATATAGAATAAACTGGCCATTTACCGCACACATAAAAAAATCGGGCATCAACCGTTGCCAATCATTGCACAGTAACTGCATGATTCAACCAACATTACAATTGAAATAGGGAACAAAATTTTGTATCACCACACTGTACGGTGAAGTGTTGCATGAATTTTTAAATAGATTTTAGGAGAATCACCTTTAAATTGTAATAAAATTTATAGGAAGAAATCTTTTTGCATTATATTTTATGAAGGTGAATCTTAACACGACATTTAATAATCACACCAAATTTCAAAACATGCAACTCTTTATATTTATAGGGAGCAGGATTTTAATTTTGTCTATACAATGATTAGCAAGTTTACTATATATATATCAGTCATAAAGATTTCAATTTTTTTTTGTGAAAATTTTAAATTCCCATGGCTTCCACATAGACCAACAAAGTATTAACAGCAGCATTGAAGTATAAGTGATGATAATTCAGAGGTGGGAAATTGAATTGAACGCACTAGCACCACGACTCAATTCCAAAACTGTTGTAAAATGCAGAGCACGTGGAAAGAATGTTCCAAGTTAGGGTTTCAACCAGACAGGTTTAGATGCCATGTCAGGATCACACTTTTAGGGTTGTCTACCTTACCTGTTGGGCTTCTTCTGCAGTCAATATTGAATGGGAAGCTGGAATCTGATAGAGATTCTCTGAAGTTGAAAAAACTACGTCTGATTTGTGGACGGCTCAGCATGCTAATGCTTCACGACGATTTTCACGTCTTCTTGAGCTAGCGGCAAATGATTCTTCAATGCGTGCTTGAGTGCTGCCGTTAAATGGACCTGCTGGGGAATCAGGCCTCGACTACACCACATCCACAGATTCTGCTTGATGCATCCATGCTCCGACTGTGCAATTGCTTCCATTGGGTCGAAGCAGTTTCTGGTTGAACGAGGAGCATGGCGGCAGCAATACTACAGTGAAGGATGCGAAGAAATAGGACTGCGTGTGCACGTATGGCAGACAGTGAGAGCGGACCGAGGCTCTAAGAAATAGGTTGATTGAACCAATGCAGGAGGATAGGCGCAATATAGCTCTCCCACGTTCTACCGATAGTCTATGTTTGTATTTATGGCTACAGCTGTCGTACTGCAACACTCACCAATGTATCACTTGTTAGAACGGTTAGTTTAGGTTCGACTCCTAGGGTTGTAGAATTCCAACAGCAAGCCAAAGTTACGGAATATCCACAAGCATCAGCACTGCGACCAATTCAAACACCCACGACAGTGCGTATACATGCACAGATCAAAACCTCACATGTACGAGTTCCAACACAACTTCGTGTAAACCATCCGTAAACAGCCGGGATGCAAATCTCGTAGACGTGTCGCTTGGACGTTGGTTAAGAGCATGACAATTATGCACGATAATCATTGACCTTTGTCATTCATTCACTGAAATTTAAAGCCAGGTGGTTGCATTTCCGACCTTCCTAGAACTAATCCAATAGCAAATTTGTTTGTTCGTCAATTGAGTACCGCATAACCTGTCTGCTCGTTCAATAATCTGTCTGCTCGTTCAATAACTTGTATGCTCATTCACAAACAAATTGTTATAATGTACTTGTTCGTTGATGAACCAAACATCGCAATATCTAATGTTCATCTGCCAAATAAGCAACAAATTTAATTGAATCAAATCATATACAGGAGAAAAAATTCCAAATTTCCAAAGTCATAACCACGTAGTATTTGCAAAATTTTCAAAGACTCATAGCAACTAAATTCCATGCAAGAATGTATACATGGAGCTTGAAATTTTCAAGGCTAGCCACAAAAGAATGTTTGTGAGAATTTGGCAAAATCCAATGTGTAAAGTCTGATCTCAAAATTTTGAATCACGGACTTCTAATCTACGGTAAAATCCTGCTTCTAAACATGTCTATCCTTCTTCTTTGATTTCTTGTAAACATTGTTATTGTAATTCACTGAAATGTTAAAAACACCCTTATGGAATGAACCATTTATCAGTGACGCAAGAGGATTCCTGGATACATCAAATTGAAGATTACCATCTTCATTCACTAGAACAATTGATTGACCAGCTTGAGAGACTTCTTGAGCAGCAAGTGGCACAAGTGCCAATGGAATATTTTCTTTCTCCGTAGAATTTTCATCCACATGATCAGATTCTTCAGTTATTGCTGTTGACGAAATCGATGCTGAAATAGTAGAAGCACCCATTGGACCAGTTCGAATATCATGCTCGACAAGAGCTAAAGGAACAGATGTCACAACTCACAAAGGAGAAGTCCCATCTGGCGGAATAGGTGTACAATTAATTTGTACCAGACTTGAACAAACTGGAGTTAGTGCAGCAGTTACTGGCGCAACAACTACTGCAACCTGATCTACAATCTAATCCGAATCTCGATCAATCTCCATACTTCCCCAATCAAAACTTTGGCTCAAACTAATCAAGTCATCAGCAGTTTCAACTCTGACTTGATCAAAAGTTGAATTGCCAGATCTTGTGTCTAAGGAAATTTTTGTTTGTGGCCTAATCATAGGAGCATAAGTCGACATAATACCCCGGTTTGTAGCTGGACCAAAATGAGCATTCTCTCTTTGATTTTGAACAAGGTTTGATCTCTTGTCAAAGCTATTACTGATATTTCCTGGGCCGCTTGCAAAACACCCATGGCCAGAAGGACGATTAACAGTGTAGCTTCGGTTAGCAATATTAACACCACCAACACAATGCCTTGTACTATTGCCATTATACGCATTACCACCTCCACGAGAACCATTGCCACCTCCACCTCCACGACCAGGTGCAATGGTGCGACCATTATTCACCCCACCCATTGCAGTCTGCCTAATAGCATCGATTGCACCCCGCCCTGTAGCAACATCAGGAAAATTTGTACGTCGAACATGTACTAAACCTTGACCAAAATTAGTATGGATATTATAAGGTTGACTGGTAAAGTTATCCATGTTAATTGGACTAGGTCCAGATGGAGCAATTGATGCAAATCCGCTTGAATGAAAGGGCCTAGTAAAATCTGGAATACGACAAGGTTGAACAGTTGTAGTTGAACAGAACATGCCTTCATTTATTTGGTTTGGAGCCGTAGAAGAACTGATAAAGGGACGTGGAAATTCACTACCAGGAATATGAATAGTCGAGCCTCTATAAGCTCCAGTTGTCGGAAGAGGGACAGAGGGAGATTGCCGACTAATTGTAGCTCCAGAATGTGACGAGATGCATCCTCCAATGGTAGTGTCGATAATATCAGATTCTACTGCCACATATGAAGCATCTGGATCAACACCACCAGTAAGATTATCGTTACAATCATCAGAAAATGCTATCGGGTCGTTAGGGTCATCCAAACCGTCGAACTCTTCACATTCATCGGGTCCTCCCATCGTCAAGTTGTCCAACTCAACCTGAGCACATCCAACTTGAGATCTGTGATATTCTTGCATCACCAAGTCATAGTGATAGTTAAAATCAAGCATCTTCTTTGTCACTGGATCGTAAGCATCACGTAGGAGGTTTTGAGCAGCTTTGGCCTTTAGTATTGCAATTTTGTCGTAACGGCTCAGAGTTTTCAGATTTCGATGTCCAGTGATTTGAGCTATGATCTCTGGAGGAACACGAGCTGCCAACATTCATGTTATAGAAGTCACCCGCCCACTTTTGTTGGTGATATCTCCTTCAATACCAGCATTTCTTGCTATAATTTTCATCCATTGAGAAATATTTCTCTCACCACTGTTAACTTCGTCCTTGTACCATACGTTTGTCCTACTGCTCAAAATGCATACTAGGAAGAGATGATTATCCTTGTTTGTTTCTGGCATATGAGACATCAAAGTCTCCCAAGTGTTGATAACATCTGTGTCAAAGCTGACAACAGAAGGTCGAAAATGCTCGTCTTGAAATCTGGTCATCGTAACTTTGTAGTTCTTCAAGAGTCTTTCATCGTATCTAGTATAAATCAAACAAAAGAAATCTTATTAATCAATTGTTATCAACATTTCAACTAGCCATAGGTTATATCAATTTTATATGAACTAAATATGTTTATGAAGCTACAATTTCAATAGTTATACGTTGATTCCAAAACACATGCAGTTCGGGAAAGAAATATATAGTTGGAATCGTTCAGTACAAAAAATACCTCAAATATTTTCGGTTTTGTTGGTCGTACTCTAGGCAGAAATCATCCACTTGCAACTTGTATATCTCCTTATTGCCCCGTATGAGAAATATTACGAAACAAAAAAATGCAAATCTCATCTAGCACCCTTTGGGATTTGTAGGTTGATGCAACTTATGATTCAGAATTAGTAACTCTTGCTCCCATGTTAGGGCATCAACCTTTCTCCGTTTCTTATTCGCACCAGCGTCTCGAGAATGCTCCATTGCAATCAACAGAGACTTGTTGCAACCGATAAAGAACAGATTCTTTCTAATGTCAAAAGCAGGTTCGTTTATGCAAAGCCGCTTCACCCGCCTCTCTTATTCTGTGCACAAAATACGCTGGAAGGCCATGAAAATACTCATCAAGCTTGCTGACGGGTATCTTTCACCGTTACATTTGCAACACATGAGAAAAAACTTTGCCACCAAACCACCAAGCTCTGGATAAAGAATCTCCTCTATTTTCCGCTCAGTCGCCATTCCCATGAACACCCTCCATGAGTCGAATTTATTCCTTGCCCAGTTGTTAACCTTCACGCTCTTGTCGCTAGTGTCTTCAATAACCTTTTTCCAATCGGCATCAGATAATTCCAAAAAGCCAACACCAGAATTGTGCTTTGCAGATGCACCATGCTCAAAATTATTTCTCGCTCTACTTGAAGAAGCAACTTCACCAACGTTTGTACCACAATTATAAGTCATTGGTGTCAATGGAATAGCATTACCACTGTCAATAGTGGTGATTACAGGATCTCCACTTGCAAGATTTGCACTTGTTGCACTTACACGACCTCCACTAGCAGAAATCAAAGTGATTGGAGCTCCACTAGCATGAAGAATACTTGATGATACTGATCTTTGAGAATTGTGTGCACTATTGACAACTCCCTCCAAAATCGGGGTGCTACACGTTGAAACCGCCATATCTCCATTTTCAGTGACAAGAATAGGCAAGTTATCAGTAAAATCAATTCTTCTGCTAGTAGATGCAGGCTCGTTAGAAGTAAAATTTGTTCCACAAGTATCATCAGATACATGTAGAGACTCTATCACGCGAGAAATTGAGCCAAACGAAGGAGTCTCGGCAGATAGTTCTACTACACAATCTGAGCCGAATTCCTAAGCTGCATGATCAGCAAAGGTTTTTGATCGCAAAGGACTATTCTGACAATCACTTGACAGCAAAATTACAAGAGAAGCGCTATGATTCTTGGTTACTAGATTATCAAGATTTGCTGCAACAATTACTTGCTGTAAGATAACAACCTCAAGGTCTCTCTGAACGAAATTGGAAGTGTTTATCAACAATCCTTGAGAACCAATTGGCTCAGACATATTGATGTCAATAGATCCTTATTGACCTACGACAGACTTGGAATGGACTGGAGGGATTAGAATTGCAGGGAGTCCATCAGCCATGATTTTTGGTTGCCTACGACGCTTACTAATTCTCACAGATGACTCTACTTCGACTACAGAACTTGACACAAAATTCTCTCCAAGAATGGAGTCCAATGGAATATTTGCAATTCCCTCAATTTCAAGAGGAGTAGGTGTACAAATTCCTAAATCAAAGGTATCGCGATGCAATCGAGAAGAAACACGTCTCCCGCCTAAATCAATGCTACCGCTTGCATCAACTCGAGAGTGCTCATGTGCTAATTTCCGCACCTCTGCGAGCTTTCGAAATAGGTTGATTGAACCAATGCAGGAGGATAGGCGCATTATAGCTCTCCCGCGTTCTACCGATAGTCTATGTTTGTATTTATGGCTACAGCTATCGTACTGCAAGACTCACCAATGTATCACTTGTTAGAACGGTTAGTTTAGGTTCGACTCTTGGGGTTGTAGAATTCCAACAGCGAGCCAAAGTTACGGAATATCCACAAGCATCAGCACTGCGACCAATTCAAACACCCATGGCAGTGTGTATACATGCACAGATCAAAACCTCACATATACGAGTTTCGACACAACTTCGTGTAAACCATCCATAATATACTGTTGTCACCCTTGTACAAATCACATTTTGACCGGAGGATGTGATCAAAACCTCACCTCTTTCCGCCTTTCTACATACTACCCTGATCTCTCGCCCTTGGTAGCCTACTATGTTACAATTTCACTCATAAGTTGGGCATGCAAGTCTTGCTGTTGTGCTCCATATACGTACCCCTTCCTATCCAGAGGCACATTTGGATTCAATATTTAATATAACCTTCTCATGTTGCTTTCATTGGCACACTTTGGTTTAGACTTCTTGGTCACAACCCCATCCTTCCCATGCTCTTGAGAGAGCCCTAGATCTCCAAGGCTAGATTTGATGAGCTTGATCTAGCTTGGAGGAGAGGATTATGACCAACTATGACATGCCCAAATAGCTCATCTTGACATGAGCATTGGGTCAAATTCTAATCCTATTTTGATTCTCTCTAGTATCCTCTTTTCATATTGCTTGGTTCCCATTCAAAGTATGAAACCTTGTGCTAAAGAATGATGTGTTCATACACTCACCTATATACAAAAAAACGGGAAAAAAGTAAAAAGAAAAAAGATTTCAGACATAGTACACCATGCCCACCTGAAGGAGGCACTCATGGGGGATGTTCAATACCACCCGGCTATCTCTACTGAGTCTCCTGAGAAAGGTGTAAATGTAGTTGATGGCCAGCTTTTTGAAAAAGCCTGCG
Source organism: Antitrichia curtipendula (assembly GCA_951230915.1). Taxonomy (NCBI): domain Eukaryota; kingdom Viridiplantae; phylum Streptophyta; class Bryopsida; order Hypnales; family Leucodontaceae; genus Antitrichia; species Antitrichia curtipendula. The sequence continues at coordinate 5,824,443 of OX579634.1, forward strand.
TCCTTGCGAGCTTTCACAACATTGTTCCCCAGAATGTACACAACGCCAGCCTCTTTACATGAATTCAAAAATGCAAGCTCGTCTTGCGAATCCAAACTGCTAGCACCTTCACCAACTTCACTTTCACCAACTTCACTTTGATGGTTTGTTGCGATTTCAGCCAAACTGACGCCAGACTGATTGGAATACTCGCCATTGTTTGAATTCCCTGCATATGTAAAACTATCATTTAATTAAAACATTTGCTTGAGGGGGGCTTGACATGAAATTGAATAAATATTGAATACAAATAAGATCAAACAAATTATAAAAAACAAGAAAAACTCAATAGAAAGTTGGCTCATATTCATTTCTTAATGCAAAATTAGAAACATTACAAGTACTTGCAAAGACTGTCAAGGAGCGTTTTAATTTTTTATCTCTCTTTGTAACTCTCATTGGACCACAATGAACACAAGGCAATTATTTTCTAGATTGCATTTGAATTCTTGTTCAACTTTGTGCTTTCCTAGAATGACAACTCATTGTTGCATACAAACTAGGTGGCTATTTTTCCAAACTGAAATTTTGGTCCTAGCTTGCAATATGGGACCAAAGGGCTTTTTGTACCTCAATACTTACTAAAATGTGTTTGGTACTCAATTGTTTGCCATTGGGTTTATTTTGTCCAAAATCAAACACTTGAACAACAACTTCAATTACATTGCATGCATGTGTCCAAAATTAGGTTGTAAAACAAAAACACACCATCAAACACATCATAACTTTTCAAGTACCTCAATTGTCTATTAACTTGACTCTAAAAATAATAATAGTTTTTGGCATACATTTTAGTTAATTATATTCTAAAATTGTAGTATAAGGCCCCAAAGTTGGCTAGTTTGCTATCAACTACATGAATTAAGAAGAATTATAGTTAGTCTTTGAAACCCAACCTCAAGCTATGTTAGTTTTCTCTTAAAGCTATATATTATGATTCTTCTCTTTAATCCCCTCAAAAGCAAATGACCAAAAGTATTGTATTACAAAATGTTGTCACATGTCATTTCAATTATACTTTCCAGTGCAATATGACAAATCGAATTGGGCATCTCAAAAATATGAATCTTAATTGGTCCTTGAATGTGCATTGTATGTCAATATACTATGTGCATAATATAGGCATTTTCTTTGTTCCAAAGACGATTATTCGTAACCAACACATTCATTCCGTGCGGACGTAAAACTCGCACCCATTTCAACAATATATTTTCCACCATATGACTAATTGAATTAGTCTTTTAAAAACCATGATTCCTTGGTCTTTAAGCACGCATTATACTTTAAACTGTTTGACTTCAATTAAAAAAACAGGACCGAGGGGGAAGAGTCCAAAACGCACCGGGGTCGCCCGCCTGCATGAGCTCATGCAAGCGCAGCATCCGTTCCAGCTGCATCCGATTGGCTGTGTTGACCACAACAGGCGGCAGAGAGTCTCCCCCAGCAGCACTGTGCTGATCCTCCGGTGTCCAGCTCGCCGCCATGGACTCGCGGTCGCTATGCTCGCGCACACTCTCCACCTCAATGAACCTTGTCAAGCTCAGCATCAGCAGCTTCTCGAAATAGTCGTCCTTCTTGTGAATGTCCTTGTAGCCGTAGCGGGCAGCGCAGCGGTACATGGAGTACGCCCGCGTCCCGATCCTGCGCACCAGAAACCGCTCCTCCTGGGGCACCGTGTTCACCGGCAGGTACTTGATGCACACGAACACCACCGTGGAGTGAATGGCCGGCAAGTTGGTGACGAAGTGAGAGAACAGGGGTGGTACGCCGTGCGCCAGATCCGTGTACATGAGGCCGATGCCGGGCACGCGGACCAAACCCAAGCTTGGACCCAGACCCAGCAGCCAGCCCACGGACACTTTGTGCTGAATCTCGTACTGGTAGCGCTTGAGCGTGCCGTAGTGCCATGTGTACATGATGGTGCCGAAAACCACGGCGATGACGAGCGGGACCCAGCCGCCTTGCGTGGTTTTGAAGAGAACTGCGGACAAGTAGGTGCTCTCGATGGCGCCGAAGAACACGGCGAAGAGGAGGGCGAGCAACCAGTGCTTGCGCCACACGATGATGATCACCAGCGTGGTCAGGAACGTGGTCACGATCATCACCATCACCACGGCGATGCCTGACACATGAGGAACCCACACAGTGAATCTCTTGATGCTTACCAGCAAGGGAAGGCGAAATGAAAGTCATGTAAATGGAAGAATGTGGTAACCTACCGTAAGCATTGCCGATTTCGTTGGTGTCTCGAAAACCAGCAGTAATGAGCAGGCACAGAACCATAAGGATCCAATTGATTTCGGGAATGTACACCTGTCCAGCAATGTCATTTGACGTGTGCACAATCTTCACGCGTGGGAAGCATCCCAAAGCTACCGATTGCTTGACAATGGAAAAAGTAGCCGTGATTATGGCTTGGCTTGCAATCATCGCAGCTAATGTTGCCAACACAAATATGGGCCAGTACAGCTTTTCTACAGAGCACCAGACAATTTGACATCCGTGAGCATACATATATGACATACCATATAAGACACATGTATCTACCATAAAAAACAAAATGCAAAAGCATAAATTGGACATGATCGGCACTTTCCAATCACCCGTCTGGAACCTCAGATCTACACCAGTTCTAATGTCTAGAGCTCGAATGTTAAAATTCTGACTCTTATTCAGGTCACTAAATAGACACTACGATATAATTCAAAGGAAACAAAGGACCGGCAAGGATACAGGGCACTAAAATTTGAGATATGACATTAAAAAAATAGCAAAATGAAATATGATTTTTGTTGAAATTAGAAACAAATATGCTACGTACGTGGAAGTGAGGAGTAGAAAGGATCGCCAACGTCTTTCAAGTGCCCCACAAGATATGCAGACTGTCCAATGTAAGTCAAAACCAAGCAAGGATACACCAAGGAAGTGAACCCAATCTGCACAAAAGTCACTCACTTTCTGTCAGAGAGGTTGAAGCTAAACTGAGGAACTACTATTAATAAAAGTTGAATGTACACACAACGTTCCATGAACCAAAGATTTCCTTTCATCATTAGATGAAGTATCCTCCTCAAGATTCTTGGATTTTCATAAAGAGGTCACTGACACCTCACTGGCAGGGTCCCTACACATTGAGCTGATATGGAGTTCCCAGTGTGAAAAATGGGCACATTATCCCACGATTGGTGTGGAACAATCGAGGGGACAATAAAACCTCTACGTACATGTTTCACAAGGGATTCAATATAAGCTGGTTGCGCTAATTCTGTGGGAGGCAAAAGGACCCACTAGTACCGTTATGTGATTGCCTGTGCAAAAAGGTCCAACAAATATCACCTAGTTGTCTTCACCTGGATGGAACGATAGCTGAAGTGGCCTAAATCAGCAAACAACGCCTCCGTCCCTGCAACATTCAAGCCAAACACAAAATTGAGAAAAAAGAATTGGAAGTAAGCCACCAAAAAGATAGATCATAGGAAGACCTCCCCATGAATCATGAGGAAAATTATTTTCATGACGTTGACTAAAAGCTGCTGTAACAATCTAGTCTTACTAAGAACCCTGTTCAATATTATCCATTCTGATTCGACACAGATTCATCCCGTAGTAAGTGTACATGATTTTGTGATAATGACACAATAGAATGTCAAATACTGTCTTGAGACACAGAAACAAAAGAATTTTATTAATACCTGTCATACACAGCACGATTCCTCCGAGATGCTCCCAACCTAATCTTCCGTTCCTTTGGAAGAAATATAAGATCTGAAGGGGGTTGAAGGCTGTAAACACAGACTTGTCCCATTTGATAATGTTGTAACAACCAATCAAGGCAAGGACGAAAAACCAGGTCGTGAAAACAGGAGCGAACAAAAAGGAGACCCTTGCTGTACCGAACCGTTGCAGGCTGAAGAGGAAGACTAGAATAATCAACGACATCACCGTCACCAAATCTGCAAAGTCAGAAATTTGAAACATGAGATAGCAATGCCTCTATAGCCAGAAAATAAAATAAAATCACATCATCAAAGGTTACATACTTGCACTTATAACCAGTTAAAAAGACTAGTAGAGCACAAGCTTGAACAGAAAGAAAATGTCCAAGGGACACTTTGAAAGTTTGAATTCTAGTGGTTCAAGAGGAATGGTAATTCCAGGCGTTACTTACTGGTGTTCAAGCTGGATGAAGCAGCCTTAATTCCCACTACTGCTGATAAGACTGCAGAGCGCAAAAGATGTTCAAAGCATCATCAGCAAAGCTGCAAGCCACTAGCATCACCTTCAAGAATGATCCAAATTTACAAAACGTTACATTGTGTCATCTTTGAATCTCAAGCATGGATATTCTGAACACAAGACGCAATCTCAACAAGGACGATGCTCCCTGCTAGTGACCAGCTCTCTTTAAGGAAAATCACAATCATCCATACAGACACTTCTAATATTGGCAGAGTGGGTAAATCCTCATGAAATCTCAGTTAACAAACGCTAGTACCGCATTGATGATTGACACCTGATGCTCTATAGATCATATTTTTTTTCCGTGACGCTATAGAGGATTGCATTGCAGGTTTACCTGAGATTGCCGGGGTCAATATGCCATCACCTATCACCATACAGGTTCCCAACAGCACAATAAGCAACAGCACCTTTTGAAGCACGTAACTGCCTTCCAGCTTCTTCTGCAGATAGGTTTTCTGCTTGGCATGCTCCACGAGGTACGTGGTGAGCTCTACATCGGAAGGATGACTATTTGGCAGCGAACTTATATTACAGTATCGACATAGAAGAGAATACATCGCAAATGTACCCCCTGCATCATATACTCAAAGTGAGAACTTCGCCATTCTTGTGATCAAGGAGCAATTCAGCAGAGATGCAGTAATCGCACCCATTATTTAGAAAAAATTCCATAGACCGTAGTCCTTTTATCCCAAGAATCTTAGTTCCCCGTATTCAAAACCCCGGAGAACTTTGATTAAGGGTAATGACAGATGTACGACAACACAAAAATACCTTGCTAGTACACACTGAAATACTGAATCTTGATAAGTTTACAGCCAGGCAGTCAGATTAAAAATTTCAGGGTGCATGACTATTTAACACCAAGATAGTCAACTACTTGGGAAGTGAATGTAAAGTTCGAATTCTTGCAATCAGGTTTGCGAGCCCATCAAGTTTCTTACCTTCACCATTGTCATTAGCTCTGAGGACGATGAAGATGTATTTGATCAAAGGGATAATGGTGAGAGTGTAGATGATGAGAGACAAAGCTCCGATAATATCGTCCTTGTTATCCACTGACAAATTCGCAAATGTGCTTTTAAACACGTACAACGGTGATGTGCCCAAATCGCCATACACCACTCCCAGACTTTGATATGCCAAGCGCAACACCGCAGACAGTGGAACAGCCTGGACCAGGAAACAAAAACTTGTTATTTTATTTATTTTTCTTTGAAGATCAGTAAGGTAGAAGGCTCGAGAATAGTTCAGGCATTAAGAACCGCCCACCTGTAAAATGTACACGATTTGTACATGCTGTTTTTTCATAGCCTTCACTGATGTACAAATAATGTACATTTCAGGGGTGGACGATTTTGGAGCCCTATGCCAGTTCAACTTCAAAATTTCATAACTAATTTCAAAAAGCTCCAAAAAATACGAAACGACTTAGGTTAGATGCCAAATCCACTTCTCTTTCAATAAAAATTTACTGAAAAATATTTCAAGAAGTTTCGCCTTCCCAAAATTCAGTTTCAGCTCTTAGGTGGGCGATTTCTGGACCTGTTACCTTAGCTTAGAAATAAATAAGAATTAAAAAAAAAGATCAGGATCCCTGGTACGCCTGGTGAGATTGAGGGCTATTTTTCACTTGAGCAAATGCAAACTTTTGTTATTGAACTGGGAGAGGAATTCAAATTTGATCAGAGGCAAGCGCAGTAATTAAAATTCTGAAGCACCTACGACTCTACGAGCGAGTCTAGCAAATAGTTACACCTGACTAATAATATTACCATCCATGCCTACGTGTCCTCCCTATCTTAGAATCACGGGAATATTCAATCACGATCCTTAGATTCCAAGGTAGTAGGCGGCAGTGAGAGAAGCAAACGAATCTCTAGGTCAGTTTTCAATTATTCCGGGGTTTTGAAAAAAACACCGAGTCAAGGAACCACAGCTGCCGACGTATGAAGAAAGAAAACATTAAATTCAAACCAAAATTAAATCTTCTTCTCCACAAGCCAGCAAGTCCTTCCTCACTATTAGAGTCGGACTCTCAGTAACTAAGCGGAGAAACTATAATGTGTTACTGATTCAGAATAGTTCAAGTCCAAAATCCTTGCTCAATCATAACCTACAGCAGTTCTCTACAGAAATCACTTCTCCGACCATTTGCGTCCAGAACGCAAAACGAAACGAATAAATGCCTACATCGCCACTTTCAAGTTTCACCATTCCAGTGACAATTACAGACAAGAAATCCTTGGAAATGACACCATCGATACAGAGAAAGAAGAAGAGAGTCTCAGCACTCACACGTCCGAATCGTAAACTCCCAACACACACTCACAAAACACGCACCATCTTTTTCACAATGCACCACGCATACTAACAATGTGCACCTCGCCAGACTAAACTACCCTAACCCGACAAAACCTGCAATTCATTCGGTGACCACATATGTATCTAAGAGTTAACAACTCGCTCCTCTCGCACTAATCTAAACTAAACCGAAAGAACCTGCAATTCCAACGCCGCAAACGCATGCCATTCACGTAAACCCGGCGAAATTGAAGGCAGTGCACCTCGTAAGGCACCAAAGTACCCCACTAATCCACCACTCATCCAATCTCCCCTTGCAAAGAATCTCGGTACACACGACTAGTCTACTAATCACCTCCCAATCGTTACCAAGAACGGAAAATTCGTTCGCGAATCATCACAAGCACCAGAAGCACCGATCAAATCTCTCTCTCTCGCGCGCGCTCGCGCGCGCGCCATGGCATTCAGCTCCAAACCAGCGAAACTCAAACAACCGCTACCTACTCTTGAAATTCCACACCGACAAGGGGTTACCAAAACCGCAACTCTGCTCAACTTTGCGCAAATTCTTTAGAATTTTACGTTTGGAGGTGTGAATTCGGGGGTGTACCTGCAGAGAGAACATGGAGCGGACATGGTCGGCTTCATCGCCAAGCGGCTGGTCGATCCTCTGGTCCATGGCCCAAAGGCGCCCTTGGTTGCGCGGAAGAGACGAAGAGTTTTGGGTGCTTCGCCCGCCTTCGACGTCGGAGTTCGACATCGTCGAGGTCATCGCCATGATGTTGAAGATGATGGCTCCCCCTGCGACGTCGAACAAAAACACGAGAAAATTCTACTGGCAGCGGCAATTCTTGCTCACTGCTACCATTCTTCTCAAGCTCCACGCTCGGAGCTTCTCCAGCCGTCTCTCTCGCACCTTTGGCGGGGTCCGCTCGTCGACGGCCATTTGCTTTTGCCGTGGAAATCCGAGTTGGACTGGGCACGTGTCCCGCACCCTCCCGACTTCCGACGTGGCAGAGGAGCTGCGTGCGAAATTGCGAATTACTTCGAATTTTCTAGGGCCGCTGGTGCCGCGGAGATCCTTTTCGCTCATTCGCGATTGGATTGGGAATCCGAGTTGGATAGGACAGGAAGGTCGTGGGCTCCGACGTGGCTGACCACGTGGAGGAGACATGGTGATTCGGCCAATCGCGGCCAAGGCCGACTGTTGGGTTGCGATTGGCGGGCCCGAGCTGCTTGGAGCATCCTTTTTAAATCTTACTTTATATTTTGATTGAAGATTCGGTAGATTTGACTTGGTTCCGGTATCGCATGCAGTGTAATTGATTTTCAGGAAGGGCATCCAGGTTAATGTTTTTCATTTATTTTGGATAGTGCAAAAAGCAAATCTTTAGTGGAGTGACAAAGCTATTTACATCCATGGAAATGGATGAAATTTAAAGCATTTGGATGAAAAATCATCCTTTCATCCAAAATAGAGTGAATTAGCAATTTCATCCATTAAAAAAGAAGAATATCTTGCCAAATATCCCCTTTAAGAAAAAATTGTATTGCATTTTAGCAATAATTTGCTCAAAAAAAAACCTAAGAGCATTCTTTGTCGTCTGCAATTGAATTGCCTAATGAAGTCAAATTTCAAATTGAAATAAAGTAGGACCAAAGGACCTTTTAACCCCTAATGACCCAAGTGACCATTTTTTGGTCGCCGCCCCTTTTTTATGAGCTTCTTATTCTCAAATTTTGAGTTTTTTCTTCAAGAAAATGATTTCTAATAAATAGATTGGATTATAAGTCCAATGGCAATAGTTTCATGAAATTCCAAGTTAAAATTTGCCTTGTGGAATTTTTTTAAGTTGAGAGGTGTAGTGTAGTTCATATCTCATGTTTTTTTGTTCAATTTTGGGCCCATAGACTTAAAAGTTAGCCAACTAATGTAAATGTTTCCCACTTCAAAAAAGACAATATCCATAGAACTCAAGGATAAGACAAGTCAATATCCATTCTTGTGTTTTTTTACAAACATTGACTTATAGTCTCATATCAATGATCATTGTGCATTGCAAGCTCTACCCAAAATTGCAGAATGCTTAGAATGTTGACAAAAATCTTAGATGAGCATTCTCAACATTCTTGTCTTTCATTGAGCACAAAAATCAGGTCATCATTTCAAAATATTATCACTAAGATATGCTACTTCAAAGTCCATTGCCTTCTTTATCCATTGATCCAAATAAAACTTCAAATTTAAATATCTACTAAAACATGTGGTCAAATAATCTGAATTTTTTTGAGGTGCTTACTCTCAATGTGAACTACAAGATCCTACGGTTACATTTCATCCAATCTCAAGAAAAAATGAGCAAACAAATTGCTCAAGTTCTTGGCAATTTGGGCCCATTTTGGAAGTATACCCTCCTTTAGTTGGATCATTAGAGATTAAACCTTCTACATCATCAATGACAATAATAGATATTTTAAAGAACGTGTCACATAATTCTAAATAAGGGAAACATTTAGAACCCAGTCAATTTATGGACCTCCTATCTTACAATAAATAAAAGGAAAGCCTCCCTATGGTAACTTTTTGCGACTACTTTTGGTCATTGAAATTCATCTAAAGCAAGTAGAATGTGTTTGGCTATTTTGTTGTGTTGGCTCAAAATTAGGCTAGTAGCTCTATCAAACAAGATGCAAGGTCATAGTCAATGACCAAATTAATATAAAAAGTTGAGAAACTCAATTTATTTTTGATATTGATGGGCTCAAGCTTACTCTTCAAAATCCAACTTTGATAGTAAGTAAAGCCTCTCTTTGATGAGGCTACAACTTTGAAGGCTTGAATCATGGTCTATAATTGGGGGGGTTCAAAAACCACCCCAATCTTTCAAGATTCACCATTTTTATAGTTTGAAGGAAGATTTCACATACTACAAAAATGCGCTAAATTCCCACCTTAAAAAGGTGACAAACATTATATTTCTTAAAGAACAACTAGTAATCCAATTGTTGGCCGCATGACACTAAAGTGAATTTGGAAGGACTCAATATGTATGTTTGTTTTGATTGAAATTAGTGACATTTCACCACCAAGAGAGACATTGGTGATAGCAAAATATTATGTAGACAAAGTTGCTGTATTTTTATTATAAAATAATTTTAAAATATTAAAATAATAAAAATATATAAATGAATTTGCTTTATTTTTGGTTAAAGTACATTACCTTAATATTTGCAAACAAAATGGACTAATACAACTAGAAATTGTATGAATTGGTGTTTTAATGTCATACTTGATCACTACATGAATAATCCATCTATATGGATGCCAAGACTTTATGGATTTGTGACTAGTATTTTTGAACTCATAGGTCACCCATGTGACCAAAAGCACAATCCAAAGTCAATTCTTTTTAGACTATTGGGGTTTATTTTCAAATACATGGATGATATACTTATATATGTGTGCACTTGCAACAAAGGATATGGGATATGCAACTATATATATTTAATTATATATATGTATGTATGTTTATTCCAGCATCTACAAACCATATTTGTATCCATGTTTCCTATTTGTATAGCCACCGTAGACCATATCCATGTATCCACCGTGGACTCCAAATAAATAAAAAATCCTCAGTAAAATAAGACCCTTGGATTTTCAACAAGCAAAAGGGGTGGCTAGTGTTTTTGAGGGGATATCCTACATGAAGGTCAAAGTGGCATAAATTAAGTCATGTCTGTAAAATAAAAAAAGTGCCACATGTCATCTTGTCAATGATATGAGGTGACGTGGACCCCAAGAGAATCTGATAAAGAAATTCAATTTTAGCACCTGAGTGCCGAATCAAACCTTCGCATAGGCTAGTAAGGTAGGTACACCCAAATGTGCCTAACTGACCTTAAACCGCCATCTTTTACTTTGTGTACATCTCCAAAATCAATTTTGTACCTATGTGGAAAAAACCATTTTAGAACCAAGCTTGTGGTTCCTTAATAACTTTTGCATACGGTATCCAAATGCCACGTTCTCTAGTGCCTTGGAACCTCCTTTCACTTGCCAACAAGAAGATATGAAAATTTGACCATTCTATTAATAGTAACTAGGCTCAGTAGCAAAACGTGGTGGTTTTCGGAGTCCATCCTGAATGGAACTTGTCTGGAAATCTTTGGAATTATAATTCCTGTACGTTAAGTTATGAATGTTGAGCTGAAACATTCTGTCGTGACATCACCTGACTGGGCAATTGTGGGCTAGGGGCCATTGTAGTCCACATTTGCCACTTCATGTGGGAATACTTATATAAGGTTGATGCTGACTTTGATGTGGTGAGTTTGACATGACGGCATGCCAAATTAATTTTTTCCCAATTGCTCATACAATTCCACACTAGGGTGCTATTTTAACCCTTAAAACCATGAGGCATGATTTTTTCCTAATTGCTCATATAATTTTGCATTAGGGTGCTATTTTTAACCTTAAAATCTAGAGGCATGATTTCAAGCCATTTTTCACTTTGGGGCAAGCCTTTTCTGGTGTAATATTTGTTGGATTCTTGTGAATTTTTTTACCGGAGGTGTGCTTCACTACTAACTTGATGCCTTAAAAAAAATTTAGACCAATTTAAGTTGTAGTTAAAAAATTGTGTCTCAGAAGAAGAAAAAAATTTGAGTTATGGGTAGTTTTGGGCAGCCATGATAGATAGGTCCAATTGGGTTGGAGTTCTTTTAGTACATATTCTTAACAATCAAGCTTTGTGAACATGATCCCTAAAGTTGAAAAGCATAGGAGCGCATAATTTTGACTTACAAGCCTTTGAAATTGCTAAGATCGCTTAGCAATTTCAAAACAAAACAAGAAGCTTAGCTTTATAACTTTCAAATCACTTAATATCCAGATGGAATGAATCAAACCTTTCTAAATAGATAAAAATATTATCTATATCTATATCTATATTTTTAATTATATCAAGCTTTAGAAGATTGTTTTTGGTGCCCTACTTCACCTATTTGGGCTTATTGTGACATAACTTTTGCTCTCATGCACCAATTGAAATAATTATTTTCCTAGAAAGTTAATCAATTTTTCTATCCTGAAAAAAAGTTTCAAAAAAACTTGCCAAAATTGAAATCATATGTTCTTGCCTAAACCTTCAAAGAGTCCTTTGAGAGGACTCTTGGGACTATAGGAGTTAAGGATTAACTCCTAAAGGTAAAAAAATTGCGTAGTATAAGTTTCTTATATGTATTGCAATTAGGTTAAAAGTCTTGAAATGTTGAAAAAATAGGTGGTCTACATATAAACCATCCCTTTAAACCTACCTACTTTATCAATGAGAGTAATAGATATTTTAAGTAGCATTTTATTTATATTTTAATTAAAAAAACATTTAGAAATTAATAAGTTTGTAGACCTCCTACCTTAATAGGCATGGTTGCTTACCTCATAACTTTCTACTTCCCTGGAGATCTTTATTGGTCCAAGTGTGCAACATTTTAATCCTCAAACATTAGTTTGTTTGCTATGGAAATCATCCATTGTGGTAATGTATGAATCACTTGCTTAAAAAACAAAACCAAGAGCACTCATTGAACGTTAAATTATTAAGATAGACAAGCCTATTACCACCTTGATTTGCAATCAAAATATATTGGGGCCAATCCTAAGAGGGGCACATATTTTTTAGAGGTGTGCACTTGTTCCACAAATCAAATCCAAGTGGAATTATAATTTTTCAATAAAAATTGCAATTTTTGTGAATTTCTAAAGTGGTTTGCCCTGAAATTACAAGACCACCTATAGAGTGGAGTTATAAACGTCCAAGAAATAACCCATAACAGCCGTTCTATGTATCTATTGGCACTTAGCTGTACTCACCATTAGAGAATTGGCACCATTAGATGATTTTGGGGGGGTCTGGAGGGCCGTTTTGGGCTTGTTCCCGACGTTGTTCCCTCGGCAGCAAAAGAACGGCCGCAGTCAAAATTTCTTTTTGAAAATCTTAAAATGGAAAAACAAGATGAACAAATTTATTTTTTAAGAAAAATATTTTTTTGTATGATGTGGCAGTTGCTTGGCCACGTCACACAGTTGTTGCGGCGCAGTTCCAGATAGTTTTAGAGTCTGGGAACCCTGGGGAACTCGCAACCCTCCACAAGGGCTGAATAACATGTAATAGTTACCCTTTATTGGCATTAATGCACTAATTTTGTCAAAGAATGAACAAATTTGAATGAAGTTTGTAGTAGAATTGGGTTCTAAAACCTTCCCTTTTTATACAAAATCTGAAGGCCGATGAACATTTGCACTTCTATCTTATATAAAAAAATTATTTATCATCTATTTGACTTTTTTATTTACAAAGTTAATCCTTGAAAGATCCTTGGGGTCCCTCTATACAATTTGTATTTAACCTCATAGCCCTTCAATTGTGGTTTAATATGTGTATTGTAATACATTGTTATTTACATATTATCATCATTAGATGTTTTTCAGCCCTGTGGAGGGCTACGAGTTCTCTTGGGTTCCCCTGGGTTCCTAGACCTTGAAAACTGCACTGCAGTAGCTGCCTGACATGGCAGAGAGATCACCACATCATTTTTTTCCATTTAAAAATAAATAAATAAAATTGCATTTTGAAATTTAAAAATAAAATAAGATTTCTTTTCTTTTCTTTTTCTTTTCAAAATTCTAATAGTGCCTGTTCTTTAACAGCTTGGAGGAACAGCGCCAGGAACAAGCCTGAAACAGCCCTCCAGACCCCCTCAAAACACATCTATTGTAAGTGGTTCATAAAGCGATCCGCTTCTTGAGACAGTCATGTAGGTGGTTCCAAAACAAATTAAGTGGTGGTTCTAAAACGGACATTAAGTGGACTGTCAACAATGTGAGCATAATTAAGACTTGTCATTTACTGCTTTAAACTTTGCCAATGGATGGATTACGAGCTAGGGAGGGTCCATTTTAAAGCCAGTGTGTGTTCACTTAATTTTTCTAAATGAGAATTGATTGTCCAATTGCCTTCTTACAAATGTTAAAAGAATGTAGTGTCTGTTTAATTTTAGTAAGGGTCGCATTTAGAAACCTTGTGTATTACTTTTTGCATGCGACAGTGCTTGTTTTGGGTCAAGACATATCTTTTTTCAGACTGCATGTGTGTGGGTTTTGTAGGACCTAGGATCACAAATAGTTGCCTATGACAGAATTCTTTGAAAGTTCATCAGTAATTCATAAATACTCCAAAAAATATGAAACCACTTGTGTTAGATTCTGCATCAATTTTTCTTCAGGTGAAAAATAAGGAAAAATATTTTTGAGCATCTGAAACACATCAAAAAGACCCAACAGCCGTTAAAGGGTCGCTTTATGAGCCACTTACCTTATGGTAGAACCACCCATTGTCTACCACTTAAGCAATTCCGCATATGCTCTGGAACAGTTGAAGGCAATGTGAATTTACAGTCCTGTAGGAAGATAGAAATGATGGGCATTGTCAAAATTTCGTGATTTTTTTCCTTGAATTGAATTTATCATGAATTTCTGAAGCCAAAAGTTGGCCTCAACCCATCTCCACTCTGTAGAGTCATGCAAAACTGATCACAGTGAGAGTAATTGCCATTCACTTGAACACCCAAAGTTAAGGACATATGGGCATCACAACTTTGGAACATTGATATAACCATCCCAAAAATTAATCATGAAATTGAAATTCCTAGCATGTACTGAAATTGATACCCCCTAGTGGTTGGCAATCGGGTACCGGTTGGTGATGGGTGGTTCTACCGTAATGGATCATTAATTTACTGAAAAAGTATGTGGTGAATGTTTTTTCATTCCGTTGTTCCCCTGAATCAGATGTGTACCTTAATTTTGTCCTGACATGAGCATAGGTGATCTCAACGTGGCTGCAATCCATGGACTTTGAATTCCAGACCCGGTTGGGATTTGTGGAGGTGGAGGGAGAGAGAGAGAGAGCTCCAGACACGGCAGCCAAGCAAGTCGTGCTCCGATTTTACGACATGCCAATAGCATGCAACTTGAATATTCCTTGGCTTCGTTGGGATCGTCCATTTGAGCCACCGCAGGCAGCCCCGAGAAAACTGAATGGACCATATTCTCAACGCATATTCTTGCCCGATGCCCCAAAACCAAGTTTGTACCCCCAATGAAGTCATTGGGCACCCCCCAAAATGCCACACTGACCCTAAACCGCCATGTACACCTTGTGTACATCTCCAAAATCAATTATGTTCCTATGTACAAGAAACGGTTTGAGAATCGCATTTCAGTGTTCCTTATCACTTTTGCACGAGAAGCATGAGCATGGAGGCATGAGCTTACGAGCCTTGAACCTAGTTGTAGGTATGTACCTATAGCGTATAACCATTTGAAGGTGTTTATAATATATATGTACCTATAACATAGGTACACAATGATATAGAAAGAGTCTATAACATGGGCACTTATAACATAGACATCTATAACTACAAAAAGGCTTTATTATGTAGACTCTTAGTTAGGCTCATAGGTTCTATGCTCACGCGCTAGTACTCTTCACTTTTGCATATAGTATCCACTAATGTCTCCTTCTTTGGTGCATTAGAACCTCTTTTCAAGTGCCAACAAGAAATATAAAAATGATTTGACCAGACTAATCATATTAATTAGGCGCAAAAGCAAAAAGTGGAAATTTTTGGGGTACCCGCCTCAAGCGGTTGCCTACTTCAACCCCAATCTTCTCACGTTCATTAGGGTGGGTAGCCCCCAAACCACCACTTTTGCTACTATGCCTAATTACTAGTATAAGATTGAGTGGTCAAGTATTCACATTTTTTTTGTTAACAAGTGTAGAGAGTTTCTAATGCACCAAAGAACGCAGCATTTGGATACCGTAAGCAAAAGTTAGGAAGGATAAAAGTTTTTTTTGGTAGAGGTTCTAAAATTGTTTCTTCACTACATTTATTCAAATTGATTTTGGAGATGTAGACACAGTGATGATGGCAATTCTAGGTAGGGTGCAATTTTAGAGGTACTTACCTTAGAGGCAACCTTTAATCCCTGAAGGACTAATTGATTTTTAGAATTTGAACTACGTGAAGATGTTTAATAGTATGCAATTTAGAATAGCAATTTAATGATGATATTCAAGAAATAATTATAAACTATGATCCATAGATCATATCCATATGGTTAACCCTTAAAGGACCAGACTATGCTTTGGGGAACAATACTTTATTGGGCAAGTACATGTAAGCAGAGATTTGACTTATTAAGGCTATTTTTTTTACAAGGTATGGATAAGAAATATCTTCCATGAGTGTTAAATTTCATTTCATTTCAGTATATAAGTGAAAATTTATGATGCAAAATGTTGTTTGTTTCTCAACTTGGCAACCCAGGCAAATAAAATAAAATAATTTTTTTTTCAGAAATAAAAATTGAAAATCGTTTTCTAGATTTATAAATATGTAGAAATCTTTGAATCATTCCATTTTGATCAATGAGATGAAAGTCATGAGGAGTTTTAGTTTGCGGGCAATTATAGAATCTCTACTCTAAAATAAACTTTGAAGTCCTTTATTTAACACAATTTCAAATATTTAAAAAAATAAATAAAACCATAGGATGTAGATTGTTTATTACAACATTACAACCATTGGAATTGGCATTTTTCAATTCCAAAACTAAATTCTTAACAATTTAGTATTTGAATCATTCTCTATTTTTTTCTACTTCCTATTTTTTCCTCTTCCTATTTTTTTCCTATATGTTGTACACTTCCAAATGATCTGAAATATATCAAGCATTTAGAAAACTTGCCTTGAAGAATGAATCCAAAGAAGCACCACCATTTTGGATATTTTTACATACAAATGTAAGCTTGTGAAGTGCAGTTGTCCGTTTCTTTGTAGGACTCCCAAAAGGATTTTTGTCACTTCAAATGCTAATATCTTGCAATCCACATAGTGGAAATTTCTTAAATTTTTCAACATCTTCTCAAATCAACGTACTACAACATCCTCTAGTTACATGTGTTCTAAAATGTTTTTTTTCTAAATTTTTTCTACTTGTACTAGAAATGGTAGTTTGGGAGTATTTTTAGTGAAAACATAGTCAAAGAACTTTAGGGGTTAAATTGATCAATTATTGCTGTAAACAATTTTTTTTTTCAATTTTTTCAATTTTTTTTTCCTTTCAGTTCAAAATAATAAGTTTTAATCATAGTGATTTTTGAATATTTTGATTTTATTCTTCTTGTTCATGACATTTTTGAAGAGTCATTTTTTGAATTGAAAAAATTACTTTGTGAGGTTAGACCTACCAATCTCTTTTGAATTATAGGATATCTGCATAGCAAAGTTTTTAGAATCCATAAAGTAAAATTGATTTCACAAGAATCTTTTAAAAAACAACAATGAATGAAAAAATACATTTTTGTGTACTTTGAATGTGTTTGCATTTATCCGTTGTTTGAAATTTGAGCATCTAAGCCTTGAGGAGATAAAAAAAAATTTAAATCCTAGTAGGATAATCTAAACTGAAATTCAAAAATATCTTATATGAGTATCATGAAGCTTGAACAAATGACCAATCAATGATGAGCTTTTGCCTCTCACAAGGCAATGGGCAAGCTCAAACCCTAAATCCTAAAATCATAATTCTTTAGCCCTCAATTCTAACAAAAACTTTAGTACCACACACTCATGATATGATTCAATATAAAAATCTTGACTAGATAGATGTATCATTCAATAGAGACAAAGACGATGGTATCAATAAATTAGATTGTAGTTGATTGTTGAAGATCCTATAAACAAGATTCCCTAACAATCAAACCTTTAGGTTTTGGTCTATGTTTAACCCTTCATCAGCGAAGGGGACCAAAACTGTCCTCACATATTTTCAAGTCCAATTCAAAGTGCTGTAACTTTTGCATCTGATGGCTGAATTCAAAAAAACTTGTTGAAACTTTTTAGCTCTCTCTTCTATTTTATGTGGTAAAATTTTCAGATCAATATAAGATGTACTTATTTCTTGAAAGCCAATCAAAGTTCACAGGTTCAATTTGAGTTTACCAAACTGCATTTGAAGGTTGCAACTTTGGGGGCTTGTATCTCCTTCATCCAATGTTAGTTTTTAATGAAATTTGTTGGATGATGTTTTCTTTGGAGCCTAGTTATTGTGGTAAGATTTTCATGTCAATCTAAGTTGTTTTTTGAATGTTTGGGAGCAATTCGAAGTTCAAAATCCCGACATTTTTGGATTATAGTGAACTTGGGTGGCTTGTTTCTTCTTCATAGAGTGTCCGTTTTGAGTAAATATTTTTAGAAACGTTGCGCATACTAGTCTAGTCTAAGTGGATAAAATTCCATATCAATCCAAAAAGTTATGAATGACTGAGAAGCATTTTAGTAGAAGGAGGTTAAGCCTTAGATGTGTTTTTTGCAACTTTTCTTGCTATTTTTTTTACATTTGCAAGCCAATTTGTGGACACAATGAGTCAATTCAATGATATTTTATTTCACCAACGTGTTTGTATGCTTGTTTTGAATCATTTTGTAGTTTTAAGATTTTTGATTTGAGTAAGTTTAGAAATCGAATTTCACTTGCATATGTGTTGTTGTGAAAATTTCAGCATCCTTTTTCAACACTAAAACATTATAATCTTGCAATCTAAGCAGTCAAATGACTCCAAATTTGACTCACGTCATCTACAACACATACACTACAAGATTGTATGGTTGAGATTTCTATAACTAAGCGACATTTAGATCTATAACACTTCAAATGCAATGATGTTTTTGAACTCAAGTATACCTTAGGCAATGAATGGTTAAGGGCTAAGGATGGCTTTATATTTGGATCAAGCCAAATAAAATTTGAGTACTATTACTGGCCAAGGACTTAGACATGGTGCAACATGTCCAAGGCTCCAAACCTTTAATTTTTTAACTGGTAATCCCAAGTGTAAGTAAAGCAGCCCTAATCTATTAAAAATTATTACTTTAGGCTCAATGTCCATTAGATTTATTTTACTTTTTAAATTTAAAAAACATAATTACTTAAAATATTGAAATGAAACTCTAGCTAATTTAATTGGGGATGGTTGATTATGCTAGGAGTGTTTGGAATGGGCATCTTCTTATACAACTACTTCATAATGAACCTAATGTAAATTAGTAACGAGAGGCATCAATGGCACCTCCTCTGTTCACTTTTGTTTTCTAACCACATCTAAGGTGGGTACACCCAAAACCGCCACTTTTTACTACTGAGCCTAGTTACTACTATTAGACTGGTCAAATTTTCATATATTCTTGTTGGCATGTGAAAGGAGGTTCCAACGCACCAAAGAACATGGCATTTAGACATCATATGCAAAAGTTATTAAGGGTCAAAGTTTGTTTCTGAAAGCGCTCCATCCAAATAGGTACATAACTGATTTTGGAAATGTACACAACCTGTAGATGGCGCTTTAACCCCTAAAGGATCAAAGTGTGTTTTTTGGCAACATAGCGATTTTGGGCAGCTCACTACGAATGGAATTTATATTTTTTTTCTTTGAAATTTTCATACAACATGCGCCCAAGGAGTAGCTTTAAGGCCCAACAATTTTCATAAATTTTGACTACATGGTTAAAAAGTTATTGCATGATATGTCATTTTCAGTCCTTGACGGGCAGCACGGGCAGCAAAAAAAACTTCTTTAAAAATCACTTTTTAAGAAAATAAAAATTTGAAATTGGTTCATTAGATTTATATGTACACGTGAAGCTTTGAATCATTCCATTTAGATCTATGAGTCAAAAGTTATGAGGATTCTTAGTTTGAGGGTAGTTATGGAATCTCTACTCTAAAATAAACTTTGAAGTCCTTTATTTAACTCAATTTTCAATATTTTTGAAAAAAAATAAAAACATTGGGTGTAGATTGTTTATTACAACATTACGACCGTTGGAATTGGCATTTTTCAATTCCATAAATAAATTCTTCACAATTTAGTGTTTTGAATCATTCTCTACCTCTTCCTACTTACTATTTTTTTCCTATATGTTGTACAATTCCAAATGATCTGAAATTTTTCAAGCATGTAGCCAACTTGCCTTCAAGAATAAATCCAAAGAGTAACCACCATTTTGGACATTTTTTCATACAAATGTGACCTTGTGAAGGGCAGCTGCCCGTTTTTTCGCAGGGACAAAAAAAGGATTTTGTCAATTCAAACGCTATTATCTTGCAATCCACATGGTGAAAAATTCTGAAATTTTTTCCACATCTTCTCAAACAAGTTTAATACAAGATCCTATGGTTACATGTGTCCAAAAATTCTTTTTTTCTAAAATTTGACACTAGTATTAGAAATGGCAGTTTTGGAGCATTTTTGGTGAAAACTTAGTAAAAAACATTTAGGGGTTAAGGTCAGGTGCCATTTTGGGGGTGCCTACCATAATTGGCTTTCCTTGTTGTAATTGACGGGTTTGGCTAGTCCTAGTTGGAGCGGAAGTGAAAAGATCATTTCAATAGTGCTAAATTAAAAAAAACGGCATTATTTAAGTGATGATTTATTTTAAAACTGAAATAAATATATATACTAATGGAATGACATTATAACATTAAGTAGTTGAAGGATTTTACTATGATCCAAAGAATCAAATGTCAATTTGTGCAAATTGTTCCCTTGCTACAATGAATAGCAATTTTAAAATGAGTCTTCAGTGAACAGAAGATATTATTCATGAAGTTTGAGCTCAAATATTGCTATTGACCTTCAAGGAATGATCTATTGACATCGTATTAAGCCAAAATATTATGCTCTTGTACAATGAATAATAGCATTTTGCTCATTTTTTTAATAACCCTGAAAATCATTCATCGGAAACTTCTTTTCCTTTGCAGCATTATAAGATTAATACTTTTAATAATCCTACAACCTCAGAATCACTATAGAATGCAATAAAATTTTGACATTAAGAAATTATAGATTAAGTTTTGTGATAACTTAAAACAAGCCTAGAAGTAAGAGAAAAATGCAATTGAATTACCTCCATTTTTTAGATGGCATAACAATGATAGATGCCAAAATGTACATTAAAAATGTTAAAATTTTCACTAAACTATTTCCATCTTTATTGTCCAAATTTTCACCCATGATTAAAGTCATATTTGTGTGTAATATGTGTATGCTGTCTTTTGAGTAGATAGTAGTGAGAGAATGTGAATTTTAGATAAAAACATTAAAAGGGGTACAAGTAGCATTCAGCCATTGGCCAGTGAACTTTTCCAAAAAATGTGAAAGGGGGTACACTTTGCTATTGGTTGGAAAATTGACATGGGTGCTTGTGACATACCCTCTAACCCCATACTTGTAAACAATATAGAACAATGTATGGTTGTATTTGTATGACTGTATATATATTATATCTAAATGGTTGTATATATTTGTATCCCATATATATTCCCTGCATATTTCACATGTTGTACATATTCCGTATTCTATATTTGTCTTCTGTATCCCATATCCCAAAGTATCCATATTGGTATTATTTATTTTTCAAGATCATTGGTGTTAGCGAGGAAGGAGATTTTTGTTTATAAGATCAACGGCTCTCAATTTTTACAAAGAAAGAGGGGAGGGAACATTAATTGCAACCTGAACCTTGATGCATCATCGCAAAGATAGTCATCCATTTAACCACATTCATCTACTTTCACCTACAAAACAACATCACTGATCTCCAATTAGTCACTCAAACTATCAATTCAATCCATACTTTGCAAAAAAAAGCCATGCTCTTCTAAAGTAGTGCTACAAATCTTTCAAGACGGCGGGGTGAAGATTTTTTTTCCCCTACTCTTGTCATCGATGTAAAAATCAACCCCCAATTTTGGACTGTCAATTTTCTATTTAATTTGTGACGTTTGCTAACTACCTAATTCATAGTCTAGGATTCCAAATATGAATTCCAAATTTTCAACTTTTATCTTCCGCAGTAAATAATTGGTTCTTGCGTTTTCCCCAAATTTTCACCCTTCCTAAGAAGGCTTGTCACACTAGCCAATGGTGGAGTCAGAAAATTTAAAGCTTTGCTTTGACAGACTTAGTATTGCTAAGCTTAACTGAGTTCTACTTAAAAAATTATGTGAGATCATGATGCTGGGAATAATGGTTGTCAAAATGTCGACATGTGGACCCCAAAAATCATCATGTCTGAACAAGGACAGATGAAACATTAGGACATGAAGAATAAAATACACGAAACACTTCCAGAATCCATGGCGGCTGCGTACCTAAAGCAGCCTTATCTGACCAGTTTTTTTAAATTTTGTATGCACAGTTTTTCTGTCCATTTGGCTACGGCCCAAAGATGTTTGCTATGTTTTTTGTATAGGGCAATGCCCAAGGAGGAGGGCATTTCGCGATATAAAGGGTCGACGAGGAGGCACTTTATATCGCGAAATCAGCTCGACGACGACACGCATTGCCCGACGTAAATCACAACCAGGAAATCAACAGAACAAGATGAAACACTCAAGATGAAAAGTTGCAGTTGAATGAAAAATGAACGGGCAATTTCCTAGGAGTGGTTTACGTAAGGAAAAAGGAGGGTTTTGGATGCTTGTGGACGCACTCCGTATGAAAATGGTCATTCAATATCTCCCCCAAAACTGCAAATTTTGAGAAAAGTACTCTTAGAATCTAGTGTTTCTTGGCAATACAAATTTATATTTGTTTTCAGAAAACAAGATTTAAATAATCAATACAAATTAATCTTATAAGGATGGGCTCGTCACCCTGGAAATCATCATTTCTGGTACATTGTGAAGCATCTACTTAAAAAAAAAAAAATCAAAAGCACTCATTGGAGGTCAAATTATTGTGCAAGGCCTCCCATTTTTGCAAAAAATTCAAGGATGAATATATGCACTTTTGTCTTGCATAGAAGGATTCTTTGTCATCCATTGGACCACTTTGGACTGGAGAGTCCTTAAAAGATTAGAGGGATTGAAGACAAGGATCCAACCATTTAAGCCTTTAAGATTAACCTCTAAAGTTCCAAAAGTCTCCTTGGGCAACTCTTGAAGATTTAGGCATGTACCTATGATCTCAATTTTAGGCAAGCTTTTTTAAAACTTTCAAAATAGAAAAATTGATTAGCTTTTAGTTAATATGATTTTTATTTCAAGTAAATCTTAGGACAAAAAGTTATAATGCCACAATAAGTCCAAATAGACAAAGGTGGGGGACAAAAAAATCCACAAAAAACTTGAAATAATTTTACATTTTAAATGTTTTTTATAGATTATATTTTTGCTTGTGTGAAAAGATTTTGATTCATTTCATTTGGAAAAGCGATGTGAAAGTTATGAATCTTCTTGTTTTGTCGGCAATCTTAACAAAATCTTGAAAAAATAATGTATAAATTTGTTTGTGAATTCAATTTTTTTTTAAATTCAAAAAAAAAAGTTGCACATGTTTTAATTTGCTTTCTAGAACAATGCACTATTGAGATTAGTATGTTTTAATTCCATCTTAGAACTATCGACAATTTATTTTTTCTTTCTATCTTGTACTTACTCTTACTTTAAAAAAAATTTAAACAATGAAAATCATAGAGTCTGAAGCAGAGAATTTTCTTCAATTCAATTCTTCAATATATATTTTAAATTCAAAATCTAAGGTACAAAATTTTTATGTAAAGAGATTCAAATCATTATAATCTAGTTAGGCTAGCAACAAAAAAAAACACGTTTTTTTCACTTTAACCCCTACAAGACTAGATGTTCAAATTTTGAACAATAGATGAATACAAATACATCCTAAACTTGCAAAAATACATTTTTTCATCCATCAATTTTTAAGAAGGTTCTTGTGTTACTTATTTGACATTTTTATGGTATAGATTTTGAAGATTTTGCTTTGTAAATATTCTATAATTCAAAGGGTACTACTAAGTTTGGCTTCCCAAAACAACTCTTTTTCACTTCAAAAAATGCCCCTTCAAATAATAACTGGAATAAAAAAGTAAAATAAAAATATTCAGAAGTCACCATGATTAGAATTTAATATTTTGAACTTAGAGGAAATAAATTTCTTGTAAGAATAAAAAAAGATTCAATCTACAATCAATTCTAGAAGGAATTTTCAAATGTTGGCTTCAAATAGTGTGGAAAAATATTGGTTTGCGTATAGTTGATTGAGCCGTATAGATATGATCTATGGATAATATTTACAACTATTGTTTGAGAGTCATCATTAAATTATTCTTTAGAGTTGAATTTTATAGTACATCTTCAAAATTTTAGAAATCTATACCATCCTTTGGTCCTTCAAAGATTCAACACTTATATCTTTGTGATTGATATGGTCAAAGTTTCTAAAATTTCTTCTAGACATTTTTATATTAGTTTAATGTTAGATTCTGTGGTTGGATATGCCAAAAAAAAAGTTTAAATTTTTTGTTGTTTGCAATGAAAACAAGAATTTTGAGATGATTTTTGATGGAAAAATGGCCTTGCATTGCGACTTTAGGGGTTAAATGATGGTTGCCTAATGATGGTTTCTTAGTTCTTGAAAAGAACTCATCCAACCTCTCATAATGTCTCCTTGAAAAAGGGTCGATCTTCCTTTTGTTGCAAATATATAGAAATCCCTAAAATTAAAATTTTCAACTTGATTTCTTTATTTTTGAATCCATCCAAGTTTGCAACTGAAAATTTAGTGTCACTGGAGAATCCTAAAAGTTTTTATTTTTATTTTTGAAAACAAATAAGAATATCAATCCTGAAACTGGAGTTAAAAAAAATGCTTTCAGTACTGTCAGTGGTTGATCTGCCCATTAGGATTTAACCCCTAAATGCCCAAGACGCCAAACTTTGGTGTTGACATTGCTTTGAAGTCAAAAAAATGTAACCAAGTTTCTATTTTTGAAAAATTATTTTTGAAGTCTAGTTTTAGCATCAAAAATCTGATTTTGAAAATGATTGATTATGATTTTTCTATTCAAGATTTTGTGCAAGGATGTCCATTGCAATCTTGATTTTCTGTAGTGTTAAGGGCTCTTGGAAATGAGCCTCAAATACATTAAATCTTGGAGAACAAGTCACATTAGAAATTCATTTAAAAAGTTTGTAAAGTAGATTTTGAGAAGCCATAAATTGATTGAAGTTATGCCCTTCAACCTCATATTTTTGGTGACCAACTTTTTAGATTTGAAATGTAAAAAAAATACTTAAAGACTTAAAATCACCTTTGCAATTTGAACACCTCATGATCAAATACTATAATCTTTCTTTCAATCTGTAAGTGATATTGCTATTTTTTCTTTTCCTATATGATCTCTAACATGCCTAGTTTGAATGTGTGTAGGTACAATTCAAAAAAAATTTAATACAACTTATTAAAATGTTGACTTTTTGTTCAATTTAGAACAAATTCCTAGAAGCTCAAAAAAGACCTTAGGCATTTAGGGGTTAAACAAATTGCATATATAAAATCAAGATTATAATCATAAATAATTTTCAACTTTTAGATTAAAAAAAATTATAATTATAAAATTTCAATAAAAAAATTGAAGTTTTGGTCAATTTCTAAGTCATGAGTTTACAATGCATATAATTTGTCATATAAGTGCATCCTTCAATCGTCTTCCAAAAGAATCAAAACCATCCACTGTAAGGCTATAATACTTTATGACCATATTGTACTATGGATAAGCAGTTGAAGACATCCACCACAATAGTTTTTGGAAATACTTAATTTCCCAAAACGTCACCCTATTTGATAGAATTGGGGAAGGTGACATCATAGCAATGTTTGTTCAAGGTTGGGACTAATAAGGTCATGTCCCAAAGTAGTGAGCAAAAAAGTAGGAAATAGTGAGTGGGAAAGTAGTTCTTGAATGATCGGAATTGGAAGACTCTACACATTGGGTATGAATAGAGACCAACTTTTGGCTTCTAAAACTTATAGTAATTTCAATTCAAGGCACAAAATTATCAAAAAAATTGCAATCCCCATGATTTCTATCTTCCTACACAACAGAAAACATACATTGCCTTACACTGCTCCAAAACATGCATGGAATCATTTAAGTGGTCGACTATGGGTGGTTCAACCATATATTAAAGTTGCAAATCTAGTAAGAATAACATATGCCTCCTGTTGTGAACATTTCTTGAAACTTGTAACATCCTCTCTATGTTAATGGTCATGAATCGATAACTTACACTAGAAAACGTAACATAGATAAAAGAAATTTGCAGTCACAGGCTTTCTTTACAGAACTAGTCACTTGACTGAACTGAGGAAAGAACTTCTATGAAAGGTTGGTATCACAATGAGTATGGCACATTGCCCCAACTAACTTAAAGGGTGACTCAAGTATCTAACGTGGCATGCTGATTATGTCAATATGTACAAGTGCAACGGAGACAAAGTTCGTGTACTGTAGAACAACTGATGAGGAAAACTACCCTCTGCCAATTGGTATGTCACACGACACCAGGCCTCGGAGTCCATTTCTACAGTGGTGTGCTGGAAAACGCTCTCGGTACACTCAGGTGTACCCTCACGAGCAAAGTATACGTGTACAATCCAAACTAGAATGAAAGAGGAGTACCTGTACCGAGATCTATCAATTCACGAAGTACCGGGATCTAATAGCAAGGACTTCAAATTCTCGACGCATGGATCTCACAAACCGTGATAACTCGTTGCTGTTGTTCAGCGTCTCCACAAAACTGGGCGCTGCATCCACCCAGGGTTTACAATCAACCACTGCACCACAAACACACTGTCTTGTTAAGCATATGTAAAGATAAGAACTTTCCTGACTGGACCACCACGCTGTTCCCACAACTTTGATCACATCATGCGTGTCATTATATTTACCCCTAAGAGTCCAAGCTGAAATCAGAAAGCCTTTGTTGGGAAGCTAATATAGTCCATTATACCAACCTTCAAATATACTTCTAATCGTTCAAAAAAGTAGGACATGGTTTCTTCGTTCTATTGGTACACTTTGTTCACTTTCTTGAGGCTTCTTAAACGATTTATTACACTCCTACAAATATGGAAGTGGCCACTTTTGACCATTTGAGCACTTAGGGGTTAGCACAAAACGAGAATCATTGCAGGAGTCAATCCAATCCGACAACTCGTCTACCATACAACCGAGGGTAACTTACGCGTCCAAGAGGCGGAGCTTTTATCCATGCGAATAGAAAAACTGAACACTCGATCAGCGTCGCGGGGATCCACATTGGTGAATATGAACTTCACAGCTGTCAGAAAAGCCCACTCAGACTTTAGTATAAAGACGCAGCTTGTGCCACGCAGTACATGCCATATTACACCCTCACAAGCGGACAGAGTGTCGCTATCAAGCATTTGCCTACAAAATCTTTGTTCCCAATCGCGACGGTGTGCTCAATTAATCACGGTCTGTACGGCATCATTACTTAGTTTCATCTTGCCTCTATGAGTTGTTGCTGAAGCGAAAGATGATGAACTACTACACCCGTTGCAAGTTACTGATCCTTCATACGCTCGCATGTATACTTACCGTCAGAGTACTCACAACGCATACTCAACAGTTGTTTGTACCATTCCGTAGCTTCATGCAACGCCTTCACTTTCTGCTTCTTATGACTTAGCTTGTCTGTGATCTCTGCAAACATTTACTCCACCCTCCCAATGAGCTTTTATAAATGCTTTAAGACTTCCTGGTGTTCCGCCGAGGAGTCTAAAAGAGGAATTGAAATGAGGGATTTGATTGTGTCAAAAAGAAAAAGAAAAAGAGGGACTTGGTTGAGGAGATCATGGAAATTCTACCTGACATAAACTTGGAAATAAGTTCTTCTCGGTCTGCTTTAAGTTGAAATACCTTCGTAGTGTGCTCGTGGAGGTCTTCTAGTTTTTTATACGCCTCCGCCGTTTCTTGCTCGCACTTGATCAGCTCTTCCTGTTGCGCTTCCCTCACTAGAGTCCAACCGCAATATTACTCAAACCATTTTAACTCCACCTAGTCTAGCTGGAAATAGAAACTCTACGTCCTGGAAATAAAAACTCCTATTGTATTTCCAACATCTCATTTCTAAAGTCCCAAAGTGTCCCCATAAAGGACAGTTGAAGGTTCAAGCAGGTTCCTGTGATCTCAATTTTTGATGTAATTTCTTGAAACTTTTGTTGAGGATAGAAAAACACATTAGCTTTCTGGGAATATAATTTTTATTTCAAACAGTACTTGGGAGCAAAAGTTATGCCACCCTAAGCTCAAAGCCAAGTTTGTTGGGCGGAACCAAAAAAGCACAAAAGCACAAAATAATTTATTAATTAATTTTTTTCTCATAGAAATACTATTGTTTATATGGAGAGATCTAGTTCATTCTATTAGGACTAATGATGAGAAAGTTTTGGAGACTCTTGTATTTCATGGAAATACATCTTCTTCAAAAAATAAATTGTAGGATTTGTTTTTGAGCTCAGTTTTCACAATTTTTCAAAAAAAGAAGTTCCACATGGTTATGATTGTTTTCTAGAACAATCTCACCAATGGGATTAGTGTGTTTCAACTCCATCTTACAGCTATTGATGATTTACAATTTCATTCTAACTTGTACTTTCTTCTACTTAACATTTTTTTAAAGAATGAAACTCAAGTGTGTTTTAAAATAAATAAATTCTGTGACTCTCAACTCATTTCTCCAGCATAAAAAAATTAGAAAATCAAAATCTGTAGTGCAAAAATAGCTAAGAAGATTCAAAGTCTTATATCTTATCACACAAGGTGCAAAAAAACTTATTTTCTTCACTTTTAAATGCAAATATCTGGCAATCTATGTGGTCAAAGTTTCTGAAATTTCTTCCACACATTTATTTACTAGTCTAGTTCAAAGATCCTACGGCTAGATTTTCAAATAAAAAAAAAATTAAAACTTTTGCTCTTTGCAATAGAAGTGGCAGTTTTGAGTGTTTCTTGTTAAAAAAAAGCCTTGGGACTTTAGGGATTAATCCCTCACTAAGTGTCCAAATGGACAAATGTGGCTACTTCCATTTAGGAATCTACAAGGAAGGGAACAAAATACACCAATGAAGAAATCATGGCCAACTGTTTTGAATGATAGAAATATGTTTGAAAATTACTGAAACCAACTTTAGACTCCAAAGTGGATTTCTTATTTCCGTTTGCCACTTAGGGTTTAATTTGGAGATCGTCCCCTGGTTTCTCACTGGAGTTACAGCAAACCATATTTCACTCAAATTTTCAAAGCCAGACAGCATTTGGTACGTTCCTCATGGTTGTCTCTCCCACAACAAAATCTTAGTTCGCCCGCAACGTCTTTTGCCAAAATGCCACAAAAAATCAAGAGAAGGCACGAATACAATCAAGATGCTGATGGATCAAGCAAACCTTTTCTGACGAAGTGACCTTCGCCTTCCAAGATCTTCGATCGGACCAATAACTCCTTGACATCCTCTGCAACAAGACATTGAAACATCACCGCGCTTTTAAAATGAGAAAACAAGCGTTCCCGATTCAGCGAGCACACAACATCTCACAATAAAATTGAACTTGCTCTCTCTTAAGGTAACCCCACATAATTCCGACTCGACCCCAAAGCAGCCCTTCTTCATTCATGCGCCTCAAATGTACATTAAACCTTCGGGTCAATCATGGGTAAACCTGTAATTAACGCTTTTGAAATTCATAAATATTCATGCAAAATTGAAAATTACATGCTAAGATGTGTTGGAAGCCTCCATCAAGAACCATGCTCAACTCATCTGGACTCTTCTTAAGTGCACATAAGGTAGGCAGAGCCATTGTAATCCTCCGGCCTAATTTTCACTCTATTCTAGTACCCGATTTCACTCTATTGCATCCAAATCCAAATCTAGTGAAAACTGTACTCGGGTTCACATAATAACTGCAATGTGCGGAATTGAGATTGAAAGATTTGGAATTGGCATCAGAAGTGACCATTTTATGAGTTTAATGAACATTCCTGTGCAATTTATACACATGACGAAACATTCATTCATTATTCCATACCCTTGAGGGATTCTTTTAAATTATCATTGCAACCGTGTCGGAGCCACAGTAGCTTCCAAATGAATGAGAATAATCCCTCGGGTCAAGATTGGGAAGCAATATGTTTGAACTTTGACCACCCATAATGCAGATTCTTTTCTTCAAAAATGAGTTAACCGAAACACACGTGGAATTTTCTCTGATTTGCCATTCTTTTGCAAAGAACTCTTTCGTGAATCCCGAAGTACAACAATCGAAGGGTCCACACAACGTGTCAGCCTACCTTACCTTACCTTACAACAAATAATAATTAAAAAAAAATCGGTCGCATACCGGTACAAGCTTTCCCGATCGAAAGCTCCATTCCAATACGAAATACAAGAAACAGAATGCAGGAAAGCTAACCTTGGGAAGAGACACGAATGGAGGCGGCAGCCGCAGTGGCGTCACTCAACAAGCTCTCCACCTGCGACCTCCAAGCATCCATGCCCTTGAAAATGGAGGCGAGCTCCTTGCCCAGCTGAGCGGTGCCATTGCTCTCAATCTGTTCCATTTCTCAAGGGGATCTTCGATTTCCCGCACAGAGAAACACAACAACAAACCATGAAAAAATGGGACCTGAAATGATGAGACCTCTTAACAAAGGAACGCTTCAATTGGACCTCGCCATGGCTTTGTGCGTTGCTGCGCGACGAGGGTCAAGGACCAAAGTTAGCTGCGACGTAAGGGCGGGGATCCAATTCAAATCGGGAGAGGAAGTTGATACCCGTATGGAAGGATGCATCCGGTTCTCTATCTCCGTGAACATGTTCGATACCCGCATCCGGTTCTCACCTGCTCGTCATTGACCTTGCACTGCGGGGAGTAATGCTCCTGCAACAATGACAAGGGTACTTGGAAACCAAATTTATTAGGTGGTTTAAAATGGGCTACTTGAACCTTTAATGCCTAAATTTTTTTTTAATCTTTATTCACATTTTTGCTTATGCTGCTGTAAGAATATACTATTTCATTGAATTATTAAGGTTTATTTCAGATAAATATTATATATTTGTACAATGATATACACAAAAATGTGTCATCTTTTAAAAATTTAAGAATAGTTTAAGATGAATGAAAAGGTATTTGTATGAAACATTTGGTTGAAGCATTCAATTGTGTTTATTGTCAAACATCTATACTTAGTGTAGGAACATTTACTTTAACCCTGTGACATTGCTACAAATAATAAGTGTCCAATGGATGGCAAAGAATCCTTCTAAGTAAAAGAGAGGTGTAGATGTGGCATCCATTGAATTTCCCTATTCCTATGTCGCTTATGTGAATCCATAGAGGGAGAGGCGATGAACAAAATAACCAAGTTGTATTGCATTCACATTATACACATATATCAGAACAGAAAATTTACTTCGTGTTGTTTCCAGATGGAAATAATAAACGGAACAGGGAATAAGATCAACAGAATTAAATTCAACCAACTAATCTCACAATGGTCTACCAAAACATTTTAGCTATCCTTTTGAACTCTTACAGTTGTCAATCCTATGAAACAAAAAACACACCAAAAAGGCTTATAGTTTCCAGCGCCCACAGATTCAATCAGGGTCGATTTGTTGGACAAATTCAGACCGATCCATACAGAGGGTCAGCAATTCAAGGATAACTCTATTATAACTCTATAATATATACTCTAGGTTTGAAACATCAACAGTAAGAATAACTAACTCACTCCTGCTTTGCATTTCACCTGAAATGTACGCAAGAGTTGTTATTTACAAATGAAGGATCACTCAATCCCTTGCAGGAGGAGAAGAAACGGGCGACTCGTCTCTCACAATCTCTGCTCTCAAGCCGAAATGATGGTCAAGCTCATCTTCGTAATAGAAAGGCTCCCCGTTCACCAAATATTCTGGTTTCACCATAGCCTTGGGTCCAGCCAAGCTCAACCACACCGGCAAGAAGATTAGTCCATGCAGAGCGCCCAGGATCACCAGCCCGAAGTACATCCGGAAATAGTACACCTGAAAGATTACAGAATGATGCTCTGAACTTAACCAATCTCTTCGTCCGAATTTACATAAACTTTTATACTCTTGGTTAGACATTCTTACTTTTTATATACATATAGGAATTCGAAGCGGAAGTAAACAGCTATTTCATTTTTTGATACTTGAAACGCTAAGGAATTTTTTTTTTAGTAAAAGCGTACAATATAATGCAGACCAAGAGTAAAGGCCAGGGCAGGTTACACTGAATGAAGAGAAGAGAGTAGCTCCGGGAAGGAAGATTTGAAATCAATTCAAATCAATCAATCAGCATGTATAATGATACAGGAGACCTAACCAGAAGGACTCTAGCGGAAGTGTTATAAAGGATGTGGATGGTGACTAACCTCAAAAATTTCAGACCGTGAGAAATAGAGCACCAAAACGCCAGCAAATTTAGTGAGAGTGATCCCACTGCAGACATTGGAGTAACCATCATTAGCAAAGCAAGCGACTAGAAATTCTACGCAACTAAACCAGATTGGGACAGATGTGAGATTCACATTCATGTCAGTGTCATAGAGAATATTAGTACCTGAAGACTGACGCTCCCATCAGGACAAGAGCCTTGCTTGCTCTCTCTCCCTTGTATCCTGTGCTCGTCTGCACAAAACACAGTTCACTCAATTGACAAAATTTGGCATCCGGTTTGTGATCTTACAAATAGAATAAAATGCCAATCGTTGCATGCAATTTCAGAAAAAAGAAAGAAAGAAAGAAAGAAAGAAAAGGCGCTGCTTACGGTGAAGGCGTGAGTGATGTGAACACAAAACTCAACAGCAATACCAATGGCCATGACCAGGTTCACGACAGATACAGCATTGAGTTGTACATCCCACACCACCATGAGACCCTGTATATCGATCAAAACAACCAGCACAACCAAAAATCAAAGAAGGCAACATTAATACCTCAACACTACAACGT
This sequence comes from Antitrichia curtipendula, assembly GCA_951230915.1. Lineage (NCBI taxonomy): Eukaryota > Viridiplantae > Streptophyta > Bryopsida > Hypnales > Leucodontaceae > Antitrichia > Antitrichia curtipendula. The sequence goes on from OX579634.1 coordinate 5,857,034, forward strand.
CCAGCTTCAAATAAAGTCACTTCCTACAAGTTGCAGGGCATTCTTGTACGAGACGAGATCAAAATCCACTCGGAGAGTCTGTATTCTGTACGAGAATGTGCATGACGACCACAATGGAGGCGGACGAAGAATCGTGATGAGCATTAAACTTACCATCAGATCAACAATAATCATTGCAATAACAAATACGATAGTTGCAGCCGTTGAGATGCTGCAATACATACACGTAATCATTAGCAATACTAGTACTGCGAACTCCATTTAACATTCATTGGCATAACGTTGCTTGTGACGGAAATAAATTCTAACTGCAAACAGTACTTTCGAGTAACTAACCTTGTGGTAACTAGCAGGCAGACGAAGAAAACAGCCGCTGCGGAACAAATAGAAACAACAGCAAGCATGAGAAGACGATAAATTGCTGTACAACTGGAGCACCCGATTTCAGTCAAGCCAACTTGATGTCTTGAACACAACAGGAGTTAGTTGAAAAATGAAATTGACTTGGATAAAGGCAGCATTAACATTGGTCGGAATAACTGGATGGTGTTCCTTAGGGGGGCAGCCCGTTAGCTTACCTAAAGCAAGGGAGAGGCTGACTACTGTAGTGTGCCATATGTCCAGATATTGCTCGAAAAATATGTAGAATACTGAATACGGAAACACCTCAATCTGCAACACCAACCACACGACTGAGGCAACAACGACATCGGATGTGCTTGAATTTCTTTCAGCAAGGATTCAAGTTCAGACAAACGCAAACATGACAAATAGAAACAGAGAGGTATTGGGGTGATTTTATGATAACGCACATTTAAAGATTCAGATACTCTGCTGGTAAAGTCCTTTGCTGCTTGAAGTGCATCAACGAAGTCGCTCTGTCAGAAAAGCAACAAAGATGAACTTCAGTCTTACTGCCATGCAATATGCTTTCAGGCATCAGGATTTACAGCTTGAGAATAATTTCAAGAAGATGCATGCAACAAGTGTCAATACAGAAAAAGGGAAAAACCGCGTAGCATACCTGCTTATTCAAAGGCGTGTGATACGAACGAAATTCTGATGCCTTTATTATTCCATTTTCATACCCTGAAGCAGCCGCCAAATAAAACACCAAATGGGTTAAATTCCATGTTCAGAAACCTCCTGGGTATACGGTATCTCATTAGGAAGGTTAGTCGCATTGGGACTCGCAAATTGCTGACTAATTTCCCGATCCCAAAAGATTAAAGATGGTTGAAATATGCGATACTAAAGGCTCTGTTTCATTGTAGATTCATTCATCGGTATCATCAATTCCAGAGTGGAAATTTTAGTGGCAAAGTATCAATGGAAAGAGTACCCGTAAGGTCAAGGCTGGTCGTATACGCTCCATGGCCACCCTTGGCACAGTCTGCAGAAGGAAGAGCAGCCAGAAACCATGGCAATTTACTCTGGAATTGTTCAGATGATGGTCTTCCTTCCAGTAAATCCGATTGTAAGAAACACTGTACAGAGCTTATTGTCAGTAATGCTCATACTAACAAGTGCGTCAACAGAGAATTAGATGTAGGCTTCAACAGTGCCGTATTAATAGCACAAAGTTCAGCCCCCAGAGAGTCATTGCAGGAATCTCTAAAACATGCCAAACAAAGGTAATAAAGAGAAATTAGCGCTAAGCTATATCCGCTCAGGGCATGAGATAGACACTCTACACTGGAAAATTAAGAACTTGAAAAGGGGTCAATTTGAAGACAGTCAAGGACAAAGACAAAGTTGGCTGAAATACCGTTGTGCATTCACTACACGTGTCGCTTAGTCCACATTCCTCGCCGTCAGGACAGCATGGGGGCTGCAGGTACGACCTCAGAATTAACATAGAAACATAGGACTTGATACTAGATATGACTACGTGGCTAACATACAAAACAAAACCTCCAAATATGAGACTCTTCAACTGGGTGTATGCCCCACACGTGAACCATCGAAATATCAGCGCAGAAACACACGTAAAACATACATGCTTGATAATTGTATGATAACTGTAAGCTACATTCCCACTTGTTCGAAGTGAGTACCTGATCGTCCGGTGGGCAGTAATTTCCTTCTGGAAACTTTCGGCAGCAACCGAAGGCGTTCGGCGACAACCATACCAGGAAATCATCTAGCCACGATGCAGCTGGTCGAGAAATAAAACTAGTTTCAGGTGACAAGGCAGCTCTTGAGATCTGTAAATATTAAACAATTCACCGTTACCAGTAGTAAACACACAGCAGAAACATGTCCGTGCCTCACTACAAATATGTTGCAGCGATACAATGCAACTGCAACACAATAGTCCAACACCTCAATGTTTGTTTTATTTCATCAAAATTGACACGCTCACCTCATTAAGCAAGGAGTCCGTATTACACTGGCTGATGGAGCACAACTTATTGGTCTGGTTGCTCCAAATGCTGCAACAAGCCGAGAGGAGTATAAGAGGCGCTCATACATGGATTCTAGTAAATCACTTCATAAATCCTGTCATCTGCTCCTCCCTAAACAACTAATCACATTCCATTTTAGCGATCATAATCTCGCATGGTAGTACTTCGAAAATTATTCTTAGAGAAATTCAGAAATAAAGCAACATTGATATACATGAAAGAGAATTCCAAGAACCTGTAGTTGTAGTCCTTAACAACAAAGTATACAGGTGGTCCAACCCGAAGATATTCAGTTATATTGTCAAAGTAACCCTGTAAAACAAAAATTGTAAATCAAGGAGATGAATAAATGAAGCCATTTTGACAAAATGTAATTCGAAGATCTGAACCAGATAGTGTTGTACTATTAATTTTCGACTAGATGTTCGCGGCACCAAGAAAACTAATATGAGAGAAACGATAGAAAAGGTGTGGTGATTGTGGACCCACCTGGAGATAGGAATCACGTGGCAAAGCAACCTTTTGATCCAGACCGACGGAGATATTTGGTATAATAGCCTGGAGGGAGAGTAAAATTGAATCTCAAAAGGTGCCTTTTCCATCATACAAGTGAAACTATTGACATCACTACCCTACCTAGAACACATTAATGGGCGCGGCAGCTTACAATACTAGTGAACAGCAAGCCAAAGAAGGTTGCCACCACAAAAGCTTTCACAGCCGGAATTCTCAAGAATGGAGCATGATAATTCTGCAGATTACAACATAAGTCCTGTAAATAACAATTCCAGAAAAAATAAGAGATCTCATTAGAAATCTAAGACCAAACATACTCAGTTGCAGTAATCCTGAAACACTTGCATGCATAACATAAAGGAAAAGGTACAAGTTATCAGAATGTTAGGGAACCAAGAAGAGCAAATACCAATAGCTAAGAATTATGCATTAACGAACAACCTACCTTCATGTAGTGGAGAAGTAAGCCAGGCTCACGCTGTTGCCTTCTTCCTGATCCTGATGAACAGAATCATTACACTCTCAGCATTGTCTCAACTATTCATCAAGACATATAGCTTACTTCATAGTAAAACGATTTCATTCTTAGACATAACGGCTTCAGCATTTCTCAACAGTTGGTTCTTATGATGATCAGTAAAACTATCAGACTCTAAGGAAAAAGAACTCTTCTCTATTCTGATTAGCTGCGCAATTGCCACAGATTGATACCATAAGGGATGTCATCAATTTCTTCTGCCTCAACAGAAAGACAGGGAATGCAATCCACATGACCGCTTTCACTCCTGCGGAAGTCAAGAGTGAGGAGAGCCACGAAGGCCGTGATTTGAAGCAGGTAATCCAGCAACACCGCTACCGCTGCAGTTCATAGCCAGATTTCTATCAGTGATAAGAACGCACAAAGTGCTACACAGCAACATATAAATATTTAGGACCACTTCAGTTATGCTAGGTAGGCCAACTACCAGCACCAATTTGAATATATTGTCGAGATCGTGCCTCTACTGCATACAAACATCACAGAAGAATCTGACGGCAGAGAACTCTAAAGTACGCAACGACTACAAATTAAGATTCAATTATGGGAGATGAAAATGATATTTGGAATACCTGCAAAGAGGGAAAAGACTCTGCAAGCGGGCATAGGCGTGAATGAACCCACAGTGAAACACAGAACCTCAGCTAAGCTGGCAAGTGTGATAGAAGGACCCACTTCCGCTAGTGCAAGCCCTACCCGAGCCTCTAGATGTAAGTTTAGATCTTGGCGTTTCAACGCATTTACTAAAATGCACATGTTGTCCACACCAACCTGCAAGCATAAGAAACGAACTTTAAGTGTACCATTAATGTCACACGGTACGCACTGCACTGAATTGCAAAACGAATTAAACCCAGGAACGTTCGAACATCACACAGCTAAGAAGCTTTTCTTCTTCCAAAACCATCCCAAAGGAAGACTGTGATTTTACACGTACATACGTGAAAACCAAGAGAACGGAAGAAGTAGTAGTCACATACCGCAAGCACAAGAAACGGAATAACTTCTACGATAATGAGTGTTGACTTCACTCCAAAGGCGCTGCAAAGACCCATGGATCCAAGAACTGAAACAGCAACAATGAGTACTCCTGATAATCCTAGTAGCACCTGCAGGCTTAGAAACAAACAGTTAAAAGAAACCCAACAGTTACCTGCTCTAGTTGGCAAGAATACCACTTAGACTCGTATTGCCGATCTGTTGGTCCATTATATGAATTACAATCTTACATGCGCCACAGATCACCTAGGTCAAACGCTTTAACAAAGACCTGACGAGAAGTAGCAGAATTTATAATAATGTGACCAGCAGGATCTAAAGAACATAATTTCTCTAACACCAGAGAACGAAAAAAATACCACAATCCTACTTTATTTCTAGATCAGATTTCAGACCTAAGATATCTTCTAACAACAAGCGCAGAAGGATATATATTAAAGTAACTCTAACGGAATTAAAAGTACATTTACCTTAGAAGTCACATAAAATGGGGCAACAGAGGGGGTGTAGTCTCCCAATGTGATAGCGATGTAAACAAACATTACGAGATAGCTTATCTGCAAACCATGTGTACACACAGGGAATTAGATTCTCATTTTAATACTTACTTACATAGCAGAAACGCCACTTATATTAAGAGAAACGTCTACGGCCATCATGCCAAGAGAATTCCGCGATTTAGTACTGTTTCAATTATGCAACATTACCGTGAGGTAATAAAGGTATATGTGCTGCAAGTCTAGGGCATACGATCTGTATCAACCACTCTGAAAGTAACATGCAGTACTCGACAAACATAATTTTTTTTCTTACATGTAGGAAATAGTCACACCTCAGGAAGTGCACAAACTTGTAGAGATTCAAACATGGAGAAAATGGGCAGCCGTAACTTACTGCAATTGTCCAAACATCAGCAGTACTTTCTCTTTGTAACTCTGCCTCAACTGAACTTTCAGAAGAATAAGAAAGTGTTAAGTTGCCGGCCACTGCCATTCCCACAAGCTCCTCCTGTAAAACCAGAACATTTGTCAGCCCTCTCAAAGCCTAGGTTCAAGTAGGAAAAGATACAAATCCAAGACAACCCACTCAAACGAGATCTCGCATTCGGAACAAAAAATAAAGATTGTAAATAAAGATGCAAAGAACAGAAATGCTGATTTAAATAACCACATTTAAATTCAAATTTGAACAAGTTAAATAATACCAATTCCAAAGCATACAATTGATCAGTACACAGGAAGTGAAATCAAATACCTTCACAAGCCGAATGAATTCCTGTTCCCAGGCTACCGCAGCAGCATTACCATCCTCTGAAACTGCATTGACAACTGGGTACGTCACCACCAAAGCCGTCGCCTGTTTCACCACAAGACGGAGACACACTCAGCCTCGGAGTGGTGAAATAATAATTGAATCAAGTACGCATTAGACCATCAATCTGTAGATTCCGTTCCATTCAGCAAATAGTTTGATCAAACTGATTATCTATTAATGGAAATAATACTAAATCAAGCGTGTGCTACAAGGTCAGAATTAAAGAAATGACCTGGGTATAGTTGCTCCCTGAAAAGCCGCCCAAAATAGTGGTAGGATCCACCGGTCCACCAAAAGCACTAAGACAGGCTTCTGAAGACGAATAGTGCTGTCAAATCAACCAGACATGGTGAATTTGTGCTTCTGATAATTAGTCATCAACATATTTGAGAGATGTATTGAAGCAAAATGGATCCTATGTCTTGCATCTAAGGACAAAACTAAGTGATAAAAGTCAATGAAGAGATTGTATGAGTGCTACCTGAAAACAAAACTCTGCATGGGAGGCACCCTCGTAATCTTCAAATAAATCAGGATCCATTTTGAAGTACTGCGCAAACAGCAGCAGGACAAGTGCGTTATATTTCACGAACACAAAGAAAACGTACACAATAGGAGAAAAAAATTGCTTCCTAAAACTGAAACTGAATTGAGAGATCCAGACCTGCAGAATGCTTTGAGTGGCGCATGGTGTTCCTAAAGGTTTCAGACAGATATCCTGAAGAGAGATCAATTTTCCAGAGAGGTTTCCTCGCACACTATCAACCTGCAAAAAAGGACATGAAACAAGAACATCAACGAATTTTTAGAAAACTTTTCGATGAAAATAAACAATCAAGCAGGGAATTAAATATTCCGACTTAACCACTGCCTGCAACCTTCTGGCCTTGCATCCATCTGAGCAAGACAAAACGTCAAATACAGATGACTGACTGCACCCGAGGAACTCTAAGATTTGCTAGCTTGAACTTGAAGCTTTCAAAAAAACAGGATCAAGGTATTGAAAGCTTGAGCCTTAATAGCGAGTAAAGTAAACATGCTTATAGAACAAGAGAAACAAAAAATTGGCAATAACTTTCTGTATTGTACCTTGTCTTGAATATCAAAAAGAAGCTGCAAATTTTCATCCGTCACAATACTTGGTGCAGGCAAATGCTTATGAACTGGAACGGTTGCTAGAATGAGCTGCACACAAGAAATATAAGATTACGCCTTTGAAGAATCAGAGTGGAATAGAAACAGTCTCTAACAGTCAGCCCGCTCCTTAAAGTAAGACAATCTATAACTGCAGATGAACTTCACACAGTAGCCAAGAAGAATTCTGAATACAAATGCCTGTAGGAAAGGCAGCTTCTGTACGTTGAAACCTGAATCTATATAATGTTAGAAACAAGATTGAAAAAAAATGGTGCAAAAACTTTGTGCAATCGAAATACCTGCTCAATGCGGTAGAAGGGTGCTAAGTGACTGTCAAAGAACTCTTTCTCCTTTAAAGCTTTACTCCCAGGACTTACCCAGAGCTGCAAAGAAACATGTCCACCAAATTTATGAGATAAGTATTCAATGACATTATCCCCAAATAAACATCAATGTGTAATCACCAATTTAGTTTAAAGGTGAACTCGTCAAGAACCTTCTCTGGGCGTGTCTCAACGTTGAGGCGGATCAAGCCAAGACACAAGATTACTGTTATTACAATAGCTACTACCAAAACCTTCTTCGCATTGCGGGCAACCCACTCCCCATGCGATCTGTGCATACAATAACACACTTCGAATCATGATGCAGCACTCCTAGGAATTGGAAAATAATAGTCAGACATCTACAAAATTTCGCAGAACAATTATGACTGGAAATAAGTCGGAGACAAAACACAGGATCTCAGAGGCAAGAAAGTTTCATAGAACCTGAATCTTTCGGAAAAGAAGGCCTCCATAAATGGTGGTCCTATTGGGTCCTTGGGCAGAGACGTAACTCCATTTTCCTGTAGATAAATTTCTTAACAAAATATTAGTCGAGTAAAGACGCAAGTTGCAAAGAGCAATCACATGATTACCATCAGAAGATAAACACGACCTAAAATCAAGATGAAAGCACAAGGAATAAAATAGACAGACCTGTACTTCAGCTGGATGAATTTCAGAATCTGGATCGGGTCGCTCTAATTCATTGTCTTCACGATTTTGTAAGAGGGGTTCTTCCACGCCATCTTCCTCCGGTGAATGGAATGTCCACCACCAGCCAAATATGATGAACAGAAGGCATGCGTACAGTGTGAGCATTGTCACGGTCAAACAAGAAACCTGAATGTCATTCCAGAGTTAATCATAAATGCGCAACAATGCTTAAGTGAAGATAAAGCCAGCAGAAAATGCACGCACTTCCTGGAAAATTATGGCATCAAAAACAATGATATCACAAACATTGGGTGAATTTTAGCACCTCGGCACTCACAGGTCCACTCGAGGTCATTAAAATTATCACTAAAAATAATCAGATTCTGATGTTTAAACGTGCATACTATACACCAATAGGAACCATTGGAAAGCACCTGACGTCCAGCAATTTGAACAGAACATCCTCTAAATTCAGGAGGGGCAGGCGGATTTGGCTCGGCACAGCTACTAGCCTCGGGACAGTCTCCACATGAACAAGCAAGGGAGGGATCGGAGCAAGCAGCAACAGGAGAACTGAGGGGCTCTACAGAATTGCCCAATTTGATGTCCGTTCGAAAATTGATCGCAAAAGGGGAGCCTGGCTCATAAGAGCCAGCTTCTCTACCCATAAATGTAAACCATTCTGGATGCACCAAAACATGCTGCTCAGCTATACAATCAGAGAGAAGGAGAGGGTCACAAACCAAACAGATCCAAAATATAATTTAAGTGTTGAAATATACCAGTGTAGTTTCTCGCTGCCCCTCCAATAAAGTCCATGGCACGAGTGTTCATGGCAGCAAATTTAACATCCTTGCAGGAGTCATACAGCTGTTGACCATATGCCTCAGTCACAAAGAAGTCCACGGCCGCAACTGTTCTTTTCGTCTGCTTCTGTGCCGATAGAAAATTATAATCAGTTTCAATGGTGGATTAATTCAATCCAAAATGATATGTGAACAAACCCTGTCCACCCACTGTCTATTGATAGTACAACAGAGGATCTGACAGGTTGTAGTAAGGAACACGAGCTGAATTGATTTCGAAAAGCAGTCATATTTGAAGTTAACTAATGGAGATAAGGAACTAGACTCACTTCGCTGATAGAGGTTACGTTGATAAAGAGGCCTTGGTCCGGGGAGCAAGCAAGCTCACAAAAAAGGTTTAAGAAATTCCGCAAGCATGCAGGACAACCAGTAAGGAAGGGAACAGCCTGCAAGCATCAGTATACAAAATCAGTACAGAAAGAGGTTAATGTAAACAACCAACGGGTACCCATTGAGTATGGCCATTATTCCCTCATCAGCTCTTGACGATGGGGCGCTCATAAGAGCAGCCAAATCTGCTCAAAGCATTGAGCATGAAGAATGAATGTATTTGCTTGCGAGTCTTTCTACATATCTGGAAGAAGTAAAAAGACTCTGCCTGAGACATAAGCAAAACTAAAAAGATCGTAAACAGCACAACTGCTAATCTTGAACAAAACAAGACGTACACATCTCCAGGAACTAGGAGTGTAGATGTAATCCACGTGATAAGGAAAGAGACAGACCTGTTGAACCTGATTCCGTAAGAGGGAAAACTGAGTTGCCGTACAACACACATCTCCAGTGAGAGTAGGACATAAACTCTGAATCTTCAGTGAAAAAGCTTCATCGGGCTGAAGAAAGAAAAAAAATTGTCAAATACTCTCCCAAATGCGGTAAGTGTCTCGTTTGATGAAAATACTGAACAAACCTATCTTAGATAAAGCCAAGAAACTTCAGAAGATCAAATGACTTCTCAGCAATGAAATCTACAACCGACTTTTCTGCAGTCCCTTCAGAAACTGACAATAAAAAACATCTCAGCCATGAAAAAGCACAGCTACAACTCTAAATTGTTCTATAGTTACTTAATCACAAACCCAAAAGAAAGAACATAGAATCTTACAGTGACTGCAGGAGAGGGGTCTGGGCAATTGAGTTCTTTCCCATCTGTTCGACTCCCACAAAGATCATACATCGCACACGTGTTCTTTCCATTACTCGATTCTCTGTAAAATAATTCGAAACAATTGCAAAGCTTTGAATAAGTGAATCAGTTCATAATCAAAACAATGAACTTGAAAAAAAAGAATGCAAAGAAATCACAAGTTAATAATATTCACTTACAAAAGTGGGCGTTCTGGAGTAGATACTACTGTTGCAAACCCTCGCACTGAAGATGCAGCCTGTAATAAAACCAACCATGTCATTACACAATCATAACACCATCGCATTTCCCGAGTTCTGCATTCAATCGTTTCCTAATACTCAACACATGTGATTCTAATCTTGCGACCTTCATCCAGGGGTTTAATGAAATCTCAGGCCCTTCCTTAAAAGCCAAAAGTTATAATACTAATCCTGTCAGGTCATTACCGACCATCATCAGCGACCATGATGAATAACGTGGAATCAACAACGTGGTATAAGATCCCTCCAGGAAAAAAAAAGGAAAACTTCACTTTACTTGATGTAGTGTTAAACCCTTTAGTGAATACGATTCAAATTACAGAATATTCTAATAAATCAATCGGCACGTAGCCTAATATGAGTCATACCAACCCCGCCCATGCTTAAATCGGGAAATTGAAATTCTATCAAATTAGCGCTGTGACAACAAAAAATGAAACATTGCAAACACAAACATCTGCGATCCACTGTAGGCCGATTCAACAGCCAGTCCAATCTACCTTGCTCCCCTCCCGATTCCACAATCGCGAAAGGCTAATCAAGCTCCGGTCTTAAACCCTAAAGAACCAGGGAGAGCAATTTGGTTCTCATGTTCTTTGACTAGGCCATATGGAGATTTGTTTTTATTCAATTTTATTGAATTATTGACCACCACATGCAATTTTCTTCACTGATTTTGGTGATATAAAATTTCGCCCCATCTAAATTTTTTATTTTTCACAGTATGATCAATCAAATTGGTCATTTTAAAACCGAGAATCCTTGGTCTATCAGGGATTGAGCAAAAAATTATTAAAATACAAAAAAACAATCCACTCAAATTTTTTTCCTAGAACACTGCTCCAAGGAAGAAAACGAATACAACAGAGTGCCGATTGATAGAGAGAATCAATAGAAAAATTCGAAACCACAGGACCTGCAATGGCCATACCTGGATGAGCAGCACAAGAAGAAGACCACAAGCAGACCAGCCGACCTTCCCCATCGCGGCAGTAACGTTCTCTCTCTCTCTCTCTCTCTCTCTCTCTCTCTTCACAACTCCAAAACCAACTACTTCCTAAATTTCCAGAAAGCTCTAAACCCTAAATTCCCTCTGTCCATACTCAACCATCAACCATCCCCAATTCCGAACCTCGATCCCCAAACCGACTTCACCAAACCCCGCGGATCTTCACCAAATCGACAGAACTGACAGGAAGCACGATTCAGCGTCTCCAATTCCGCCTGTTCAACTCCGTTTTGAATCGTTACGAGGGAGTGGTTTACAATACGTTAGGAGTTATTTAAAAGCAGCATTAGCGCACCGAAAAATGCGAGAAAGGGCTTGATTGGAACGGGAAAAAAGAGATTTTAGGGTTTGAGGTTTGGAAGTAGTCAGATTGCGGTGAAATTGAGGCTGCGAGGAAGAGAATCAGGTGGCATTGGCGATGTTGCGTAGAGTCTTGTTCAGTGAAGACGGAGTGTGCGGTGGATCATCCTGCGGTGTAAGCTTAAGAGCTGGCAAGGAGCTCGTCACCGGATGCTGTGCGAACTTGTTCCCGCGGGCTTGGGGATGTACTCTTGAGGAGTGGGAACGTGAAAACAGGTTCCTTTAATTGTGGGATCGACCTCGCTGGGCCAATGAGGTGCCAGTAAGTTAACGGTTAAATTCATTTGAATATTTAACTACCCTGCAGATTCGTTAAAAAATAATTCAAAAAATAAATGTAAATGTCATCTACTGCAATGTTCAGGATTTATAAGGTGGTATAATTGAATAGTGTAGAAAATATTAATGAAAATAATCTCAATTCATACGTATTTAAGATTATGGCAAACAACATTTCCAAATACAAATTACAACACTTTCCATCAAAAAATCATCATAAATTGTAAAAGGAGGAGAATGTAATCATTTTGTGCAAGATCAATGTCCAAAATTTTTAACAATGTAAAGTCCAATGACATATAAAAAACAAAGCTTCAGATCAAAAGTCATTGTGAAATATTAGATATCACAAAACACTAATGAACTGATTAGAAGAAAATACAATTTTGCAACCTAAATAAAAATATTCCTATAAATAAATTTATTTTGTATGAAGCCTAACAAATCTGACCCTAGGGTACAATAATCAAAAATTCCAATTTGCTCTCTGTGCTTCTATTGTTCAATTTAACCTTTAAAGTGCTACAACTGAAGATAGTAAGAATACTATCTTTAATTTGTATTATACAAGATAATAGATGATGTTTCAAAATCTCTATTCCCTTGATTCTTGTAAAGCATATTTATTTTTTCATCATAAAGCCTAGACAAAGGCTTAGAGGCCCAAAAGCGGCTTATAGATGACTTTCAAGATAATATAGAAATGAAGAATACCATTAGATGTTTTTGAGGGATCTTAGAGGGCCGTTTCAGGCCCGTTTCCCGTGTAGTGAACCAAGCAATGTTGTCCAGATTAAAAAATTAAAAATATTTTTTATTTTTTATTATTATCTGACATGGCAATCTCTCGACCACATCAGACAGTTGTTGTGGTCGAGTTCCTATAATTTGGGACACAAAGAAACTCATAGCCCTATAGATTAGTTGAATTTCATTTGATGCATCTATTAGTCTAAGAATTGAATTATTTTTGGCAAAGTGCCTTGGTGATAGGTTGTCTTTTTAGGGTTAATATATTTCACACATTTTTTCTAAATCATATTAAATTCTTGTTGTTGCTTCAAAATCTCAATTATATTGATTGATTCTTGTAGAGCATTTCTACTTTTTTCTATTGATATGTTATTGTCAAATTTTCTTAAAGCTTTCTCAAAATATATTGATTGGATGAAATACACTTTTCACAACATTCATTATCTAGTGAATGATTCAATAGTTTTAAAGTTGTAATTGGGTGATTTTACTACCAAGCAAACTTCTCTTGACAACGTGCATGATTGTGCGCAACGAAGTCAAGTTTAATTAGTGGTACAAAATAATTGTAATTTTGGATAAAGGCCTTTGTGAATGAAGTCAGACTCAGTTAGGGGAAGTTTGACTAGGCATGTCTTATGGATGTGAATAATAAGGCTTAGCCTTGATACCTTTTCCCAGTGGAGACTCAATGACAAGATGTTGTTATAGTAGGCCATGTTTGGAAGAAATAGTTTTAAAAATAAATGTCAAATTTATGAAAATCTTGTTTTCAAAAAAAAAATCATAAAGAAATAATTTGTTTCTATTTGTAGCATTCTTCAAATTTTATTTTTCTAAATAAAAATATTTGTCTCGTTACTCATTTTACTTATGGAAATCAAACCCAAGGACTATTTCTTGTAAACTTTGGAAACATATGCACACAAGGAGGAATTTACATAGGGTATTGCTTTTCCTTTGTGCAATTATAAGACCCTATTGTTAGGTAATACTCTAAGATGGCTAAATTTATTTAGACCTTATGAGTAGTCTAAATTTTTTAGGAGAATTATAATTGAAGTTCTATATTAGTTATAATTTTTTGAAGACAACATGCACAAACACAAATTATATAATAGCTAAAAAATTGAGGTCTTCAGAATGCTAAACCTAAAGCACAAAAGAGTTTTATTTGTGCAACATTGCAATCACACAAAATGACACTATAGATGCTAAGACATTAAGAGGTCTATCCATATTGACTAAGAAAACTTCGCACAAAATTCATCATAAGTCCCATAAAAATTCTAAGCACCACCCCTAGGTACATTCAAAGCTTGCAATACACTTCTTTTCATACAAACCCTATCACCCAAAATCCTAAGGCATATAATGGTCTACACTAGGAAAGAAAATTAAACATGAAATCATCTACAAAAATGGCCACATTTTAACCCCTAAAGAAATGAGGCATATTTTGGTCAAAAATTGTGAAAAACTGCCACTTTTTAGATCAGTGAGAAGATAATGATTTTGTATTTGTTTTTTTCAAAATTCAACTACACAAATTTGTACTAGACTACTATGGAGATGTGTGAAAAAAAATTCATAAATTTTGACAACATAGACTGAAAGATTATAATGTTTGAAGTTAAAATAAAATAAAAATTTTGACCTTATTTGACATAGTCAACAACCTTTAACTCCTTTCTACAATGAGATCTTTACACTATACATGGTTATTTTTTTTTGACATTTGCATCTTATATCATGTAAGTAATATAGTTGTCAAATCTCAGAAGTAAAAGAGTTTTATTTGCAAAAGTTTCCCAAAGCTGCTTGAGCTACCAAAAAAGTTTATGGCAGAATAACTTCTAATCTGAACACCAGATTGGAAACAAAATTATATTTTCACTTTAAGGGGGTACATGTTCACACCTTGTATCAAAATTTTGTGAACATTTGATCAAAATTGACTTCATAAGGACCTACCCCAATTTTCAATTGTCCGTTCAACAGCCAATTGTCCTTTAGGGGTTAAAGTGTTCATCCATTTCTTGAATAGTCTAGAAAACAATCCTTGAATCTAAGTAACATACTACAATTCTTTGTATATTTGTAAAAAATAGGAAATAGGAAAGAATCTTGAATCACCTTATCCCTATATTGTATCTAATAGTCTTGAAGCCCAAAATGTATTGAACATACTTACAATAACATTATTGAATTGAAGAACGCAAAAACCTTTTTTCCTACTAACCTTTATATTTCTATAGCCAAGCAAATCTAATAGATGGTCTATAAATTTCTCAAACCAAGGTCACCTTGATTGATAAGAGTAGAGTATAACAAGAATATCTTTGTCATAGTGACAATAGTGACATTGTTGTAGAAAAAGGACCCAAGCCTTATCAATCAAGAATGTTAAATAAATCAAATGTAATTTTAAGAAAAAAAATCTATCTATCTCTATATAAATATAAATATAAATTTTTTAAATTAATTTTTATGATGGGACTATATATTAGTATCTATATTGTTTCTAACGTCTAAGGTGACTTTTCTATAGTAACTAGCAATTCTTAGATAAATTGCAATGAAGATTAGGTGAAGTTCAAAGAATGGCAATTGAGTACCATATTGTGTGCAAAATTTATAAAATCTCAAAATTTATCTAATATTTTCTATTTCAATGTCAATTTGATGCATTTCCAATACCATGTATGTATAATTTTGGTATCAAATTTTGATAGGTATCAGAGCAACATTGAAAATACAATCATCAAACAACCATTTTCTTTGGGAATTTTAGGATTGAGTACATACATTTCCTTACCTTTCCATCAATTTTTGGAGTGTGTGGGAGTTGGGCAAATGACCCATTTCCAACTACTTAAGCAATTATGCATATTTAGAGTGCAAGTTTTTTGAGTGCTAAATTTCTCCCATGTATAGAAATAGAATTTGGTAGGATTGCATATTTTTCTAGAATTTTATTATATAAAATATAAGTATTATGAATGTTTTAGTGGAAGATTTTCTTTGACCTACAATGGTCATATATACCTTCCAATTTTTGACCATAGGTTGATCGCAAAATTAACCAAGGGCTTGTTGCAATATTGACAACCTTGCACCCAATGATACTACGCCACAACTCACAAGAAGAAAAAGAAGGGTTTTGCAAATGTGGTTTGTAACCAGTTTTGTAGTTGCATGGGACCTTTGCAACTGGGTGATAATTTAGAAACCGCAATTGAAGTGGACAAGTTGCACTAGTTGCAAAATAGTTGCAAGTTTGATCTCATTCGATAGTCTATGTGGAAGTTCATCAATGAACTCTTATGACGTGGTTGCTAATGTGGAACTTGCTTGTGTGCAACTTATTTGCAACTAATTTGCAACTTGTTTACAACTTGTCTATGATTTGTAGATTTTGAAGTTTTAATTTCAATAATTTGTAGATATCAAAATTTCAGATCTAGATTTCTTTTAGATTATCAAATCCAAATATAGATATTAAATAGATTTCACCAATTTACAAAACTATAAGATTTCACAAGTTTTAAAATTTCTTAGACTTTAAATATTTGGTGATTTCTATAGATTGCAGAAATCTACAAATTGTAGAAATTTACAAGCTATAGAAATCTACAAATTATAGAAGTCTACAAAATGTAGAAATGTTAAAACCCTATAATTAAAATTCATTATGTAAGAATGCTATAACCTACAATTCTTATATGTTCAACCTAATGGTACTCTTGACAAATGATATGGGACAATCGTAATTGTTTTCTAGTTGAACTCTAGTTGTAATCTAGTTGCTTTCGAGTTGAATTTAGATTCTATGCAACTGTGGTTTGACTCATTAGACTCTATAGAACAGAAAGTTGTCCACATCAACAATTATAAGGAATATTGGATGTAGAATACCTCACATCAATTCTTCTTATACATCCCTGTAATCCTAAACTTCACTTTGTGACTACTTTGCGACTACAACAACGTATAACTTTGTTCACATCAAATTTGATGCAAATACAGAGGGCTACAGTTGCAAGACAGTTGTATAGGACACATAGTTGCATTGCAGACGGTTGTGGCAGTTTTCTTCTAATGATTGCTCTTTGAACTACGCCACAACTTCACAGAAACAAAGTGGTCTATAGATTGGAAATGGGCTGGTGGTTGGAAGTGGATCGGCTACTAAGGGAACATACTTTGAAATTGCACAAGCTCTAAAACCGCCTACATCTTCAAATGTAAACTGTCTGTACATGTTGCTTTTTGGTAGCCTTCAACAATTTACATACCATATATGTACAATTTAGAGGGTGGGCGATTTTCGAAATGAATGCCATTTCAACTTCAAAATTTTATAACTAATTCCACAAAGCTCCAAAAAATGTGAAACGACTTGGGTTAGATGCCAATTCCACTTGTCTATCAACGAAAATTTACTGAAAATTATTTCAAGAAGCTTCACCTTTTCCAAATTCAGTTTCAGCTCTCAGGTGGACCTGTTAACTTATATCCTCACTTTCCATATTTTGCCCCAAAGTTCCTGACATTTGGGAAGATTGAGTCAAAGAGATGGGAACAGTACAGTACAGTAAAGTAAGAGACGCAACATCATGGGAACTGATTCAATGGCCCAGCCTTAAGGGTATGGGGCATGACTTTTTTTGGACAATGAAAGAAACTGGTGGCCTGTGCTGCTGGTTTGACAAAAATCATGCACAAATTGCGTCAAATGGGAACCTCTCTTGGGACTATGCAATGAATGGCCACCTAATAATGTCAACTTCCAAGATTTTTTTTCCGGAAAATGTCTTTTAAATTGGGCCCGCCTACAAACTCCATAAATGACAATTACGCACTAGCTAAGAATGCACTAAAAGCATCCCCACAACCAGCTAGCAAAATAGGGGTGCCAAAAATGCAAATTTTGTGGTTTGACATGCCGCAATATTGATTGAAGAGGCATGGCTCCATGGGGAGACTCGCCAAGTGCTCAAAAGGTGCACCATACTTCCTATTTTATTATTTTGAAAAAGAATCTCTTCAACTTCTGAAAAGAAGCTTTTTCAAAAAGTGAGACGTAGAAGATTATTAAATTACTTAGTGAGTTGCGCCCAAGAGACTCTATTTACCTATGCCCTCTTCACTTTTTGAAGTGGATGGGCATATTTTTTCAATTGGTGTGCATGCCGTGGGACAATTTCTAAGTCACAGCCCGCTCATTGTCCATATTGAGTGCCTTTGGCGACTTGCTGTGGGGATGCGTTAAGAGAGGTTCTATTTGTATAAGGTACTTTACATACCTCTACGGTAGAACCACCCATTACCAACTGGCCATCAATAACCAACCTATAGGTATTTCCAACCAAGGTGCAACTATTTCCAACCAAGGTTAGTACAAATTCCAACCATAGTTTGGAATGTGATTTTTTCTCTTTTGCAAGGTTGGCACTATAAAGTCATGACACATGTCTTGATTTAGTGAGCAAGAAAGTAGTTATAGAATGGTCGAAATTGGAAGACTCTATACCTTGGGTATGGATTGAGGTCACCTTTTGGCTTCCGAAATTCATAGTAAATTTAGTCTAAGAAAAAAAATCATGAAAACTTGATAATGATCATCATTTCTATCTTCCTATACGGCTGTAAATTCACATTGCCTTCTACTACTCCAGAACATATGCGGAATTGCTTAAGTGGTTGACTATGGGTGGTTCTACCATATTGGCAATGAGAGGTGATAGCTTCATTGGCATGTTTATTTTTTTTGGGAACCATTAAAAACCAAAAAAGAAGACAATCAATCCAGCTCACGCAGGATGTTCAGGCTGAGAGAGATGCCACTTGGGCTTGTGCAGAGTGCAAGAGCAAAAGATCTCACTCTTGCACTCTCAAGTGTTCCAAAACTCTTGGCGGATGAGACCTTGTCTCACTGGCATGGTTTTGCCCAAAGCATTCACAACACAGCATGCAACTTCTTTCAGCTTTTGGGGAACTTGATTGCAATTCGATCTTCCTGCATTCAAGCACCAATTGCGATTGCAGAAATTAATCAATTGAGTGAGTAGGAATTTTATTGGCAAAGCAGAGAGTAAGTTCCGAAAAGTCATTTGCAATTGGGATTATTAACTAAACCGATTAAGCAAACGGCTCTCTCGATCTGGAAATCACTCATATACAGTAGTAAAATTTGAATAAGAAAAGTGCGCTCAAAGATTGTTGACTCAGTTATGTACGTCAAGTAACTAGACTTTTCTTCAGTTCTCGAAAAGTCTGCTGCAGTGCATGCCTGGAAAGCTTACGGTTTAGTTATACGTGCCCACCGTCATTTGCTAAGAATATCCTGCACAAAGATCAATACCACCAAGGTATTACACTGAGATAACACTTAATTACACCATGGCAGGCCGCTATCTAAGATTATGTTACACTTTGCTTAAAACGGAGTACTCTGCTGATTGTTAGAGCCAGGGGTTAACTTCGTCGAAGACCAACCCTTTGCAGAAGTTTAGAACAAAGAACAAGCTTCCTGTGACAAAGGGTTGCAAACAATGCAATCAAATTCTATCATGTTCAAACAATGCAATCATTCAAGACACATAATGTACTCCCTCTGTTTCAAAATAAATCCGTGATGCACTACTCCGACTAGTTTCCCGCTAGAGACCACAGAATTATTTGGATACAGAGGGAGCACAAAGTTTGGAATACACATACAAAGCACTTCACAAGTGCACAGCAAGAATGTAAGTCAGTACAACCGTTACGTTTAAAAGGGACACTATAATAAATTAAACCGAGTGAATGAAATAAAGGGATTAAATCTCCAAGTAAAAAAAATGGTATGTGAACATGAGGCTATTGTCATTCTTTCTACCAATATGATCTACTTTGTTGTAGCTTGTTTACAAAGAAAATACCGAATAAAAACCTACTCTTCGAGATAAAACATGTCTATCAATGTACCTTCATTTCTATGATTCCTTTCTAAGAAAATTTCAGTCAACAAGGATCACACAAATGAATGGAACTGACACATATGGAGAGAGTACATCTACTGAGAAACTGGTTACTATCTCATCGTTCTCATGTACGACTGGTTGCAGTAAAGTAGGGACACCCATAATCGCTGCTGACCCAAAATGGCCACCCTAGAATGTTAGACAAAAGGCACATATCGATTAGGAGGATGTACATCGAGCACCTAAACATTGTTCAGGTGTTTGTTTTAGGTCACCTACCAATAACAGTTTGAGCCTTGGTGGGTATTGCATACGGTATATCCAAATAACGCAATCTTTGGTGCGTTGGAAACCTCTTTCATTTTCTAACAAGAAAATGTAAAAATTGGATCATTCTAATAATATGAAGCATACTCAGAAGGCATCAAAGGTGGCGATTTTGAGTGTCCCCACGACGCAGTCTGCTCAGGAATTTGATGGCGAGCTGTGGATGAAACACCGTCCAAGCACTATCCAAGCACAAGTCCAATCACAAGTCCAAGCACAAGTCCAAGCACCGCAACCACGTCTATCTTTTCAGACGTAGGCACATCCATGAGCCTCCAAAAAAACTCCTATCAACTTACATGTCTGCCGAAGACGTTGCGTACTATCGCCACATAGAAAAGTCAACTCAGTGGCTTCCATTCTAGCTTGTCTCTTTCGAGGGACAGGAACGTAAATCACCAGTAGAACCGGCCCGCCGGAAACCCTTGCCACATTAAACCCTGGCAATTCCAACGCCATTCAAGGCATTTTTGCATGTAAACCTGCTCAAACAAGTCATCACCCTCCAGCAACAATGATCACCGCTTCCCAAGTTCATCGGTGCAAAACAGCACCTTGGTAGGAGAACGGAAGGATCATACCTTCTTGAGGCTTGTCTTAGTAAAAGATGGCAATCGGGGGGGTCAAGGCTCGCGATTCCTGCTCCACAAGTTGCAGGGTTGTTACCAAATCGAGCATGACGAGATTTTTCTGTCACCAAAGTACTATGCCCCTCATGGAATTTTGAATGCAATTCAACTTCTGCAGGGCCAGCTCGGACACCCCCTTAATCTTTCCAACCACATGTGAGAATCAACGTCGGCACATGTTTCGCTTCAAAAACCACCATGTGTTGATATGCTTTCTTGCACAGGAAACCAACGCCCCCGCTCTGACCATGAGTTGGCAGCAAACTCCAAGCTGGGCAGATGAATGCCCGTTTCTTTCTCACTCTCGGTCCACTCGGAGCCATAATAGCCTTCCTCTGAGACTCGGGAAGGGCACGTCACCATGCCTCCCCATTGAGGGAAGTGCACCATCCAAAGTGGCAAAGTGCAACACAGGGTGGTGATGCCAATGTGCACAAAGCTGGTATTTGTGGAGTCGCCCATGTGTATGATCAGCTGGGTCAAGACAGCACCGACGCTGCCACCAGCACCAACTAACCCGGACACCACGCCAAGCGCCCTTCTAGAGATGAAGGGCACAATTCCAAAAGTTGCCCCACAAGCAGCTTGAACGAAGATGGAGAACAGGACCATGACGCCCACCGAAGCAGACAACGTGGTGACTTTGCCCATCACGATGCACAACAAGCCCCCGGCTGACTGGAGGAGCCAGAGAATCCAAAGCCGGCCTCGCATGCCAAAGCTTCGTGACACAACGTCGGAGAGAATACCCCCACCAGGACGAGTGAAGACGTTCATCAACCCAAACACTGACGCAATGATGCCTGCACGTTTGAGATTCAAGTCAAAATGGTCGTAGTAATACTCGGCGAGAATATTGTCTATTGTCAGCTCCAATCCAAATGAAAACCCGTATGTGAGGGCCAGTATCCACATTCTGTAATTCGTAGTTGCAGTCTTCAAAACCTATATGAAATAGAAGATGTAGCAGCTCAGTATCTTGAAAAAACATGCGCTACTTCAATCAATCACGACACTCTTGGCAAGGCACCTTTTCACAACAGGCCAACCAAGAGCTGTTGAAAGCAAAGTCATGCCAAATCAATCAAAACGAAGGCTCTGACATGTGAAGACAATGGCTCATTGGATTGAGGAGCTCTCTCTTGTTCCAAATGAGCTCCAACATAAAAAACAAGTTGACTGTCAGAGATTTCAAACTGTGTTGGTTCTAGCTGTAGAGAAAAAGCTCAGCTTTATCGGACAAATGAGAAAACAGTTCATTGAGTGGTGAAAAACTTTCACCTTTAAGAACTTGTCCGAATGTTTGACACCACGCTTTTTAAGATCCCTGTAGTTTCCATCTGGTAAATCTCGTCCCAGAAGCAGGATCGCAAAGCCACAGAATACATGCAGCATCCCGGGAACGAAGAAGGCCAGTCGCCAAGCTGTGAAGGCAGTGGACTGCAACCTAATTAAAAACAGAACAACACATCAATCAGTTACATGACAATCCCATCTCCTACACTGACCCGTGTTACCAACAGCAGTTCATAGACTGAAACACTGGGCTAGCCCTCAATTACCAAGTGATGTTAGCATGACTTGGCTAAATGTCCGAGGCCACTTATCTTTGAATGGAAATCATTTTGTCTACTATTCCTTCAATAGTGGTCTACAATCTCCCACTTTCAACGTGCACAAGAAATTCATACAGTGATTACAATTTAGTCTCAACAGATTTGGTTCTTGTATGTAAAGTAATCTCTCCAGAGCTCTCCAGTGATCCTCCCAATCAAAGCACACTCTTACATATTGGTTAAAATGCACAAATCGTATCCTCTACCAAACAAAATTCTCTGCAGCATGGGACGCAGAAACAATGACGTTGTCAAACATACCTGTCGTTAATGACGCTGAAAATGAGGGGCATCAAGAGCTGAGTGGCGCCGCCACCCAGGTTTCCCCACCCAGCAGCCGTCCCATTCGCCACCCCTGCAATACGACTGCTGAACATGGAGCTCACCCAGAACTGGCAAGTCACAAAAGAGGCCAGCGACAAGCCAATGCAAAATCGGATCAAAACGAAGCCAGTCGCCGTTGACACACTGGCCATGGAGAACACGGCCGGCGCTGTTAGCAGCAACAGGGTGGCGCAACCATATCGAGGACCCACTAGGTCACACACAGTCCCCATGATCAATCGAGAAAGGATTGTACCTAAACACACAGCCCCACGTTTTGATGAAAATCTCAGAGGCCAATTCACAAAACCAATTGTGTAGTATAGACTAACCACTTGTCAATTGTGCCTCAGTTTAGAGGAGAAACTCTTGTAACACTACTTGACATCAGGGTGGGTGTGGTGATGTTCTTGATGATGACAATCATGGAACTATTTCTGCAAGTTCAGTAATTCATTGATAAGCCAAAGAAAGCAGTAGCTGCGCAATGCAATGTACATAGCTACAGGCAATTCAAGTAATCCTGCTTGCTTTGTGGGATCAAAGAACCCTAGAAACTGAACTTGAGATGATTATCAAGGCGGGAAGCATGTTTGATTGTAGACAACTGAGGTAAGAGCCTCGGAGCTAGTAAGCTATTCCAAGGGCAGCATATCTTGTATGCAATCTCGTTTGCTATTTGAACCTTCTCAAGTATTGATTCATACCAGGAAGTCGAGGTTGCGCAATGCAGCTTGAATTCATTAAGGTAATTCAAGTAATCACTCTTGCCTTGAGAGATCAAAGAAGCTTACAAACTGAATTCGAGGGGCATCATCAAGGCGGGAAGCATATTTGATTGTTGACATCAAGCCTAAGAGTTCCTAAGCTATAACAAGGGCAACAAATCTTGATTGCTAAATCAACGTTAATCGGGAACTGATGCATACCGAAAGCAATGCTTGCGCAACATAGCTTCAACTCATTACAACAATTCAAGTACTCACTCTTGCTTTGTAGATCAAACTTTGAACATCGAATTTGAGATCCTGGAAGTCTTTAAGTTATTCCAATAGCATCATATCTTGATTTCCCTATCAACGTTAATCGCGAACAGGTTCATTCCCCAAAGCAATGCTTGCGCAAAATAAGTTCCATTCATTACGGCAATTCAAGTGATCACTCTTTGCTTTGTGTAATCAAAGAACCTTACAAACTGAATTCGAGGGGGCCGGGCTCATCAAGGCAGGTAGCTTTTTCCACTATTAATATCAAGCAGGCAACAAGATTGATGAGCGGAGAGTTGCTAAGCGATAAGGGTAACATATCTTGTTTGCTATTTCAATGTCAGTCGGGAACTGATGCATACCGAAAGCAATGCTTGCGCCAAAGAGCTTCAACTCAATCCGTCAATTGAAGTGATCACTTTTGCTTTGCAGATCAAACTTTTGAAACAGAATTTGAGATCGATCCTGGAAGTTGCTAAGCTATCCAAGAGCATGAAGTTTGCTGTATCAAAATGTATCAACGACTGATTTGTTTCATACCTGACACCGATGCGATCCCCGCGTTGCTCACATCGGCACTGGTCAAGTTGAGGTTGTCGCGGATGATGGGCATCAATGGCGGCGCGGCGAAGGTGGACACGAAGCACGTGAAGAACGAGATCCACGAGAGGTGGAAAGCTCGCATGTGGGGTTGGCCGCAAGTCCACAAAGGAAGCGTCGTCGCCTTATGCTCCGAATCCACGGGCACTGCAAATCCACAGAGCACTTCTGCCTCTGCCAATCCCACTTCCACAGGAACTTCTACCTCTGCCAATTCCACTTCCACACGAGTTTCCACCCTCTCTCTCGATCTCATCCAGCCCATGAATCTCATCTCTCCTTGCGATAATTTAAGCGGGCAATCTCAAAAGAAAAATCAGGATCGAAATCGATCCGTTTATGGCATATACAATCGGTACCTCTGTTTATGGAATGTCACATTGTGGATTGCAGCTTATATACACGTGCATGAACCCATCGGTCAAATTTGTCGTTGCTGAACTTAGTAGCACCAAAGTAGTAGGATTCTGCTGCGGTAACGGGGTGGGTAAGCTTATCTATAAGCACAGTAGGCCATGATGTCCAGATCAGCGTTTCTGTTTTTGGGCGAAATTTCGCACTTTCTGACAGGTTTGAGCCTGTCAGACTCCGTCACTCCAGAATTGCGGGAGTGCTGTGCAGATTCCCACGTCCGAGGCAGTGTTCGGAAAAACCGGCGGTTACTTCAAATTTAGCCGGTGGGATTGGGAAAAAAATGCTTGCAATTTGAAAACATCGGCAACGACCACTGGTGGAAAAATTTATAAAATTTCGGTTTAGAGTAAAAAATAGAGAAAATAACCGGAATTGTTCCTTGAAAAACAGGTTTAAGTTAAGGTGGGAATTAAAGGAAAATAGCTGGTAATGCTCAATCCCAGGTGCAAAATTTCGTCGAACTTGAAGGCAAGTGGTGACCGGGTCAAAGCACTTCCACTGTAGAACCCTGGAAGCACTCAGTGTCTCGAATCCCTAAAATCTTGGAACCGAAGCCCTAAAAGCAGAATTTGCGAGTGAGATTTGCTTTAAGTAGGGTCTTGAACCTCTAAAACCCTGGGAATCGAACCCTTAAAGGACAATTTGCGAGTGATTGTTTTGAGCTCTTCGTTGATCGAGCTTGACACGATGCTGCAGCTGCGGTTGCTTTGTGATGTGACTAGCGTTGTCGTGTAAGAATGGCGCTCCGAGGGCCTTTAGGAGAGTCGAGTGGGGAGGTAATGCGCGAGGACGCCATTCCTTGTGAACGTATCACGCGGATCTTCGCGACTGTGGCTGGCATTGGAGGAGTCTTGCTTGCTTGGCCGCTTTGTCACATCCATTACGGTCAGTATGTCGATTGCTCTCTCCCCGGAATTCAATGGCAGGTGTGCATTGCATAGTCTAGGACCGAGTTTGAGTATTACTGCCTTCTGGATTAGGGCTTGAACGGCGAAATTCCGGCATCGATCAATTGAGGACGGCATTCCATGCGTGTTGTAATTTACGTCACCTTTGATTCCTTCTCTGTGACTGTCGATTGTGTAGCTGCAACAGGGTTTTCAATGGAAGTGAGTGCCCTAGAAAGAAGAGCTTCCCTGCAACTCTTTGTCTCTGAATTTTTGAATCTCGCACTTTCGTTATGAACGGAAACAGAGGACTGAGAGCTCTTCTTTCACAGCACTCTGAAGCCACATTTGAGATATGCTCGAGAGAGAGGCTTGTTAGATGCCACCGAAGCATGGGGTTTGCAGGCTGCAGTTAGAATGTTGATATTTATTACTGCTGAAGGCAGAGCCATACGAGGCTGGAAAACGGACTGGAAGATCATTTCTGTACCATTGTAAATAGTTTAGAGCTGATCTGTTTGCACCGAAAATAGGTTGAATTCTGAAAATTTGTCTTTTGGTTTCTTCAATCTGACAAACAGTTTCTCAAATGTCAGTCAGCTACTAATTGAAGGATCATGCCTGAGACAAACTAGAACTGTGTAGGCGGTTTTTTGATTCCCCCAATTATCGAAATCAGAATGTTTCCTTGGACTGTCAATCCAGTGCCTGTATGACCTTGGCATGAACGAACTCTCATACTGATATTTCTGTTGGTTTTCAGGTCCTCGAATGACTTGGCCAAGAGTCTATAGGTGGCAAGTCTGTGGAGCCGTGGGGTGTGCCATGTTCGCGGGCACGTTTGCGCGGCTATGGGAGCCTGCCTGTGAGCCTCAAAATATTGCAGCTTATGAAAGTCACTCTTCCTAGCAAACACGATCACCTCAATCAAGCTCGTTGTTGTTCCTGTGCATTGAAGCTTATTTAGAGGATGTCATTCTAGTTCGCCATTCACATGAGACATTGCTAGCTGGATTTTAGTGACAATCAGTATCTGAAGTTTTGTTTGCTCGTTCTTAGTTCATACAAGCTAGTGGAGGTTGTGCATTAGATTCGGTTTCAACATCATTTCTTTAGAAAGGTTTAGTTAATGCTGGAGAAGATGGGGTCATTGGAAGAAGAGGCGTTAGTGAATGGATCGTTGAATTCGTCTGTGACTCCGCGGGACAGTGCGCTTGTTTCAAGCACGCAAGGCTGGAGTTCACATCTGCGGGACTTGCGTATCCTGAGCTTCAGTTTTCTCTTCGTATTTCTGGCGTACGGTTCTTTACAGAATCTGGAGAGCAGCATCCACGGGGTAGGTTCACAACTGTGCCATGTTATTTCTATTGGTGAAATCTAGGGCAGAGGCCTGATTTATCAAGGGTATTGCTTGCTACTCATGGAACTTTGGCCACATTCGTTTTGAGGAGGCACTTTAGGTCGCTTTAAAAGTCAAGGACTCCCTGTCTGTAAGTTCATATCGTGCAAAACCTTCTTTGCCAATGCGCACCTGTGGACTTCACGGTTTGTTGCATCTTCAGGTAATAAAATAAACCCTAAACAAAACCAAAAAAAAATCTACTGTTGGAAATTATGTGGAATTGGCAAGTTTGCAGATGTCTTGGCTTGACCGAAGAGAATGCATTTTACATGTGAGGCGTGTCTTCGATGTGCAGGATGATGGACTGGGATCCATTTCGGTAGGCGTGCTGTACCTGTCTTTGACGTTCTCGTCTCTGGCGGCTCCGCTCTTTGTGGTGTGGCTGGGGTCGAAGCGTGCGTTGTTGGTCGGATTGTCTGGTTATTGGGCCTTTACTTCAGCTAATCTTTACCCTACATGGTACCTTCAAATCTGATCGTGTTTGTTCTCCTGTACGTTTCTTTGAAGTGTTCTCGGTTCCATGTTCTATTGTGCTCAGTAATTCCTATTTGGGGAGCATGTTTTTGGAAGGCCTCGTTTCGTACTGAAGCATGAGAAACTGGCAGTCGTGAGATAGTCTGATAAGTAGTAGTTTCTTGGAGATTGCAGGGTTACCATGATTCCCGCTTCCTTGTTTTTGGGATTCACAGCGTCTATTCTTTGGTGTGCTGAGGTGAGATCTTGATTTCCTTCTCTCACTGACCAAGAGTGTCCAAGTTACAATGTCACTCCTAAACCCCAATCCCTAGTGTTATCTGGTAAGCCTTCGTAGAAGCTGGTAGTAACCTCGCTCCTTCTCCTTGCGTGGCTACTTTGATACAGTTCCAATGTCGGGGATTTCCAGCCACTTTGCATTGTGAAGCCTTTTAGACCTAAGTGCCCAAATGGCCACAAGTGGCCGCTCCAACATCTATATCTATATGAGTTAAAATGAATCATTTAAGAAGCTTGAAGGAAGGTAACAACCTGTACTTATAGAAGAAGAAATCGTTCTGGACATTTTTTAACGACACAAATATGTTGTGAAAGGTACTATAAACGGCTATTAGCTTCCAAATTGGGCATTTCATTTTGAACTTGGGCACGTGGGATTATTTATCTCCACTGAACCTAAGTTGTGATACTTAGGCGCTGTCCTTACGTTCGTTCTCATTTACTTCGGAGAGGCTGCCCAGAAGAGAGGAAATCACCGAAGTCAGAATTTCTTTCATAGGCCAGCAGTGCCTCTAGGGCCGACTCTTGGATACTTGGTAGCAATCATCATTTGTGGTCCCTTTTCATAGCATACTGCACACCGGCAGCCTCTACGTGACTCTGGAACGCCATGTTAGATTCTAGCTGTTCTGAGAACCGATTTTCTGGACGGATCGAAGATTGTTCAGATATCTAATAATGCGGAGGGGGGCATCGATTGTTATGTGAAATTTCGCAGGGGACGTATTTGACATATGCAGCAAAGAGCCATGCAGTATCCTGTGATATTTCGGAGGAGTCCGCTATCGGATTGTTCAATGGCGAATTCTGGGGTGTTTATGCTTCAAATCAGGTACTTAATATGTTTCATCCTCTGCAATCTTTGCAACATCTGTGCCTTAGAACGTCTGGAGATCCCTTGTGCAGACCCAGATTGTCTATTGACCGCAATATGTTCACTTATTAGCGTGTTGATGCTGTATTTCTTGGCGAGGGCCTTGTTTAACCAGTTTTTTTTCAAGATCAAGCTAGGTAAAACTTGCAATAATTGGTTTACATAATTGTTTTACAGGTGGTGGGCAACCTTCTTACACTTGCCTTGCTCTATTATGCGAAGGTGAGTGAAATTAACCTGTTGGGGTGTATTCTGTTATTAATTTCTTGGAATAACTATTTGGTGACCTCTAAATGGCCAAAAGTGGCCTCAGCTACATGTTTAAGAGTTGAATTATTCATTAAGAAGCTTCATGGAAGGCAACAGAATGCACCAATAGAAAGAAGAAATCATGCCTTACATTTTTGAAAAACAGAATAGTTTTTGAAAGACAATATAACCGAGCTTTGACTTCCAAAGTGGAGTTTCTATTTTTAGCTTGGTCAGATTGGGGACGTTGGTGCCTTCTTCCTGTTTGATCTAAGAAACTTCTTTTTATAACGTGTCTTCATCCCCGAATTTTTGTTACCGTATGGCAGGGCTCTGCATCGGGGACAACACTACTTATCATCGTCTTCCTAGGAAGTATGGCAGTAGGAACTGCTCTTGCCTTTTTCCTGAGAACCCAAGATCCAAGCTACATGACTATTTCAGAGGACATGTTACCTTCCGCACCGACGAAAATTCAGGATCTTATGAAGCGAATGTTTGCTTTGTTACTCGAAAAGAAGATGGTGCTGCTCATCTGGGTTCTTGTGTATTCGGGTTTCCAACAAGCGTTTATATGGTGTGTTTTAGTTCCTCTTGGCCCTTGATCATGTATGGGATTCCAGTATTGAATCTTTCGTTTTCTTTAGTTACAAGGACAAGGTGGCTTAATTTAAGTTTTCTAGTGGCAACCGGACATACGATTCTCGATTCTTGCATAAGCATGCTTGTTGGAGAAGTGTAGTGTGAGTGAAAATCACTTTCTTAATGGTGTGCTCCTGAAGTTGACTTGTTTAGATATGAATCAGGGGAGATTTTACTAAAGACATTATTACACCAGCATTTGGTGTGGCATGGGTGGGAGGTGTCATGGCCGTTTATGGTGCGTCTGACGCTATTGTAAGTAGTGTTCCTCCTCCGTCATGTAGCTCATTTACTCTGAGTGGTGGATCGCGCTGCTGTCCACGTTCAAGTCGCTGCACATTACTCTTAATTTTTAAATTTCAGATCGTTGATTTATTATCGGAACTTCGATGCCATGGTTCTTTGAAACTTCGAATGGTGTGGGTGTGCACAGAGTTCCGTCGTGGCAGGCAGATTCTCGACGGGGTTGCCAGCGATTGCTGTCATCACTGGCGTGGGGGCAACTGCTCAGGGATTGGCTTTAGTGGTGCTCTTGTTTAAACAGCAGTGAGTCCTGTGATCCCTCTACCGAGCTCCATTTTTTGTCAGAGAAGCCTCAATGCCATTTCGTCCACAATGCATTGCTGTACAGAAAGGTGAGCAGTTATAAACATTTTGCTTAAAAAAGGGCCTTCTTCATACCCTTTGATGTGAGTGATTTCCCTCGCCTGTAGGTACGGTGGAGGATGGCTCGACTCTTTACTCCTCAGCGGGCTAGCTATCGCCTGGGGTGTGGGCGATGCTGCATTCAACACCCAAATTAGCGCTCTTCTGGGGATCTTTTACCCTGACGACACAGTAAGACAGTCTCATCACAAAACTTCTGTAGATTATAGTATGATTCTTGAGCAAAACTATATGGTCATGAATGTCTTGTTTCTCTTATTGCATTGTCTGGAACTGCTCAATTTTGAAGTGCCCAAGCTAAAGATAGAAAGTTCACTTTGGATGCACTGATAGTAACTTTGAGAACTGTTTCGATTGTTTTAAGAATTGTAAGCTATGATTTCCTCTTTCTATTGGTACACTTTGTTACCTTGAAGCGATCTTCTTTATTTCGACTTGTATATTTATGTATCAAGTTTGAGCAGTAAGCGTTTGCCCCACACTTGTTGAGTGTTTTCATGTTTGGTGATGCTACAGGAAGCAGCATTCGCACAGTGGAAGATATGGCAAAGTGCTGCAACATCTGCGGCCTTCTTTGCGAGCCCTCGCACTGATTTCTTCATCAAATTATACGTCTTGCTGGCCCTACTTGTTCTTTCAATTGCTGCTCTCCTCTTTGTCATAATGCGGCACATTGGCTGGGGTAATCGGAGGCAATGATGTAAGCTTCCTCGCAATGCAAATGGTTGAGCACACTGGAGTTTATTGATACGCCTTATGCCTGTGGAGGGCTTGTTATCACTAGCTACTTCCACTTCTAAACCCTCCCATTGGCTCAGGAGAACCTCATTTTGTTCTCAAATAGGGCTCCCCTTAACTATAACGTTGACATAATTGTTGTATCAATTACATTCGTAGGGGCGGTCATCGCATTCTTGAGGAGTTGTCGTGGCACGCAAAGAAAAGGAATGCAAGTAGACATACTGAGCTTCACGCATGCTCTCTACAGGAGTGTCAACTTGAGTCAACTCTTTCCGTTGCCAGCCACTGTGAACTTTAAGGTTTCACAAGTGCTTAAGAATATTTTATTATTCGTTGTTCCACATTTGTTTGGCATGGATAAAAAAACTCCATTATGCCAACATTTTCACATTTTTCAGAGTTAAATATGACTACCACATGATGCAACTAGATTTCAAAAAAAGAGTTTTTTGTGTCTGAACTAGAATATGATGCATTGTCCAATTTGCCAGTTTTGGCTACAGTTCACTTGTTCTAGTTGACACGGACGGAAATGATAGAATAAAATACCAGTTTGTATCAATAGAGAGCATCTATTCGTGCTGCATGAAGGACACTCGCTTGAGTCGTGCAGCAACTTTGCCAGTATATTTCCATCATCTGATTTCTACTTCAGTGAAAAGATCATTCATGCACCTCCACAAAATGCCCAACTTCTGAACTGCAGAGCTGAAAACGTACTACGCACTGTGGTGTTACACTGATGTATTATACAACAACGAAGTCAGGTTCCAGACACAACCATAAATTATGGTGCCGAACAAGTCATGTTCTTCCGAGTTTTAATGAATAGAATGAATGAATGCTCGAATTCCCCACATGTGGTTCATCTACACTTTGATAGCACCACTCTTGACCGGTCAATCTACTGCATCTGCAAACCTAATACAATGTACACAGAAATCAATGTCGACCTGCATTGCGCCTAGAATTACTTTCGCATAACCAGTACAATATGATGTACAAACAAATTCAAGCATGACAAACAAATTCAAGGCATTAATTGATATCAAGTTGCAATAAGAGATGACTGCAAGCAACGTACCTACGTACTGTACTGTACAGGGAACCCCATGATATTGAAATAGCAACCATGTATGCATTTTACGAAAGATCCTCCAATTCCCTGAATGTTTTACGAAAGATTTTATGCTCGACATGGGCAAATCTGGAACTGCGAAGAAACAGGAGGCCCAAGTTGGATAAAACGGAAGACAGTGGTTTAGTGCTCACAAAAGACCAGATCAAGGATGGTGCATACAATCATGCCGAACCAACGTGAATGACTGAGCGTATTGGTTTGCTTGAATGTCGCAGGTGACTCTATCCCATATTTTTATATTATTTTTCAAAGGTAAGCGGTTCAAACGAAATTTCATTTGAAAAATGTGAATCTAGAGTCACCACAGGCATGCAACAGAAAGAGGCATTTCGTTTCAAAATTGGTTAGACAAAAGATGTGACAGAGGATATGATTCTAGAGACATAACTTCATGGATCAGGTTCTCAAAAGGTGCCATATGGATGACAACGATGATATCAATGAGGTACCCTCGACTTAGGATCTCATTTCCAATGTCGTTGCTGCCAAAATGATTGAGCCAATTCGTGAATGCAGAGGTGAAGAGGTGCCCCCGCCCATTACTGCATTCTTGATGTTGCCTGAGATTGTACACATTGCTCCACAGAGACGCAATTCGGAGGAGCCCTACGTGGACTACAACCCATCAATAATTTTGACAACGGAAGATTTTGTGACTATAATGCAACTAAAATATATATGAGAGGAAGGCTGCAACTGCACATGAGCGGGAGAGGAAACGAGTTGAAGCAGAAGAGAGCAAGAAGCGTCGTGCACAAGAGAAATCGGATGCGGCATTATACAGTAGAAGAGAATCCTGTCTGAAGAGAAGCAACAAGGCTTGTCGGTAAGTTGGTCAACAATTCCATGATGCGATGCAATTATTTGATTTTTTTAAGAGGGTGCCGGAACACTTGTAGCAGCGGCGACCTCACGTGGCCATTGCCGGAAGGAAGAGCAGAGGAGCGCCTCTTGCCCCAACTCTCCGTCGAAAAAAGCAAACTGGACTACTATGTGCAACTTTCCCACAACTTTCCCAAAAAATTTTATTGGAAACGGACACTGTATGAAGAAACAACTTTCCCAAAAACAATTATTGCAAACGGACACTGTATGAAGAAACAAGCCGCTGAAATTCGCTATGAAGTTCACTGTAATTTTAAATATCGGGATTTCGAATTGCTCCCAAACATTCAAAACAACTTTTGGATTGACATGAAAATTTTGCCACAGTAACAAAACTTCAAGGGGAACATAACCCAACAAATTTGATTGAAAACGAACATTGTATGAAGGAGATACAAGCCCCCGTGGTTGCAGCCATCAAAATGCAGTTTGCTGAACTCAAATTGAACCAGTCCTGTGAACTTCGAATGGCTTCCAAAGAATCTGAACATCTTGGATTGATCTGAAAATTTTAGCACACACTAGAAAAGAGAGTGCAAATTTCCCAACAAGTTTTATTGAATTTGGACATTTGATGCAAAGTTACAGAACTTCGAATTGGACTTCCAGACTATGTGAGGACACATTTGGTCCCCTGGGGCAGTTAAGGGTCGAGGTCCAAATGTGAGCAACAATAGAATTCCTATGGAGTTTTCTTTGGAAATTCATAACTCTTGATCAAATCTGACAACTATTCACTCCCTCCACTTTAAATACGGTAGACAATCCTAATGGCTTTGTCTGGTTGGATGATAGAATGACTTGTGAACAAATCTTTGGGGGAAATGCAGGAAGCATCAGAGACTATTCAAAGTGGAGTGAGTGAATACTTCACAGATCATTAGATCAAGTTATGACAACTGTAATTATAAATACAAACATAGACAATCAGTAGAACACGGAGAGTTATATTGCGCCCATCCTCCTGCATGTGTTCAATCAACCTATTTCTTAGAACCTCCACTCTCACTGTCTGCCATACCTGCACACGCAGCCCTATTTCTTCGCATCCTTCACCGTAGTATTGCTGGCGCCGTGCTCCTCGTTCAACCCGAAACGGCTTCGGCCCAATTCAAGCAAGAGTTGGAGCAAGTATGCATCAAGCAGAATCTGTGGATGTGGTGTAGTCGAGGCCTGATTCCCCAGCAGGTCCAATTAATGGAAGCACTCAAGCAAGCGTTGAAGTATCACTTGCCGCTAGCTCAAGAAGACATGAAAATCGTCGTGAAGCACTAGCATGCTGAACCGTCCACAAATAGATGTAGTTTTCAACTTCAGAGAATCTGTATCAGATTCCAGCTCCCCATTCAATATTGACAGCAGAAGAAGCACAACAGTTCGGAGACATAGAGCCAATATTTATGATTACCTCACAACAACACCATCGCTCTTGTCCATCACTGCATTGGCGCACATTCTTTTCACAGAGTTTACAGCGTTGTGGACCTCCTAATTTCAATCCAGAGGCTGCGGATGCTTGAGCTCGCAGGGTCGCAAAACAACATGCTGAACCCCACAAGCCCCAATCCATGAGAAATCAATCTTTCCGCAATAATTTTAGTTGCAAATTTTGCACACGTCATGTACGAACGAAGAGAAAGGACAACAAAAGAAGTTATATTACATTCTGCTGACCTTGATCTGGCGCCGATTGTAGGCGTATGTTGCATGAACGTGTTCGTCTGAAGCCAGAATCACAGAAGCATAAGAGAATTCGCCTTCATCAGCGTTCTCTAAAGTCAAGTAGTCTCGCCAACTCAGTCCATCGTCTTCAGAAATTGCAACTTTCAGTACGCCACGAGAGACAGGGTTATAAAATACAAGTAAGCGGCCATCATGTAATTTAACGCCATCAAAACCTGACGCGGTCATAACCTACTTAACTGATCACTAATGGAACGAAAAGATTAAGTACTTTCAAATGTTGCAGGAGAATGAGAAAAATGTCCGCGGGTTAATACTGAGAACAAAAGGAAGTACCACAATTGCAGTTGATGAGATCCGTTGGGGTGGCAAAACTCCATGTCATCCCTCTGTCTTCAGAGGTTGCCATGCAAATTCTGCCCACCACTGAACTAGTAAAATCCGAAAATTGTTGTTGGCTGTCACAAACGAAACAGGTTGTATAACCCCAAAAGAAACCCTGGGAATGAATATTGGACCGTACTTTGTCCATGAACGGCCAGCATCAGGAGTCACCTGCGCCCACCCTCATAACGCCTTATGAGTGAGCAGTGAAAGAGAACGTGGCACCTCATTTTGATTGAGGCACAAAAAGCTGCTTGGTAATGACTGATTTTTGTTCACTAGTCCTTCACTAATTGGAACAGCGTTTGCTACTCAAAAACTTTGGATAGAAAGTAGAGTAGTCATTCACCTCCATCCAAGCTCCCCAAGAATTTCAGCTCTCAGTTGAGGATCCACACAAAAGCCGGCCATCATTAATCAAAAGAGGCTGCATTGACAAGCACACAGCGAGAGCAAGTGTACTTAGACAATTAAATTTGACAGAAATCTGAACCCACATTTTTGCTTTACTACCTACCTAAGGGAGATGACCGAAAAGTAACTTCATGCATGCCCTTGGGCCTCTTATCAAGGAGAAATGTCAACGAAAAAACATCCACTAGCATTGTTCCACGCCTTTGTCTGACACTTCCATTGCAGTTGCAAGGAGTACCGTGGCAAGGAAACTCCAAGGTGATTAAAGTAGACGGGATTGAAACTGTAAATAGGAGTTAGTGGAAAACATACCTTATTCTTAATTGGACCTAATATGCCAGGAGGCAACTGTTCTCTATCTGACCATGACACTCCATTGTTCGACGATCTCTTCATGAATCCACTCCATCTATTTCAAGACGTCCACGAGTGTTGAGACAATCTGAACGGGTAGAAACAACACCCATGTGTTACCATATGAACAGAATACAACGGATTGAGCACCCAGTACCTACTTCTGCACTTCTTCACCGATCTTGTAGAATAAGAGTAGTTCTCCATCGGGCATTTTGAAGAGGACAGGGTTCCAAAGAGGCACATCCGGCTCTCTGTCTACCAATACTGGGGGCTTCCAAACTCCTGCCTGCCCATGCCAATTGACAAACACAAATGTCCTCATAACTGAAATGGACATGCGTATGCAAGAACCACCACAGTATACCATTCTCTCGGAACCTATGGTTGGAGGTAGTTTGTTACCGACTTACCGTCATGTGGGGATGTTGAAACGTCAAGGATGTGTTAGCATACAAACGTCCAGCTGCGATGTCCAGATTGCAACATCACCATAGCCCTCGTATGTGCCCCCGAAGTAGGCCGCCATGAAAGTACCTGAGCCCAACTGCGTTCGGAGTTTCTTAAACTATTATCCATTGATGAAAAGGAAACGGAGAGCATTCCACTTGTGGCGGAACAACCGTGTCTATCATCTACACTAATACTACCCTATATTGCCAACAGTTGTACGCAGTGCATGACAAGCACTCTATGGATTGCATTCAGGCCCAATTCACTACACATCCAGACTAATCAAAACAACAAGTAAGGTTTCTAATGCAGCGCATAGTTGTCGTGCCAACAACCCCAAAAGCCTTGGCCAATAAACTAAGGAATGCGATTTATAATAACATTGCAAAAGCGGTTAAACAAAATCAGTCAGTATCAAAATATTTCTCCGCCAACAAATCAATAAAGTTGCATACCTCAACAATAGACGAGGCATGACAACTAGGAAACGGTGCGTTTCCATCTTCAAACAAAAACTCCTCTGTGACTATCGCAGCATGGTGATGCCTGGTCATGTTGATAGTTGCATGTTGAGCGTCAACGCTGCTGTCAATTCCCTTCTGTATACCACTGAAAGGGAAACAACAGCCATTGAGCGCCATGGTATGACTTCAGATTAATAAACAAACCTTCATCTACTGTCAAGATACATAAGCAAAGCAAGAGCAACGATCTTGTAAGATGAAAGCGGTCATGATTCATGATAAAAAAAATTACTAACGGTCACCCATAAGGAGAGGGATCCTACCTGGATGCCAGCTGCATGTCTTTGGTTGGCTCTTCCAAGCCTGTTTGATATATGTTTTCAAGCATCATCTCCAGGTCTAGTTTCCTTGAGCTTAGTAACTGTGAATCTCTACTCATTGCTACCATGCCATGAGTACTTTCAAATGCAGAAAGTAGCGGATACAGTCTGGATCCACATAAGGAAAATATTAAAAGCGAGATAAGAATCCAACTCGTGCACATTCTCATAAATAAGCGCCGGAGTTCCAGCAAGAGACGGTGAGCACCCCAGCATTCTGCACATTAACGAAAACAATTACGTCACCATGTGAAAATAGGACAGGAAATCCTACAAGTCATGGCCAGAATACAGATTTATTGCCAAACCAAACTTACGCCGTACCACTCAACCCTAAAACCAACACAGACATGATTTCAAACGAAATTTCTTTGTTTCCAAGACGCGATGCAACAGTCTGACGGAATTAAAACCTCAAAACGAAAGTAGATCAATCCATAAAAGAAATTTAAAAATTTATATCACACATCAGGAAATTCGTCATTACTCAGGCAATCAAGCGCGACAATCAATCAAATTAAAAGGGAAAAATGAAGATACAA
Source organism: Antitrichia curtipendula (assembly GCA_951230915.1). Lineage (NCBI taxonomy): Eukaryota > Viridiplantae > Streptophyta > Bryopsida > Hypnales > Leucodontaceae > Antitrichia > Antitrichia curtipendula. The sequence continues at coordinate 5,894,360 of OX579634.1, forward strand.
TTACCAATGCAGGATCGAGGCTTGTGATGAACCTCCCGGCGGATGCGTGGAAGAGGCATGGCGCTCCGCGACGCCCGACCTAACTTACATGTTTACTTGACATTAAAACACCATAGCTCGCTCGGGCCATTCTGAGCGAGAGAACAACATGCTCAACATGGCAAGATGACCAACAGAAAATCCTAGTTGGCGCGGTGAAAAATCCTAGTTGGAAAACATATCGATCGGCGACCTCCGGATATAATGGTCCCGTCCATTGGTCGCGGAAAAACGTATCAGTATTCTCTTACGGATGCGGCATGACGTCGAACCTCGTTCGCAACTTCCGCGTTCTTCTGCGTACGTCTTCATCCCCACCCGTGGTCGCCAAAACCGCTCTTCTGATCTTTTGACCCTGACACCATCCTTTTGATCCACAAGTTACAGATTAAGGTACGCTCTCTGACTGGGTTCGTTCAGTTTTTGGGATTGATCGATCTCTCTTCCTTTTCCTGACTGCCACTGGCAAATTCTCGTCCTACTAGATTCATGAACTGCGGCTGTACTCCTAATCCAGCAATTACCAATCAAAATCCATGGCTTGCAAACTAAATGATTTTTAGTTGGAAGGGATCGGAAAGCTTAACTGAAGCTAAGTACGAAGTGCAAAAGAACAGCACGTGCAATCATGCAGCGTACAAAAGCAGTCGTTCTAGCACCGGCCAAGATAGGGGACATGCTCTTGTACAAAGAGTACTGGGGAAGATTGTCGGATCGTATTTTGGTGGAGGGGAGGTAAAACAATGTACACCTTGATGGACTTGATCGAGCGCAGGCTAAGAAGGACACAGTGCCACAGGACACAGGACGGATCGACACAGTGCCAGCATCCATCAACGTCGCCCGGCGCTAATTTTGCATTGAATAGAAAAATCCTGGTTTATATTTAATGAATTCTGGGTCTCTTTCACAACCCTCTTGGGCAGGTTTGGTTCAGCACACTAAGCTCACCCATGACCCATGGCCATATGGACGACTCTTGGAAAACCAGGTGAGGATGGAACTAAGAAACAAAAAATGCCACCCCAGTGTACGTGGGGATCCTATTTGATCATGCTTCCATCATGTCGTAGTGATAGATGATGATCGGTTTGCCTTGTTTAATCACTTATAATGTAGAAACAAACAAGCTTCCCACTTGAATTGAATCATTGTATGTACAAATTATGTGTCTACAATAAATAATCTGCACATTCAATCGGTGCAGCTGGCTTGAAATTTGCAGTCTGTACTCTCCGCATTTAAGTTAAGTTATTAGAACTTACTCCAAAGAATAAACCGGTCTATGAAGGAACGGAAACTAAGCCCAATTGTATGGAGTACAGCTGGAAGGATTGAAGCACATTCAAGGCTACTGGGAGAGCCGCTTGCAATTGGAATGCCGATAAACTAAGTTAGAAGCAATTGGATCTTTTAACTTAAGGTGGGCACTCCCCAAACTGCCACTTTTTGCTTCTGTGCGTAGTTACTATTGTCCAATTTTCATCAATTTTCTTGTTGGCAAGTGAAAGGAGGTTCCAACGCACCAAAGAATGCCACATTTGGGTAGCGTACTCAAAAGTTATGAAGGGTCAAAGTTCTATTTGGTAGAGGGTCTATAATTGGTTCTCCATATTAGGTACGTATTGATTTTGGAGATGTACCCAGAGTAACACTAAATGGTGTTTTGGGGTTGCGGCACATTTGGGAGAGCCTACTTTAGATGTGAGAGTTGATTCAATATAAACCTTCACCACGTGAATATCTCTCAGGAATACCCTGAAAAGGGGATGTATTTTGTCCTCTTGGGTGGTGAGGGGTTAAAATGTGAGTAAAAACATCATTTGCAACTAGGGGTGAATTGAGAAGTTCCATATAATCTATGACATTTATTCATGATTTTATGACAGGTGTGCTTTGCAATGAGTGTTCTACTCAATTGGACATTGAGGATGTCACAAAAGCGCATAAATAAATGGTCATTCTTGTAACATAGACTAGTGTATAGCAAACACTTGGAACAAATCAAGGTCATTCAAACACATATTAAGAAATTATTTTTACACCAATGAATGAAGATGCATGATTTATTGTTATTTAAACTGACATATTGCTTTGATGTGTACAATTTAAGAGCATCTTGAACAAATCAAGGCATTTAACCCAACAAATAAACTCAATAATAGGACTTGGGATTTACAATGCTTTGGGGTTCTAAAAATACCATAGTTGATCAATAAAATAGATGTTATATAGACAAATCAAACCATATGGCTCACCACATGTGCACCAAACATTCAATAAAAGTTGGTTTATCTTGTTTTATACAATAAAAAAAAGACAATTATAAGTAAGAAAGAAGAATTCTGGTGTCTACAAAGTGAGTGATAGGCAACAAAAGAATATAATTAAAAAATAATAGAATTTTTAATTCTGATGAATCTATAGGGTTATTATTAAGCTCTAAAATACATATTCATGATGTTCTAACATGTCAAGAGTTCATTTGCTATGCAACTCAAGATGCTCTGAAAATTTAATTTCTTATTTGTTGCACCTATATTTCTTCCTATACTAATCCATAATGGTTAAAATAAGGTTCAAAGTTTTTGAAATCAATGGATTTTAAGAATTTTAGGCAAGATCTTATTATGCCAAATTTTACTATATTTTTTTGAATTTTTTTCTAAAAGTAAGGGAATGTACTAGTTTCATGGGATTAAAATTTTGTACTTGAAAGAAAAATTTATAACTTTCTAAGTTCAAAATGCTTAACTACAAGAAAAAAAAGAAAATACAAAAATTTGAATTAAGTTTTTTTTCCATCAAAGATTACATTTATGTCTACTTGGAACATAGTTTGATTCATTCCATTTGGATAGGTAATGTGAAAGTTATGAAAAGTCTTGTTTTTAGGCACTCAAGGCATCTTTTTCAAAAAATAATTTATAGGATTTGTTTCTGAACATAATTTTTGCAATTTTTACAAATAACATTAAAAGAAATTAAAGGCCTCAACAAGACCGCGAATTCTTGTGCAGTGGAGAACATGCAAAATTTTGTAGATTGTCAACTCAATTCTTAACCATGATGATCTAAGCCTCAAAACTCTATAGTGCAAAAAAATTAAGTTAAGGGAATTTAAAGTCTAAGAACCTATCGTAGCAACTAGCAAAGGACCAAAACATCTCTTTTTTCACTTCAAACATTGATATCTTTTAATTTGCATGTTCAAAAGTGTGTGAAAAAATTTCCACATATTTTCACACAAGTCTAATGCAAGCCCTATATTTGAATATGCAAATAAAAAATAATTTTTTTCATCATATCTCTTTGCATTAGAAACGACAATTTTATAATTATTTGTGGTGAAACGTAAACCATTGGTAGGAAATGTCTCGTTCATTCTTTGGGTGGATTCTAAAGTATACTTAGAATTCTCTTATTTGATTACATGGTTTTGCCCACGTAATTGGACATTACACGTTTTTCATTGTAAAATATTTTATTCCAAATAGAGTCAAGATTCCCCCGAACAGTTTACACCAAGCAATGTTGCTTGTCACCTCCTCATTGGGCTTTGTTCTCCTTATTGACGCTTTTTTTCAAAAATCCCCTCTTCTTTGGGCATTGCCATATACATAGTCAATAATCTTTAAAGATTAAGATACACAATAAGAGACACTTTATACCAAGAAGTTTGGCCATTTTTTTGGCAACCAATTATACAAAATTTTAGTCCCTTTTGGGTTGGAGGTTGTTCTCAACTACTCATTATAATAAAATTATAACAAGGGCCAATTTTTTTATATGTGAAGGCCTTGAATCCAAGAATCTGGGCCAATTCAATAACATCTAGAAAAGAAAGAGAGAGGGGCTTAAATTTTCAAGGCCACTTTACACCTTGAGGCCGCTCAAGGCCGATTACACAACATCCAACAAATCTAATTTGTTGAAAAAAATATTATTTTATAAAATAAAATTGAAATTTGACATTGGTTGATAGGCCAAGAATTGGCCTTCCATTTCTGATGCATCCATTTCAACGAGCTTGAGCCATGTCTAATCATGTCTTTTTTAAATGAAAAAAAATTTCCACCAAATTGATCTAGCTTCTAGGTATAAAGGATCTAGAACCAATTTCAAGAGTTTGTTCAATCACAAGAGAAGATTATTAGCCTTTGACACAATAAATTGGCCCTGCCTCTAGGTCTGCTGTAGGTGTAAAAGCGATCCTAAGTATTAATACATTAACAATTAATTTAAGTGCACCTAAATCACACAAATACACAATTCAACATGATTTCTATTATTATATTGAAAAACTTTTTGTAGGGTCTTGTTGGTAATTAAAGGGAGATTATAAATTTTCTTAGAAATCAAAGCATTTTTTGGACACCGTATGAATAAACTACAATTTTTTTCAAAGTGTTGAAAATAGATGTTTCTAAAATCAACCATAGACTCTCATGAATAGTAGGAGATTGTACATTTTAGCTAGGCAAAAATCTACATCTGTCAGTTTTAGAAAGCGGTTAAAATGAAGTGTAGTTACTTTATATAAAGTAAACCAACCCAATTCCATCTACAATCCAATTCTGCCCACTACATTTGGCCCCAATTCCATCCATTCAAACATCCAAATTTATCTAGAAGTGTGACAAAATTAGTGTACCAATGCCATTAAGGAGTTAATGTGTCAATACATGATTGGTGAATACTCAAGTGCTAATAGATACATAAAAGGCGGTTGTGGATTGTTGATAGGGCACTTATGACTCCACTCTACGGATAGTTTTGGAATCTCATGACCGAACCTTTCAAAAACTCACAGAAATTACAATTTTGATCACAAAATTATAATTCCACTTCGGTTTGACTCATGAAACAAGAGCACACGTCTGAAAAATATGTGCTCCTCTTGGAATTGGCCTCAAGGTAGTCAGATTGCAAATCAGGGTGCTAATAGGCTTGTCTACCTTAGTGCAAGTTAGCTACTGCCTTGCCTTGCGCTGAAGACTGTAAACATCCATGTGCACATGGTCAGTGTTAAGAATCCCTGGTCGGTGTTTCCAGTCTAATGAATCTAGTCCAGAAAATTGCATTGTCTAAATTCATTCCACCCTAACAAGCTTGCGACTGAACATCATTGAGACGCACAGCTAGCTAGATGGCAAAACTAAGCCTGTATAATTAGTTTGGATGATCATATATGCAGCCGGTGTCTGTGGCACAGCTAAGCTTGTCCCTGACCATGACCAAGATCGATTGCTTGCTTCCTACTTTGTTTGAGCCTCACGTGCACTCCCTGGCCAGTTTGATCACACAGACAGACTCTGTCATTCAAACTCAACTTACAGCTCATAATTAATCAACATTTCCATGTTCACCAAGTTACAAGTTGCAAGTTGCAATTGCAATTACAATCAGTTGTTACTTCCTTTTGAAGGTTTGGATTATCGGGGGCCCAACTCAAATCATTGAATCCAATCCAATCCAGGCGGTGAAACTTAAGCTCCAAATAACATACCATAATGGGACGATCTTATATACATTGCTTTGATTCTTCCCTTCCCAACTGCGAAGTGATGTTAACTTCTGAAGAAACTTACAGAAGATGCTACTTAAGTTAGACAATGATGCTGCATATATTGTTGGACAAGGAAACTGTGAATAAAGTTTATCTCCACTTCAATTAGTTGCTTGCTGGTGACGAGACAGCCACGGGCTCGATCGTCCGTACAGTCCATACAAGGAGAAATCGGGACAACTTGATCGACAAGGTATATTCGCTGCCAAGCTTGTCGCTGTCGGCGACGTGCTTGAGGTTTTGAGATTTGAGATTTGGGTGAGTTTTGGGGTAAGCAAACTTGGGTACGTGACAATACTGTCGTGCGTGGATCGATGAATGAATGACGCACACCACTGCCTACTAACTTCGCAGATGTCGCCGTAAATTGAGGGGTCGACTGCGATTCATGCCACGCTCATTTTTCTTTTGCATCAAGATGAACCCGGATCTCCTTTCTTGTACGTGGCTCCGAAATTACGTGGCTCCGAAATTACCCATCATTGTAATTGCCATTGAAAGTCACACTAGAAGCAAAGTCTGCTATGGTACGTCATCACTCGGACACTTCGATCGGTCACTAAAGTTGCCACCCTAGCTATTTCCTAGGGTTTCAAGAAAGAAGGGAGTCAACCTTCGTGAACGATCGAAGTCAATCCTATTTGTTTTTTCGTCCGGCTCGTGACGGACTAGCGAGGTGAATACAGCTAGGGTCAACTTTCGTGACACAAAGTGGAGCCGAAATCGATCAGTACCACCATGGATCATTTTCCTTTGTCGGGGTCTTCTTCACGTACTCGCCACTCTGATGCATGAACAAATCCATGGTCTCTGGCATCTCATAAATCATTGTCCTGAGTCACTGATAGTGGGCTGCTGTCAGGTACAATTTCAAGTTTAAAAAAGTCCATACGAGTAACAATTATGCTTTACTTTATTTTGAATCCTCCTGAAGTCCATTGTTGACAGAGTACTACTGCGGTAATCGAGTTGTCTGGTTGCTAACAGGCGTGTTAAACTTAACCTTAGATTGTGGAATTCTATACATCATTTTCTAACATTTCAACTGCGATCAGGTAACCACAACAAGATCTCTAATTAGGATAGTTTGAGGTCACTGTGGGCAATCAACTAATTCACACCAACCCACAAATTGAAAGGTTGGTTGTTCTAATCCATACGTGGCTCTCCACTGCAGACATCAAGGTTTCAGTTTGTTTGTTTGTTGAGAGGGAGAAAACATTCTTAAAATTAAAGAGCAGAATAAGGAAATTTTTTACTTTGAAAAAACATGTATAATAATTGGAGGTAGCTAGAGCTGCCATGGTCGGTCTGGCATATGCATGGTCAACATTTATTTTGTTCGGGAAGATCTCCCCTGTAAATAATTTACAAGATTTTGTTTCTAACTCAATTACCTCGTGTTACAAAATCGGTGAAAAAGTCCAATTTGTTCAGTTGACAAACTCCTGTCTGTCTGCATTTGATTTGCTGTGCAACTGACTGTCTGATTCAGTTGAAGTGTGGTGGTAAAGTAAGGTAGTATGCTCTTAAAGCGACCATTTAAGAGCAGATTGCCTTTTCAGGGAAGTTAAACTTATTGAAACAATTTTCAGTAAATTTATATAGGAAGAAAAATGGAATTGGCATCTAACCCAAGTCGTTTCATATTTTTCAGACCTTTGTAGCATTAGTTATGAATTTTTGAAGTTCAAACACAATGGTTTCTAAAAGCGACCACCTTCTGAAATGTACACAGTTCGTACATTGAAGAAAGCAAAATGTACCTCTGTGTCATGATCGCTTTTAGAACATGATCGCTTTTAGAACATGATCGCTTGTAGAGCATACTACCTTACCTGTTGCTAGAGTCAATGCCCAAAGTGAGTTCTGTAAAACTTTCAATTGATGCTGTTTCAAAAAAATAAAAAAATAATTTTTTTTTTATTGATGCCTGGACTACAGTGAGACTATTTGGCATTGGCTCTCCTTCCTGACAACCTCATCCAAAGCTCTTGTGCTGTTGACCGTATAATTATGAGTATCTGGCATACATTGCAATGAAATTTTCCGTCTCATTTGTTTCAAACAAAACAAACACAAAAAAACAAAAGAGAAAGCATACATATCACTGCTCAAGAAAATATCATGAGGTTTTGAGGTCACTTGATGACACACAAGTGATGTCAAAACTATTGGTTGGATCATGTAAGGTAGTCTGCTCTAAATGCACCCCATCTTCTTCAAACCGCTCCTATAATTAGCTCTGGAATGGATTTGAGGTGGTCCTTAAATCAACCACTTTAGCCATTGAGTGCATCGAGGAAAAAGTATTATTTATTGCGAGAGCCAATCAATCTCCTTGATTTTTTCACATCTCTTTACAAGTTGGAAGTAAACAGGTTCTGGAAGACCTATAGTCACAAATAGGTGCCTAAGACAGAAATCTTTGAAAATTCATAACTAATTCCAAGAAGGTCCAAAAAAATATGAAACGACTTGCGTTAGATGCCAAGTCCACCATTCTTCCTACGAAAATTACTGAAAATTGTTTTGAGGACTTTAGCTTCTCCAAAAAAGGTGCAATCAGCTCTTAAATGGTCACTTTAAGGGTCGCTTTAAGAGTAGACTACCTTACTAGTGGAAGATGTAAAATAAAGTATGCGCACGGCATTAATACCTAAGTATTATGAACCCTCTTAGTGGAATTGTGTCACTATCTATATTGGTCATACATTTAGTCTGCAATTCAAAAGACTAATTGGTAACTAGGTGGCTCAAAAAGTGATACTTTGATGGGCTGTTGGGCCTTTTAGATGGATTTCAGATGCCCAAAAATATTTTCACTTATTTTTCACTTAATAAAAATTGATGCGGAATCTAACACAAGCGGTTTCATATTTTTCATAGCATTTAAGAATTACTTATGAATTTTCAGAAAATTCTGCCATAGGCACTTATTTGTGATCCTAGGCCTTGCAAAACTCACTCATGAGCAGTCTAAAAAAAGATATGGCTTGAGTAAAAACAAACACTGCGGCATTCAAAAAAGAATACACAAGGTTCCTAAATGTGACCCTTACTAAACTTAAATGGATCTTACATTCTTTTAACAGTTGTAACTAAGAAGGCAATTGGGCAATCAATTCCCATTTAGAAAAATTAAATGGACACACCTTGGTTTTGAAATGGACTCTTTCTACCTCTTATTCCACCCATTGACAACCCTTAATTATGCAACAATATCCACTAAAAGAGGTTGGCAACCCATTTTTGAACCATTTACTCTCCATTTCAGAGCTCCCTATAGGACTGTTTGAAGAAGAAGGTCGCATTCTGAGCTACCTACCTTACGAGTCCATAATGGGTATGCTTATCCTCTATATAGTAGACATTGGGGTACATAGTGTCAATGTAGAGAAAGAGGGAGGGAGGAGGTTGGGAACCATAAATGTGTAGAATTCGTTTGCGAAAAAAATTCAAGACTATAAAGTTGGTAAGATGTACATGATCATCCTTTTTTTTTTAATGTAATTTATTAATAGAAAATTTCATTAAAAATGGCATATTCCATCCACCGTTTTAAGACCATGCAATTTAAACCATAAAAGTGCTATCTAGGACCAATATAGATTTCAGACATCTAAGACAGATGTACATTTAAGATCGTGCGGTCTAAACCATAAAAAATGTCAAAGTTGTAAATGGCACCATTTTAATGAAATTCTCCATAATTACTCAATTTTAATAAAACCTTGGGGATGTTGTTGCTCCTTATGAATGAACATATGAACTTTAGATGATAAATGACTTTTCATATTTTGTATTTGACTATGCATGTAAATAGCTTTATCATTGTCTCTAGTGACGATTATTTTTTTCACCTGCTTAAAATAAATGAAATAAAAAATGCTCCCAATGGCTCAGATTTTTCAATTAGTTTAAATTAACTTCTAAAGGTCCATGATTATGTTTTCACCAAAAACGCTCCAAATCTGCCATTTTTATTACAAGTACCAAATTTTTGAAGAAAACCTTTTATTTTACACATGTAACTATAAGATCTTGTAGTATGCTAACTTGTGACCATGTGGTAAAATTTCAGAAATTTCCACTACATGTATTACAAGATATAAGCATTCAAATTCACTAAAATCATTTTTCTGGCCTGGCAAAAAACAGGGCAGTTGCACTTCACAAGCTCAGTTTTCTATGAAAAAATGTCCAAAATGGTGTGCTTCTTTGGATTATTTTTCCTAGACAAGTTGGTTGCATGCTTGAAAAATTCCATATCATTTGGAACTGTGCAACATTTAGGAAAAAAATAGTAAGTAGAAAAAAAATAGAGAATGATTTAAAATACTACATTGTTAAGAATTTAGTTATGGAATTGAAAAATGCCAATCCCAATAGTCACAATGTTGTAATAAACAACCTACATCCTATGATTTTATTTTTTTCAAAAAATATTGAAAATTGAGTAAGATACATGACTTCAAAGTTTATTTTAGAGTAAGGAATCTATAACTACACACAAACAAAAACTTTTCATGACTTTTGACTCATTGATCAAAATGGAATGATTAAAAGCTTTCCACATATATATAACTCTACAAAATCAATTAAATTTATTTTCTTAGAAAAAGATTTTTAAAAATCTGCCCAAACTGCCCATTTACGGGAAAAAAATAATATATTAGTCCATAACTTTTGACTCATGTTTCCAAATGTCATGAAACTTAGTAATTATGAAGGATATTCCTCATCCCCACCTTCTATTCAAATTTTAGCCTAAAATATGCAAATCTCCAGTCACATGTACTTGCCCAAAGTTTCTATATTGCCAAAAAACGTTGTTTCTTTCTTTAGGGGTTAAGGATATATTCATTCACGGTTTCATGTCAAAGCCTTCACACTAAGTGATAGTAACACAAAACTACAATCCTCCATTGGATAGTTGACTTGACCCCTGAAAGACCAAGTAGCATATTTTGGCAATATAGAGTTTTGGGTCATCACACAATGATCTAGCAATTGGTAAGGTTTTTTATTCTGAATTATTAGGAAGGAATACTCTCACAAATTAACTAAAGGTTCCTATAGTTGGATTTGTTAAAATATAAATATAGATGAAGATTTTAGCCTTGCTTTGGAGACTTTTATTTTGAAGCAGACCAATGTGGGCCTTTAAACATGAAAGAACTTTTGGGGTTAAGTTTCTCTTTGCAACAAATAATTTGAAAAAAAGCCCCAAGAATTTCAGCATTTTTCTTTTAGAGTTATTTCCTCCTACTTCAACTAATCTATCCTATAGCTACAATAGTTTTTGGTAGTTTATGTGGGTATAAAAATCAATGAAATATGACAAGATAGTAGAAATATCAATGATGGTGCACCCCCTAATGGTGGAACATGGTGTCCTGCGACAAACAATAGTTGCCTCTATTGTTGATTTGAAAAAGATTTGATTGGTTTACACGTGATTGGCTCACACTTGATTAGGAACAAGTTCTACTACAATTGTTTTAGATGAAGCTATAATACAAGAATAGGGGTCAAATGTAGAATCTACAATTTATATTGAATAAAATATTCATTCTCAAGGAAAAGAAAATCCTCTTTTTTGGGCACTCTTCCTCATCCTTATTTCCACAAACACAGAGCTCAATTTCTCGCAAGGATTTTCGCAAATTCTACATGCTGAAGTGTTTATATTTCAACTATTTATGGTATTCCTACCTTAGATAGGAAACAACTTTTTTTTAAAGTAAAATTTCAGTGAAAAGTGATGAAATTTTTTTTGGCAAAATATTCTTGCACTTTTCAGTAGATGGAACCGCTAATTTGCTACCAAATCTTGGTACAATATCACTCTGTTTTTTTGGACCCATGAATGAACTTTCATTCATAGATTTGAAGTTCCATCCATTTCTATGGATGTAAACAGCTTCATCCTTCCGGTGATTACCGCTTTCTGCACTGCCTGAAACAGTAAAATGGAAAAACAAACAAACCTGATAGGAGTTGGGATCCCTTCCCGTCACTGGAAGTTTGGCCTTGGGGATGTTGGAACACGAGCGGCCAGAGTGTTTTTCCCCATTTGTCAATGAATGCCAAAGCCTGAAACTGGTGGTGTCTGTTCCTCTAGACTCTCAGTATTGCTGGCAATAAACACAGAAAGGGAGACCAAGAATTTGGCTGACAGCTTCCCTGACAAGCAGCAGGTGCTGAAGTTGGTAATGTCCAAACTGTCCTTTCAGGAAAGGTTCACATGACCGCCTGCCTGCAAGCACCGCAGCACCGCAGCAGCAGCCAGCAGCACAGCACCGCAGCAGCAGCGCCAGCAGCAGCACCAGCTAGCTAGCTCCACCACTAGCTGCACCATTTGTCTAATAAGTTATTTAGAAGCTTCCTCCGATATCGATCCGGCGGGTAGGGGTATCGATCCTCCCCAGCCCCCGCCCCCCCGGCAAGATCAAGAATCTGGACTGACCAGCTTCGCTTGGATCCACCCCAAGTGGGCCGGAACGAAATTGCGGGAATCAGTCAGTCGATCGACTGAGGAAGGGGAAGAATTATAATATTGCGAACTCACACTTTTTTCTATCTTACTCACGCCGCATGATCACAAGTCCCGCCGGGTTCGTTCTGCAGGACGACGTCATTTGAAGAGTTAATATAAACGTACCGGCACACTTGCTTAATTAATTACGTAAACTGGCTTACAGATCGACCGACTTGTGCGCGCGCGCGCGCGCGTGGGATTAGTCAATGGTCCGGACATTGGTTGTCGCTGTGATTCGGCAGCTTGATTTCAGCTTACTCTACGATCTCCAAAAGATTGTGATCGAGTTGCATCAGATACTAACTGTAGAACTTCAGTTGCATCGGACGACTACGTTACTACGACAGCCAGGGCAGTAGCGGCCATGGATTTTCAAGTCTGTGGTTCTGGAGAGAGAGATTCCTCGCCAGAAAAATGGAATATCCGGCATGAGAGTCGTAGTCTTGGATTGGCGATTGTGTCATCTCCCTCAGTCCCCTGCCTCCATGTTTGCTTGAGGTGCACGTTTCCTGGGCAGAGAGACGACTCTAACTTTAGGTCGTCTGCTCTTGAAGCGACCTTGTAAAGCGACCTTTTAAGAGCTGATTTGCACTTGGGGGGGCGCTAACTCCTTCAGTTCAAACAATTTTGCAGTAAATTTTATTAGGAAGGAAAATGGAGTTGGCATTTATTTCAAGTTGTTTCGTGCTTTTTTGGACTTTCATGGAATTAGTTACAAATTTTTGAAGTTGAAATGCGGTGGTCAGTAGAAGCGACTACTACCCGAATTGTACATTGTTAGTACATTGAAGAAAGAAAAATGTACTTCAATTTGTGGTAGGGGTCCTTTTTCAAAGTAGGGGTGCTTTTAATAAAAAAACATGCCTTACCATTGATTGGAGATGCACTTCATATATTAATACCTATAGAGGTGAGAGAGTAAGTTTGTAAAAAACATGCCTTTCTTGAAAATAGACAAATTGAAATCAAATTTTCAATGGATGATTTTCAGTGGACATTTGTAAGCCTGAAAAATTGTAAATAAATGCTACTTCTGGTTTTCATGTGTAAAAGAAGTTTATTTTGCATGTGGTTTTAAATTTACGTGGTGATAGGAGTCTAAATACTGAATGATTTGAGGAATCACCATGGATTTCAAGGGTGGTTTTAAGCAAATGAACTATTGACATTTAAACCAATAAGATTTGGGGAGTTGCCTGAAGCGGGCTGATTAAAAGGAAATTTGTGGAAGTATTTTCTCTCTCTCGTTTTTTGCTTGTAGCAACGTTGTCTTCTGGAAGTTTTGTTCTTTATCTTCTCTCTTGTGTGGTGTGAGTGTGGGGTGGAACACTTAAGTGTAATTTTGTGAACTATTTTTGTGTGTAATAAAAGCTTTAAGCATATATTTGAAATTGTGTGTAAGTCCCAATGATTGGGCAATTGTTTATGTGTAATTTTCAATGAGTGGAATTATTGTTTTCTTGTACTTAAAGCAATTGTTGTGTATATCTGATTTTTATTGAATCGTTGTGTTTGTTGTATAAGCTTGGAGTAGTCTATAATTTATTAAACCTTAAAGCAATTGTTTGTAATACTGTCCCATTGAATGGTTGTATTAATTTGAGTACATGTTGTATGTGTTGATTGTGCTTAAATTTGGATGTTGTCTAGTGTACGCCTGAAAAGACTGTACTGGATTTATTGAGTAAGCTTTAAGCATTGCATGAGTGTTGTGGAAGAGCTTAAAGCTTGCTGTGTTTTGTAGATAGAAATAATTATTGAGTTCATATATTATGTATTTGTTGTGTAAAAGTCCCAATGATTGGGGGTTGTATGAAATTGTGTATCCAATGATTGAATAATTGAGTTCTAATTTATAGCTTGAAGCTGTGTTGTTATTTATGCATTTGAATATGGATTAATAAGGAGAGAAAGAGAGAGCATTAGTATTGATAATATTATATTTGAGAAGGCTTAAAGCAATTGTGTAGTTGATAGTGAATTGGAGAAAAGATTACAGTTGGATTGTTTTGATAGTATGGCTTTAAGCAAATTAGTATAGACACGCTATAAGTGATTGTGAAGACTTCAATTGTGGATATTGAAGTACTTACTAATTGTGGTTTAGGGTGCAATGAGTGACGCTTTAAGCGAAATATTGTGAGTCTACGTACGCTTTAAGCAAATGCATCAAGAAATGAAGACTTGTATGCTTAAAGCTATATGTTGTGTTTCCTTTGCTTAAGCGTGCTTCTTGCTTGAATTATCTATACTAGAATAAGATGGGAACTGCATAATTACTTTATTGCATCTATGTGTGTTGAATGGACATTAGCTACATTCTCATTCTACATTCTCATTCTACATTCTCATTCTACATTCTCATTGGACATTGTCATTCTACATTCGCATTGGACTAGAGTTTGAAAAAGGTCCAATTTGACTAATGAAAGTGCTCCAAATGTTTGATTTTCCTCGCTTGGTTCCAACAAGTGTAAAGCATCTCCAAGTGGCCGGGGTGAACCAATGCCCTCCGCTCACCCCCCCAAAGTCATTCCAGGGGTGCATGTAAAATAAAAGACCCCCTATTTTGTGCTTGATTAATTAATCTTCTACTCCTCTCCTAGCTAATTTGGCGCTTGCAAATATGAATTTAAAATGCGCAATAAATTAAAAATTTCAGCGTTTTCCCTCAACCAGCCAGGGGGGTGAGCGTATTCACCATTTTCGTTTGTTACATAAATTAGTGTAAAATGTCAGGAAATATAGCGTGGGGGGGCAACCAACCCAGAGGCGGCCCCCAATGAATGAGGGCAGAGGAAGGCCGCTGGGGAACCAGCAACCTACATGAAGAACAACTCCGGGGGCAGGTAGCACGGCGGGCAGTGGATGGATGAAGAAAATAGACAACATTCATCCACACCGACGTGTTTAATTAGACATGCAGAGGCAGAGAGGAGAGAGCGCAGTCAAGGCATTCCGCACCACAACGACACTGGAGTGCCTCCCTTCTGCGCTCGGGGCTCCATCTCCCGTGCGCTCACTCACTCTCAGTGTTGCCGCGCTTGCCTGCCGCCCTCAGCTTCTTCTTCATATTCGCATTCAGCTTCGTCTTCATCTTCATCTTCTTTCCAATAACTCACATTCAACAATCATGGGAGTCCGTCGTGGAGCCGCCGTTGCTGCGCTTCTTAAGCTTCTGCAGGTGATGCCCGTTCTGGTGATGCAGCTCATTTCCGCCGTGGAGGCTTTCGAGCCTTCGAGCTGGAATGCCGCTCATGCTACCTACTATGGCGGTGCTGACGCTTCCGGAACTCAAGGTGCGTGCCTTGCAGCTATTGCTCACTTCCAAGCAAATGCTGAGACGACGTGCTTAGCTTGGATTTATGAACACGTAGAGGGAGATAGGTGACTTGAGAATTTAATGTTGAAAATATGTGATCGTGCTTGGTGTGCACGTCCATTTTCTTGTAGAATCGGACGTGTTGCTACAATTGTGTGGGGGAATTTGTTGGCGCTTAACTGTGCAACTGATGAATTGTTGAGTGTGCGCTATGGTGCATTCTGCTCACTGCCGTGCGTTGTGTGTATCTGCTGTGTTTGCACTATGTCTCTCTAAATTCAAGCTATAAAACCGTGGTGTTCCCGCCTTAATTTAAACTTTAGCGCTTGAAATTCTGTTGATAGTATGTGCTATTTTGCAAAGTGTCTCGTAGTTGTACAAGTCTTGGTTCATTGTTAAAGCCGTGGAGCTTCCGCCGTAGTTTACTTCGTAGTCTACATCAATGCTTGCACTTCTGCGGTTGGCAATGTTTGGTAATTCGGAACGCTAAATCGTTAGAGACAAACAGGTCAAACAAATTTCTAAGCATCCTAATTGTTTAGTTTGTGACGGAAAGTACTTTGGCTGTAGAATTTTAAATATCTGTGCTTAATTTCGGTGCTGAGTTTCCGCACTCTGTTTTTTAGCCGTGGTGAGCATATGCTTATGTTTGTGCCATGTCCAGGAATTCGACAACACATGTTTAAGTTTCTTTCTGCTGGTCGTCTCTGCCATGTCAGTGACTTCGCTGATATTAATTGTATGTATTTGACGAGATAATGAATGATGATGCAGGCGGAGCGTGCGGATTCGGGAACCTGTACAGCACAGGCTATGGCACTAATACCGCAGCTCTCAGTCAAGCTCTCTTCAACTCCGGCCTCACCTGCGGAGCTTGCTTTGAGCTTGCATGCGACGCTAGCGGCTCCAAGTACTGCGCAGGCGCGCCCACTGTGGTCGTCACTGCCACGAACTTCTGTCCTTCTGGCTCCGACGGCGGCTGGTGTGACTCCCCGAAGCAGCATTTCGACCTCGCCCTCCCCGTCTTCGACCAGATCGCTAAGGAAGTGGGCGGAGTCATTCCTGTCAAATACAGAAGGTATTTAAACGTTGTGTTCCTTACTTTTACCGTAACCAAATCCTTGGATCTTGAGACGAATGCCCGAATAATTTGTTGATGATTAATTCATCCATGTCGCCTTTTCTACAGGGTCCCGTGCCAGAAGACTGGCGGCGTTCGCTTCACCATGAACGGCAACCCCTACTTCATTCTGGTTCTTGTGACGAACGTGGCGGGCGCCGGCGACGTGCAGCAGCTCTCCATCAAGGGTGACGGCACGGATTGGTACGCCATGAAACGCAACTGGGGTCAGCAGTGGCAGTTCTCCGACAACAGCGACCTCGTGGGACAAGCGCTCTCCTTCAAAGTCGTCACGAGCGATGGCGCAACGTCGGTATCCACGGACGCCGCTCCTTCGAACTGGAAGTTCTCTCAGACTTTCGAAGGCTCCAATTTCTGATACGGCCTCCAGGCCACGTCATTGGCAGCTCCCAATAACCGCATCCATCTGGAGTATTAATTGAGTCATCTCTCTGCCTTTAGACTGTTCAAGGATGTCGTCGTCAAATATTACTAGATGTGCAGTGGAATGGAGTGCAAAGGTTGTCGAGGTGTTTCTGCTGTGCCAGTCGTTTTGCATCACCCGCTCCTTGAATGTATTTTAACTATCTCCTCATTCAGTTGACAAGTGGATTTAGAAGTTTGTTTCCCCAAAGCTGTGACCAGACTCAATTTGTAACTCTGAACGTTGAGGACTGCTTATCATGGTCTTCTCGTGAAAAGCTGAATCCCTGTCGACGAGTGCCGAGGTGGACTGTGGACTCATTTGTGTCGACCACCCGCGCTATGACCTCTCTTTCTAATAAAATCGTACGCAGTGCATAAGCATGCTGCATGTTTCGTTACTTTCAAACTCCGCTATTTCACTGGCTTTCTTTTTGTACAGTACATTGCATTGGTTGTTCACAAATAAATTCTGGATTTGCTCTCCATTTCTATAATAAGAGGAGTAGACCTCTGGTACATCTCGTCGTTGTTTGACAATCAATATCTTTCAAGGTAAGAAATACTTACGAATATTTCCACCGCAAAACTTATATCAAGAGAAACCATACTTACCCGATACGAACACTTAGAAAAACAATACATACGAAGCCATTAATTAACCCAGTAGCGCTCAGAGATCTGCTTGTACACGTTCTAACTGCCGTTCGAAAGAGCAAATGAATCCCAAAGTCCATATACGTCGCGAACACAACGAAATCAACACTCCGTTGGGAGCTAATAGCTCATTTTTTTCGCAAACTTGATTCAATCCAAAAAGTCGAATATTTTACTCAAACTCATCTTCTAAGAGCCCTTTCACACGGTGACCGCTTTTTTTTTGGCTTCTAACTACGTATGATTTTAGGCTCTTACAATGACATTTTCAGTAGTAAAATCTTCACAACAGCTATTTCTTTCCGGTCCAGAGTGACCGGAATGACTCTGCAGCTATAATTTCACTCACCCCATTACCTCTGTCTCCTTTGACCTTCAATTGCCGGCAGCACCGCAATCCTTTTCTCACACTCGGAGCTTCTTTTTTCACTCTTACACCAACCCTGACGACCATCATCACCATCACCATCACCATGACTCCAAGGGACCGTCTGTCAACCACGTTACAACGTGGTGTGCACAATGCTGAACCCAAACTTATGCCCATTTGCACTGGCTCGGGCTCGGGAATGGTACCGTATATGTAAACGTACTGACCATACGGTATCTACCCACCAATGCGAGGGAGGTTTTGCAAACCAAGCAGGTACTTACTGTACTTCCCCGCTCATCATGAAAAGGAATCTGAACAGCCAGGCAAGCAAGCAGGAAAGGTTTGTGTGTCAGTTGGGAGGTTTGTCAGGGTTTCAGTCGCTCCGTGTCGACCGGGCTCCGCTTCACTCTGACAACACCCCACCCCCCTCCGTCTCTTCCCTGCCTCTCCGCCGCGACGGCGACGAAGGTAGATCGTGATAAAATCAACCGTGAGCGAATTCCCTCAAAACTTAGGAGAGGTTGTCACTGTAGAATGCCAATTTCGTATTTTAGGGCACTCCTGGAACGATAAGAAATCTCGGACAGTCTTCGTTTGCCCTTCTACTGTATGTTGAATGAATGCATGAATGCACAGTCAATACTTTTGGGTGGAATTGGAATTTGCACGGTGGGTTTTACAGCAACCCGCCCTCAGTTACCTTCAAAGTGTAGCACATTTGACACAAAATAATGACTCCTCTTTACAATGTGTCACAGTGTGTATCCTGATTGCCAAGAAATTAGAAAATGGGCTGTAGATCTCCACTTTCATTAGCAAGGAAAGTGTTGAATCTGCTACACAAGAACGGTATTCATTGTGTGGTGAATTGCTCAGAAAACGGTCCGAGTCTTCTTGAGGACACTCGTGTTTCTATGAGATCATCTTTTTCTAATCTCTTTCACACTCATATTTCTGTGACGGATATAATCGGATTGATACTTTTCAGGGCTTCCTGTAAGCCTCCATAGGTCAACGTTACTTCACAATTTCAAGGCCCTACGATACATAACATCCTGATATATCAACAAACATTTAAATTGATACGGCCAACCGACGAGTGCACCCTCCATATAATAATCACGTGAATTTTGAGCACACATACCGTATTGGTTTGCGACATTAAAGAGGTCTGTGTGTATTCCAACCTCACCACATTTACGGTATTCAGGTCGCCTTATCCTGGTTGATGATTGTAAAACTTCCCAACTGTTGGGTGGGCTTCGATGCTCATCATTTAGCAGAATGCTCAAGATGGGCAACGGTGGGATTTGGTGCAGAGTGGTGTTCATGTGCAGGGCACTGGCGCACTGCTCTAGCCTCTGGCAAGAACTCACTTATTGTTATCCATGGTGGTACTTGTACGATAAAGAGGTGTCCACTGATTTGTCCTACTGCTAGTGTGTGACACTAATCTACATACCAAAGTCTGTCGCACTATTGTAAATTCGTGTATGTTGAGAATATTACTATCGAAAAGTAAAATTTATCATTCGTGACAGTAATTTCGTAGGTGGCACAAATTTGCACCCTCAATAATAGAATAATTCAATGGAGTAGTAGTAAGAGTGTCTGACTGGAAAATGCCAAGAATGGATACCTTAAGTTGTTTTGTTTGTTTTGTTTGTTCTGTTTGTTACGGTGAGATCCCTGGAACCATGTATCCCCAGTTGCATTCTTGGTACTGTCAGAAAGCTCTCTGCAAGGAGGGGTGCACGGAACTGATGGGCATTGTAACTTTTGATTGGAAGACAACGTTAAAGGACTGACGGACAGAGATTTGTAGGAGTTACGGAATGTAAAATGGAATGTAAAGTCACGGCATGTAGTTGAGATTGGTGTAAGCCAAGCGTAGAGCATTCTTCAGTGACGCCGTTGACTGAAGATAACTTCACTCACTGGGTGCCATATTGTATGTTGAAATGTAAAGCCACCGCATGCAATTGAAAATAGCGTGAGCCTGGAGAGCGTTTACAAGTGATGCTTACCAAGTAGAGCTTCACTCACAAGAATGATACAACATAAATCGGAGTGTGAGTCACTACAAGTTGCAACTGGTGTGCGCCACGTCTTGAGAGCCAAGTGGTGCAGTTTCCTCAAATTTCCGCGTTGGATCAGTCACTCCCATCTAGTGGCACCACCAATGCAAGGCAATTGAGGTCATGAGTTGCCTTACACTGGTGAAGCCACGAGATCAGGAGTGGATTACCTCGCATTAGTGCTGTAAAGCCTCTGGAGAAGTCAAATGAGAAACAAATGAAACAAAAAGAGAGGAACCATTAGCTGTACAAATGTTTGCCAAAATTTGACAGATAGGCAGGCACCACCACAATCTCCTCTTATCTCAATTGGAAAAAATCTGTGAGCTGAGTACCGTAATCTAAAAAATGTTGATGTTGAGTTCTGTCAAAGGAAGAAGTTTGAAAATGGACTCTGGCTTAGCAATCCTTTCGCCGTTTCATTAAGCCGTCGAAGCTCTTGAACGTGGGGTTCGTCTGCATCAACAGGAATTATTGTTGCAAGCTCCCCTTGATCCAGTTGGTCCACCACTCGGTTGGCAGCTTCAAGTCCCGTCACAAAGGCTTTTTCCTGTCCCATCCAAACATTCGGCATGTTAATACTGATTGCTTGCTAAGAGTTTCTTGAGTATTCCTACAAATACAGCAGTTTCTGGAAACAGTCCCTTAACCCTTATATGGTGTCATATTAGGATTCTAACCCTTGTATGGTGTCATATTTGAGCATGATGAGGCTTAGATCCTAATATGATATCCAAAAGGAAGTTGCTAACTGTTGAATTAACAAGCCAGTGGTGTATGTCTTATCATATTTTAGTACATATATCATATTCTAGAACTTCAAGGTTCAAATGATAGTTTTTTAATACCTGAGACCATGAGCCGTGCCGATTCACAATCCAGTCCCCAGCCATGAAAACATTAGGAAAGCTTGTAGTCCCACGCATCATATACTGATAGGACCCTGCATTAGGAACCGAGGGTCAGTTAGAAAGTACCCTCTGTTGTTTAGATAGCAAAGTATTAAGAGAGAGATAGGGCATAGTATCTAAATCCCATAAATAACTCTGGCAAGAGTATTTGGTTCTCATAGTACGAGTTGCTGGGGACAGGAATAGTGTAGAGGGCCTGCTGTGCAAAGCTGGCAAGAAGTTCTATACAAAGTTTAAAGGACCCCAGGGAATTTATAAAAACTGTCATAAAAACTCATGGTCAATGAAGTCAAACCCCTTTTGGTAAATATTTGATTGGACCCAATGGGCTCCATCACTCTACCTGGGAAGAAATGTGTTACAGCTTTCGGGAAGCGGACAACGGCTTGATCAATCACGTTCGCATTGCCAAACTCGGGAATGCAGATGGCAAGATAATCCTGAACCTTCTCCACGATCTGGTCATTACTTAAGGGTAAGAACTGGTTCGCGTGATACTGCCACAACAAATTCACACACTCATGATCAGTGCATAATCGTCAAGGCAGAAGAGAGAAAAGACACAGAAAGAATGAATAGAAACCACTTGGGAAATATCAGAGACCACATGGTCCTGCACTACTAAGGTCATGAGAAATCGGTTCGTACATGAAAACGACTAAAATATGTAGTATTCTGTGACGCATTCTAGAGTCATGATTCTCCATAGGCAACAGCTAGTCTTCACCAGTAAAATAAGCTCTTAAGAAATCACCAAAGCAAAAAAGAATGCGATGATTGACATGAAAACAAAAGGTTTCAGAGATTTAGAGCCGAATGACTTACAAAGTCAGCTTCAACCACGGTGCCAGGTTCGTCTTTGTACTCATCGTGTAATTCGTTCAGGTTAAAGAACGTCCATCCAGTCGTGGTATCAAATCCAAAGCATGCATTGCTGGGCATAGGAATAAGGACCTGTTTTCAAAAACGCAAAATGTACCATCAAGCTCACGCCCAAGAAAGGAATATAAAAAGGTTTGGGAGTCAGCATGTTTCTTTGTACGCCAAGAGCGAAAGATGTCCAGTGTACCTTGCGATCAAGCCAGAGCCGTACAGCTAATATGTCAACACCACCAAGATTGGCAGTGTTGACAAACTCTTCTCTGGTCCGCAATACTTTACTGCAAAGAAGGGCAGGATCGGTTCACTTAGTAAAATACATCCCATCCTCAGATGTACATCTACACAAAAATGAATGGATTGGCGATCCTTTGACTGTTTTTCCAAGCACAAAAATTCGGAAATCCAAAGGAGATAGCCAGGTTGTTCCTGTCACAATGCGCTAAAGCAAACCACATACAGTATTGCAAAATGAAGTCGTGACTCAGATGGATTCCCGTAATGGTTCAACACTATATGATTACCTGTTTGGGACGATTTTCTGCATTGCTGAGATACCAACGGAGAATATAACAGCATCGGCAGGGAAATGCTCCTCACCGCAAAGAACCCCCGTCACAGAGCCTGTGGCTTCATCGAGCACTAAATCAGTGACCCGTTTTTTGGATAGGAAACGGCACCCAGTTTCTTGCATGGATGCTACCCATGGCCTGAATATCATCTCGCCCACAGTTCCACGGCACCACACGACATCGAAATCTGGCTGCACAGGCACTGCGGTTGTCTTGAGTACGAAGAGCGCTTTGGTGATATTTACGAAGGGTAAGACTGTATGTCTAGCGATATTGAGGTCAAAAATAAGAACAAGAGGAATACAAGAGGAATAACCTCCTATAGGACCAAGGAATAATGGTTTTAAAATAACCAATTCCATTGATTATATAGGGTTTTAGGGGCCAAATTCTATCTCACCAGAATCAGTGGAGAACATCGCACTGTGTTGGTCGATAAGTAAATAAAATTGAGCAAAAGAAAGTTCTCATATGACCTGCTCCAAATGGCTAAAAAAAACAATTTTGGCCTCTAGGCCCTTCATGGATAAAGGACGTCCTAAACTAAACACACAGTACCGAAGTCTTCCAAGTTGTAGATCAAATTTGTACAGAGTGATCCCTCAATTAAATTATAAAACTTATGGAGCGCACCTGGTGGGCTAAGATAAAGTAGTAGAGCATGCCCAGACAAGCAGCGGCACTGCAAAGCTCGCCCGGAGCAAAGAGGCCCACTAATAGCATGGGGTTGAATGCATCCTTGTACACACGCTCGGAGCAGCCATATTCCCGGAAAAGCTCCCGTGCACTTCCTGCCAAGGTCCCACGAAGATCTCAGCAAACCTGCAAGTCTCATGGAGCTCGCGTGGACGGGAAATAAGGAGTTACATTAATAAGGAGAAATTGAAGGATCTTGGGAGTAGAAGGTTATATATACTTGAGTCGTAGTCTTCCCAAGCTCGGTGACTGTTGTCGAAATCAATCACTGCCACACAACATCGCCGTATGTTCAGAGTCCAAACTGAACAGAAAGCAGGCCCCCAGATAGTCAACATGAACAGTATATATCTGACAATTGTGTCCAGATGCAGCAAAGCTAGAGTTTATGGATTTCAGAGAACGCTGGTATTTTAAGCACAAGACTACGAACGACATTTGGATATAAAAATAAGGACTCAAGGTGTCACCTGCATACATGAGACGTATGGCAGTCATGCGGTCTAATAATGGCAACCGTTTGAACTGCAATCACAACCAAAGAATCGAAGATCTGTAAGGGGAAGAAGAAATCACGTATCGGTGTTCTACCGGTGTCATCGAAAACTGAAACTATTGGATAGAATCAGAGATGGACGATTATAGAGGTGGGTTCTCATAACGACGACAGAGGTGGCATACCTGCGTGTAGACGAAAGTTCCGAGGGGACTCGGTAAGAGAGGCATGTCCTGAAATAGTGGCGATTCTACCTGCAGATGTCCATATAAGATCATGGGCAATATGGTTCCTAGATCAGAAAAACAGATCATCACAGGACAACCAATCTAACTAGCATATCAATCCAACAGCAATTATCAAGGTAATCCTAAAAGACCAAGAATTCGTGAATTTTCTTAAATCTCCAGTTCAATTGACGATATTGTGGAAAAATCAATAATTCAGGTGGCGTCAAATTTTATATCACCAGAATCAGTGAAGAACATTACATGAGTTGGTCAATATATAATTGAAATTGGAAATAAGAAAGTCCCAAAATAACCTACTCAAAAATGCTGGAAATAACATGAGACCCAATCTGGGCTTCTTGATCTTTTGGGGGTTGAAATCATGTAAGGACTTTACAGTTGCTCTACATCATGTTCACCTCTAAACCAGCAGGAGAGAATTGCGCAGACTTTGTCCATTTCGTAAACGGTTGTAATCCCAACTCATCCACAAGAGAAAATATATTCTTGTACGGATACCAAAACCCTGCAAAACGCTCACACACAGCAGCAG
This sequence comes from Antitrichia curtipendula, assembly GCA_951230915.1. Lineage (NCBI taxonomy): Eukaryota > Viridiplantae > Streptophyta > Bryopsida > Hypnales > Leucodontaceae > Antitrichia > Antitrichia curtipendula. The sequence goes on from OX579634.1 coordinate 5,918,822, forward strand.
CGAACAAAATCATATTCAAAACCAGCAAAGCCTCCTCAAAATTCCCACAAATGCAGAAATTCACGTCAAAGAAAGGAAGAATTCGAACACTCATGGTACCATGAATGCCGACCTCGACTGAACGACCACCGCCCGTTTTCCATCCTGCAACAAGTCCTCCAGGCTGCGCTCCTGCCTCCAATAGTGTAACATCGAACCCCTAAACACCAACAAACCTCCCAAGAAATTGAAATTCACCCTAAACCCTAAAATCCGTACCCGGAAGAACAGAACCCGGCCCTCAAATCCTTGACCCAATGAGGAGAATCAGACCTGTTTGGTGAGATGGTGCGCAGCGCCCAAACCTGCCCATCCAGCTCCAACGACCACCACCTTCTTCCTTTCCTCCTCAAGCGAACCTCCCCCTTCTACCCCTGTTGCCCCTTCTGCTCTAATCACCAAGCTCTTGCTTCTTTCCCTTACAACTGACCTCAAATTCAAGTTCTTGCGATACGTTTGGTCGCCCATGAAAGCTCCCCGCACCAGCCCATTCTTGGAAGTACGCAATGTGGGCATCTGATTGCGCTGGGCTTGCAATGTCGTTGTGACCGCCATGTCTACGAACTCGTGGTCGAATTAGCTTGAAATGCGGGATTCATGAGCTCCAATCTCGTGGAAATTTAGTATCCCCGAAATTGGTATCCTCTCAATCAGAGTGTACAGAGATGAATGCGATGAATTGATGAGTCCGTGTCTTGAGAGATTGGACACGAATTGGAGAAAAGGGTTCACCCAGTGGCCTCGAATTTGGGCTTTTCTGCGATAGTGGATGATGTGGGTCTGATTGGGAGTGAAAGGACGGGAAGAATGCAAAGGGATTTTTGTAACAGATAGATGTGTGGCCCAGGAATTTCAGTTGCAAAATGAGCATCGTCGACGAAGTCTGGCCTGGAGCTCGCCATTCCACCCACGGGGAGCCTGCCATGATTTGCAGGGAGAGGCCCACTGATGAGGCAGATTGAAAGGTGGGTGCCGCTTTTGCTCTTTCCAAGTGTGCTCTCACTGTTAGACGAGCGAAGAGAAGAGCAGCACTCTCCTTTGGGATCCAATCTGTTGCATTGGAATGTTTTGTTTTTGTTTTTGTTTTTTGTTTTTTTATTGCAATTGTGTGTGCAATTGGGGCTCAAAATCAGGGAATTGGGGATGAAAGGGTTGGAAAGTCATCGTTTAACCCTTGAATGACAAGTCGGTCACCGTGGAAATCATCTATTTGGGTACCGTGTGAATTATTGGCTTAAAAAATATGAAAAAGCACTCATTAGAAGAAAGAAGAAGAAGAAGATATTTCCTTTTTACACAAAATTTGGAGGATGAATAGTTGCACGTCTGTCCTATATGGAGAGACTCTTTGTCATTCATCAACTAGAAAATGTCCTCCGCATCTTTTATGGGTTAACCCTTGAATGCCAGCTAGTGGAAATCATCCTTTTGGGTACCGTGTGAATCATTTGCTTAAAAAATCTCAAAAACATTCATTGGAGGTTATATTATTGTGCAAGACCTCCCGTCTTCAAATAAAATTCTAAAGATGAATATCTACACTTCTATCTTATATAGAAAGATCATATATCATTCATTGGACACTTTTAGGCCGCTATGTTGTTACATGGTTAATGAATTTAGTGAACACTCTCATACGGCCTCTACACATGGCAAAAGGTTCATTCATTGTTTCAAAGAAATACAAAGGAATGCTTTTGGATTTCTATTGTAACCATATAGGGAAGTAAAAGAGCCACATTAGAATCCAAAAGAACAAGAATAATCTCCCTTTGGAAAGGAGGCTTTGTAACTAGACAATATTAGAAGGATTGGATGAAAGTAACAAGTAGTTTGTGGATCTGTATTGTAAAAGTGTGAGTGGAGAAATAACATTCTTGGGTCCTTTCTTTAGAGTGTCACTTATACATGTTATAGTGGAAATTATTTTCTCAATGGCTCACAACGCACGACAACCTTCCCTTCAAATTTTTCTACAGGGAAGCAAAGGTCTTCATGCTTAGCAGCTCAAGAATGTTATGAACATTTCCATTTATGAGATTTTCTAATGAAATCTATCATCTCTAAGATGAGGTGAATGAGTCTACTACCTTTCTCATCTCAATTCTAGCATTATATTTCTAAGAAATACATTGTAGAATGAAAATGTATAATACAACTACTCAAATACAAAACTGGAATTTGAGTATTGTAAACTGAGGGTTCATCTTAGGTGCTAAAACACCCTTCAAAAGAAGGAAACATCCATCTTTACTAAAAATGTCATGGCCATTGGCTTGGTACTTCAAAAGTTGGGAAGAAGGCATGTTGGACATATAACATGTAATACAAAATAGTACAAGTATTTCTTGCAAGCCATCTAATATTTAAAATATAATTTTTACCCCATTTAAGACTATTGATCATTTCTTTCTTATTTTAACCCCTCGAAGACCAAACATTCAAACTTTGAAGAATGGAAGAATGCAAATATGTCTCAAGCGTACAAAATATTAAGCTATTTCATCCATCTCAATGTTTTGTAGATTCTTGTATTAGTTTTCTTGCACTTGAAGAAATAGATTTTAAAAACTTCTTTTTCATCAATAATCAACATTTCTCAAACCATAGCATCTAAATTTGGTCCCAAAGCTTTGCTTTTTCCTAGGTATCAATTACAAAAGATGTAAACAACATGGGGAGTCATAGTAATGAAACCCTCATTCCTCCAATTTGGTGAAGGTTCTATGTGGAATAATCTAATTAGACAACCATAGCCGCTTTTTTCTCCCACCTTTTTGAAGAAATTGTACTTGGCTCAAAGGAGGAGTAACCATTCCCCAAACTCATTGAAGCTTTCCTAATAGACTTTCTAACTATCGTGACTCCCTCTAATCCAAACATTGAAAAATCTATGCATGAGAACCTATTGTTTGTTTTTTTGGTACACCTATGGACAATGCTTTGAAATTTTATAATTTAAACATATGGTGTTCAAATACTACATGCTAAAATACAATTGCATAACATTCAGTAGCAGAAGCAAAGTCTGCCTTCCCTCTGACAGAATGGTGTGGAATATTCCACACCATTTCATCCGTCGGATGATATGGTGTGGAATATTCCACACCATCGGTAGCTATGGGGACACGCGTCGAAATTTGTCTGGCAAACTCTGTTCAGAAGCAAGCAAGAGGGGGTTGGTGAACAAACTAGAGAACACTCAAGGCTAACCCAAGCTGGGTTACTAAAAAATAATGCACTCAACCGGGTTAGTAAAAACATTGCACTTAACTAGGTTAGCAACAGAATAAATATTTTGAATAAAGTTTTCAAGATAAAAGCATTCAACTTTGAACTCTAAGGTGCAATTCCCTCACAACATTTTGAAAGCCACTCATGATTCATGACTTTACAATGAGAAGACAAATCTTTATATACATATGGGGTGTTAGGAGGTAAAACAAACAATGTGGGACATATAAATTCAAATTAGTAGGAGCTCAATTACGTCAATTTAAAACAAGAATTGTATTTAAAATATAATTTCAGACCTCATTTAGTCATAGTAGAATAACTTTTCTCAAAAAAATTTGAACTAAAAAAAGTTAAGACATTAAGTTAAATTGCATATCCAAAAATCCGTTTGATATTTTAAGCCTCCAATTAAAAGTTATAGATAAATTTCAAAGAGGAGTTGGAAGGGACGTTTTCTTTTACATTTTCAAACATCCTCTTTGAATTTTGTCCATAACTTTTGATTGGAGGCTTGAAATATCAAACGGATTTTTGGAGATAAAATTTAAATTGATTTAACAACTTTTACTTGTCCAAAATATTTTGAGAAAATTTATTCTACTATGACTAAATGAGGTCTAAAATTCTACATGAAACATGATTTTTACATTTTGACAATGAGTGGTCAAGCTCTCATTTTCAAATTATCCCATATCCTTTGAGGAATCATGATTGACAATTGATTTCAATATAAAAATGACAGCTCCTACTTTCCCTACTACAAATGTCCTTATTGGTCCATCAGAATTGTTTTTGTTGGCTACTTAGGGTTAAATGACATTGGGATAGGGTTTTTAAGATTCTCGGCAAATCATCTTAAGAATTTTGATGGCCCAATTTGAATTGTTTGGCTGGTTCAAGGTTTTGCAAGAAGAATAGTGTACATAAATCTACTGCCACGATCTTGGTGCTAGGTACTGAAACTTACTTTAATTCTCAGGTGGATGTTTTTCGTGGATGAGGCCTCCAAAGAGGGAAACGCAGGCTCTCTGAAGGCTACTAAATGTTATGTGGTAAGGTAGGAGTCTCACAAACCGACCAGCTAAGAGCTGTTTGCCATTTGGGGGAAGCTAAACTGCTTGAAACAATTTTCAGTAAACTTTAGTAAGAAGAAAAATGGAATTCGCATCTAATCCAAGTCGTTTTATATTTTTTGGACCTTTGTGGAATTAGTTATGAATTTTTGAAGTTGAAATCCAATGGTCACTAAAAGCGACCACCCCTTGAAATGTACATTGTTGGTACATGGAAGAAAACAAAATGTACCTCTGGACCATGATCGGTTTTACAGCCCGGTCGGTTTATGAGCCTCCTACCTTATCTTCTTTCAAATACTGATGAGATCCAATAAAAATAATTTATATTTAATAATAATAATAAATATGCTTTATTATAAGTAATGTCAATTGTAGGTGCACATGCCTTTATGGCCATGTAAAGTGAAGACACCCTAAATCGTCCTTGTACCCAATTCCACCATGATGTACCAAGGGTGCACATTTCTGTAGTAAAAATGTACTCTATTGGTACATGATGACGGAATTGGGTACATGGACGGGAATGGGTGTTTCCACCTTAGAGTCGGTCATGAACACATTTCTGAAATCGCCTCCTCTGACACCAATTCAGCATAAAGACATTTATCATCCAAACCACTGTTCATTCAGTGCAGAGTTCATCCAATCCAGTACAGAGTTCATCCCGTTGCGTGGCCGCACCGTAGCTGAAGAGCTGAACGTCCTTGAGACGTCAAGCTACAGCAATCCCGCAACAAGCCATCTCCGCGACCGATCTCCGCTCCAGCAGAATCAGAAATCGTGAGTATTCAATCCTATCCCCTCTCCAAATTCCTTCAGACATTGCCGCCACTCTCTCCAATTCAAGTTTCCGGTTCAGAACATACCCCAATCGCAAATCATGTCTCTCTCAGTGAAATCAGAGCTTCCCCTCAGTCAGAAAACAGAGCTTTCAATTCCAGGAAACGCACTTTTCTCATTAAATCGATTCGATTGTGCAGATGGCTTATGGAATCCGTACCGCGGGCTTGCTCCTTCTGCTCCTGCTCATGTTGGCAGGGGGGATTGATGCATCCGTTGGTCGTGTGGGGTTGAAGAAGAGACGATGGGACTTGCAAGGATTGAAAAAGACGAGCGTTGCGTCACAAGTGCGAGGGAAGGAGGTTGTGGGCGGAGGGCACGACGTGGGGTTGTCGAATTACTTGGACGCGCAGTACTTTGGTGTGATTGAGATCGGGTCGCCCAAGCAGGAGTTTACTGTTATCTTTGATACGGGGAGTGCTAATTTGTGGGTGCCGTCGTCGAAGTGCCACCTCTCGGTATGTAACCTGTTCTTTTTACTTTTTCAAGATTTGACCTTAATTTTGATGCTGTATTTTCAAATTTAATTTGATTTGATTTGAAGGGTTTTTTGAGCTTGTATGAAAAGATCATCCCGGTTTCTGATGGACGGATTGTTAACGCGCTTGTTGAGTTTGATCACGATTTTACCGTTGTTTGGAAGTCATTTGATTTAGGATTCTGTGGGGAATGGTGCAGGTGGCCTGTCTCTTCCACCGAAGGTATAGAGCAAGCAAGTCGTCCACGTATAAGGAAGATGGTATGTTTCTCAATTTCAAATTTCAAATTCGAATTCAAATTTGATTTGATACTGAGCTGCACCTAAATTTTTTTGATTGTTTGTATGGACCCTAACTGTCTAAATGGACAAAGGTTGCCGCTATTGGATCCATAAGAGTTCACATAAATCAGTTACGAAGCTTCTAGTAAGGTAAGAAATGAACCAATTAGAGGGTGCTTCTCTTGTTTCAAAAGATAAATGCATGTAATAATTTAAGAAGACGTCATACCCTACATTTTCTAACATTAGAAGTATGTTTTGAAAGGTGCTATATTCAATTACATTCTTAAGTGTATCTAGTATGGGTTTCAGCGTGTGGTGGTTGGAATTGTAGGCACGTCTTTTGCCATTCAATATGGCACTGGATCCATGGAAGGGTTTTTGAGCGTCGATGATGTCACCCTCGGGGATCTCACTATCAAGGAACAGGTACGGTATATCGTTTTTTTGCAAATCTCTCGTGCTCATAACATGCTTATCATCGCCTCTGATGGAGCTCTTCCAGTGTAATTACAACTTCCATTTCGTGGTTTTCTTGGAAATTGAAGCTAAGCTTCAAGTGTTGGCTTGGTTGGTTTAGAAAGTGAAGGATTACTTATTCTGGGGTAAAAGCAGAAGATGATCATCCTTAACTCTGAATTGCTCAAGCTAAAAATAGAAGACACTTTTGTCCATTTGGTCACTTGGGGGTTAACTGATTCTGATCCAGAGATAGAGATAACAGCTCTGACTGCAATTTTGGACTTCGTTGTTACCATCACGATTGCTTCTCGTTTATAAGTTGCTTTCTTTATCATGATGGTGTTTCTTGGAATGTAAGCAAACGATTTTGATAAGACATTGTATCTGGAATTTTGGCACAGGTGTTTGCTGAAGCAACCAAGGAGCCTGGGGTCGTTTTTCTGGCAGCTAAATTTGATGGTATCCTTGGCTTGGGCTTCAAGGAGATTTCTGTCAATCGTGTGGAACCTGTGTGGTAAGCCAACATGGATCACTAAATGATTTCTTTCGTCTATTGATTGTCATTCAGGTTGACTTTTCTTATAATCTTGCGAAATGTCGGGGACTTCACTTTCCCATTCGTGAGATTAATTTTATTGACAAGAAAACAGTACCACTTTTTCAAAAACAAGCAACATGGGAGATCATACATTGGGAAGGTGTCTGATTTTACTGGTATTAAAGATGTGACCAATTTGAGGGTCCTCGTCAACAGATATCTAATTATCTGTAACTGGATTGAGTATCAACTGTTCAAATCTTGCTGGTGGCATGTGCTTAGGTACAACATGTTGAACCAGAAGTTGGTCCAAGAACCCGTGTTTTCGTTTTGGTTAAACCGGGACACCTCTGAAGGGACGAAAGGAGGAGAGCTGGTCTTAGGTGGAGTGGACCCGGATCACTTCAAGGGCGAACATACTTATACTCCTGTGACTCGCAAGGGGTACTGGCAGGTGCAGGATATGGGATCTCTTTGCTCTATATTATATGTCCATCAGTTATATAACTGGAAACCAAAGAAAGCTCTAAGCTAACTATCACAAATTGTTTGATAATAAAATCTTACACAACAGAGCTGCCGATGTGACCAGTTACAAAAGGCTGTACTGGTCCTCTAATATTTCTCGTGCCAATGTATTGGTTATGACCTTAAAATCAATCCGTCTTGCTCTGCTTGGTGCAGTTCGACATGGGCGATGTGCTTGTAGATGGACAAAGCACAGGTGAGTCTTTCTCTGAGCTGATCTTGTGGTATTGATTCTAACACAGCTCTGATCCTCATTCAAGGCTCTGATGCACTTGATCTCTGTTGTGTAAACGAGTGGGCAAAACGATTTATTGAGAGTTCAGTTTCGGGTTTAGAAAAACATTCATTATTCTCATTTTTGTGTAAGAAGAGCGAAGGGTATACATTTAACCTTTATTCCCACTGAGAAAGGGTATTTTTCATCTGTCTCTTCACAGGGTTCTGTGCTGGAGGGTGTGCTGCGATTGCAGATTCTGGAACTTCTCTGCTGGCTGGCCCCACGGTTAGTTTCTGGTTTCAGCCAAGCCATATGTAGCGCCTGTGTTCTTCCTCTTATCGCGAATGTAAAACAAAACGTGTGCTCTAAGAGCGAATAATGTACACTTTGATGTGCACTTTAAAGGTGGTTTGGCTGGCTGCTTTCAAACTATTTGAGTTGGCTGTCTGACAGGGTATCGTAACTGAGATCAATCATGCTATTGGAGCCACAGGTATCATCAGCGGGGAGTGCAAGTTGGTAGTTGAGCAATATGGCGACCTTATCATTCGGATGCTCATAGCCAAGGCAAGTTGTGTAATGACATTTGCTCAGTGCCATATTGTTACCGGCTATGAATGTCTGTCTTGTGTTTATGCCGATTGTGTCAGTTTTAGTGTAAACTACAATTGAGGACGTAACTCGATATTATCACAAACACAACCTCCCTTTTAACTGGGTTTTTAGTAAACTAAGATTCTTTCTAGAACTTTCTTATAACATCATACAGAGAATCTTGTCCACGAATCATGCTGTCTAAAAACACTTGAAACAGTCGAATTTGATTGAAATCCTTGTTTATTGATCTGGACACTCATACATTGCACGTGCATCGTATCTATGTCTCTCAATTATTCATCTGCATGATCTTGGTGTCGCTCATTGACTGATGGTTTTACCGAATTTGGCCTCACAGCTGAACCCGTTCCAAATATGCACCAAGGCTGGTGTATGCTTTTTGGAGGAGGGAGTGCAGCGAAGGTTTTTGCCAAGACTTTTAATCGCTTTTAATTACTCAAATTTGTGCGACAGAAGTCTCCTAGAGTTCAAACAATTGCATGCACAAAACCTATCAGAAATATACAATGATCAACGTCAAGTGTAATGCTTATCAGCTTTATCTAGACTTTCGTGACTGGTTTTATACCTGCTTTGAATCTAAAGAAATGAATTCTTCTAACAGGGACCCAGGTATTTCCAGTGTGCTTGAGAAGCATGATGGTGTGTCTGATGAATTAGGCGGTCCCGTTCCTTGTGTGTTCTGCGAGATGGCTGTCATTTGGGCTCAGAATCAACTGAGGAATAACAAGACTGAAGCGCAGATCAAAGAACATATGAACCAGGTGACAATCTCAAGTAGAAATTGAGAGAACTTTTTTTCGTGTTCACAAATATTTTCTATGTGTAGTTTTCTTTGAAGGTCAGAAAAGTATGCATATTGGCGTTCATTCCTTTCTCTATGATTGATTAATAATGGATAGCTTGTACTGATTTGGAAATACCAGTGCACTTTGGTAGGGGAATCTTTTCGTTGAATATATCGTTTCTTTCTGCAGCTTTGCGAACGTCTGCCCAGTCCAAATGGTGAATCTCTAGTGGATTGCAACTCTATATCAGCATTGCCGCCTGTTAGTTTCACCATTGCCGGCAAGGATTTCAAGCTCACTCCTGAGCAGGTATGCATCCGAGGTTTAAAGAGCTGATCATCGACACCTGAATGAGGCCTTTTTGAAAGAGTATGAAAATGCTGCTTTATATGCTCAGCGTCACACTTGGTGCTCAGGGGTTGCTGTTGTTGAAACGTGGTTGAAATATTTGTTGATTTTCTTGCTCAGAAATCCTTGGGAATTACAGATTCTTAAAACGTTCACTTTGTGGCATGCATAGGCATTCTGCCTTGTTCTATCGTTCTTTTTCTTTTTTCACAATGGCTACGAAATGTAGTTTGTTGTTCGTAAATTTTGTCTGTGCACATTGGTACAGTATATTTTGAAAGTGGGCGATGGTGATGAAGCACAATGCGTCAGTGGATTCCTCGGGCTTGATATTCCACCTCCAGCGGGGCCTTTGTGGTATGTCTCGACTCCTTCTCTGGAACATTTGTCTACCAACTAAAGAACGATAATTTGGAGTTTAGAATGAACGCTGTATCTTTCAATATTTTCATGAACATGCGAATGCCTACTAATCCACTCTACTAGGAACTGAAAAGGTGGATTGCGACTTGTGTCTTCTAGTCTAAGGAATTGTTTTCATTTAAAACTTGACCTGCGTCATTTGTGTATGAAAACAGGATTCTGGGAGACGTGTTTATGGGCGCATACCACACGGTGTTCGACTTCGGGAATGAGCGACTGGGTTTTGCTTTGTCTGCGTAATTTTTGAATATTGTAGTTCGTTATGGTCAGTAACTGTTGGTACGTACTGTATCTGGTTCCTGTATCTGGTTCCTGTAGTGTGAATTAATATCCCCACTCGGACCTTGTTTCCTCTATTTTAGTGTTGGAAGTTTTTCCTGTCAGGTCAAGGCTCTTCCTTGTGACATTACCTTACTGATATCACGTTTTTTTAACTGAAATGTAGATGGTACTTACATTTTGAAGACACGTTGGACCTACCTTTGTAAGCACTTTTGTCTGTGAAAATTAACAAAATAAAATATAGCAGAGTTTTCCATTGTAGGAGTTGGTCATAAATTATTGATCTTGTTTTGAAGAGTTCAATTTTCTTTAAATTTGCAACCTTTGTGAAAATCATGAAATGTTTTAATTTTTTTTCTTTCAACCCGAAAAAGATGTCGAGAAAGTGGCAGTGATCTTCAATGGGTTGCTTGGTCCCTGAGGGTTAAATGAAGTTGATGCTCTGTTACGTGCAAATTTATTAAAAATTTTTTTTTAGGGAATTGGTGCTTTGATCACCGTCATTGGAAGATTGCGTTTCCTTAATCCCTCCTCAAAAGACTTTGCAATGATACTAGGAACCTTGGCATGTGTTCCAAAGATTAATATTTAAAATCAAATACAAGATGAGAAGCGATTCAATTTCCATGGATATTTCTTGAAAGACATCAAACTCTCTGTTCCTTTGCATACGTTACCAGATGACGAAAATGGCTCATCACTCACAAACAAACACCGACGCTATGAGAGTCTCTATCTCCTCTGTAGCACTGGCTCTCTTTTCATGTGAGTTTCTCAAACTCTTTCAATGCACCTCCAATTCTGTTCAGAAGATGAAGTTTTTATGCAAACGAGGCTGAACTCCTTGAACAGCAAGAGTGCACATTATGGACTAGATAATGCTCAAGAGCCAGGAGGCTTGAGAGCATTATGGGAAATAATGCCAAGTCTAATAGTTCTTCACAAATGTCCGTATTTGTACTTTTCTAAGGGTGTAGAAAGAGGGTCTGCGTTATGAGTTATAACGGACTTGAAAACCGGACTAGGCATTATGGGGGTGTCAGTGCAAGCATTCGATTCCAAAAATAGAGGCAATTCTAACTCACGACTTGAAAACTCTACACAGAGGAAGTAATCTAGAAACAAGATTTGAGTGTTACAGGAAATTTTCTCAGAGACAAATGCAGATACATAACAGAGAAAATCGTGAGCTTAGAAAATCACCCTCTATTATCAACCGTTTGCATCTCAAGCAGTTGGCTCTGAAATTAAAACACGCCATCTTCAAACTTAAGAGAAACTCTTCTTGCCTACACTTAAGCTGACCTTGAAGATCTTGGTGGCCGAAACCAAGATTGCTTCCCGTGGTAAAGCCTGCGAGTCTCTTGCACTGCTGGGCTCCAGGGCGTCCTGCAACGGGGTATAGAAAGGGGAAGGGAAGGAGCCACTGCTTTCATCTGGAGACACGGAAAGCTTGCGCCGTAGCTCGGGCCATTCCTTCGTCACGTGTCTGAGAATATTGGCTTCTGCTCGGGATCCCGAGCTGGATTCTGTGCGTCCTGCGTTCCATGCAATTCGAAATTAACCCCGGAAAGAATCATCGGTTTTGAAACTGACGAATTCAATTGATTGTATTGTGAAAAACTAATAGAGTCCAGATGGGGTAAACATTTCACCAGAATCAATGAAGAACATCGCATGTGCTGGTCATGAAATAAAGTAAAATTGAACAAACCATGCTACTCAACAGCTTAAACACACATTAGCCCCCATTTCAGTAAACCCAAAGAGAAAAGGGCAACTGAATTGAACTTACCTCCTGGGCTCTCTCTATAGCTTCTCGAACCTCGAGAATCCAAACTTCTCGTCCCTGAATTTGTACTTCGAAGTTGCACATTTCCTTGAGTCCCATCTTCCCAGACCGCCACTTTCTCATTCGGGGTGACAACGGTGGTATCAAGGTTACTTTTCTTCAGTGTCAGCACCAACTGTTCCTCCCTATTTTCATCTCCAGATGTGTCAGTACTAGTACTGCTCTCTGACGACGTTTCCACCCAAAACTTTCCATTCGAATCCTTGTTTTCCACCCAAAACTTTCCATTCGAATCCTTGTTTTCCACCCAAAACTTTCCATTTGAATCCTTGTTTTCCACCCAAAACTGTCCATTTGAATCCTTGCTTTCCACCCAAAACTGTCCATTTGAATCCTTGTTTTCCACCATTGCAGGGCTCTCGACTGGTGTGGAAAATGTTGCTGGAAACTCCTCAGGGGGGGATGCATCGAGCTGGATGTCAGGCGACGCCAACTGACTGCAAGACTGATATGAGCTTTCAGGGCATGAGCTCATCTCTCCCGAGGATCTGCTTGGACTGCATTTGAAGTCATTATGATCCAAGGGAAGAGGAAGCACCGGAGATGGAGGGCTGCCATTATATGCTTCTACTGCCGGTGAAACTCCTGTTGTAATGCTCTTATTGTCTTTCATCAACAGAGACCTCTCGAGATCAAGCTTCCTGAGCTTTGAGATTTCGCCACTCACGTTGCGGGAGCTTTCCAAGCTGCTATCTTCGGTTTGGGAGGAGACAACTGTGATGGGTCGTATGATGGTCGAAGCCTCCTTGGCGTGAGCCGCTACCTTCACAGCTTCTGCGGTATCCAGACGCGCCAGTTTCCATGGGTTGATCCCCACTGAGAATTTCTTAGGAGGCTGTTTTGCAAAAGACTTCTTTGTTCCGGTTTTTGCAGAATAAGGAGACTCCAAGTCCCCACTGAATGTCAGAACCTTCTGTTTCGGTGTTCAAGGAAGAAGTCCAATCTTGTGAGTTATGAGAAGATTTTGTTACAGTCAGATAAGCTAGTGTTTCGTAAGACTAGCACTGTCTAGATGACTATGGATTTGGTTTTTAAGACTCATAGTTCCCTGTATTCACTATCCTAGAGAATATTTTTGGTTTTGTTTTATGTACTACTTTACAAAAGAACACCTTGTTGGCATTATCCTCATGTGTGTACATCCTTATCCTCACACCTTTTGAGGCATGGATGGTCAATTACTTGGGAACTGAATGGAACTCACGGCCTGAATTTGCAAAGTTTTCTTCTACTGTAATGTGTACATCAGATTACATAACTTGCATAACATGGATCTCACCAGCTCATCCAATCTTAATTAGGGCGTGTTAGACAGCGAGATATTTTGTTCCTAGTCATCTTTTTCGTGTTTTTCTTGCAACAAATCAAACAGTATTTCATTGCAGAATAAGTAACTTGTTCCTAGACTTGAAAACTCTACACAAAGGCAAGTATCTTGAGACATTATTTTGGGCTCAGAATCGCTAATTTACAAAGCAATGTAGCACGAGAAATCGCAAGCTCACCCCCCACCCCACCCCTAATGTGCATAAACAGTGGATTGAAATCTATTTGTACCTGCTGATGCTCTACGAACATGCGAGGTGGTGTACAGAAGACCCCCCGTTGCACAGCCAGAGCTCCGGCTGGGCTGTATCCACTGATCCCTGTAGAACTCGAGCTTGCTGGTGATGAAGTCAAGCTGTTGAACCCATCCCCTTCTGTAATATCACGTCCCAAGCCTTGCTCTCTTGTTGCCAGGATGTAATCGTATGTTGTGATTCCCTGTCCACATGCACCTCGATATCAATCATAGTACTCCCTCCGTCCCGAAATAAGTGTCCACAGTTTTGTTGAAAACATTTGAAACCAATTTCATTAATCATACTGTGAAAGCATAAATTCAAAAGGTTCCAAGTTCTATATCACCAGAATCAATGAAGAACAATTGCATGTGTTCATTGCAAACTAAATAAAATTGGACAGATAAAAACCTTCATACGACCTACTCAAAACCACCAAGAGAAAAAAAATGAGATCCAAACAGGACACTTATTTGGGGACGGAGGAAATATATCGATTTGGGTAAAAGAAAATTACATGAAACAACTGTCCAGATAAAAAAAATCTAGAATTTCAACATTATAAGAGTTACTTCTGCTAATGGATGACCAGCAGAAGCAGCACAATCATTTGACGAATTCAAGGACGGAATCAGACTTCTGACTCTCACCTTGTGAATTAGAATGAGGTGGAAGAAGAACAGCTGACACAATGGGATTGTTGCCGCCGCGGCCAGCAGGGACACCAAGAACTGCAGATTGAACAATATCCATTTACAGGAACAGTTTGTCAAGTCTCGAATAGCAAGACTTAGACGGCACCTTTCGGTGTCTCAAAAGCTGCACCTCATCTCTAGCATCCAGTATAAGAAGAATTAAGTAAAATACTTCGCATAGTCCACCTACTGGACAGTACACAGAAACAGCACGCTTTAAAACTTTCATACCACGATTACGATGTACGGTACTCGAGAGAAGCTAGATCCAAGTATGTGAAGTATCTCCTTCTCAAAGTTTGCCTTCTTTGTAAAGCAGCGTGTAAGGACACCAATTCCAGTGCTCCACACAATGATCAGCTGCATCAAAGCGTCAATGCAAAATTCAATTCACATGAATTCATCTCTCTATTACATTGATATTGGACACGATTTTGAAGTTTTCTCAGCAATGAAATTTCTCAGAAATTGAAATTAACAATCTCGGGATGTATCAAGGGGCATACCAACAAGAGACACGTAACCATAAGACTCACGAAGGTCTTGTAATTCCTCTTTCCGACGCAGTTGTTGAGCCACTGCCGTCACGAGATCATGCAACTGTTAAGACACACAATCTAGAAGCAAGCTAAGAAAACAGATAGTCTTGACAAGAAAATTGAATAGTTGGAAACTTGATAAGTAAACCGAGGATACATCAAGAGGAGGTAATGGAGATACCCGACAATGGTGATCGAATTCGTGCACACATTTGTCACAAGCCTTGCAATGCTTGCTGTTCCTTGATATCTGCCAGTATATAAGTTCTAGATATCAGCAGGGCTCAACGGAATTTTCACTGTGCAAGAGGTTCTAGGAATTGTTGTTTATGAATCGAAATTCGAAATTCGAGAAATGATAACTAAGCATCTATATGAAATTACCATCAGTGGCATTATCCAAGCAGAGGCAGACAAACGGTTTCTAATTCCCGAAGCACTTATTACACGTGAGTTGATTCACTGGTGCTTGAAAGAAACTAAATCTGGATGAAGAGAACTTCATTGCAATATAATTATTCAAAGACACAACATATGTCGCACCTTGGCTTCGCAAATGCTGCAGTAGAGCAATAGTTCTCCCACATTTAGCTTTTTTGAATCTTCCTTTTTACAGCAAGCAAATGGGAGGCAAAGCAACCATCGAGAACAAATGCTTTTTCGGGATGCTGAATTTGTTTCAGACTCATCATGTGAGAGCCCTAAGGGAGTGTCCAGATTAGGGAGAGACATTAAGTCCATAGACTTCAGCATTTTTTGCTGCTTGGTCCTTGTAGCACGGTTGGACTGGTGCACCCCTGGATCAGCTGGATCACATCCAGCGCATCTCACATACAGAATAGACACAGCAAGGACCTGTAATACCATCACAAGAAACAGTATGAAATTTTTTTAAATGTAAGCCAAAAAAACAGAACAGTATGACAGTGTGCACATGCATGCATCCCTCTGCAGCTCAATGGCACAAATCGCATTTCAAACTACTCAGCCTAGGAAGTATTAATGTCCAATGGATTCTCAAACCTGATTTTAATTTCAATACGTGATGCAAAGTGATCCCTTACCACCGGGGAGAACACCGCGTAAATGTGATACTTCAGTATGCTGTTTCCAACGAAAGGAATGAAAAAGACGTAGAACGATAAAGAGATCCCCGCAAACACAGCCAACGCCACCGTCTGCAAATTCGTACACAAGTACCAAATGTCAGCACTGGAAAGCTTTACTACTAGCAATCTCCCATTGAGGAAAAAAACAAAAAAAACGCAATTCTTTTTGCACAGTTCTCGTGACAGAATTCTCATACCAAGCTCAATTGAAGATAGTTGGAACATATCAGTACCCACGCATTCGAAACCCATATCCCGTGAAAATGACCTTCTTGTAATAGCTAATCTTGACAGGAGGGTTACAATTGCGCCGAAAACCTCACTTTCCAACACTCACCATTTACTTTCTCTCTACCAACAATGTGTGCGATAGTGGTGACATTGCAAGAGACAGATCCCAGATGCAAAGCTAAGTGAGAGAGGATGTACCTGTAGAGGATGATACGGCACCTCCCATCCATGGTTTCGCATTGTGCCAGGGACGGCTTCAACCCCAGCTACCAAGCTTGGTAGAAGCTCTCCAGCCGAAGAATTATCATCACGTAATAACCACAAGTAAACATGTGCACCAAACACCCAACCCCAGAACCTTTCCAAAAACTAAATTTTATTACAAGCTGAAACCAGAATGCACGTCCAGCTCCCAAACCACAATGCCCAGCTGCCCAAAACGCAACACAACAAGAACGAACGTCGGCTATGCGTGGTGATCGATACAACTACACTCGGCACTGGCTTCACAGCTTGAATATCAAGAAAGACTCATTTTTTCAAACTAAGTGTGAAACCCCCTCACGCACTAACATAATTGTATTCCATTGCAAGCTGCAAGCCAAGCGCCAGCCAGCCAGGGATCATCGTCCTCGATCTCCTCTCATTTGTGCCATCACTCCAACCGCTTGATGCTCTCAGAGGCGATGACTTCACAGATTCAGATCGGCAACCCAAGTAAGGATCGGAGCAGCAAAGCTGAAACTAAGGAATTGAAAGACCTGTAAGTTCCATAACATATCACAGTGTAAGTGTAACTTAACGTAGTGGACAAGCTGTTTCCGAGTCCCATCTTGTTTGTTTTCCTCCCCCGCCCCAGCTGTTTCCATTGCCTTCCTCTGTGCCTGCATGCCATTGTCAGGAGCTGCAGCTTTCGTCATGGATTCAGATGCCTTGCAGGTTTGCACTTGAGGCCAGGGCTGAGGCTGAGTGAGTGAGAGTGAGTGAGAGAGAGAGAGAGTGAGGAGGGGAGCTGCACTACTGTAAATTATTAAGGTAAGGTAAGCATCCATGATGGTTTGATGGGGGCAATGGGGATCATTGAGGAAGTGACTGTAAGTTTTGCAGGGATTGATACCCCTGTTAAATACTGACCCCTTTGCAGGCCTCTGCCAATGCTGTCTGACATCTTCAGTTGTCTGTGACAGTGTTTCATTGATTTGCACCCACTTACAAGTTGCATTGCTTCCCTTTTAGAGGGGCCTGGAAGATTCTCTTTCTATGTACGCGGACCCCAAATTGGCCCCTTTTCAAGTGTGTCCCGTGCATAGTATGTCAATCCAAACATCTTGGAGTAGGAAAGGAATGATTTGGGGTATTTGGCATAGGAGTCGTTTGCCATTGAGTGCTTGGATCTCCGACTTCTGGGCATCCAACTTGTTCCCATTGAAAAAAAGGGGTCCTACTGAGCATCCGGTGAGCCTCCTAGCCTCTAATCCTTGTAAAATGGAAATACAGACTCGGAGGGATTGGAGGGTCAATTGGAAGCCCCCTATTTCACACAACAAAACAAAATTGAGCCGCTACAGTCTTGCGTGCTACTGGTGACATTGAATGACAGACGTGTGAGGCTTGGAGATTAATACACTTGCACAATCTCTCTACTGGAGCCAGACGACTTCCACAAAATTATTGGGACTTGGTATTGTGGACGGTTATGCCTCATTGGAAAGCCTTGTGTCAAAGCAAAAGCTTTGATGGACTTCTAGCCTCCTTCGAATGCTCAAGATTCGATCATCCAATGGCAATCAACTCTATGGGAGGAGTGAAGAGACGTGCATCGTGATGGAGCAGTATTGGGTTTTTACGGTTGTAGGTACTTATAGCATATATTGTTTTATGCATTGGAGTTGAGCAGGCTTGCCAATTTGCAAGGCCAATTTCAACTCCTACAACTCCCAGCACACTCGTGTAAAGTATATGTACTTATAGAAGACAAACTCTGCAATGGTAAATTGTAAGCTCTTTCTTGTAAAGAGACTTGATACTATTGCTATCTCTTGTCATGCAACTGCCAATACTAACATTTGTCTTGTAGCTATTGGATTTTTAACTTTCAAGTTCTTTACTTATTTTTCGAATTCCAAAAGATCCTCTTGTAAAGAAACATGGACATAGAATTGTCCCTATTTTCAATTGTGTCCCATGTTAATGTTTCTTTTGTTGGCAAAATTTCTCCAAGTTTTAACAACTGAAAAAAAAAAAAAAATCATATCGTCACATACCTCAAAATACACTTTAATGAAATGAAGACAACATAAGGATTATAGTTCTCAACAAAATTAAAAAAATGTTGTTCCTTGCATAACATGCCAGTCTTGAAATCTTCTATTCTTTTTTAGATTGAACATATAATTTAAACTCTAAATTTTTTTTAGATTAAATAATAATCTAAATTTTTTTTTAAAGGTCAGCAAGTAATTACTTTTATTAATTTCAATAAATGTTGGATTTTGGGATAGTTAATTTATTGCAACCACCAAAATATATATATTAATGTATAATTTTCTAAAATTGATAAACTTAATCAAATTTTTAGAAACAATCCAACAAACAATTGAAAACGCAAAAAAATAGGTAGGCGAAAAAATAGATCAAATATTAAATGGGTATAGAGTAGTTGATGATTCAAAGCTTTCTTACACCTTTAGAGAACTACATACAAACAAAAAATCAAAACTCATAATTTATTTATACTTTATCCAATTAATTTAGATATCTCATAATTTTGAATCTTTTTGAGAAGGAAAAATATTTTACTAATTATAAATATACTTGATTGTTGAAAATTATTAAAATGAAGAAATTACTTTAGTTAGAAAGAGCAACAATATAAATTTTTTAAATAAATATTGATATAACTTTAAAGCTATAGGAAAAAATACTAGACAATTTGAGATTTAAAAAAAAATTGTAGTTAGAATTAAAAACAATAAATAAATATACATCCATAGATGAATAATTTAGCTATAGATGATACTATACTCTAAAGTCAACCCATTTTTATAGTTTAAAATTTAGATACTCAATATTATGTCTTTTAAATGCTTGAAGGCTCTAAAGCATCTTATATGAATAATTCAATTATGTATTCTATTTTGGAAGTTTTAGAAATTTCAAAATTTTTAAATATATGTTGAAATGATAAAAATAATAATATCATTGTACATCAATATTGCAAAATTGAATTTAATTATCTTGCCCTTCACTTTGAAGTAGGTTATCAAATTATTGAACTGCAATCTAGAATAAAATAAAGTCAAATAAGTCTAATAAGTTTCAAGATATAAAATTTCTTGAGCAAAGTGAATGTACATTTAGCCCCTCTCCGCACTCAAATTGAGTCCCTCATGTTTCAAAGCAGCTACGCAGAGGTCATGTGGGGACTTCCTTTGTCAAGTTTCATATTTCTACTCACCAACATATGCCATGATCTTCAGATGTTCCTCACTGATTCTTCGGATTAAAAACTGACGCCATTTGAATTATCGATTCTAGAACTATGAATCCTTGGTCCTTGCGTTGGTTCTTGTTTGCAGACGAGCCTGGTTGAGAGAATCATAGGTAATGTACAGTATGACATAAATCAAGTTAAAGGGCAATTGTGATCCCAAATGATGATTAAAACTTGGTCATAGTAAACCGGATAAGAGTTCAGCCATAGTCCTGAATGATTCAGCCAAGAAAACCACTTGTGCTTGTAAAAAGACATGGGAAATCAACTATTGTAACACTGATCGTTTCACATTAATACAGTTACACAAAATGTCCACAAGAAACTTCTTACAGGCCATCTCGTTAAAATCTGACTAATGGTGCATTAATGACTGCCAGAGAGGCACATGAGTATAGATTCATACTCACTTGAATCTTGGTACGTCATTATCCGCCATTTGCAGGTTGAAGGCATAATAACAAATCGGACGACTACAATTGGTTTTCAGGCTAAAACAGCTGCAGGCCACGTAGCTTGCGACGACATGATGATACCCACAATCACTCCAAAAAGACCTAGAGCACTCCCAAAGATTTCAATGACTAAAATCTTGACGAATAAGGTGGAGTTCTGAGCGTCGGAGAGTGCACAGCTGCTGCCTATAATACCCACGCATAACCTGCAATAAAATCCAAATGAAAATCTCAATTTTTGTGTGAACTGCCTCCAACTAAATCTTGATCCAAAGGGGAAACAATTGGTCACCGCCATACACATATCAAACTCCGGTAGACTCCCAACTTAGCAAAACATACATCACAAAGAAACAATACGAGCGGATCTTTCGGCGCACAATTAATCGCTAATTCATCACCTTTTAACTTTCTTAAAAGAAACCCTGCTGCTCTTGTTAACACTTAAATGCCCAAACGGCCAAAGATGGCCGCTTTTAATCTATAAGAGCTGAAAAAAATCATTTACGACGATTCAAGGGAGGTAACATGTACCAAAGGAAAGAAGAAATCACAACCGACATTTTTCAACAATATAGTTATAAAAATGTTTTCAAGCTTACTATAATCGACTATTGGCTTCCAAAGCAAAATTTAATGATTAGCATTGGCACTCGGAAGTTCAAGAGACCTAGAACATGCTGAATACATAAATTTCAGAGGAAGTATCATTTATCAGGGTAAAGAATGGTCACTCACCCGCACAGAAGATTTGCAAAGCCAACGATGATCCCTGACGCGAACAAAGAGTACCCAGCACGCATGGAATCCGGATGAAAAGGTTGCTTTGTTGCCTCCAACTTGGTCTGCAGAATGATGGCTACAATCACTCCGTAGATAGCCACAGCTTCGCAGAAAATTACACTGCACATATTTATAAAGTCGGTTAGTGACGACAATCGAAACCACCTGTTGATTCGGTCCACGAAACCAGGAATGGTAATCTTCAGTCCCTCACTCAAGAATGCTCACCTGATTAGGTTCTTCGACGTGATTCGGGGAGCCTTGATTGCTGCACCTAAAAGACTGCTCCCGGTTATGTAAATTCCCCTGTTCAAAATATTAGCTCACAAATAAGATCCAACAGGTCTCATAGGAAGAATCCAACACCGAAAACAACCTACATAACAACACCCACGGACTGAAGAAGTCGCAGAGTGAGGGTTTAAAGCGGAGACGCTTTGAGAACACTATGCTCTAAAATTCGTAAGCAATTTCCACCAGTTCCAAAAATAAAAATAAAAGTGAAATAGATGCGCCTTCCATTTCTCTTTCAAGAAAAAATGGCAACCTCTTTCTGAGGTGTCCAACCCCTCTGAAAACCCGGATCAGCGCTTAGAAGGACACTCTTTCTTCCTAAGATACCAGAACAGTATCCGCACGCGTCCATCTCGATTCACACCTCAAAAATACATCAGAATGTTGTCTACACAACCAAAACATGAGCAGCTTAAACTTGTTCTCAAAACCAAAACCGTCCATGGCGTCGAGAATCTGCGATTCTTACAGCTACAAAGAACCAAAAGAAAGTCGTCAAATACCAGGAAGCTCCGAGGACGGACACGCCAATTGAGATCGCAATTCCAATGGCCGAGTACACATAGGGCGACATGTACAGCAACGCATGAGTCCACGCATACCACCACGCCACAAACCCCATCGCGGCAGATCTACTCTTGCAAACAAGGAATTTCTTGCAAGTGCTCTTCCTATTCTCCAAGCGAATCGAGTTGGCACCGAGGAACTGCAAAACTGCGGAACCACAGGAGCTGCGGACTACCAAGATACAATTGTCATCGGCAGAAATCAAACCCTAAACGAGCTCCGCTAGAAAATGCAACAACGAGAAAGAGAACGTCGGATCTTTCCTGTTGATGCTGCGTGTAAACGCGTCCACTAGCGCATGGATGACTTGTTGAATATGAAATGGATGTTAAATTCGAATGGATGAAATGCGTGGGTGAAATTTTTGAACGAGGATTAAATTTTCTGAGAAAGTGTAATTTGCAATCTTTTTATGTATAGAATGATGAAGCTTGTAACATTCATGATTTGAAGGTTATAGATGAAATTTTAATTATTCATTCAAATGTATATGGATATTCATATATGTGAGGCAATATCATTATATCTTGAACTTTTCTTGAGTAAATTATGGCAATCTCACTTATTAAAAAATGGATAATATTATAAAAATATTCCAAAAAATTGTAATTTGACACAGATCGCCACATATAAAAATCTTGCTTTCCAATTTATTGGATGAACCTTGAAGAATGAAATTTGAAAAGTTGTCCTTGTTAAATGGCATATTACCTATCATTTTGTATGTACATGCAATTAGACAATTTTTACAACTCAAGCTATAAATACAAGTGAGAGTATAATTCAAAAGTTAATTTTCTTTTATCTTCAAGGTAATGCTATTAGGGTGGATTGCAAATATGAGTTAGGTCAATTGTAATGATTTAATCCTATAATGTTATTGTGGAAGTTTTGTGTTTGAAAGATGATTTTAGAAAGGATTTAGTAGAGGCCTCTAAAGTAAAAAAAAAAATTCATACAATTTGGGGGGGAGGGGAGTTGTTGAATGTGTTTGATATTGTAAATTCTCTCAATGTATCATTATTGAGTTTTGTATAGAAAAGGATACTCAATCCACGAATTACTTGTTATGTATTTTTGCCACTTCTTGTTATATATTCATGATATTTATGGCTAAATTCACATTAAGATTTTTTTGTAAATTTTGGGATTTGATATAAAATTTTCCACTAAATCAAAGATTTAAATTTTTTTTTATTTTCACAAAAAATATAAAAAATTTATGACTTGTGAAAGACATTTTATTCTTTTTTTAGATAAAAATATAAATTTCATTCATAATTATGAAATGATTACATTGAAAATGGGATATTATAAAATTTGATTAAGTAGATTTAGGCCTGTAATTTCAAAGTGAACCTATAATGATGTACCTACTACCATAATGATCATCAACCTAAAAATTATCCTTTGATCTCATGCATATTGGTAGTTGCACTCTTTGTTTCTACAAGAACTTCAAAGTCATAATTCAGACACTTTGAATCCTTTGCAAGATTAGAGGGTTAAAGAAACCATTTTGACCACTAAATACAAATGTCACATTGAAGGCATCGAAGAACAAATCAATATTTTGATAAATCCCTACAATCTCAATTTCAACAAAATGTTTAAATTTTCTTTTTTATATAGATTGGCTTTGTACTTAAATCAATGCTTGGACCAAAAATAATGGTAGTGCTTGTGACCAAAAGTCATGCCATCCATAGTAAAAATAACCAATCCCTCCAAGCAAAAAAATGACTAAAATTAAAAATTAAAAATCCAAAAACTATTTTTTCCAATAATATATTTTCTATCAGTATGAAATGTTTTGATTTGTTCCATGAATTATTGGTGTAAAAGTTGTGAAGTGTCTTGTTTTATTGCCAATCACAAGAAGTTTCTTCCTTAAAATAACTAATATTTATGATTGATTTTTAAACTCAACTTTTATAATTGTCCAAAAATCAAACTCTATATTTTTTAAATTATTTCGTAGAGTACTCTCAATTGTAGAATTAATGTCTTATGACTTCATCTTAGAGTTATTAACAATTAAGGTTTTCTTTCCATATTATAACTAGTTCTACACAACAATTTTCAAAATGAAAAAACAAATTTCATTTTTTGATGTTTTTTCATAAGACTTTCAATTCAATTTTCATTATAAAGATTTAAATTTCATAACCTTGTAGCACCAAAATTTAAAACTAAGAGGATTCTTAGTCTAATATCCTAGTGCAGTATAATGCTATATATGAAAGTACTAATTTTCAATTTTCAATAAAATGCTAAAATCTTATAACTCACATAGTCAAATTTTTTTTCCACGTTTCTATGTATATCTAGTGCATGAGGATGACAATCCCTTTGCATTGGGGAAGATCACAAAACAAGAGAAAAAATGATATGATGAATCATGATTGTAGAAATCAAATCAAAGGGTATGTAGTATTGGGCATATGATGTTTATATAGAGGTGGCATGTGCCCTTTGCAAAAATCCTTTGAACACTCAAGAGATTTTTGAATATTCAAGAAATATGGTTTGATTCCTTATAATTAGGTGGATCATGCTGGGATCCAATAATGTTGTTATATGTACCAAATGACAAGCAACATTATTGAATTTAACGTTATTGTCATGAAAATACCTCCATCAATCAAAACCTAAGGCAACACACGATGGGGTTGAAAGGGATGCATGTTGAATGGAAAAGGACAAGATTGTTCATAGGTCACTAGGATCCATTTAGAGGGTTGCCAATGTGTCAAAGGAGGTCAATGGGATCAAGATTAGAGAGGCTAGGATATCAAAATAGGCCCTAGGTGGCTATTGTTGGGATTTGAAAGGATGTCGTTGGATGATAAGGTGAAATACCATAGCATTTAAATAGTTGTAAGAAAATGGGAAAAAAAATGGAGTTGTTTGTCTAAATTTGTTGCAAAGTTGATGCTTCCTAAATTTAGGAAAACTACCTCTCTTACAACCTACGAAAGCATTTATTTTCATTTATTTGAATGCTAAAATCTTATAACCTACATAATAGTCAAAGTTTATTTTGCACATTTCCATGCTTATTTAGCGCATGAGGATGACAATCTAAGACCCCAATCCCAATCCATCTATTGTGTGGTAGATCACAAAGCAAGAGAAGAAATGATATGATAAGTCATTTTGGAAATAAAATCAAAGGGTATGTAGTATTGACATTTGTTGTCGAGATAAAGGTGACATATTTCTTTTACAAAAATCTTTTGGACATTTGAAAGAATTTTGATTATCCAAGAGATATTGCTAGATTCTTTACAATTAGGTGGATCATGGTGGAATCCAATATTGTTGTAGTATGTAGCGTATGACAAGCAACATTATTGGATTCAATGCTATCGTCCTGAAAAGATCTCCATCAATCAAACCCCAAAGCCAGCTGAGGCAACATGATGGAATTGAGAGGGACGTACATATCAATTAAAAACCCAAGGCTAGTGGACCCAGTACAATGGGACGCATCAATCAAAACCCAAGGCCAGTTGAGGCATCTCAATGGAGTTGAAAGGGACCTATATGTTGGGTGAAAAATGACAAGATTGTTCATAGGTTGCTATGGTCCATTTAGAGGGTTGCTAGCTTGGTGAGGGGGTCAATGGGATCAATATTGAAGTGTCTATTATTGGGGTTTGGAAAGATGTCGTTGGATGTTAAAGTGGAATACTGTAGCAATCAAACGGTTTTGAAAAAATGGGGAAGAAAATGAAGTTGTTTGTCTAGATTTGTTGCAAAGTTGATGCTTTCTAAATTTAAGAATTATAGTTATTTTTAATTTGCTAATAGGAAAGTGAAATAATTAAACTAATTTAAATATATATATATATATATATATATATATATATATTTTGCATGAATTTTCAATCTCTATGGCTTTTTGCTTTTGTTTTCAAATCTATCTAAAGAATGCCACTTTCTTATAACCTTTTTGATCTTTCTACATGTTTTGGCTTAAAATCTTTTTTGTTTTCAATGTCATTTCTATATTCTTGATTGAAACCTACATATTGACTCTAAACTTCAAAACTTGATGCTATAAAGAATTTAAAGAATTTTTATGTAGAGATAGCCAAAACTTCATATTGTCATTTTTTCATATGCCAAAAAAAATCACTTTGAATGCCCAAATGAAGTTTGAAAATAAACAACCAAAGATGGTAGATTACAAAACATTGTAGTTAATTTATTAGAAAAAAACCTCTTGTAAGATAAAATATAACTAATATGATTTAATGAAATTCTCTTAAGGTCCTTGAAATAGACAATGTTTCTAAAGATATGAAGGTTTGGTATAAAAGCTCAACATCTATTGTAATTTAATTTAATGAATGATTTCTAAGCACAAATTATAAATTGTACACCTTCCTGTCCCAAAATTATTGTCTACAATTTTACTAGTAACATTGCAAAAAATATGATTAAGAAAGTTTATAAATTCCATATCACTAAAATCAATGACAAGAATTGTATATATTCATCATTTGCAATATTAGTACAATTGATTTTTATTTTAGTATTAATGATAATTCAATTTAAAATTTTAATTTTGCTAAATTTTGAAAATCTAAATTATCATTAATATGAGAAAACTATACAAAATTTCTTTAAAAATTGGGTGGATGAACTTGAAAGATGTATAAAGACCATTAGAAGGGATTTGTGGGCATGGGAGGCCTGTTCTTGAGGCTGCAAACCAATCAAAATATTTAAAAAATAACAAAAATTAAATTAAAAATTAAAAAATATATTTTTAATTAAATTGAAATTAAATTAATTAGAATTATCAGATGTGGCATGGCCACATCAGATAGTTAATTAGTTAGACTTTGCATTGGTACTTGCAATCTTAAAACTCCTAGAAATTCATGGTCTTGTTTTGGCCCCAAGAATCTTCTAATGATAGTGAAATTTGAAAGATTCAAAAGAACTTTTAATAGGTCAATTAAACAATCTAGAATTAACTCCATAATAATTTTAATCCATGTACAAAACTATCCACAAAATAAGATAGGTTGACCTATTATTGTTTCTTTAGTTGTTGCATCAAACGGATTAATAATTTTGTTTTTACAAAAGAATGGCAAATCAAAAAATTATTTCATGTCTGTATCAATCAATTCATTTTTTAGTACAAAAATACACATTATTGAGGGACAAAACAAAACATATAGCTTCTCATTATTGTCCTTAGGAGGGACTATTTACCTGTGTTTGGATTTTAATGTGGTGCTTTTGGTTCCCTATATAGAGCAATTGCAAAACCTCCCTCAAGATTGTGGACTAATAAATGAACCTTTTGCCTTGTGTAAGAAACACAAGGGGGTCTTCACCAAAGTTTTGAAACCATGGTTTTTCATCTCAATTCCAATTTTTTCACCCCCAATTCCATACTAAAATTGCCATAATGCCAATCTATTACTCTGTATATATTTAAAGATTTTGGTTATTTATGTGTGCTCATTTGCCAAGACCAAATAAAATAAGAGCGATATCATGATTTTCAAATTTTAAGAGCTTCTCAAAAGAGAAACTAAGAGGAGATGAACCAAAGTTGCAGTTATCAAATGTAGTTTGGTGAACTTAAATTGAAGCTTTGGACTTCAATTGGATTAAAAAAAATTAGCACATTTTGGATTGATTTGAAAATTTTACCACACAAACAAGAAAAGAGAGTGCAAATTTTTGAACAAGTTTTAATTGAATTTGGACATTGGATGCAAAAGTTACAACACTTTGAATTGGACTTGAAACTATGTGAGGACACTTTTGGTCCCTTGATGTGTTTAGAGGCCTCATAGATTTAGATGGCAAATTCCATCCTTAATGCCTCCATTAGACCCAATAGGTTCCTTTCCTTAGAAATTCTGAAGTCCGTACATGACAACAAGGTCATTTGACCAGCTACCAAAGTTGCATGGACTATTGGGTAAGCCCCCTCTGGATTTGAACTTATGACTACCTCACCAATGTACTAAGGCCAAAGCCATTGGACCAAGGCCGTAGGTGTCTATAGAAGAGGCAACTTGAACAAGAGCTAGGGTGGCAATGATGAGTTCAAGTTGGAGCAATGATGGAGCTAGAGAAGAAGCAAACAAAGTATGAAAGCAATGACATCAATAAAGAAAATGGGAAGATTGTAGGGGAACAACAAAATAGTAGTCAAATCCTTTGCTTCATATGGGAAAAGGGCAATGGAAGGGGGGGGGGGGGGGGATTTCACTCTAAGCACTGAAAGGGTTTGATTTCAAATTTTCTGAAATTAATAACCCCTAAAGTTTCAAAGTCTTAGAATGTTTTTTTGAGAATTGGAGGTAGTTTCCTATGATGTCAAATTGTCATTAGATGTTTTTCAGTTACATTGGAGGGCCATTTCAGGCCCATTTGCTATGCTGGAAACTAGCCATTGCTGTCCATTTTAGTTTTTAATTTTTTAATTTTAACAAAAATATTTAAAATATAGTTTTTTTCAATGTATACATAACTATCTAATGTGGCAATAGTTTTACCATGTCAAACTATTGATTTGGGGCAATTTGGCACAGTTTCCATATTTTCAAAACTTAGAGAACTTGGAGAACTTGGAGCTCTTTACAACCCCGAAATCTAGGAAAAAATGTTATATCTTTGTAAGCACAAAATTCTTGAGCTCAATCAATAGGAAAAAAGTTTTAAAAATTTAAAGATTAAATTTTTTAATTTTATCTATCATAGAATATATTGAAATTTTCATGAAAAGTTTTGATTTATTCCATTTGGAGTTGTGATGTGCAAGTTATAAGGAATATTGAATTTAAAGCTGTTAGTGCATCTTTTTGAAAAATAATGTATAGAATTTGTCAATATTAAGAATATTCTTGAACAAAATGTCTATACGGTGTAGATTACCCACTACAATAATTTTACCATTAGAATTGACATGTTTGAATTCTGTTTGAGAACCATTAACCATTTAATTTTCCTTCCATCTTGAACCTAATTCTATTTGAAAAGAATTTAAGAATAAAAATTATCAAGAAAATTAAAAATTGAAGTTTCTTCCTAGATTCTTAACTCAAGTCTAGTAAAGCAACTAGGTAAGGTGCAAATCACAACGTCTTTTCTTTTCGCTTTTAACACTAATATCTTACAATCTACATGGTCAAAGTGTCTAAATTTTTTTCCACATATTCTCATAGAAGCCTTGTGCAAGATCCTATAGTTGAATATGCAAAAATGTAGTCTTTTTCAATTCTAGCTCTTTACATTAGAAATGACAACTTTGAAGTGTTTTCTAGTGAAATAAAATCATGAACCTTTGGGGGTTCAAATGACCATCAATTCTATGAGAGCAATATTGAAAAAGCTAAAATGGAGAAGAAAGATCGAAGAATAATGGAAATTTCTATACATACTCTCATTTCTTGTGGATCTTTGAGAACATTTGGGAAGACTTTATTATTTCTTTAGTTGGAGCAAATAAAAAGAAGATTGTTTGGAAAATTTTGAGAACAATTCAAGTAGTCAGGCAAAGGCTTTAATTAGCCCTTAAAGTCCCATTTGTCCCCTTAGTGAACAATATGGATTTTGGACAAGTTCATATGAGCTCAAAATTGCCCAAATTGCATTGACCTTCATAAAATTGGTAGTTTTTTTTGACAATATTGAAAATGATAATTTTTTTAAATTTGTTGGATCAATTGTGTGCATCACAAACTCCAATCTTTGGACAAACAAATTGAACCAAAACTACATTATACAACTATGAAATATAAATTAAATCTATTGCTCGATTCAACATGTATTTCAAATGCAAGGACATTAAGATGTAACATTGGTCCATATTGCAACCTATACTTTCTCTATACTAGCTAATGCTATCCATGATCTCATTTTCAAAATAATTCAAATATTGTGAGAACCAACATCATTTTGCATGTTTGTCAAACTATTGTTATTTTAAATTCTATAAATGTCAATTTCTTCCATTTTTGTGTACAACAATCTGAAATGATGTACACTAACATGCCAAGGCATGATTTTCTTTTGAATTCTTAAAAAAAATTTGGCAAAAGATAAACTAATCCCAAATCATGTTGTCTGCACAAAATTGAATTTTTGACATGGCTTTGAAATTGATTTTTTTCAAATCACAACTAATTTTTTCTTCAAACTTTTGTGGTGACATGTAGTATGTTGCACACTATAACTTTGGTATATCTACTTTGGGACTTTGTCCATTGATGCTTATGGTATGATAAGTTTGAATGAAAACGTTTAAAAGTTGTACTTAGTTTTGTCCATCATTAATAGTTGCAAACTAACTCCTTTAGGAGTGGAGGATTGTGAAGTTTGATTACTTAAGTGGTCTAGCCATAATTTTAAGGTAAAACCTAAAATGATGAACCTACTATCATAATCATCAACCTAAAATTTATCCTATTGTAAGATTAAATGCATAGTTGCAATCTTTGTTTCTACAAGAACTTGAAAGTCATAAATCAAGACACTTTTAATTCAAGTTTGCAAGATTAGAGGATTAAGAAAAATTAATCATTTAAATATTTAATATAGTGTCAAATCAAAGGAAAAATGAATATTTGGGTAGATTTTTACTATCTCAATTTTGATATAATATTTTGAAATTCTTCTTCTAAAATAGGTAAATAGAGTAGCTTTGTATTTCAATCAATGCTTGAACCAAAAGATTTGGTTTCTTGGACCAAAAGTTATACCATCGAAAGTGAGAATATCCAATCTCCAAAAGCAAAAACCAAATTTAAAATAAAATTTAAAAATTATTCTTCCTAAAATATGTATTTTCTGCTTCTATAAAATGCTTTGTTTTGTTCTAATTGAATTATTAATGTGAAAGTTGTGAAGGTTCTTGTTTTGTTTCTAATCACAATAATTTCTTCTAAAAATAACAAAATATGATTGATTTTTGAACTCACTTTTTATGGTTTTCCAAAAAGCAAATTATACATGTTCTTCATTGTATTATTGAGTACTCTTACTTTTAGAACTAATGTCTTTCGACTCCATCTTAGAGTTATTAAGAATTTAGGTTTTCTTTCCATATTATACCTATTTCTACCAAACACTTTTCTAAATGAAAACCAAATTTCAGTTTTCAAATTTTTTTCATTGGACCATCAACTCAATTTTCCACTATAAAGATTTAAATCTCAAAACTTGTAGTACCAAAATTTAATTTTTTGAGGATTCAAAGTCAAATGTCCCAATATGGTTTGGTGCTACAAGAACAATTATTTCCATTATTTTAAATGCTAAACTCATATAACCTACACAATCAAAGTTTCTTTTGCACATTTCCATACTTATTTAGTGCATGAGGATGGCAACCCTATACCACAATCCATCTAGAGTGTGGAAGATCACAAAACAAGAAAAGAAATGATATGATAAGTCATTGTAGAAATCAAATCAAAAGATTTGAAAGTATTGGCATTTGTTGTAAGGATATTTTAAAGGTCACATGTCCCCTTTGCAAAAGTCCTTTGAACACTCAAGAAATTTGGGAAGATCCAAGAGATATTATCGCATTCTTTAATTAGGTGGATCATGGTGGAATCCAATAATGTTATTGGCTGTACCGTATGAGAAGCAACATTATTGGATTCAATGTTATCGTCGTGAAAAGATCTCTATCAATCAAAACCAAAGGCTAGTTGAATCAGCACGACGGAATTGAGAGGGACGTATCAATCCAACTATGGCCAGTTGAGGCAACACGATAGCCTTGAGAGGGATGCATCAACCCAAACCCAACTGTGGCCAATTGAGGCAACACGATAGACTTGAGAGGGATGCATCAACCCAAACCCAACCGTGGCCAATTGAGGCAACACGATAGACTTGAGAGGGATGCATCAACCCAAACCCAACTTGAGAGGGATGCATCAACCCAAACCCAACTTGAGAGGGATGCATCAACCCAAACCCAACTGTGGCCAGTTGAGGCAACACGATAGACTTGAGAGGGATGCATCAACCAAAACCTAAGGCAAGTTGAGGCAACAAGATGGAGTTGAGAGAGATGCTATATGTCGGGTGGAAAAGGACAAGGTTGTTCACAGGTCGCTAGGGTCCATTTAGAGGGTTGCTAGCCTGGCGAGGGGGGTCAATGGGATCAATATTGGAGTAGATAGGGTGGCAAAATAAGCTTAAGGTGTCCATTATTGAAGTTTAGAAAGACGTCATTGGATGTTAAGGTGGAATACCTTAGCAATCAAAGATTTCCAAAAAAATGGGGAAGAAAATGAAGTTGTTTGTCTAGATTTGTTGTAAAGTTTATGCTTCCTTAATTTAAGAATTTTAGTTATTTGGAACTTACTAAAAGGAAAGTGAAATAAAATATTTCTAATAAATGATAGATTCTATGAATTTTCAAGTCTCTATGACTTTTTGCTTTTGTTTTCAAATCTATCTAAAGAATGCCACTCTCTTACAACTTTTTGGATCTTCCTACATGTTTTGGCTTGAAATCATCTTTATTTTTAACATCATTTTTATACTCTTGATTAAAAAAAATATATTAACTTTTAGATTCAATTTCCAATACTATAAAGAATTTAAAGAATTTTTATGTAGAGATTGCCAAAACTTCATTTTGTTAGGTTTTTCATATGCCAAAGAAAATCACTTCAAATGTCAAAATGAAGTTTGAGAAAAAACAGTCAAAGATGGTAATTTTAAAACATTGTAGTTAATTTATTGAAAAAAATCCCTCTTGTAAGATAAAATGTAACTAATATGATTTAAAGAAATTCTCTTAAGGTCCTTAAAATACACATTTTTTTTAAACATATGAAGGTTTGGTATAAAAGCTCAACATCTATTGCAATTCAATTTAGTTAAGATTTCTAAGTATAAATTCTAAATTATACTCCCCCTCGTCCTAAAATGATTTTCTACAATTTTATTGGTAGCATTGCAAAAAATATGGTTAAGAAAGTTTATAAATTCTAATCACTAGAATCAATGAAGAAAATTGCATATGTTCATCATTTGTCATATTAGTATAATTGAGTTCTATTTTAGTATTATTAATAATTAAATTAAAAAATTCAAAGTAGCTAAGTTTTAAAAATCCAAATTATCATTATTATGAGAAAATTATCCAAATTTAAAATAAAATTAGGGTGGATGAAACTTAAAGATGTGTAAAGGCCATCAAAAAGAATTTGTAGGCATAAGAGGCCTTTTCCTGAGGTTACAAATCAATCAAAATATTTACGTAATAAAAATAGACTAAATAAAAAATAGACTAAAATATTAAAATGATAATTAAAAAAATAATAATTAAAAAAATAAAAAAATAAAATGTGGCATGGTCACAGCCACATCAGATTGTTGATTGGGCAGAGTTCCTATTAATCCTTGTAGTTTGGAAACTCCTATAAACTCACGGTCTTGCTTTGGCTCCAAAATCTTTTGATGATAGTGACATTTGCAAAATTCAAAAGGACTTTGAATATGTCAATTATACAATCTTGAATTAACTCCATAATATTTTTGATCCATGTACAAAACTATTCACCAAATAAGTTAGGTTGACCTATTATTGTCTCTTTAGTTGTTGCACATGTTTGCACCAATCGGATTTCCAATTTTGTTTTTGCAAAAGAACAACAAATCAAAGAATTATTTCATATCTATATCAATCAATTCATTTCTTAGTACAAAAACACACGTTATTGAGGATCAAAGCAAAACATGTAGCTTCCCATTATTGTCCTTAGGAAGGACTTATTCACCTCCGTTTGGAATCTAATATGGTGCTTTTGGCTCCTTACACAATTGCAAAACCTCCCTCAAGATTATAGATTAATGAAAGAACTGTTTGCTTTGTATAAAAAGCACAAGGTGGTCTTCATTGAAGTTTTGAAATCATGACTTTTCATCTCAATTCCAATTCTTTCACCCCAAATTCTATAATAAAGTTGTGATAATGCCAATCTAATAGTGTGTGTATATATATATATATATATATATATATATATATATATATATATATATATATATATATATATATAAATAAAGATGTTGGTTATCCATGTATGCTCATTTGCCAAGACCAAATAAAAGAAGAGCTATATCATGATTTTCAAAATTTAAGAGTTTCTCAAGAGAAAAACTATGAGGAGATGAACAAAAAATAATAATTTGACGACTTGATCTATTTAAAAAAATCAAGGTTTGAGTATCTTTGAAACTTACAAAGCCTATCTTGTACTCCTTACACCTTGCATTTATATAGTGCACTTGTCATTTCTTTCACTGGCAAAGGATACAAGATTAGACAAGCAAGTGACAATGTATTGTCCACACAAGAATGTACCTCTATGTATCACACATGGAATTGACAGGTTGGGAGTACGAGATTAGAGATGGGAGTAACTTTGTCAAGTAATGTCAAAACACACTTACAAAGCTTGTCTTGTACTCCTTACACCTTGCATTCATGTAGTGCACTTGTCATTTCTTTCACTAGTGGAGGGTAGACAAGCAAGTGACAATCTATTGTCCACACAGAAGTGTACCTACATATCTCACATGGAATTGACAGGTTGAGAGTACGAGATTAGCGATGGAAGTCACTTTGTCAAGTAATCTTAAAATACACTTACAAGTTTGGCATGTAGCTACAAACACAACTTATAACCTTGCCCCTCCTAGTACCCTATAATGTTAACTTTAGATGGATTCTTGTACTTATTCTTGTACAATTATGATGGATCATAATTGTGTCCTTTATTTTGAATATAATGATTTGTGATTGGTTCATTTACTATTTTATTGCTCTGTATCACTAGAACAAGTCATTGGATCTCTTGAAACTATAAGATAACTTACTGCATCCAAGATTTTGTGTTTTTTGAAACTAGCCTCTATAGATTCTTGCCTAGAATGCACAATGCAGGCCTACCATTTGAATTTGGATTGAATTGTAGTTATGAATATGGATTGAAAAATTCAATGTTTATTTTGTTTTTTGTCCCAAAATGCATTTTGTCCAGTTCCCTTTAATTTGACTCCCAACACTTGTGTTAAAGCTTTTGGATACACTTGTAATTAGCAATACCTTGAAATTTCAATGTGATTATTTTGTTTTTTGGTCCCCAAATGCGTGCTCAGTGAATCTAGGATTCCCTTATGACTCTCAAGCAACACTTAAGGTGGGTACACCCATTATGGCGCAGTGCCTTAAAGCGCACCCTAGATTAAGCCCTTAAATGGTGTAATTCTCTACTGGAAATTGTCAGTGAATGAATATGGTAGTTCATCAAAGAACCATTTGCCATTTTGGGTATTGGTGACATGCTTGTAAGCTCACATCACATGTTAATTTGTTTCTCTGACAAGTAATCATTCTTTTCTCTTCTTTGAAACACATGGACAATTCCCATTGATTACTGACAAGCTTTTCTACTGCTTGTTGGTTACTAATTTGGGTTTTTTTTTCATTGTTTTAAACACAATTGCAACTCCATTTCTTTTCATTCTGACACCTTGGAAAGGGAACTTTGTGCATGTGACTGCTGATTTTCAGTGCAGCCTATGAGCGCTTTTGAATACTCTACTTCCAAAACTTCGTATCCCTACTGATATCTCATATCTGAATTTTTTTGTGCATTTCTTCCTTTCCTACACATCTCTTCACAATCCTATATTTACTATTATCTATGTAGCCTTCAAATTACTCATAGCCCAATTTGTGGCGCTTTTGGGTGTACCCACCTCAAAATTGTCATAATGCCAATCTATTAGTGATTGTATATATATATATTTTAAGATGTTGGTTATTTATGTGTGCTCGTTTGCCAAGATCAAATAGAAATAAGATCTAAATCATGATTCACAAAATTTAAGAGCTTCTCAAAAGAAAAACTAAGAAAAAAAGAACCAAAAAAAAAAATTTGACAATTTGTTCTATTTAGAAAAATCAAGGTCTGAGTATCTTTGAAACTTACAAAGCCTGCTTTGTACTCTTTACACCTTGCATTTATATAGTGCACTTGTCATTTCTTTCACTGGCAAAGGGTACAAGATTAGACAAGCAAGTGACAATGTACTGTCCACATAAGAATGTACCTACATGTCCCACGCGTGGAATTGACAAGTTGGAAGTACAAGATTAGAGCCGGGAGTCACTTTGTCAAGTAATGTCAAAATACACTTATAAGTTTGGCATGTAGCTACAAACACAGCTTATAACCAAGATCCTCCTAGTACCCTATGATGTTAACATTAGATGGATTCTTGACGTACTTATTCTTGTACAATTATGATGGATCATAATTGTGTCCTTTGTTTTGACTATGATAGTTTGTGATTGGTTCATTAACTATTTTATTGCTCCGTACCACTAGAACAAGCCACTGTATCCCTTGAGATTGTAAGATAACTTACTGCATCTACTATTTTGTGTTTTTTGGAGCTAACCTGTATAGATTCTTGCCTAAAATGCAGGCCTACCATTTGAATTTGGATTGAATTGTAGTTATCAATACTGATTGAAAACTTCAATGTTTATTTTGTTTTTTTGTCCCCAAATGCATCTTAAGCGAATTTGGCCGGTTCCCTTTAATTTGACTCCCAACACTTGTGTCAAGGCTTTTGGATTCACTTGTAATTAGCAATACCTTGAAATTTCTATGTGTTTCTTTTGTTTTTTTGTCCCCAAATGCGTGCTCAACGAATCTAGGATCCCCTTATGACTCTCAAGCAACACCTAAGTAATAAGGCAACATATTACAAGGAGCCCTCCTCAAATGCTCACTACGAATTTTGGGGTAGTTGCCCACCTTCGAAGTGCGGGTGCAGAGGCTGCCATTCACAGTCCATCAGCTCGCCTCGGTTGCGCGGGAATGCGGGACACTTGCAGCAGCTCCAGGAGGAACAAACACAGACAGCGACCACCTGATTCTGTTGCACAGCTGAGCACGATTAGCGATGGGATTAGTGACTTACTAGCAGCAGGGTGAACTTAACGCAAAATGAGAAAGGGGCGCCGATGGGGCCATCGGACGGTGAAGCCGCAAGACAGGAGGCAATCGGGCGGCTGGAGGGGTCCCGCTCCACGGTTCCCGTTTCCCTAATACGGGATCCCAGTACAGGAACCACGACGGCCGTGCGATGCAGGCATCGAACGACGCAGAGTGGCGTACCGTAATGAAGGGGGAGACGACGAACGCCTGAGGGGGGAGTGTGTCTTTCCAATGCAGAGGAAGCGCGGCGAAAGCGCCATAGCCAAGGACAAGCTGCACGCCACGCTGTTGCTGTTGCTGCGGCTGCTGTCGATGCCACAGTGCACTCAGCCTCAGCCCTCGTTCCTCGCTGCTGCTCAGGTTTTGCTCCTCTCTTGTCGCATCTTTTCAATCTTTTCTTCGATTTTTATGGTCCCTTCCCCGACCGGGAGTGCAGCTCGGCCGTGATCCTTGGGGCGACGATGTCTTGGTGTTGGTAGTCTGTGAGGGACGGGGCTGCGAGAAAGGAGCGGCCGAAGGACGTGGCTTGTCAGGTTGGTGTGCGGGTCGCGCTTTCGTAGTCGACTGAATTTCGATCTTTTGACCTGTGCCCTAATTCACCGCGTCGTTCGCGCGGTTCTTGGGTTTGAGCTCCGTAGCAGTGCGGGACGATTGATTTCCTTTCCGCATTTTTAATTCGATCATAATGGACGAAGGCTTTACGCGAGTGGAGTGAGTGAGATTGGATTTATCGTGTAGGCGATGTGGGATTCCTGGACCTGGCAATGTTTCCATGTTCGCTGAATATTCCGTTTTCGGGACACTTTGTTCGCCTTAGCAGTCCGTTTGGTTGGGTGAACGAATTGGATTGGAGTGCACTGCCTGCGCGAAGATGCTGCAAATGCTGGTCTTTGTGACCGGAGGTGGATGTCGTTAGTGGACCCGAGATCTAGTCATCGACCTGCATAATGCCGTGGACTTTATGGACACTTGGATCAGACCTCCCGAGGCATTCTAAATTCCGGATTTTTTTCATTTGAGTCGTGCAAATCCTCGAAACACCAACTTTTGCCCCGCCCTTTCTCCCATTTCGTGAACTATTTCTCGGCATGCAGTGTGTGTTGGTATTTATGGAGAGGAATTGGGCAATTCAGTTGCTCTTCTGGCAGCCCAGCGTAGGTCAGCTGACCGTTTGGGATATTTGCGGTTTCGACATAATGCCTTAGTTGACTACCAATGGCTGTGCTTTGACTCCACCACGGGTTGAGCAAGTTGTAGGGAGATCTGTATTTGCGCTGACGTAGACAGTTTTTGACGGCTTTGGACACCGTGGGTTACTATTCTTCCGTTGCTTTTGGCATCTCCATCGTGAAGGCGGGATGTTTGTTTTTCTATGGTCGACCTAACAGCCTGTGCTGTTTGCAGAGGTTCGAGGTGCTTTTTTCGAGGTCGCCAGCCATGTCGACATGCGGGAATTTCAGGGCGCCGGAGATTTTTTCTAACTAGACGTCGGCCCTATCGAGAAATTGGGGGCCCCGGGTGCTGTAGGCGACATTCTGATTCGGAGCGAGCGAGCGAGTCGAGGTGGCGGGAGAATGGTGGAAACCCGCGGCGGTGCTGATGTGAATGTTGGAATGGCGACAGAGAGTCCTGTTCGGATGATGTCGGGAGGGATGAGAGGGAGCATGGGAGGCCTGGGAGAGGGCCTGCGGTCCGAGAACGGCGCCTCCCAGGCCTTGGACGGAGTGACGGAGCTGAGTCGTCTTCTGAAAGGGCGAACCCGGTTCGACAACATTCTGAATTCTGGCCACGTCCCGCAGCGCAGCGGCAGCGCTCCTCCCAGCGTGGAGGGTTCCCTGGCCGCGATGGGTGGTCTGTTCGACATGCCCACGAGTCCGCGAAGCGGTCGCAGCGCCAACTCTCCGTCGGGAGAGGAGGACGTTTTGGATGCGGAGGAAGCGCAGCGCGCGGATCCCAAGTATCTGGTTTATTACTACAACAACATCAATTTGAATCCGAGGCTCCCTCCACCCTTGATTTCGTGGAACAACTACCGTTTGGCGCAGAGGTTGCAATCCGGGATGGGAGCCGGCGGCTACGGGGACAAGAAGAAGCTTCGATCCATGGATGACAGCAGCAGCAGGTCTTTGTTTTCGAGCCAGCCGGTGCTGCCTACCCACAGGGAGGAGCCGGAGGCCCCGGAGGAGGACAACTCGCCCATGGGTGCCCTTGTGAGAACGGTGTCCAGTGACTGGGCAGACCGAGGAGACAGTTTCATGGGCCTATCGTCGGGACTTGGGCCCCGTCCCAAGAGCCTGGTCGATCTTATTCAGGTACGGTCGATTCTCTAGTGTGTTTCGATGTGCGGATGGTAGAATATGCGTTCGAATTTCGTTGACCCGTTTTTGCATGGAGATCATGGCCTAGCGCCATAGTTTCTGTTTATGTCGTAACTGAGCGCTAGGTTTTGGCCAATGCACTGGAGGTCTTGATTTGATCCCAATTGTGCATGGAGTCGTTTCCAGCAGCGTGGAGTCGTATCTGAGTAGTTGTCCATTTGGATCTCTGCCAGGAGGATTTCCCCCGAACCCCCTCGCCTGTGTATCACTTGTCGAGGTCGTCCAGCCGAACCGCCAACGATGAGAACGAAGCGGCAACTGCGGTATTGGACCTGCAGTTGGCCCATCTCCGTGAGTTGTCGTCTGGAGAGTCGAATGCCGTGTCAGGCGGCATGGGATCTCGGTCTACTACCCCTATCCCTGGAGTCTCGAATCTGCACCAGTCCTCTGGGCCTGCTGCTCCCGTGCCGAGAATTCCGACCCCCGAGATTTCCCTTCTCAGTAATGCTCGCTCCGCCAGTCCCGGTTTGGGCAAACTGAGCGGGGTGTCAGGTACAGTCTTTCCGCCTAGCTTTTATTCAATTCGTTATTCTATGATTGTTAGTGCATGAACTTGTGAACGTCAAGTGCTCATTGACTTCATAGGAGTCCGTGAAGTTATGTGCTAAGTATCCGGTGTCTTGCCTGGATCTTCGAATTGACATTCTCAGATGAGCTGGTTGGCTTGCTACTTCAGGGCTTTCAGGAGGAAACATGTCTTTCCAGGGCTCTGACACAAGAAGCGTGGGCCTGGGTCGGACGGCAAGTGCAAGTGCAGCCGATTTCGCTCATGCACTTCAGATGAAGAGACCAGCCAGTGCAAGTAATGCGGACCTCGTAGCAGTCATGCAAGGGCTGAGTATGGCGGACATGCAGGGATCCTCTAGTGCGACGGAGGATCGGGATTTGCTTCAGCAGCAGCAGCAGCAACAACAACAACAATTGCAACAGCAACAGGAGCAACAGCAAGTGCGTCTTCAGCAACAGCAGCAGCAGCAACGACAGCAGCAGCAGCAGCAGCAGCGGGCCCAACTAGCTGCTCAGGCTCAGGCTCAAGCTCAGGCCCAGGCAGCAGCCCAGGTGTGTAGCACTGATCTCTTTGCACCTTTCATGGCTTTCTCTCTTTGTGACTTTCGTAGAGGTAGGACGTGAACGGTCCTTTTTGTCGGGTTAACGTGAGTTCGACGCAGTGGGTAACGAAGACTTGCTGTTTGCACGGTGTCAGGCCTTGGCCTATTCTCAGACTTTGCAGCAGCAGCAGCAGCAGCAGCAGCAGCATTTGTATTCGGGTGTGGACTCTGGATACCGTGGTCAGCATAAGTTTGGCGTGCCGGGCATGGCCACCCCGCAGGGTCAAGGAACCGGGCTTCCAGCGAATCTGCAGGGCAGCACAACCCCGGCGAACATGTATGCAGCGGCAGCTGCTGCAATGTACATGGCCCAGCAGAACCCGTATTATGCGAACATGAACTATGGTCCGCAGTATGGGTTGGGTGGTTACCCCGTGAACCCTGCGATGCTTGCCCCTATGATGGCCGGGTACCCCCCCCCTGTTTTCGATCCGGCGACTGCGGCTGCTCTTGCGAGCATGGGTGTGAGAGGCGGCGTTCCCGGTTCTCCTGCGCAAGCTGCCGTGGAGATGCAGAATCTTTACAAGTATGGCGGTCAAGCCTCGACCCAGATGCACGATCCCCTGTATTTGCAGTACGCGCGAGCGGCGGAGGAGGCCCGTGCAGCTTCCCTGGACCCGTCCCTGTTGAGGAATTACATGTCGGGAGGTCATGTCGATATGGTGGAGCTTCAGAAGAACCAGCTGAGCGCGATGCTGGGTTACGGCGCCGAGCAGAAGTCTCAGTTTGCGAGGGCGGGTTCCATGGGGATCCCGATCGCGAGTCAGAAGAGCGGTTCGGTGAGCCCTGCGTACTATGGCAGTCCTCCCGGAGTGGGTATGGTGCCCTTCAACAACTCTCCCCTGACGAGCCCGGTGTTGCCCGGTTCCCCGGTGGGTCCAGGCAGTTTCGCCATGAGGCGTGACGAGCGCAACCTTCGTCTGTCTTCCGCCTCCAGGACGAGTTCCGGGAACATGGGATCCGGCAGTGCCCCCGCCTACGCAGGTTGGCAAGCGCAGAAGTCGAGCGAGACGGCGGAGGAGGTGCGGGGCTCCTCGTTGTTGGAGGAATTCAAGAACAGTAAGACGAGGAGATTCGAGCTATCGGACATCGCAGGGCACGTGGTGGAGTTCAGGTATGTCCGGTTCACGTTGTACGTGCTGTGAGGTGTCGGTTTTCGTTGTGCCTAGTGCGTTGCTGCATTGACGAGGGGCTCCAGAGTCGAGAAGCGGCGTGGATTATTTGTGGACTAGTAACGAATTGCCTCGCGCGTTGAATGTTGTGAAATGTGAACGATGACGGAGTTGTCTCTGTTGGTCTGCAGTGCCGATCAGCATGGGAGTCGGTTCATCCAGCAGAAACTGGAAACCGCGACTCCAGAGGACAAGAACATGGTTTTTCAGGAAGTGCTTCCGCGAGCTCTGACGCTGATGACGGATGTTTTCGGCAATTATGTCATCCAGAAGGTAGGAGGGATTTCTGGATGCGGTTTGAAATTGTAAGCTTTGTGTGTGCTTGGTTGGATTCTGCTGTGGATTAGCGGGCTTAGTGTGAGAGCCTGTTGTATAGGCGTTCCCTGCAGCTGAGAGTCCGTGTTGTTCCGTTGGTGTGGAAGGCTGGAAGCTTGACTTGTTTTATGTTTTTTGTGGCAGTTCTTCGAGCATGGGACTCAGCAGCAGCGAAGAGAGCTGGCAAGTCAGTTGGTGGGGCATGTTCTGGTGTTGAGTTTGCAAATGTACGGCTGCAGGGTGATTCAGAAGGTAAGGCACCTGGGTCCGCTGAGAAGGATCTGGTGGACGGTGAGTGTGTCGAGCTCCGATGGTTTGCACAGTCGTTGTGGAGGAGTGAGCGATGGTATGGAGTGTGTGGGATGGGCATCGAACGGAGGGGTGTCTTGTTTTTGGGTCTCGGACCCGCGTGATTGATGCGTGTTTTGTGCATGTGGTCAGGCGCTGGAGGTTGTGGATGTGGACCAGCAGACTCAGTTGGTGTCGGAGTTGGATGGTCACGTGATGCGATGCGTGCGAGACCAGAACGGCAACCACGTGATCCAGAAGTGCATTGAGTGCGTGCCCCCGGACAAAATCCATTTTATAATCTCTGCGTTTTACAATCAAGTGGTGACGCTTTCCACGCATCCGTATGGATGCCGGGTGATCCAGGTAAAGCGTTATTCCTGGGAAGGCCCCATCCTTTCCCTTGGTGTTTTGTTGGCATCGTCTTTCTGTTGGCCCCGTTTGGAGTCTCGATGTCTTGGTGGATTGTTCATTCTGGAATGTGTTGTCCGTTGATTCAGAGGGTTCTGGAGCACTGCACTGACGAGCAGAAGCAGAAGGGAATCATGGAGGAGATTTTACGTTCCACTTGTGCTCTTGCTCAAGATCAGTATGGCAACTACGTGGTCCAGGTCCGTGTCGTGGCGCTCCTATTGTGTCTCGTGAGTTTCCGCGTTAGCTGTGACTACTTGATAGTTTGTAGTCTCAACTGTGACGAGTTCCAAGTGTGTGATATGGGGTGTGTATGGCATGGTTTTCTGACGTGCGTATGTATGTGGCTGGTCTCCATGACTTTTGTTTCAGCATGTGCTGGAGCACGGACGCGATAATGAGAGAACTGAGATCATAACGAAGCTGGCCGGCCAAATTGTACAAATGAGTCAACACAAGTTTGCGTCGAACGTGGTGGAGAAGTGCTTGGAGTATGGTGGCCCTGTGGAGCGTCAGATTTTGATTGACGAAATGCTCGGCCTCACCGACGAGAATGAGCCGCTGCAGGTACAAGGGGAAGGTGCTTGAGAGTGAATTGGTGAATGATCTTGGACATTGCTTGGTTTGTGTGTCCCAGCATGAAAGCCACGGGCGTAGTCTTTTGGCCTGGTGCAGCCTAGGTTCGTGCTGGAACGCTGCACGGAATGCCGAGCGTGATTTGGGGGAGCGGTTGGTTTCTTGCATGGAGGCCCCCCATCCGTTTCGTGGATTGTCATTTCTGTGATGGATCGTGCTGTCGCAGTTGCTGCGTGTCACCACTGCGGTCTGATCCAAATGACTTGTTGGCCAGATGCTTACCAGGAGGTGGCTTTTTTATTTTATTTTATATTTTATATTTTTTGCAGGCTATGATGAAAGACCAATTTGCCAACTATGTTGTCCAAAAGGTGCTGGAGACATGTGACGAGTCGCAGCGTGAACTCTTGCTCGGTCGTATTCGGGTGCACCTGCATGCCCTGAAGAAGTACACGTATGGCAAGCATATCGTTGCACGTGTGGAGAAGCTGGTCGCTGCTGGCGGTGAGTCTTCTGTTGTGATGGGGTGAATGCTTGATTACGTAGAGCAAGGATTTAGGGCAGTGTTAGGTCGTGTTTTTGTCGGAATCTTTTGTTTCTTGAAGCGTGCCTGGTGAGACTCTGGGCTTACTGGAGTTGGGTTTGCCGTGCAGAGAGACGAAGTGCAGCGTACATGGCGCATAATTTGGCTTCCACTTGATCCCGGCAGAGGCTTTGTTCTGTGCTGGGGTTTTCGAGGGTCGGAAGGGTATCCCATGGCGATGTCCTTGCGTGTTGCCTTCCTGTGCCTTGGTGTGATGGCGTCGATTCTTGCGTGTTGAGCTGAGTGTGGTCAAGCGGGACATGGAAAGGCATCTTTTCGTTGGGCCGAGAGCATTCGTGAGCAGTAAATAGTGTAATAGTGTAGGATTGTACTCCGTTTGTGTTTGAAGGTCGGGAGAGGGTCTGGGTGAATACCATTGCATGCGGTGCTGGCGTGTATCTTGTGTGGATGGCTGTTCTTAGTCGGTGTATCTATAAGTACTAGGTTTATATATTTGGAGGTGGGAAGGCCGGGAGTAATGCCGGCTTGATTTGCTGTGGATCCACCCTTGGTCTCTCCCTGGTAGTGTGATTTGAGGTCAGTGAGTTTGGACATGGACTAGTGTGAATGGGTAGGGAGCAACGTTAGTGTGTGAAAAGAAGGAAAGGGTCGAGGCAGGAGTTAGCTGTAACGGGTGTGTACAAAGAGCCCTTCGTTCTGAAGTGTACAGACTGACATGTGTAGGTCTTGTGGCAAGACGTTGGTTTTGAAGGATCGGAAGGGGGTTG
Organism: Antitrichia curtipendula; assembly: GCA_951230915.1. NCBI lineage: Eukaryota > Viridiplantae > Streptophyta > Bryopsida > Hypnales > Leucodontaceae > Antitrichia > Antitrichia curtipendula. The sequence goes on from OX579634.1 coordinate 5,963,138, forward strand.
TTGTAGGACTCTCGTCCTTTTTTGCTAGTGCTGCTACCGAAGGTTGGTTCTTGTGCAGCTATTGCGCCAGGGCCCTCGTAATGTAAATAGGGCGCCCTTTAACTGCAAGGGCCAGCTGGCAATGTCTTAATTCTTTTATCCTCGTTCAATGTAGTGTGAACTTGTGAGTACCTTTTATTTATTTGCGCACTTCATGGTTTCTTTTTGTTTCCATTAAATCAAAAGATTCATTTTTTTTGTGTGAGCTAGTGAGGGAACTAGCATTGTCTTGAATTCCGTCCGCCCTTGGTTGTGATTAGATTGTGTTGACTTTCTGTGTTAGTTCTTTGTCCATGTACAGTGCCCTCCTAGGTTTTGTTGTACCTTGGTGACATGATTTTGTCTTGTGTTTTGTACATGTGAACTTTTTTCACCACCTGCTTGTTTTTTGCTATTTTGGGTCCCTTGGAAGTTTGCTTCATGATCGTTTTTTGATTGAATTAAGTAGCACTGCAATTGTTTGATATGTCTGAACGCTCTTCATAGATTACACAAAACATGGGGAGTTGAGCTTGCACTAATCAATCAATGTACTTGGTGGAAATGCAGCCACGAGTCGTCATCATGTTTAAGATGAGGAACTTCTTGTCAGTGGTTTTGTTTGTCGTGCTTGTGCTTCCGAATCTTGGGGAAGGATGCCTAATTCCCTGATTGTGTTCCAACCCTGGACTGGATTATGATCCCCAGAACTCGAATCTTATACTTGCAGTTCCCACTCGATGTTGGGAGTTGCCCGATTCTGGACTGGATTGCTTCCGTTGATGGCTCTTTGCATGTGTTGAAATGAAGGCCAGATTTCACAGTGACATTGCGTCCGTACTTGGGAGTGCAGTTTTGAAGAAGAAGCAACTAAGTTTAGTACACCTAAAATGGACTGAATAAGCAATTCAGCAGGGTTCCCATTGTGATATCTTGTTAGTATTCAAAAGGGAATTCTAGATTCTGTTGGAATGCATTTTTTGGACACTGTATGAATAAAGTGTGAGTATTCAAAGTGCTGAAAATAGGTGTTTCTAAAATCGACCTTAGACTCTCATGAAAAGGGGGAACATGTCTTGTTTATGCTGCCAAAAAAAACCCAAATACCCATTTTGCCAAAAAAACATAGTTTGATGCATTAGGGGTTAAAGAATCTGACTGGCATTGTATATTTGTAAAAAAAATAAATATTTAGTAGAGCTATGAGCCCAATTCAACAAAACATTAGACAAGATTTGAGGCTTCCAAGAGACTATTTTGGTGTTGTTCCCCTTGTTGTGATCTATTGCAATGCTTCTAGATTATTAAAAAAGTAATTAAATTTTAGATAGGTAGATAGATTTAAATTAATATTATTTGATGTGGCTGTCTTCTATCTACATGAGATTACATAATTTGACAGTGTTCCCACATTCTTCACAATCTGAAAACTCAAGGTCTTCTAAAGGCCTCATAAATCTTTTAATGAGGGGATATTTTATGGGCCCTTCAAAGAACCTTGGCTTCATTTAGAGAACATTGGAACAAACTTAAGAATGTAGGAATGTCTCATTTGAGGTATTGGTGAATGATAAGGAAGGCTTGGGCTTGGGATTAAATTTGCAGGAGTGCTATTTGTTGATTGCAGGGGTTAACTTTGATAATGATGTGGATTATTGGTTTGGGGGAGGGTATTGGTATTTGAGAAATTTGGTTGCGGAATGAGTCGGCTATTGGTGATGAGACTCTGGGTTCAAGATTGAGGAAGAATGGAGGTTAAGTTTTTAGTTTTAGGGAGCGCTATCTGTTTTTGATTGCAGGAATTTTAAGGAGCCTAAAATTCATTTTTTTAATGTAGGAGATTGGTGTTTCAGAAATTTGGCTATGTAGTAGTCGGGTTCTGGCGTTCAAGTGGGGTCTTTGAACCTTAATGCAGTAGTATAGGTACTATGGTTTGGTTTTGGCAATAAGTTGACTTCAATTTGGCTAAGGTGAAGATGTTTTTTTTCTCATATGTTGTTCTCAGTTTCATTGGAGGTTCTTGCATAGTTGTGGTTTACCAATGTTAGAGGTATTGAAATCTAAATAATTCTTTGCATAGTGCATACTAGAAAGGCAAATTTTTCTACAACTAGACTCTCTTGGCTGCCTAGTCTAAGAAGGTGATTTTGTTTAATTGCACAGGACATTCTGGTTTCTTGCTCACTTCGTTTGTGAGCAAGAAAAGGTAGTATAAGGTAGTATAAGGTAGTATGCTCTAAAAGCGACCATGCTCCAAAAGCGATCATGACACAGGGGGGACATTTTGCTTTCTTCAATGTACCAACAATGTACATTTCAGGAGGTGGTTGCTTTTGGTGACCACTGCATTTCAACTTCAAAAATTAATTACTAATTCCGCAAAGGTCCAAAAAATATGAAACAACTTGGATTAGATGCCAATTCCATTTTCCTTCCTACAAAAATTTGCTGAAAATTATTTTAAGGAGTTTAGATTCCCCCAAAAGGCAACCAACAACTCTTAAATGGTCACTTTAAGAGCAAACTACCTTAGCTGTTGTTACGCTCTTTCTTGTGGGATACTTCATGTCGAAGTCCCTATATGACCTCAAAACGGCTCAAATGAATATGAAGTCCTTATGGGATGAACCCGTACTTTGCTACTTCATGCAGCAACACGATAGACTTCTTGCTTTAAATGCGAAAATCTCTTGCGAATATGGATGATGTTATGGCTTGTCAAAGAAAAGATTTTACTAAGCAATTCTTTGAGCTCCCACAATTACGCATTCAAGCAAGTTATGACAATCAGAAACGTCAAGAAGGTTGCACGACACCTTGCAAATCAATTACTAGGATTCAAGATTCAAGATTTTGCTAAAGCTCGTTTTTTAAATTTTTTCCTTGTATCCATGATGAATCTTTCTTTGTGTACTGAGGATAATGTACCATGCTGCCACAGAAAATTGCTACAATCATCAAAAAGTGTCTGACCATCGTTCAAGAGTATGATAGAAATGCAGAAGACTTCATGTCATTGAGTTGCAGCACGGTCAAAGTTTGATGACATTGTAAAATCACCTTCATTGGAGGTTGTGTCTAAGAAAATAGAGAATCTTGCAAAGAAAGGGGAGTTGGATTAATTCTTTGCTTCAGTTACTTGTCTTAAAAGCCTACCTTACATTGATGGAATCTACTCTAATGAAAGAGGAGGTGAGACTTTCCGTTCCCATTTGGATCCTTTTTATTTTGAGAATTAAGCCTTACAAATTGTTGACGTGTATATGCCTATGCAAGGTTCTGCTGATATGGTTGTGAAGCTTGATCCACCCATTGGCATCTCCAATTTAGCCTTGATTAGATCCTGAGATGTGCTCGTGCAACATTATTGTAAGCTAATATTTATGTCAGATGCGGTAGCCCTTTCTATTTTATTTTTTTGCTTTACATGTAGATTGATTAGTCACCAATGAATTGTTTAGGTGCGATCAAGCTAAGGATACCATGCTCCAACTTTTAGTCTTTTACAGCGCTGCAAGAAGGAACATGTCTTGGTTAATACCTAAAGAAGTTTGAATTTTATGGTTTCTTAATATCATTCATCCACAGGAGAGGAGTGCAAATATGAAAAATGCCTTCCAAACTGGGCCTTGAACTAAAAGGGAAAGGTGTCGTCAAATTTAACACTTGAGTAAACATTGACTTTTGTCTTTGCAAGATCTCATGCTCTAATTTTTATAGATTTTGCTTTTGAATTATGCTGTTCCAATGAGGTGCACTTTCTTTTGCTCATAAAAACGTGTCACTTGACTTCTAATTCTATTTCTCTGCTCTTACCTCAATCTTAGTTAGGATTTAGGATTTGCATTTTGCTTCTGTGAGCTATAGGAACTATTGTCTGCAATGCGGGAACTTGATGACCAATCTCAGAGTGCATTCTTTGTTCCAAAAAAATTCTAAAAAAAGGAAAAAATTTATTTTTAATAGTAAATTTTAGGACCTATGACCGCTATCCCTATGACCGTGGGATTTAGTTATAAAATTGTTCTTCTCTAGCAATTGTCATTTACTACAAGGTAAGACCTTCATACTTCTATACCTAGCTTAGGACTTTGCTCACCTACTACAATTCTATTCTATATGCAATTAAGGGTTCTTTTCAAATATAATACAATCAATTCAACAAATAATACTCACAAAAACAAAGGTGGGTAATACCTACTAATCTTTTACTACAGCTGCTCTAGAATAATTTTGAATACTACGCTTTGTATAGAGAATGCGCCCATTGGCATACTTAGGGGCCTTATGGGGTTTGAACCTAGGCCATTGCCTTTCAGTCTTATGGACTCCTTGCAAATATGCTCCAATCTAAAAGAGAGACTAGTCTCTGCCAAAAAATATATATAAAATGCAGAAGACATCTTTCAAGAAAAAAAAAATGGAGAACGAAAAAAAAAAAGAATATATATGGGTAGTAAAGAAAATAAAATTAAAATAAAATAAAATGGAAAAGAAACTGAAAGGGAAGGCAAAAAAATGGGCCCATGAAAAAAAAAAAAAAGGATGTGAAAAGAATGGAAAAGAAAAGAAAAAAACAAATAACAAAAATATTGATTTCATATTTATATTTGTATTACAAGATTAGTAATCAACATTGTAGTTGTTGACCATTCATACATTCTTATTCCAAAATATTTAATAAATGATACATATTCCCATACTTCATGAAAGCATAAACATCTTCTATTCTATACACTTAAAATCCTTTCAATCGTACCAAATTAAAATTAATTCAATATGAATGAAGTACATAGAAAAATGTGGCCACCTCTACTCTGGAACATTGATGATTCCTGCTCGAAGTAAAAGAAGCTTCAACTCGTTGAAGCTATAACTGGGTGCATGAATGAATTGGTCAACATACATGTCCATCTTGCAAAAATATCGATACAAGTAGTACAAGTGTTTACAATGCACATACGCCTGATGCCTTCCAATAATGGAAACAAACATTTGAACAAAGTCTGGGCAAATGCACGAGGGAAATATATCCAATGTAATTTGGTGCACATTTTTGTTAGGGTATGTCCCGGTCTCCAGTGACACTATTGTACCTAGGCCTCGAAAAGGAAGCAAGGTCACTCCCACAATTTAGAGGGGGAAAGCATGCTACGGCCTACTTGCTTACGCCTATTCAATAAAAAAATGTAAATAAAGTTTTTAACACTTTGGATTCTTGATGAAGAAAGCTAACAAGATTCTCAAGGTGGGCCAAATTTTTATATTGTTTAATTTGTCTTGAAGTTAATTTTTTTAAAATTTTGTTTGTTTTTATTTTTTATATTTTTTAATTAATTTTATTTTTTAATTCCACAATATATCTTGTAGAAGGAATTAAATAATAAAAAAATTAGGCCCACTTGTAAAATCTTGCTAGTTTCTTCCTCCAACCAATTCAAATATTAAATTTTATATTTAAAGTAAGAAAATAAAGTAAAAACTAAAACATGTATATTAGTGAATAAAACTAGATATTGAGTACAAATCGAAAAATGCGATTGGACCCTAGAATACATTTGTAATGTCAATCATCACACCAAATTTATGCATGTAATTCTCTTCATTTATGTACACTTAAAATTAATTAGCTCCTCAAATGTGACACTGTGACATCAAATTTGGTAGGCCGTAGTATGCTTTCACCCTGTCCTTTAATGTTTCCAGCACTCTCCCACTTGTTTTGTTGCTCTATAGTTGGTACATTTACATTTCTCCGTATGTTTTGGTTGTTTCTAACTATTGGATATACACTTGCATCTTATGGTAGTGGTTGATCATACAAGACACTCTTTAATATGCTCGACATGTTGAAGAGTCATCATGGCAACAATATAGGGTGCTCTTGGAGATGGAAGCCAGCGTGTTGTAGATACAATGTCTCCTCTCGATTGAGGTTGGTCCTGGTCAAAATAGGCCAAAATTTGGGAACATCGGGTCTATCAATAACGTACTTGCGCTTTGTACCTTTCACACATCGTTCAATGTCATCCCAACAAAACCAAAAGTCTGCCAGTACTTCTCGCTTAGTTCCTTAATCTTCTTTTCTACCAGGATAAGTGGGAGCAAGGGTTTCCTTTCGTCTTTTTGCAATTCTAGCAATGCATTTGATGTTGGACGTCTGTTGTTGAGCTTGGCATTTGGCATTTGATTTGTGGTTGATCCTTCTAATGTGCCAGTTTTACGTATTGCAATTGCTTTCAAATGCAATCGTAACATGTCGTGATGCTTGCACCTCAATCTACTTTCTTTTGTTCTCGGAGGTCTCCACTGAAGTCATAGTTGACCTAGTTTGCACATGAGGTTGTGAAAAATTGACTTTGTCAGGTCAATGTGAATCTCTTGCATCACCAATGGGAACATCTAACTTCCTCTTTGTGCTTCCAAAGATCTCTTCACCTTCCAAATGTGATATGCAAGTTCTAACACACTTGGCTCCAGATAATGTATTAAGCATCTCTGCCATTTTCTTTGGATCTCTGCTTTGTCGTGCAGCTTTCAATTTCAATTCCCCCTTGGATGGACCAGATCCACATGTATGTCCTTTTAACCCCTAAACGTCCAAATTGTCTTTTTTGGCAACATAGCAATTTTGGGCAGCTCATTGCGTATGGAGTTTTTATTTTATTTTTCTGAAATTTTCACACAATATGGGGACAAGGTTTATCTTTAAGGCCCAACAATTTTCATAACTTTTGACTTCATTGGCCAAAAGTTATTGCATGATCTGTAATTTTCAATGCTCGACGGGCAGCCCAAAAAAAATCTAAAAAATCTAAAAAAAACTTTTTTCAAAAATAAAAATTTGAAATTGGCTCTTTAGATTTATATATACTTGGAAAGCTTTGAATCATTCCATTTTGATTTATGAGTTGAAAGTTATGAGGTGCTCTAGTTTGCGGGTAGTTATGGATTCCCTACTCAAAAATAAACTTTGGAGTCCTTAATTTAACTCAATTTTTAATATTTTTTGAAAAAAAAAGAAGCATATAATGTAAATTGTTTATTACTATATTACCACCGTTTGACCGTTGGGATTAGAATTTTTCAATTTTATAATTAAATTCTAAACAATTTAGTGTTTTGAATCATTCTCTACTTCTTTCTACTTGCTACACTTTTTCTATATGTTGTACAATTCCAAATGATCTATATTTTTTTAAGCATGTAGCCAACTTGCCTTGAAGAATGAATCCAAAGAAGCACAATCATTTTGGAGATTTTTTCATACAAATGTGACCTTGTGAAGTGCAGCTGCCCGTATTTTTACAGGGCTAAAAAAATGAGTTTTGTCACTTCAAACGTTAAAATCTTGCAATCTACACGGTGAAAAATTCTGAAATTTTTTCCACATATTTCCAAACTAGTTTACTACAAGATCCTACGGTTACTTGGTCCAAAAATGTTTTTTTATCTAAAATTTGGTGCTTGTATCAGAAATGGCAGTTTTGGACTGTTTTTGGTAAAAACATAATCTCCGACGTTTAGGGATTAAGTAAGCACAGTAGTTTGTCATTTGTGTTCATGCTCGGATACTGTCATCACAAGTGACGTCAAACAAATTGTTGCCTCTATTGTCGGACATTTGTAGCCACTTGTTATGAATTGTTTCTGACAAATTGCATGAAGGCATATCTGCCAGCTCTTCCAAACTCAAATTCTACAAAGCCCTCTCTAAAAAACATAATTTCACCAATTACATTTCATATATCAAAGCTCATGAGCACTACAAATAGAAACAACTAAGTTCATATCTAGTTCAAATGAAAAGAAGATCATTCCAATGCTCAAAACAAAAGTATACATATATCTTCTTCCTCTACAAAGTAACATTGCAACTACTACCCAATTTCAATCAACAACAACAACAAAATACTTCATACCGCTCTTTGAATTTATTTATTTATTTTTATTTTGGGCAATTGACCAAAATCGTGGGTACCGCAAGGGAGACAAAATACCCCCGTCAGATGCAATAGGGGTATTTTGGCTCCCTTGTGGTACCTACGTTTTTGATCAATTGCAGGAAATAAATAAATAAATAAAAAATTGGATTGTGGCCAGTCTTAAATTTGTAATTGTAATTTACGTATGCCTACTTCAAACCAAATATGAAGATAAAAGTTTCAAACACTAAAATTCAAAAGGATCCAATAAAATTTAAAAATTCAAAACTAATCTGCACTTATCAATTGCATGAAGCCTCCCCATTGGTAACCAAAATGCAAGCCAATGGTCTAAGTGATGAAGCGCATCTTCAATGGCAGCTCTAGAAGATAACCACCAAGATTGAATTGCAAGGTAACATATCTCTGCCTCTTCCATACTCTTTGTATCTTTATACTGTTTGCATAGTGTATTGTGTTGCTGCTGGAATGCTTCCTTGATGTGCTTCTGAGTGTTTTTTTTGAAGAGAAGCACTCCAATGCAATAAGCACGTTTTCTCACGATTCTCCATCTTGTCACTGGCAGAACCTAATCCATAAACAATACGGACCACATTCCAATTGGCTATAGTGCTATCTACCATGAATTCCTTGAAATTTGGATGATCTACTCCGTGTCGTGACATGACAATATTCTAGCACTTCTAGAATTGCACTTGGATCTTTGTATCTTAGGATTGTATGTCGCATGTTGAAATGGTCATCACCTTCTTGTACTTTGGATTGTACACGTGGCAAACCATCATAGTCCAATCTTTCACACGTTTCATGTAGTCAAACATCATCCACGCATTCTGCAAATTCCTTCTAGCTTGTATGCGCCTCACCAGGTCCACTCCACTTCCAAGTCCTTCAATGAGCATCTTGAAAACATACACCTCTCCTTCCCTTGGTCGAGGAAGACGCTGTCGTGAAAGTATTTGAACCTCGACTCTTTTTTCATGGTCATGATGTTGTCGATAACACCTCCGGACCTCTCCAATTGTTTGAGCAAAATGAAGATATCACGTTACGTATATTTGAACTACTCAAATACTGGTAGCGATCCATGACCTCTTCCAATTCCTCCCCCTTCAACATCTCTTTTTCTCCTTTTCTATTGTACATTAGATAGTTTGTGAGGAAGTCTTTACTAGTGGAGAGAGCAATTGCGGAGTTGGTAGCTGTCGGGGTCTTGGCCGCTTGCTCCACAACAAGTCTGCAAATATTTTCTACAGAATCTCTATACATGCCCTTTACCACATGGTGAGCATGTTCTCTGAAGTGAATGGCGGCCCTACTCATTTTTTTATTATTACTATAGCAATAGTAAATCCTAGCATCACATGAATTTAAACACATAGGTGATTTCTTACATAGCTTGCAAGCAAGAGTACACTCATTGGGAGGGTTGTCTCCTACTGTAAGAGGGAACAACATATAATCCGTCCACTCTATTTTATTGCGTTTAGAAGCCTTCTTCAAGTAATCATAGTTTGGATTATCACAAGCAAGATGACCAGCGCAGTATGATTTATAGAACTTGAGGTTGTTGGAGTTGTGAATATTTGTTGTCACCAACTTGCACTAAGGGTGTCCATCGTAACATTGGTCCATTCCCTCTAAGTTTCAGGCCACAAAAGAAGTTGAAGATGCACGACACGAAGGCAGTTCAAAAATGACATTTCCGTTGAATACGGTTGGAAGATACTGAACATGGTGATGTTTTATAGCGTTAAAGTCCATTGTGGACAATTTGTTCCTAGAACAATGCATAGCGGACAATGTGCTCAAACACTCCATTATGCTAATTTTATCGATTGGAATCGGATGCAACAGTGGACGTGACAATAAAGACTGTATAGGGCTATTAAATGGGATACTAGATACCAAGTTCACCACAGTCTTTTGTTGCGATTCAACTTGCACACAACTTGGTTGCTTAAGAAGTGTCAAATCTGGAGACTCTCCCTCTGATTTGGTTGACAATTCTATGATAGTATCTAACCTCTCCACTTTTATTACTTGAAAAATTGTAGGGTCTTGGAAGATCGGAAAAACCTCACGAGGTGGACTACGAGAAATAGTGTGCGCAATGTAAGGCATATCAACTGTTGATGCATTAGACTAGTCACTCAAGATTTCAGTTGACGCAGCTAGCATGGATAGAAGAAGCCCATAAGTTCTGTAGTTTCATAATTCAAGATAGCAACAATGGCCATCTTCTTCCATAGACTTTACTACGGGAACCGACTGCTGTACTTCACTTGATAGCGACTTCCTTTCTTCTTCGACATAGATAGAAGATTTCACAAATCTAAAGTAGACGTGAAGAAGATGGCTATACACTCTTGTACGTTCTCCCTCATCTACCGGAAACATGAGGGGAATCTCATGACCATCTATACAAATGGAAGCCATTATACAAACTACGCTTTTAGATAATAGTGCAAATTGAAGAAATCAATGGATGTTTTGTGGTGATGGACTATATATCATTGTGAAATACTTTAGGCTACGTGGTACCTATACCGTCATATAAGGGTAAAGATAGCACGATGTAGCAATTGGATTCATATTTAGGGTCAATCAAGAGCACAATTGTCATTCCACCATCCAAGCCTACTATTGATACCTCCATTTTCAAAAGCATAAAGTGTATAAGGCAAAAATACTATTAGTGCATCCATTTTCAAAAATATAATGTATGTAAGGCAACTGCATTAGGCACATTCTGAAAGCTTGCATTTGAAATATTGGTGCACCAATATTTATTACTATAGATTTCGGCTTTTTTATTGAGGCATAAAGGAAAAGGGCAGTATCAGAGTGCTATTCAAAGTTGCAGTTGTTTTAACATTATTATTGGCGGCACATCAAAGAAGTTGTCAGCTGTCATGCTTGTCAATTTTTAATGGCGCCGCCTACGACCAACGTACTCTAGGATGTCACATTGTAGGTTTTGTGTTGAGGTTGTTCTTGTGCATATAAATATTCTCCACTTCTTCAGAGTTAAGTCTTTCTTGATGCCCTAATAGTCGATACCTTGTGCTTCTTATAGATGTAATTTGGATGTTTATGCTCTCACCTCATGCTCATAGAGGACTGTAGCTCTCCATCTCTTGCTCTAAAGCAGTCTAGAAAGCATAGCAAGCGTATCTCTCATTATTTCTCCTCTAGAAATTAAGGCACTTAGAAGATCTAAAATGACTCAAAGAAAGAAAGCTATATCAAATACAAGTCAGTCGACACTCAGGAACTTGAAAAAAGTGCTTTGCTTTTAAGAAGAAGGTAGTGGCACACCAAAAGATGATGGGCTGCAGAACTTGGAGTCAATCTAGGAGATGTTGGAGGATACCTCTACCGGACAAAATATAGACGTAAGCATGATTTAATCCAATTTTTGTATTCAAAACCTTTTTTGTATTCATTGATGTTCTTCTCTTGTCAAAGAAGCTACCATTGTAAGAACCAGTTTTCTGTGATGTGGTGTTTTATGTGTCTTCTTTTTGAAGTCTTCCGAGATTGGCATTAGTTGTATTAAGCTATAAACTTGATACACAAATTTTTTTATAGGACGGGTAAGTCAAAAACTTTACAATGGCCGACATTTGGAAAAGCATTTGAAGACATCATGACAAGGTTAGACTGTGACGCACTAATAAGTGCCGAAAGCTTCTTTTGTGTTTTCTGTAAAAATAAAATGGGTGTTGTTATAATGAATCACTATTACAATGAAATGAAATCATAATTGTTAATACAATAAAAGATTCTGAAATGGTCCAAGTGAATAAAAAATATCATGTGTAGGTTGAAGTACATATTGTTAGTGTTGATTGCCATTTGAGACTTCAATGATTATTGAAATTAAAAAATTTGGGTTCTTGAATTTGTTGTTAAGTAAAATTGAAGTGCTTTGCGGTTTTCTTAAGTTCTCTCAGGGTATGAAGTGCTTGGATATCGGTTATGTACTTATATTTTTTTGAATTTATATGAATTCATGTTCTTATGTGGGTATAATTTGTTGGTATGTCAGGTCGTCTTCTAATGCTTAAAAATAATGCAAGGGTATCAAAATTTGTTGTCAGCTAGTCCTAGCACTTAGGGTATCAATTATTTTTCAACGCTTTTTCTAGGATATCAATTAATGTCAAGAGTATAAGGATATCAATCACTGCCATACGAGGGTATCTAGTACTACTACACAAAGGTATCAATTGCTTCCATTTTGGAATATCAATGATAGCCATGTATGGGAGTAAAAATTTCCAACATTGTTTGGGAGTATTAATTGAAGTCAAGTATAACAATTTTACTTTCTGGCCACATATGGGTCTATGAGAGTATATATAACAACAAAAGATAGATATAGGTTCAAATGTCTCCACTGAATAATGCAAAATTCCTTCAACTTCATGCCCACATGATAGTTGCAGTTGTGGATTGATGTACATTTAAACTCCTAAATCATCATGGAGACTAATTGCCCAGTTTTACTATGTAGACCTCTCTAATTTGTTTCTTGCTGCCAAGCCACAAGTACACATTAGCAACCTTTTTTTTTGCTCAATTTTTTAAACCCGTATCTTGCCTTTAAGTTTGTGATAATTTGTATAAGCATAGATGAGGTTGCGATCACAATATCTAAGTCATCTGAGATGTTGGAGGTGTTTGACCATATTCAATAAAACGGCGTGTTTAAGATGGCCAAAATTAAGCCATCAATTGCTGTGGGCGCAAGATTACCCACCCTTGGTAATCAGGCAAACACCGACCAGGTTCTATGCCTTTATCCACCTTTTTAATTTATGGGGGTGTTTGTGAGCGCGGTCCACTGTGCCATCCAAGTAATGGATCTTTTTTGCTAACGTCTCCTAAGTGTCGTGGATGGCAGCAAAACTACTAGAAATGCATGGGTAACTAACACGCTAATTGCAATGACCGGGGTTGACAATAAAATCCTAAATCCCTAACTATCTATCCTATATCTAGGGTTGGCTGGGTAGTTGGCGTCATTTCTAACGTCCCTAACTATGTGAAAGGGGAACCCTCACTTTCCCTCCATGAACCTCCAAAACTGTCTTTTGACACTTTTCTCGGAAGTTTTAACTCTACAGGCTAACCCTAAGCTTAGTTTTTTACTCTAATTTCTAGCTTCTAATTATACTCTAGATTTAGACCCCCCCCCCCGAGCGCTAGCTCTAACTTTTACTTTCAATTTTTACTCTATAGTTTGATTTTTTACCTTCGGTTTTTTTATTCCTAACTTAGCTCTAGATTTTCACTCCTAGATTTAACTCTAAATTTTTACTCCTAGATTTAATTCTAAGTTTTTACTCCTAAACTAACTCTAGGTTTTTACTCCTAGATTTAACTCTAAGGTTTTACTCCTAAGTTTAACTCTAAGTTTTTACTCCTAATTTAACTCTAAGTTTTTACTCCTAGATTTAACTCTACTTTTAACTTCTATTTCTAATTTTTACCTTTATTTATCGCGGTTTACTATTCACGTGAAAAGGGCTAATTAAGGAAATCATCGCTAGTTAGGAAAAATACCTAAGATTAAGTCGAAGACTCACCTCTTCACTTCCGGTGTTGGAAATCAGTTCGTCTTTGTCTACGTACGCCTCCTCGTGCTCCATGGTGGTCCTTTGGTCGAGGTTGATTTTTTTCCAAGTTCACCGCTTAATTTGGAAAGACTAATGTACTCATGCGATCTAACCGTCTTCTTTCCGTTCTTCCTTCATTTGCTTTCTCCCCTTTTTTGTTCTTCTACACTAAGACTATTCCACCCAAGCTTTTATAGGTGTCTTACAACTATAGATTCAAACCCCAAGGAGGTTTTAATGCCCCTTCTACTCTCTTACACCATTTTATCTTGGTGTCATCCTAATCCCCCTTCTAATGGTCACTACAAACCCTCGAGATTTTCCTCCTAACGCCTACTTAGCCACCCCTAGGTTACTATTTATCGTCTCTCTCACCACCTCTCCTATTTCATCCTATTTCCCTCTAATCCTCCTCCATTCTTGCTAGTTCAAATTGGTGTGAAGAGAGAGAGGTGGTGTGTGAGTATTTTTGTATGCAGGTTTTTCTTCAATATACTCGGACGTGTGGCTTCTCTTCTCCCCCCTTCCTTTGTTTTCTTGCAATCAAGTTTCTTTCCAATTAAGCTTTGACCCCTAATTTTTAGACTTATTTACTTGGACCAAATCCAGATACCAACACAAGGGCCCCGACTCCCCAAGCTCCCTGGACTAGCTCGGTAACCCAACTTCCCAGCTCCCTGGACCAGACCGGCAACCCAACTCCCCAGTTCTTTGGACCAGATTGGCAACCCAGCTCCCTGACTAGCTCGGCAACCCAACTCCCCGTGACTGACTGACCCCGGTGACTGAACCTGCCCTGTGACTGGACTTCCAACCCCGGTGACTGAACCTGCCCAGTGACTGGACCGACCCCTGTGACTGGACTTCCAACCCCAGTGACTGAACCCCGCCCTTGTGACTGAACGGGGGTCTGGTTCTGGATTTTTGGCTATCTAAGGAAACTGGATTTCTAGGCTAACTAAGGGAATGGATTTTGAGGGCTAACTAAGGGAATGGATTTTGGGAGCTAACTAAGGGACTGGCTTTTGCTAGACTAAGGAAAATTTTGACTTTTGCTAGACTAAGGAAACGGGATTTTTGCTAACTAGAGGAACTTGGACTTTTACTACACTAAGGAAAGATTAAAACACTTGGGTAATTTAGAACTTAACAATACTAAATATTTTGGAAGCTAAACTCTGGACATTTCCAAAAAAGTCTTGGAAACTAGACTTTGGAACTAAGGCCTGAGGAGGTTCAAAGCTTCGCTGTGAAGTTGGGTTTAACACCAACTTTAGGACTCTATAACACTCCGGGGCTCAAAGCTTTGCCGTCCAGACCGTTTTAACACAAACTATAGGACTTGACGTTGTTATTAGTTCGAAGCTTCGCCGTTCCGAGGGGGGGTCCACCCAACACGAGAGAAGTTAGAAGAAGGTGGGGCAAAAAATACTTAGGAAATACACCTCGCAAGGTTAAAGCTTCGCCGTCCCAAAGGGGGGTCCACTCAATGAGAGAAACGTTAGGAGAGGGTAAAAAAGTACTTAAAAGAACATACAAGTTAGGACAACGTGAAAAACACAAAATTCACACACTAAAGGCCCCCCAAAGCGGCATCGCCAAGGTACGGTGGGGGGTTGCTCTAGGGTTAGTACAAGACACCAAAGAGACTTCAACACACAAGTTAGTTCACAAGGATACACCAAAGATAGAAAGACTTCTGAATAACAACCAGAGTATACACAAACACACACAAAGTGTGTACAAGGCAAGGTAGAAGGACCCCCAAGGACCTTCAAAGCTTGAAATATAACAACAAAAGGAGCCAAAAGTGCTCCAAAAACACCGTAGAGGTTTTTTGGCTAAAATGCCAAAAATCTCAACATAAGTTGGACCCACGGACCCAAAACAAGAATTGGGGGTGTTCTTGAGAGAAAAATGGGGACCTTAAATAGGTTTTCAAGGCCCCACCCCTTCCTCAAGAGCTCTAAGGTAACCTTATCAACTTGGATTTTCATCCTCATCTTCAAAGATTTTCATCCTAATTCCTAAAAAACTACTTTTACCTATCTACGCTGGACCAACCTCCTAACTTTTGGAGATTACCTCCAATTGTCGAATGGATTGCGTCGTTGGCTTCAGATCGCCGTGTTTAGTCTAAGACCCCCCTTCCCCCATACCGAGGACAAAAAACCATCGTAGGCTAATTTAGTTTAAAAACTAAATCGTGGTAAAATCCTAGATCTTGGGGGTCTCCTATTTTGAGAAATGTAAATATCCTAGGGTCTCCAATAGGTGTGAGGGAGTCGGAAAGGACTCTTGGTTGACTTTGTTTCGCCATCGCATGGTCCTGGGATGCCGGTCAATGCGGCGGGGACCCCGCCACGTGATTAATTTCCGAGGAATCTTGCCGGTTCGGGTACTTGCCGCTATCGGAATGTCGTGAAACTTCACGGAGCGCATTAATGGCGTATTTAACTACTCTTGGACTATTCAATGAATCATGGACTCAGCACAATCTACACAAACATCGGGGGATCTCCCGATGTTTGTATAGATCAGGAGATCCCCCGATGCTTGTATAGATCTCCTGATGTTTTGCATTGATCCCCTGATGAAAATTTAGATTTTCTAGTGATTTAGATAGATCCCCCGATGCTCAATCGAGAGATCTCCCGATGATTAATATGAATTCTGGACTTTCAAAAGTCCAAAAGTAGTTAAATATGGCATATTATTAACATAAAACAAGCTAGTCTAATTTTTAGTGAGATTTTATGGTAACTTGGGTAATTTCCATGAAATTCCAGTTGGAGGTTACCAAGGTTGACCACCCGCAAAAGGTTCTTCTGCAAGTCGGAAGATGACGGGATTTTTCACATGACCTCTCAGGGAGTCATATGAAAGATGAGCAGGTGCGTTTCCGTACTTGGCACAATTGGTCAGTGGAGATGAATTGGCCACCTCCTTGAATTCGCGATGGTACGGGAATCTTTTGCAGATAGAAAAATCTTGGTGAATCAATTTCGTTGTTGGACTCCTGGCATGGGATTTACCCTAGGACACCATCCTTGGACTGTAGATTCCTCCATGGGCCCGGTCTTGCGTCAGTGGCTCCTGTATGCTAACAATCGGGGTTTGGGGAATTCTAAACCTAACTCTAGGACCCGACCTAGTGGCCTCGTTGTGGATCCCTCGGACCGACTTAGCCATGAATTGCCACATTCATGGTGGGATTTAGCCCTTTTGGGCCTATGTGACTTGAATCCTCCAAATCTAACCGTTTCGTTCTTTCTACCTATTTTTGGGCCAGGTTTGGTGGGATTCTAAGTCTAAACACAAATCTAGACCAAATACTATAATGGGTATGTTACAACCCTATTTTGGTTCTACACTCTTTATATGAATTTTTGTATACTTTTCTTAACTTTAAATTGAAAATTTCTAAAAAAATAATTCTACGAGTCCCAAGTGACAAATTGGGAGCTCACAATTGCAAAATTATTTAGAATTTTAGATTTGCAGATTCAAATGGTATTTGCGTTCTTGAAAAAAATAAAAAAATCCTGTGAATGCTCATATTTATTGATTAAAATAAACATATATCCTACATCTAAAATATTGAAATGATAATTATTGGCAATACGGCATTAAGCTTTTCAACTTCCAACCGGCACAAGTCTAGAAACTCTTAATTAATTTTAATGCATTTTGGGGGTTGATTCTGTTTCTAGCTCATGTCCGGGGAGGACAATCTTTGTAGAGATGAGCTTTTTCCGTCCCAATCATGGCAACTTTTTCTCAAGCTTGTCTTGTTCCCTTGGGGTGTTGACCAAGCCTTGCTCTGCTTGTAGAACGAGGAGTGGCTAGTGGCTACTTGTCACGTCACGTGTCCCCTCCCCCCCCCGTCAGTTCTTCACTGGAATATTAGTCCGTTGGACACTCATAGTGGAGAGGATATAGATTTCACCCTGGCCTCTTAAATTTCAATACTTATTGACATGCTAACTTCCTGCAAAACCAGTCACTTCTCCAATAATATTAGTACTTGTATATCCCATGCAATCGTCCAATCTGACAAAAGGAAATAATGACTTACTATAAAACATAAAAAATAACTTGTTTCAAGCCAATTCTACGTTGTTCAAAGCGGAAAGTATTGACGCCATACTGCAAGAAATCCGGAAACTCCAGCAAGACACTTCAAGCAAAATTCTTGTTTGCCACCTCTTTCACTTTGGAGTACTAATTCATTTGTCGATTGATTCTCGCTCGTTGTGTGTTTCTTCTGCCCTTGCATTAGGAGTTGCATGACGAGTTTCAGAGTATATGTGAATGTCTTGTTGTAACCATACGCTACATGATTGAGGGTGAGGAGGTGCTGATACGAACCTCATTCAAATTTCCGGATTCGAAGTTAATTCAAGATCAATTTCGTGTTTTCTGTAAGAGCCGCAATTTGAGATCTAGGAGTTTTCATTTGCAGAGGACAATGACAATCTTGAAGCGCACTAGGAGTCAAGCGAGAGAGCACGACAAACTGCTGCAGGATGAGGTGCCGGCTTTTGCAAACTTGAACAAGGTGAGTTCAAAAACCTTGCTTCCTGATTTTCGTAAACTTTCAAGCATTCTAGGACATTCAAGCTTCAAAATTTCATTTGTTGATCAAAAAATGGGGTAGCCCCAGCTACCTTTAGGACCCCTCTCGGGTCCGATAGTGGTTCTTGGGGTAGCTCACGCTACCCCATTTTTTGGTCAACAAATGTTTTCTTTTAAAAGTCGATCCTTCTTTTTCTGAGTTTCAGACGATTGTGAGATTTTTCTTCTTCAGAGTATCAAAGTAGTTCCGGTCTCGCTGCGTCAATGTGCAAAGTCATTTTGTTATGCACATGATTTGCACCTCAATTGTGTCTCAATATGAATACCTTACTATCTCTTAGTTCGATGATCAGTTACTCCTTATCAATCAGTTTGATGATTAGCCACTAGCCATAATATATTAAAAAGAAGGCCCGAGTTTAGCACCTCGAAACAATTTCCATCTCAAATATAGCACAATGTGGCCATCTCAGACAATCTCTTTAAAAAGATTTCACTGCAATTGAAGGCTAAGTAAACCCCCTAAAATTCTATAATAAAGCCATGCACAAGAAACATTGATCAATGAATCATGCAGCGTATATCCACAGAAGCCCTGACACATCCAATCACAACACTTAGTCAGCGAAAGAGTGCGTGGAGTCATTTATCAAAGTTTTTTCATAAATTTTTTCATTTTATTTTTTCATTCTTCTTGAGCAAATCAAAGTGAAATTCATTTTCCACAGATTTTCTAATTTTTTTGAAACACAAATGAACACACGTTCAATTGCAAGAAGGAATTTGTCGAATCCAAGTTTCTAAATTGTGTTGCTTGTTGTAGCTTGACGCTTGTCATTTGGCCTGGTCCAATGTTTTTTTGTTGGTTCCTTTACAATGAACAAATTTCATTTGCCTCAAATCAATGAAAGAAAAAAGAAAGTTCCAAGTCCATCAATGAATACGTAGCATTCACAGTGGCTGCGGAGTTCACAAAATCAGTAGAAGCGCATGAGACTTCAAGAGCATCGATGCTGCCAGCCAGCGCTTGTAGGTTGTGGGCACACAAGCGCTTGCTTGCTTTTACACTTCAAAGTAAGTATGATCCATAGTTTCTTGTGAGTGCGTGATGAAAACAACGAATCTAGAAAAGGAATGTGTCTTGGAGAGAGGAATCTAGACTCTGAAGATGCGGCTCACTTGCGGTTGTTGTCGCTGTTAGAGAATTTCAATGTATGCTACAACCAGACCGGGTTCACTCCATGAGACTTTTTCCACTATCCTGATTTTAGGAGTTATTGTAACTTATTATCATCTAGCGATGGCAGGGTCTATAAGTCGAACTTAGGGCTGAACTTAGTGCTGATCAAATTTTAGGAGGGTTCATCATTTAAATCAGAAGATTATAGTGGTCAAACTGCCGTTGAAAAGTTTGGGTAGTGCAATTTCATGATGCATTTTGCACTTCGAGACGGTGTTGCGGGCAAAGGAAGTAGAATTGATGCACAAAATTTTGGCAAAGGATGGGATTAGAAATCATTGAGTGGACTGCCAAATTTGAAGACTTCTTAATGCTGTAAATGTGAATAGTGCCACTGCGAATTTGAGGAGGTCCTGGTAGTCTTGGTCGCTAATCCATCTACAGAATGCCTACACCTTCTCTCTTTCTCTAACCTATGCATTAATGCTTGTCAATGCTCAGCCCCACTCATATGTATCCTACCCTAAACTACTCGCCACCACTCGTTTTGGTCATTACAGTACTATTCTTGTCGTCTATACCTTAGTTTGCGCAGTACTATCAAGATCTAGGTTCTGTGTGTCCCAAAATAAAATTTGGGAGGCAATATTTTAGCCTATGGGGCACTCAGGGATTAAGACATATTACGGTCCGAGGTGAGCATGGTTGCAGGGACAGATTTTGGTCCATCCGTGAGTAAGGTTGTATGGCCTTGGGGTTGGTATTTGAGGTGGTATGGTCCTTTCTTTTCTTTTTTGGATTAAGTATTATTGAAGATCAATGAAGTATTGTTCAAGGAAGTCTTTGGAGGATTTGGAGGCGTATTTAGGAAATCATGATTTAATAATAGAGACAATTCTAAAATTTTACGTCCAATCTTTCTTGTTTGATCGAAAACAAGGGTAGCGCAAGCTATCCCCATGACCCCTGTTAGGTCCGACAGGGATCATAGGGGTAGCTTGCACTATCCCTATTTTTGGTTAAAGCAAAGGATTTCCATAAATGTTGGTTTGTTAAATTATATTTGAAGTGAGCATTTAAATTTTTTTTGTCTTTAATTAATAATGCGTGTGATTGATTATCACTTGTTGTGAATAGTTGGTACTCCTTAAATACTAGTGTGTATTATAAGCCATGGAAGTATATACAGGTCTTTGTAATTTTTTTAATTCATATTTTGAACACATTTCAAGCATATATTCTTTTATGGTCATAGTTGTTAGTCATTTTGTTTTCTAGTTCACAATGATGAGTTGTGAGTATGTGAATTATTTCAAACCCAATTATGAATGTACAAGCTGATTATTAAATAAAAACATTAAATCTAACAACATTTAACCTTGCGTAAACTAATGGGATTACCAAATTTTTGAAATTGTAAAGGTCTATTCTAGAAAACAATTGAGAACAATATTGTTTTGATGACTCTCAGGTAGTAGTTCTAAAGTACAATTTTTTAATCAAATCTTTACAATTACAACCCTAAACACAAAAAGAATGTTTTACAATATAGTTTGAAACCAACAGTTAAATATTTCATATAAAATTGATTGGTGATTGAGTATTTTTTATTTTTACAATAATGTATTTACTAAAATATCAAGATTTAAGCTCTTAGAACTTATAACTAGTCATAGTTATTTTTAAAGATTTTTAATATATTTTTTGATGCATGTTTTTTTGGGAGGGTTATATTTTGAACTGTAGTTAAATTTTGAGGCTAGACCTACCGATACATTTTGGAACTATTTAAAATTTTTATAGCAAATTCTATTTATTCTATGCCATTCAAATGATAAAGAACTAATACAAAGACATTAAAAAACTTAATGGATGAGAATTTGCACTTGTGGGCCATAAGAGGTTAATATTCTCCTTGATATATTTTTACTTATTCATAGTGAAAATTCATAGTTCAGCATATTTCAATAATTATAGGTTTGGATTACATGTATTTGCATTTAATACTTGAACTTATTTGGCGCAGTCTCTTTTTCTATGCTTTCTTGTTTTTGAATATTTGTTGCTTGTCTCTTTAAGTGCAATAACTTCACTTTTGGACTTGAATGGTATTGTTGACTAAAACTTTGTTCATTGTGTAGGTGGAAATAAATAAAGTTCACACATAGAAAGTCTTTTTGTCCACAATGGGAGATATTACAATCTCGACTATGGATGTGGCAGGGCCTTCAGAGGCACTGACACCAAAAGTCACCAATATGAAAATCTCGAGCGATTTTGTACCACATGATTTTGTAGATGTAGTAAGTCTTGGCACTAGATTGGCCATTATTGATCGTTTCTATGATTACATAGAAGAGCCACAAATGAGCGAATTTAGTACCCCAAAAACTCGAAAATGAAAGCAGCCAATGTGCTCACCAAACAGTTGTAGCATAGAATATAGTTCAAAGTGCCATTCTGATGTTTCCTTATGCAACCCTCAAGTGGAGGAGTTCTGTGATTGTGCCTCTAGTAGTGTTGTGGAGAAGCATGAGATTGTTTTGATTCACCTAAGTTCTGACTCAGATTGTCATTGATTCTATTTGAATGAAAATGGTATCATTTATGAGTAATTGAAGTTGTATTTGTCCTTCATAGCCTTCTATTGCATTGATTAAATTATTTCACTTCATTAGCTTATAGAATGCCATTAATATTGACATGTGAATGACACCTATTTTTTTAGTAGAACTCTTACTTTCTATTGTGTTGAGTTAGATATCATTCAATGAAGTTTTTTAATTTCAAGCCTTTGATTGCCGTTGTAGATGGATGAGTTCCCTCTGGGTTTGGCCCAACAAGATCAACCAATTGTGATGCTGGAGATGGATGAGACTGTGCAATCCAAGATTTGTGGCTACGAGGAAGAAGATTTTGCTATGGGAGGTGTTAATTATAGAGAAGGGGTGAATGATTTGTTGGAAGATGATCTTAGGCGACTACAAAAGGTGGACTCTGTGACAACCATTGCTATCTTGAGGATCAACGACGCTAGCATGTGAGTGTGTGAGCGTGAGCCTGAGAGCGGTGAGCGAGGATTATGTGAGCCTAGAGCCTAGAAATTTAGAATATGATGTAATTTCTAATTTTTTGTTTAAAAATCAAAAGACTAATGTTATTCCAACAAAATTCAATGAATTTAGGTGAATTTGACCTATTACCGCAAGACTCATGACTGTGGATTTTAGATCAAAACCTTGGGAAGTTGGTGCTACTGGATGTTTTGAAATTTATACCATGTTCTGAGAGGCTGTTCCAAGGTGGGTTGATTAAGTGAAAGTACAAATAATATAGAATCAAATCTAAAAATGAGAAAAAGACAAATGTAATGAAAATATCATAGGATGTGGAAAATTGTATACATAATAAAATATCCATTAATTGCAAAAGGGAATACACATTGAAATGTAAACATAAGATTTTGGTACTTGCATTTTGGGAATTTTGAAGATAATATATTGATACTACATATCTACTTCATATCATGCTAATATCTGTCAATTAACTTATTCACTGACATGTCTTGATGATTCCAGCAACAAAAAGCACTTGCTTAACTTCATCCAAGCTAAAGGTAAGAATGTGGATGAATGTATCTATCTTATAATCTAGTTTGCAGAAGTATCGAAAGATGTAATAAAGGTGTTTGTAGTTTATGTACATGCCACGCTTTCCAATGGAGGTTCCGTTTATATACCTTCATAATGTGGACAAGTACAAGATGGAAAATTAGAAAGCATGATGTTATAAATCTTCTGGTTAGGTTCAATCCAACATATTTTAGTCGAGGATGAGTCCATAGTACAAGCTCAAATACTCTAGATGAGGTGAAAAGACGTTGAGGTGACATTGGAACGTTGGACTGCAAGCAAAATCCAACTTCTTCAAGCTCTATGATTTTTGTACGGGTAAGATTGGTACTTGTAAGAATAGGCTAGACCTTAGGAATCTCAGGTCGGGTAAGAATATAAGAACGCTTAGGTTCCATGACGCATCGTGCAATTTGATCTACATAAAACCCAAAATCCTCGGTCTGAACTGATGTGCCCTTATATTCACACTTTTGTCCTCTATAAGTAGGGGCAACAGTAGATTTACCTTGCCTAACAATCAATTGCTTGCATTTTGCTTGTGCGTATTTTTAAATGGCGTGACATTGTTTTCTTGACTTGTGTGAAATTCTTCCTATATGCCATTCTAATGTATTGCAATCCATTTCTACAGCAGATTGACTATGGGATATAACTATGTCCAACTCCTAAAGTACTGACTGAAGTTGCATTCTACCAGTAGCTGATCTAAATTGAATCCGGGGATGAGAGAAGTTAACCTTGACCGGGCAATGAAAATCACCTTTGGAACGAATTGGAAGATCTAATTTTTTTTGTTGGATCCAAATACTTCTTTCCCCTCCAAATGCGGAATTCAAGTGCACACGTCTTCTGCTCCAAGCAACTCACTAAGTGCATATGCTATTTTCTTTCCATCTCTAGATGCCATGGCCCTCATCAATTTCAAATCTCCTTTAGAAGGGCCTTTTTTAGAAGGGCCCCCACTAAAATAAGTAGGGTTGACGAATTGGAACGTCCGGGGGCAAATTACGTCCAAAAATCGGACGTCCGGACGTCTGGACGCAGCGTCGGGCACAGCGGACGTTGCGGATGTTACGTCCGGACGTTACGGACGCAGCGGACGTAGTGGCCACCGTCCGCTAGACGCAGACCACGGGACGGGCAGATGGCGGTTGGGGCAGACGGGCGGTCGACGGGCGAGGCGGACGGGCGGATGGCGGTCGGCCGACGGGCGGTTTGACTCAGACGATCCGACCGTCCGATCAAGTGGACGGTCAGATCGGACGATCCAGCTGCCCGATCCAGCGGACGGCCAGACCGTCCGATTGAGCGGACAGTACGTTCGTCCGATCAATTGGACGACCTAGTCCGCTTTGGGAGGTTTGGGAGGGCGTCCGCAGCCGGACCTACTTTAGGTTTGGTGGCGGACGGGTATAAAGGCGGACGGCCCTTCCATTTTTCTTCACTTCTTCTCTCCATTTAGAGGTGGAACCCGTGTCGGACGTTACAACCGTTGCTTCATTGTGCTGGTTGCTCCTATACGGGTAGAGAGTGAGGTCAATTATTTTTTGATATCACTTGTCGTCAGCCATGACAACGGAAGGTACGAGCAAGGGTACTGTAGCAATGAATTTAAGAGGTGGCAAGAGCGCGAAGACAAAATCAAAGGGGACTGCCCACGAGCTTCACTGGGACATTTTAGATGATCCAAATATCAAAGCGGAGAGCGAATGGGAGAAAGAGGAAGAAACTTATTGGACCTCCAAAATCTGCAAAAGATATGTGAAAATGTATCACATCGACAAGTTGTGGCCTCGTGAGTTCCACATTATTCACACACGAGGGTTCTGTTGCAGGCCATCGAATTGCAAGGATGGACATTTTGTCCATCGATCACTTGAGGTTTGGCGGGCCCTCTTCGGGGATAAATCAATGAGTAAGGGTCTCATAAACTACAGTGTGGCCTCTATGGTGTATGCTGAGCTCATATTGGCTCGGAAGGTGGACTGGAGCACATATCCAACGACAACTACGGCTCCGCTTTTGCTTACAAAAGGGCAAAAAGATATTCCCGATTTGTATGATCCAAAGGCAAGTCCAAGTGAGGCACCAAAATCATGCAGCCCGTGAAGGAGGAACCGGTGACCCCGTCTGCACCACAAAAACATCGGGAAGAGGTTCGTCCCGAACAAATGGCAAGGGCCATTGCATCAATTGATAATATCATAGCGAGCGATGCTACGAATTTTATGACACAAGTACCTTGCAATCAAGACTTGCCAACCACACCGAGCCCCGTATTGAGTCCCGTATTGGGCCCCGTATCGAGCCCCGTACTGGACACCCTATTGGGCCCCGTATTGGGCCCCGTATCGAGCCCAAGAGTTGAAGGGCAGATGTTGCCAAAAAATGCAAAGCAACTCAATGGCATGGCGCAAAATGTGTCCATTGATAAGAGCTATCCGCATTTGTCAACTCAAAATACGGCACAATTGGAGGATCTTCGTCATTTGCCAATGGCGAGGGAATTGGAAAGCTTGTTGGAAGCTTCTTATTTGTTTAGGGCACATCAACAAGACATCTCTCTTCAACCAAAGCAAGTAATCGAGACAAATGAGGCCGGTCCTAGTAACCCCGCAAACAAGGCGGGCTTAACTGAAACCGCAAACGAGGCCGGACCGAGTAATCCCTTCGCCGAATACAATGATCAATGGCCCAATTTTGTGATCACCTCAAAAAGATTGTCGATTACAGCTCAATTTGTAGCTAGCATTGCCCCCAAACTTATGGAAGTTGCTCAGATATTCACCAAATCCGGGCCCGAGTTGGTGGAAGGATGCATTCAAAAGAGTGTGCGCTAATTATGAAAGATTTGTGAATGCACAGGATTCCCGATATGACACTCTAGTTTCTCAAAGGGAATTGATCGAGAAATTGGAGTACGAAATTGTAGCACTCAAGCAAAAGAATTTGAAGGATGGAGGATATGTTCTTCCAAAGACCGGCGGAGCCGTGCGTATAGAAGCGGTTGAGGAAAACAACCAAAAGGAAGTAATATCCGAAACCGCCATGGATAATCCTCCTCCCACATTCCAAGACACGTCCATGCAAACGGAAGGCCACGAGTTTGAAGAGGTGAAGCATGAACTAGAGTTGGTAACTCAACAAAACGTCTATTTGGAGGTACAATATCAGAAAATGATGCAAGTAATGGAGCTAGATAAATGCTTGCCAAAGAGCAGTTCCGACACTCGTTGGTTGACGTGGGTTCAAAAACTACAAGACAAACCGTTTGTAGTAACCCGAGCAATGAAGGGGCTTCTCAAATTAGCCATGAAGTCGAAGGAGCAATGCGATGCCATTTCCTCTGACCTCTTATCTATTAGAAGGATGTTTGAGGTACATCATTGGGGTTCAATTGACGTCACATATTGGGGGGACATGTCGGTAATGTTTGAGCGATTGAATGACGCGCAGAAGATTGCGTCAAAGTCCATGAATTGGACCTTGGAAGTAGAAGAAAGTTGGGCCCCTTACAACACGCATTCAACGCACATCAAAGAGGCGGACAAGATAGTAGTGCATGGTGAAAGTTCAAATACGGAACTATTGGAGGGTAAATGCAGCCTTTGTCTAAATCATTTTGGTCCCGAGGGCGCCTTAATCATGGACCAATGTCGCCACACTTACCATATCACGTGCATGGTGAAATCATCCCTTGTTCGTTCGGTTTGTCCCGAGTGTCGTTCTCCTTTGAGCCCTAGGTTTTACGAAATGGTTGGGCACGAGGAGAGCATGCCCTCTAGCCACGAACACAATCAATGGACCCTTCCACTTGACCAAAAGCCATTTCTATTCCAAAATTACATTCATTGGGGGCGACCTCTAATTTGGAATGCGGAAAAACTCATGCATGATGTTTGTGAGAACTACAATGACGAATTGGATGACTTTGACTGGATGACGCGTAATAGAGAGGTGGAGTTGCGGGCCAGGGGTATTGAAGACTTGGAGGCTCGAGAATTGTTTTGTCGTAGCATGGGGGGACACTGGAGCATCTCACATCAAAAGTTCTTCCGATTTCTTGAAAAGGAAGTGCGGAAAGGAGAAGATGGCGTCTGGATAGAAGTGCAACCATCCCAAGAGTTCAATGAGCAGTACGGAGCATACAATCACAGCTTAATAGGGAGGGCCCTCTTCTTATCAAAATTGGAAGAAGCTGCGCAAGTTCGTGCCGTTTTTAATGTAGATGGGCTATTAAGCACAGAACATGCACTCGTGGAGGTGGCAAGTGCATTTGATAAGAGGATCACCGACATTATAACGACGTGGAGGACTTTTCTACATGGCACAGGGCAAGCGATCTCGTTGACCCCTCGAGATGATGACAAAGCGGTAAATGCTATGATAGAAAAGATTTATTCGGCTTTGAGAGCGTTAAAGGCACAAGAAGTAGATTTGTCTCCCACAAGGAAAAATAAACGGAAGATGGAAGACGAAGATGACTACTCTCCAGAAACCAAACGACAATTCATCGCCGTGGACATAGAAGTCCGATCAGGAGGGGGCACAGCCTCCGGGTCGGGTGGTCCTCAAACTCGTAGAGCAAGTCGAAGACTTAAGGAACAAGAGGGTTAGAGGGTGCCTCTCATATTTCCGCAAACGGTAGCGATGATACAAAATAGTGTTTGTATTAGGGGGTTAACCAATGAAATTTGTTTTGTACTTATTTGAATCTCATGAGGATTCAATATTAGTAATGCACAACACTCATGGTATATCATGAGTTGCTTTTAATTAATGTATAAATATTTATGCAATACAAATATGTTTGGATTTGTTTTTTCATAATGGTAAATTTTGCCTTCTTTATTTGTCAAATATGTTTCTTTTGCGTACCTATTGCAGAAGATCATACCTATTGTACATTTGTACAAAATCATTTCAAGTTATTGTTATGTTATCTTCTATAATCCCATGTCTACAAATCACCCATTTTCATTTGCACATACATTTCTATTCGCGTAATCCACTTGTCCGCCTGTCTGCACACTTCAAACATCTTACCGAAATTGTAAGAACCGCCTGTCCGCCCGACAGGTTTTAGGTCGGCCCGTCCGCGGTCCGCCATCCACCGTCCGCCCGTCCGCTGAATTGACGGTCCAGATTTCCGTCGGCTCGTCGGCTGATCCGACGGCTTAGATTCCCGTCCGCCCGTCCGCTGATCCGACGGCTTCAGTCCGCCGTCTGCCCGTCCGCTGATCCGACAGCTTCAGTCCGCCGTCCGCCGTCCGCTCGTCCGCTGTTCGGACGGACCAGATTCGCGTCCGACGGCCGCTGTTCCGACGGCCCAGCTGGCCGTCCGCCATCCGCGTGACCGTTGTGGGAGGATTTTTTTTTCCCATATTCAACGGTCACATACAGATGAAGACTATAAGAGTCCTGAAATTGACATTTGCAAACACTCCTAAGAAACTGAACGTTAAGATTTCCAAGGGCTAGGCGCTGCAATTTTTTGTGTCCCTTGCTTGGTAATGCATAGTTCAGTGGAAAGGGGGGCCTTGTTTTCCAAGGCTTTGTGCATAAACATTTGAACGATTTTACCCAATTGTTATCATTACGTTTTGAATTTAGGGTTTCAATACACAGAGCCTAAAACAGCCACCATGACCAAGGATTGGTCTTCTTGGTACAAAACCCTATCAAATGGAAAAGTACAATGCCAGGCTTGCAAATTGGTATTTGCCAAGAAGCCGGTCCGTATGTTTAGTCATTTGGGATATGCAGGCACATCAGGGAGTCGTGACAAAGGAATCAGCCTTTGTACTCAAATGACATCTGAAGTTCGAGGTCTATTTGTTCGTTGCAATGGAGTGATTCCACAAAGAAGTACTCCACACAATGTGGATGGCAACGACACACCTATGCCTATGGTTGTTCGTGCTATGTCAAATGCGAGAGACACTGTGAACTCTACTGAAGAAGACTCATGCACGGCACCAGAGGAATATGTTGGTGGTTCTTCCCAAGGAAATCCAAGTACACAAGCATCAGGTGGACGTGGAACTCAGCGGACATCAAGCAGTAGGCCTCAAAGATAGAGTAGGCTAGTAGAGGGATTCGACGAAGCAAATAAACGCATTTTGAATGCAATGTGGGCCAATTTCTTTTATGCGGCAAATATACCATTTGCTATAGCCCGAAATCCAGCCTTCAAAGAAGCAGTGAAGAAAACGGCGGAGTTTCACCAACCTTATAGCCCACCATCATACCATGATCTACATCATAAATTGCTTGACCAAGCTAAGGTAGACTTAGAGGTCAATCTCCGTAAGCGGACAGAAACCAGTATCAGGAAGTTTGGAGCCACATTGTCTATTGATGGGTGGACCTCGGTTTCGAATCGGCCATTGATAAATGCCATGCTTGTGTCATCCGCGGGTGAGCAATTCCTAGGATCGGTGGATACAACTGGGAAAACGAAAGATGCTCCATATTTGGCTTCTATATTAGAGAGTTTTATAGAACAAGTGGGCCCTGCAAACGTAGTGCAGGTGAGTACAGATAATGTGGCTGTAAATCCAGCAGCATGGAGTTTGGTATCTACTACCTATCCCCACATTTTTTTCTAAGGTTGCGTGGTGCATGCCTTGAATTTGTTGCTAAAAGATTGGGCAAACGAACAATGGATTGATGACGTCGTGAAAGATTCCCGAAAGATAGTCAAATTCTTTAAGAAGAGGCACATGCCGCTTGCGATACTTCGGAAATATTCGACGCAATACAACTTGTTGTTGGCGGTGGAAACAAGATTTGCCTCGAATTACAACATGGTTGCACGTATGCTCAAGGTGAAAGCACAATTGCAACAAACTGTGACGGACCCGCAATGGGAGGAATATGCTAGAAAGCACTCGCGAAAATCCAAAACTCGTTTAGAATCCGAATGGGTGAAGAAGACCATTCTAAGTGGGCATTTTTGGCATCATTGTCAAAATTTTGAAGATGTGACAGCTCCAATTGTCAGTGCTCTTCGTGATTTGGATGCGAAGACACCATGCATGGGCAAGGTGTTACATATTATGAGGAAACTAGAGAAGCACGTCCTCGCTTTAGACAAAGAGCCTTTTTGTTTGGCTTTGGATAAAGCCATCCCGTTGGTGAAGGCGTTCTACGAACGACGTGATATGGTGAAGATCAATTTACATTATGCAGGAGCACTTTTGAATCCCTACCTTCTTGAAGACAAAGAACTAGCCGACGACACCGATGCCATGGCTGCATGCAAGCGCGTTTTGATGCAAATATGTACACCTTCAGAGTATGCGAAGGTGGTGAAGGAATTTGTAGCCTTCCGCCATAGGGAACCTCCGTTCCACAACATGTTGGATCCGGGTGAACAACAATTGTCAGCGCATGCTTGGTGGGATTTTGAGGGCGCGTGCGGGAAGCTCATTGCTCCAATTGCCAAGAGGATTTTGGCCCAACCGGTATCATCGTCTTCATGTGAACGAAATTAGAGTAGCTATTCTTTTGTTCACAACAAATATCGGAACAAGTTGAAGCCACAAAGAGCACAGGATTTGGTATATGTGTATACCAATTCCAAAGTCCTCGGTGCATCAAAGCAAAATGACGAGAAGAAGTGGTACGATGAGAACCTCGAGTCGGAGGATTCGGCCTTGTCTTCATCGGAAGACGAGGGTGGTGAATCCGATGAAGAAGTTGATCCCCTCATGGACGATGAAGATGACCACGGCATCCGCAATTTCGATGATGAACCGCTTCGAAGCCCACCTCATTATGATGCAGACATCGGAGATCATTGTGAAGACCCTTACAAGTTTCCGTTGGATGAGGACGACTGTGAATATGACGAAGGTGGACCTTCCATAGCTAAATACTTAGATGGAACCGGATTGTTGCGTAGTGAAAACATTCTAGCAAATAGGGAAAATACTCATGCGAAGGTAGCGGAGGAAGATGAGGAAATGGTTATAGGTGATGAAACTCCCCAAATGGATGAAGTGATTCGAATTCCCGAGTGTCCATCCATGACAACGGTAGAAGCGGAAGAAAATGATCAACACAAAGACATGAGAGAGTGTGGGGTGAAGTCCCACACAAATGTGATCAACCAAAATATTGAATTACCAAGGGCATTGACAAGTGAAACTATTGGACTTTTCGGCATTCAAAATGCCCAAGCACCTCGAATAGAGGGAAGTCAAGATCCATGTGTATTGGAGTCCGTGTGCCCAATGCCACACCGCAACGCCAAAGACATGAAGCACCTTGTGCGAGATCCTCAATTACCATCACGTAGCGGTCCTCGACATGCACTATATACAAGCGGTAGCACGACTTTGAATGGTCCTGGAGACTCACGGTTCAAAGAAGAACATTTGAGCAATTTGAAGAAATTGCATATTGGAGCCAATCCCAATCCATCCGTTTCATCAGACAACGATGATGTGCAAACATTGGAGTCTATGTTTCGTTGATTTTCTAGCCATGCAAAGCATTCTCCGATCAAATTTTCAACCCCTACAGTGGAAGCTTTGTCCGCAGAGAAGACAAACATTCCATGAGGTTCGGAAGCACGTCCACCCGCGGTGAAGGAGTCTAAAAAAGCTAAGAGGAAAAGAATAATGGAGCCTTTTGCAATCTCTCCATTGAAAAAACAAAATGTAGGTAGAACCCCCCTTGATGCAAGTCTGCCTCTAACCAAGCGAAAGGTGAAACCAATCCACGATCTTAAGGGAGGTATTGGAAAGTCTCTACTAAAAGTCAAAAGGGATCATAAGTTAGGTAGACCAGTGAGATCAAGCACATCGAAACAAGTACAAGAAGAAGGAGGGAAGATTGTACAATCTTCATCAGATAGTATGCAAAATTCATCCAGTGACGATGATTCCGGATGGGATACAACAGGTCATAGTAGTGGGGCTGAAGTCAAAGGAGATAGTGACTATCAACCATAGTTTATAAAGATTGAGAAGATGTAAACTTGGGTGTTTAGTTTTTTACCCTAAACACATTATGTTATGACAATTCATTGTTCGAACTTTAAGTTTGTAATACAAATTTGCTCATTCATGTTGTGCACACCATCAAAATTTTTTTTTTTCAAATACCTTAAAACTAGTGAAGATCGTCTGTCCGCCCGTCCGCCTTGTGGCCCGTCCGCGCCTTGGTCACTTCCGTCCGATGGGCGGACAGTCCGACCGCCTGTCCGCCTGGTCTCCCGTCCGCGCCTTGATCACCTCTGTCCGACGGGCGGACGGTCCGACCGCCCATCGGACCATGGCAGTGCATGTTTTTTTCTCATTTAGTGCAGCATAGGATTCCTGAAATGGCCAGGTCATCTCTAAAGAGTGTGCCTTCATGACAACAAGCATCCAATGTGAATACTTCAAAGACATTGAACTCCTCATGGCATTGACATCAAACTTCATTCTTCAATGTGCACATCATATTTTTAGGTGCAATCTTGAAATTAAACATCTCAATGATATTTTGAAATGACCATCTTGAAAGATCAAAATGAAATGCTACCTATAGTTCTAAATTTTTTTTTCTAAATTTTTGATGATAGATCGTAGATTTAATTATATTCAAAAATTTATTTGGATTTTAATCATATATTACTATATACTGTAAGACATCTCAATTTTAAAATAATTGTTTTTATAAAGAAATTTGTCGAAGTAAGCGAAACCTGACTTAATGTCATGAAACTAAAAACAATTGCTATGTACTTATATAATACTATTGCATCAAAGTCACGATCTTCTAAGATATTTGTATGCAAAGTTCTAATATAGGATTTAGGATTTAGGATTGCGGGTTCATGTCATTCATGTAAATGTTGTCCAAATTAGAAGTGTATTTTGAAAATGGATGTGTGATAATATTTTGATGTAATATTAAAAAATCATTTTGGTCATGATAGTATAGATTGATACCTAATTAGTAATTACCTACTTATAAGAAATTGCCCCATTCAATGTCAAATAATGTTGTCAAAAATCATTTGGAGTTATATAACTTATATGTTGCGGACTTGCGGTCTTGCGGAGTGCGGATTATGAAGTTAGAAAAAGCATATAGAGTTGTCTTATGTCTCTAGAATTCAAAGTTCTTTATTCAAAATTGATATCAAAGAATATTAATTGTCTATTAAAATATTTTTTTCATTGGGATTAACAATTCTTCAATTCTTCCAAAAGTTATTAGCGTATTATTTTTCATTTAATAGTGCATCAATTTCTACTTCACAAATTTTAAAAAATGAATGTATAGTTCTTTTGAGTTTAACCTCTAATTCTCTAAAGTCCCATTGTCCCATCGGGGGACAAAATGGATGTAAGATTTTTAGGCAGGCTCCTATGGCCTCAATATTTTTTGTAAATTTCTGAGTTTTTTTGGTATCTTTTAGAATAAATAACTTGAAGTATTCATTTTTGAATTGAATTCTAAGAGGTAAAATCAAAAAAAAAAATTCATGAGGTCTACGTTCTTTGCTAGAATAATCTCAGAGTGGAAATTAGTATATTTCGATTCTATCTTACTATCTTAGAGCTATTAATGATTTAATTTTTCCTTCGATCTTGAATCTACTTCTACCTAACAATTTTTTAATGAGTGAAAACTAAGTGTTTCTTTTTTAAAATCTTTTTTTTAGATTCTCAACTCAATTGTTTATCATATAAAATTAGACATTCACCATCACTAGAGTAGCCTTTTTTAGTTAAAAAGGTTCATCGCAAAAAAATGTAGTTAAGCAAGGTGCCAAGGTGCCTAAAAAGTAGCGGTTAAACATTTCACATTTAATCATTTATTCATAACTCAGTTGCCTAAATTTTGGCTAAAATGCACAAGGTGAAAGACGTACGTGAATATTCCTCAAAGGGTTGAATGACCAAACATCCCAATTTAGAAAAGCTAGAGAAGTAAACATTTAATTTTTAAATTCCATGCACAATTGCACATTGGTGAATTCTTTGAGGTATAAATTCATGCAACTAATGTGGGACAATGGTGTTGATAAAGTTACATAAAATGTCTATTGTTGAATTTGTTTAAAAAAATATATTCACATAAGAAATTAAAAAATTGACTTCAAAGCTTTATTTGCGAACTTGTGCATGCTATGAATTCAAGAAACACCTAAACCCAATCAAGAATCCTCAAGTTAAGTTCTTAATTGAAGATGGTCCATATATTTCTTGAGGAACTTAATTTGCATTTGCTTTCATATTTTTAATTAGTTATGATTTCTTACATTTGTAACTTTAGAGTACAATTTAGGATTTAGGTTTTAGGGTATAGGGTTTAGGGTATAGGGTTTAGGGTATAGGATTTAGGGTATAGGGTTTAGGATGTAGGACTTAGTGTATAAAATTGAAGATCTTTGCATTAAAAAACGCTGGAGTTCTATTTAATGATTCAAGTTCTTTAAGTAAGAAAGTGAATGTCGATGAGATTTTTGTCTTTCCCATCCTTGTCATTATTTGCTGGTCAAGGTCGTTTTAGGAGTCAGATGATGCAGCCGTCCGCCTAGTCGGACGACCTCGAAAAATCTCTCAATTTGATCTCCACTTGAGAGGGGCTGTCCGATCAGGCGGATTGCCCAGGTCAGACGGCCCTGGGCGGACGGCAGCCGTCCGATACATCAGGGCCATCCGATGAGTCGGACGGGCGGCGTCTGCCTGATCGGACGGTCCTTACGAGGCGGACGACTGTCCATCCGCGTCGTCTCGTCCGCCCGATCAGGCGAACGGGCGAGGCGTCCGCCTTCGATTTTAGGGTCGGACGGCCCAGAGCGGACGGCGGCCGTCCGATTCACCGGGGCCGTCCGATGTGTCGGACGGGTGGCGTCCGCTTGATCGGACGGTCCTGACGAGGCGGACGATGATCCGTCCGCCTCATCGGGTCCGTCCGATCAGGCGGACGGTCGAGGCGTCCGCCTTGCATAAAAGAGTCGGACGGCCCGTCCACTCCTCACTTTTATCTTCCCCCTTGTGTCATGCAAGAGAGAGCGGAGAGCTTGGTGGTTTATCCTCCATTGGCTCCTTTCTAAGGGAAGATAAGAGTGTGATTTCTAGGGGATACTTGTTGCTTTTTTTTTCTACATTTCGTGTATGATCATTTGGCAAATCGTATATTGCCTTGTGGATTACAAATTGCAAGTGCACTTCTAAACGTGATTTCATCACGATGCCGAGATCAAAGAAGGCTGCGAAGGACAAACGAGTGAAGTCGGACAGTGAGGCAAGTATGGACGCTCCTTCTCTCGCTTGCAAAGCATTTCTCATTGAATGCATTGTCAATTTTTATGAGTCGGAAACCACTGCGTCGTTGTATACCAAATATGCGAGGTATGAAGACGAGTGTCCAGCTAAATTCAAGGGAGATATGGCACAGAAGTTCACGGATGCTTTAAACGTACCCTACTGGATTCATGAAATGGAGAAGAAGGGCTTTCAACAATTTTTGAAGAACAAGGTCCATGATGCATTGTGGAATGCAAAGGTGATCTTAGAGAAGTACGGGAAGCAACACCGCGTAGGTGATGGCGCTTTTGAACAGGTCATTTTGAGG
The DNA here is from genome assembly GCA_951230915.1 of Antitrichia curtipendula. Taxonomy (NCBI): domain Eukaryota; kingdom Viridiplantae; phylum Streptophyta; class Bryopsida; order Hypnales; family Leucodontaceae; genus Antitrichia; species Antitrichia curtipendula. The sequence goes on from OX579634.1 coordinate 5,998,707, forward strand.
GCAGACTTGTTTGTTTGCCAGTGCGCCCCTTTTGCAAAGAATCGAAATAGGCGAGGTTCAATGGGTTGGTGGAATAGTGATGAGGGAGTTGTGGAGTTGCAACGTGGGCGACGACATCTCTTAGCGCTTCCGGAAACAGCAAGGATGATTCCACAAGATGATCAAATCCTGAGGGGTGGATACGCAACAATTCGAAGGGTCCGAATTGAAGGATGTCGTGAGATACCCACATTTTGGGAGTTCGCAGCGAAGGTATCTCATCAACAACGCATACGACCTCCGCTCGCAAGGTTGGAACACCAAAACGAGTCAATGGCAGTGAGAATTCCACATGATGGAGTTATCCGGTTTTTTGCTGTTCATGCAACGCAAAACGAAGGGTACTCGTATTGGTGGAATGGCGGAACATTGAAGCAAATGTTAAAATTGAATAAGGAATATCCCGATAACATTGGCATTCGGTTGGCTTATTGTCAACCGACCCCGGAAGAGGTGACGAAAGCTTTTTTTCTTGGTCGTTGGAGGAAGAAGCGCACGGAGCTTGCATGGGCATTGGTGCACCTCATGAATGCAGTGCACAACGCTGGACATTTGCACAATGATCTTTCACTGGACAACATTATGTTTCACTTTCCCAATGATGAGTCACGTGTTTACATTGGAGTTTGCGATTGAGGCATGACTACTTTACGTAATGAACCAATGAAGTCCTTGTACACGTTCACCTCTCAGAGTGAGCGGACTGAGACCTTGAAAAAGAGGTGGTGGGTGGACCCTTCTATTGCATACTTGCACCGAAGAGACGCGGATGTGTCAATGATACCGGATTTATCACGTAAATCGGAGGAATATGCGGTTGGTCGAATAGCTCAAGCCATCAACAATGGTTGCATGTTGACGGACTACGTGAGCTTACATCGGGAAAATGAAGGACATACAAGATTTAGCCATGAGGATTTGGCAAGGATTTTTCACCTTTACTTGGAGCGCCTTTGTGATTCGGTGATTGATTCTCGCGGTAGCTTGTCCGAAATCATCCATCGATTTACCAATAATTACAACTGGCCTATTCCGGATGAACACTTCCGCCACTCATAATTCATATTAGTGTCTATGGTGTTAGTGGACGACATAGAAGTGATAGAACTATAAAAGTATTAGGTAAATGTAGAGGCGAGTACATAAATTTGCATGATTGTGTGCAAGGATTTTCTAGTATATATATGCACCATCAATGTATGCCAATATATATGCACCCTTATAATTCATATAAAGTTTTGAAATGTTTGTGTGTTTTGAAACTTCCAATGTCCAATGTCTACCATCTATTTATGCATTCATCATATGTTTTGCTTGAAATCCTTGAATGAGAAGTGCAATGCAACAATTATTGTTGATGGATGTTAGCTTGGTCTGGTTGGGTTCAAAATTGTATAATCAATGTTGAACACATATAACCCCTAAAAGACCAAAGTGATTTTTTTGGCAACATAGCGATTTTGGGCAGCTCACTACAAATGAAATTTATATTTTTTTTCTTTGAAATTTTCATACAACACGTGCCCGAGGAGTAGCTTTAAGGCTCAAAAATTTTCATACATTTAGACTACATGGTTAAAAAGTTATTGCATGATATGTCATTTTCAGTCCTTGGCGGGCAGCACGGGCAGCGAAAAAAACTTCTTCAAAAATCACTTTATAAGAAAATAAAAATTTCCAATTGGTTCTTTAGATTTATATGTACATGGGAAGCTTTGAATCATTCCATTTAGATCTATGAGTCAAAAGTTATGAGGATTCTTAGTTTAAGGGTAGTTATGGAATTTCAACTCTAAAATAAACTTTGAAGACTTGAAGTCTTTTATTTAACTCAATTTTCAATATTTTTGAAAAAAAATAAAAACATTGGGTGTAGATTGTTTATTACAACATTACAACCGTTGGATTGGCATTTTTCAATTCCATAAATAAATTCTTCACAATTTAGTGTTTTGAATCATTCTCTACCTCTTCCTACTTACTATTTTTTTCCTATATGTTGTACAATTCCAAATGATCTGAAAATTTTCAAGCATGTAGCCAACTTGCCTTCAAGAATAAATCCAAAGAGTAACCACCATTTTGGACATTTTTTCATATGAATGTGACCTTGTGAAGGGCAGCTGCCCGTTTTTTCGCAGGGACAAAAAAAGGATTTTTGTCAATTCAAACACTATTATCTTGCAATCCACATGGTGGAAAATTCTGAAATTTTTTCCACATCTTCTTAAACAAGTTTACTACAAGATCCTATGGTTACATGTGTCCAAGAATGTTTTTTTTCTAAAATTTGACACTAGTATTAGAAATGGCAGTTTTGGAACGTTTTTGGTGAAAACATAGTCAAAAATGATTAGGGGATAATGATAATAGAATTTGGTCATGCGCAAATATTTTTTATATTGAAAAGCAATACAGTTGATACTTGAACAATACCGCTATGATGATACCAAGTACCAACCTCCAAATACATTTTAATACAATATATTTACATCAAAATATTTTAGTACGTAAAATCGTAAATGCTATTCGCCGAGATGCCAATATGTTTGTACTATGATTGCCACACTCCATAATCCAATAACAAAAGATTCCAAGGCCCACTCGATTGTGAGACAACGACTAAAATAGCTCTACCTACTTTACTCGGAATCTGAATGGATGTCATCTCTACGTTTTGGTGGTGTGGAACCGGATCCATAAGTGCCAAGATATGGTCCTCCGCCCCAAGTGCATTCATAGTCGCTTGGCGTAGCTCCTTGATTGGGATTTCCATAGTAAGGACCTCCAAAAGTTGGAGGAGGAACTACATCACGGTGCTGAGACCTTCCTTGCCTTGGTTCGACATGACGAGAGCCTGTGTGACGCTCATATGAACCACCCGTAGTAGATCCGGACAAGTATTGGGAGCCTCCTTGGCTAGATCCAAAATCATGTGTGGTTCCATGGCTTCATTCTGGGTTGTAATAAGTACCTCGGGGGTCGTTAGCGTAGTGTAAGACCCTTTGACCATCTTGTGAACCAGATGTAGTACGATCATGTTGGTAGGACCTGTCATGCCCGTGTTGTTGACCCCGATCCTCCATGCTCCTACGCATAGCTTTTTGCATTTGTTGATTGAACTCGATGTCTTCCCGAGCTTCTTGACGCTCATGTCCCACTGTAAATGTTACGGGTGCTGGATTGTCTTCTACATCATCGTCGTCCGACCATTCATCCTCAGCATCCGGCAATACAACCGGCGGAAATCCAAACTGCCCTCGATTGGACCACATTCGCATACAATCGCTTGGTTGAGTCCAACTCGTATAAATAATAGCGTCAGTGCGCATCATATTGTCAACATTTTTCCCGTAAATTGTGCGCCAATCTACATCTTTGTGGAGTACAATCTCTGCCCAAACCATGGCCATGTTAGAATAATTCATAACATTTGGTTTGGAGTTAGGCAGCTCAGCGCATCGCGTTACTTCCTCGTATCGGTGCACAAAGTGTTGGCTCTCGCACGTGGAAATTTTTCCTTCCCAGCGTCGAACTTGTTTGTCTGCTCTTTCTTATGACCACATTTTGGAGAGGTGCGTCATTTTGACGTACTTTTTGCACATTGTGCAGTCCCAAACCTTCTTGGGCTCTTCTTCCCATCCAGATTCAGCTACACACATTGGATTTGCCCAATCTCCCCAGTTCATGTCCTGGGATTTGCCTTTGTTACTGGACCTTGAACTACTATTGCGAGGCATGATAACCTTGATTAAAATGAAATGATTTGATGACAAAGTTCACATGAAACTTTAGAACAACTTAACAAAATGTTTGACACTTGCCAATGAAACGAGGTGAAGTTGTTAACAAGGCCTTCAAAACCAAGTAATCACCAAAATAAATTGGTGCAATTCAGTATCCGAGCACAATCGTTCACGCACCAAAACGAAAGGGGCGCGCAGAGCCACTAAGAGGCACTGGATCACCCACTCCGCAAGGGAAACGATTGTGAAGAATGAGCCGTCCGCCGCCCTATTTATGGCGTCCGAAGGCGGACCAGGCAATGCGGACGCGGACGTGCGAATCGGACGGCCCAGAATCGGACGGGCAGATCGTGCGGATGGGATCGCGCGGACGTCCCGTCTGCACGTGCCCGTCCGCGCGATTGCGTCCGCACGATCCCGTCCGCAAGATCCGTCCGCTTGATTGCGTCCATCCGCCGTCCGCCCTGTCCGCCCGAGGGCCCGTCCGCGAGCCTCCCGACCGCGTGGACGATCCGACCGCGTGGACGATCCGACCGCGTGGACGATCCGACCGCGTGGACGATCCGACCGCGCGGACGGGCCGACCGACCGTCCACTGGACGGTCGGACGGCTCGTCCAGGGATGTCAAAAGACGTCCGGGGGTCAGCGTCCACGTCCGCCGGACGTGGACGCGGACGTCCGGACGTCCGGACGTCCTGTCAACCCTGAAAATAAGCCCTATAATTAGTCATTTGCATGAAAGCTTGAACCTAGTCATCACACGTGGCAATAAACAAGTCAAATCCATGCTTCTCAGAAGCCTCCATCTATTTGTTGACTTGTTGTGCATTGTTTCTGCCAGGTTGCATGTTGGAATGTCTGCTAACTCTTCTGCTGTCAAATTTTGCATACATATAAAATGAAATTATTATTCAAGGCGTTCAGAGGATAAGGTAATAAAGAAAAACAAACAATGAGAATGGAAATCATATCGTATCCATGATTGCACCCCATTAACGGTATCGGAAGTGCCAAAATGCCAGCCAGTCCTCGAGTTCACAAATAGCGGGTTCTGATGCGGCTCCAGAAAAATACCACTAAGCTCTGATTTCTAGATACATTTTGTCTACCTTAGACATCGATGTTGCATCTTTATACTACCTACAAAGTTGAATATGTTGCTTTTGGAATTCTTTGGCGATTGATTTTTCCGTGTGCTTGTGCATACTTGTTGCCTAGTGGAACAAACAAGTCTTTTCACAGTCCACCATTGGAACAGATGGATCCCCTGACCCATACACAATGCGAACTGCATTGAATTTGGCTTGAGCACTATCGCACATGAATCCCTTGAAGGTTGGATTTAACAACCCATTTTTTACCATAACCTTATTCAAACAACGCCAAAAAATGATCTAGCCTTGAGTGCCTTCAGTCTGCATATCACAGACTGCAATCGTCATGACTTTACAACAAGTAGAATCATAGACGTGACAAGCAATAGTTGTCCATAATTTCACCCTCTTAACATGATCAAACATGACAAAATAATTCTCAAGGTTGCCGCTTGGTTGCATCCGTCGTACAAGATCTACTCTACTTCCAAGTCCATCTACAAGCATTTTGAGCAAATAGACTTTGTCTTGTTCTTGTCTTGGAAATACACTATCGTGGATGTACTCCATTTTGGCACATCCCTTCATATCAAGAATTCGATCAATCTCACCTCCACCCTTATTACTTCAAAAAGAAGATATGATGTTGCACACATTGGGCAAGCTAAGGAGCTTGAACTTGTCCATGACATTCTCTAATGCATCGCCATGAAGCATCTCTTTTGGTCCGGGTCCATCATGAATGAAGAATGTGTCGAGGAACTCCTTACTTGCCACCATGGTAATTGTAGAAGTTTTGGTTATTGGAGTCATAGCCACTTCGTTAGCAATCAACCCGATGATTGCTTCAAGAGACTCTCTACACTGACCATCGGCAACTGGATGCAAATGAACACCCAAATAGATGCATACATGTGACAAATCTCTAGTTCTAAGTATATAATAAATTTGTGAGTTACATACACTAAAATAAGTTGGAGGTTGTCTACAAACTTTACAAAGCACGGTAGAGCCGGGAGGAGGAATCTAACCTACGCTAAAAGGATGTTTGGTGGTCCCAATCCACTAAGTTTCATTGCTTTTTGAAGCTCGCGTGTAGTAGTCACATTCTATATTTTCACAAATGAAGTGTCCAATACAATGTGACTTTCTGAACTTTAAACCTAGGTCATTATGGATGTTAGACGTCATAGTGCAACACCATGCATGACCATCATATTGTTTGTCTATGCCTTCCATGCCTCTAGCCCCATATGTGGATCCACGACACGTTGGCAACTCAAAGAAAACGTCACCACCGAATCTAACTGGGAGAAATTGAATCTTCTGGTATTCAATGGCATCAAAATCAATCTGGGCAAGTTCATTCCGTGAGACAGGCACCAAAGACAATTTACAAAGGCAATCTAATAGACTTAAGGAATTGTGATGATTGGAAGGGAGAAGAGGACGAGAGAATCCAGATGATGCAAGACTACTAAGTAAATTTCGATAGGTAATAGGAATGGATGAATCTATTGTACATGGCAAAACAACATTTGAAGAAGAAGGGTGAGCAACTTGAATAAGTGTTTTGCCTTCAGAATCAGTAGCTAACTCTATGACTGGTTCGAGGGACTCTTGTTTAACATTGTTGACATTGAGCAGAATTGCATTCTCAAAGCATCCACTACCTAGAGACTTGACTTTTCCAGGATGTAATATTGGACGATCACTGGTAGATTTATCAACAACAGGTGTTCAAATTTCAGTCAAAGATGGCAAGAGTTCTTGTGAAAGCCCGTAAATTCTATAGCGCCCTGGACAAAGGTGCCAAACTGCCCAAACATGGCCTTTGTTGACTGCTACCTTCTGCATATGGATGGACTCTTTCAAATGGCCAGACTCGGACATGACTTCTTCTTCAACGTAAATACTAGATTGGACAAATTTAAACCAAACATGAGCAAGGTGTAAAGACAATACAACGTACCCTTCTTCTTCAAGAGGGAAGACTAGCAGAATTTCATGGCCATCTGCTCGGATAGATGCCATTGATGCACAAAGAAAGGACACTTGAAATCAGAGTAAAATGACAAGAAGTAGGTAGAATACAAACACAAAGTAAGTGATCTTGTTCAAGAATAGAAACTATAAAGAAATGAGATTGTATAAGAAGAATTCAAAAAGATAGAAACGTAGAGTAGTTGTTACTAATCAAAATGCAGTATTGTTAGTTGGCCCAAATTTTGTATATTTGAAAGCGCCATATTAATCTTTTGTAAGTTAGATTGCTTTCAAAGCAACCGATGAAGCTTATCTAATTTATAAAAGAGGGTAATTCAAATTTCATAGAACATGCGAAGCGTGCAAAGGTAGAGAATGCAATTACCACCAATTAGAAAGAAATGATGATCAGTATTACCGTTTATACTATGGTAAGTAGATTTTGTTTTATTTGAAGAAGCTTTAATGAATTGGATGAAAATACATTCATCATCTTCTAGAAGTGTTATATATTAGAGGGATTTTGAAATCCCAATTCTCCAAATAGAATTAGTTGTCTTGTAGTTTTTTTTGTGGAAGGGATGCTAGAGGGTTCTCATAGAAAGAGACGTAAGTCAGGTCTTTTTTTTTTCTAGCAAGAAGCAATTACAAAAACTGAAGATGCTTAGACGCTTGCAAAAGGCCAATGGTGCTGAGATATTAGTACTATTCGTACATTGTCATATGATGACCATGGAGTTGAAGTTGGGCATTTTCAATATGAGGATAGTTTGACAGAAAATAGCGAGAGAACCCATATGCCAAGCTTGATAGTGTGGATGAAAGCGAGGAGGTTAGATGGAAATCAAGTGCTGTGGAGGGTAACACATTGCTAAGAAGCTTAGAGTTGGTATGTCTAGCTATTTATAGGTGCAAGTAAAACTATGAGATTGAAAGAGTTGACTTAGTACGTGACCATTTTTTTTGTTAGAGATGCACTAGATAGTAGACGTTTGATTGTATAGCTCGAAGAGACAATTCCAATGATATATAGTATGTAAAAAACAAAGATTTTTTTGAAGGACTTGCGGCCTGAAAACAAATTTAGTATATTGGAATCTTCTCTGAAATCTACCGAATCGAAAGATTTTTTGGCCAAATCTTGCCTTTTGTATTTTTAGCAGCCTTTGATGATTTTTGTAAAATTGCTCATGAGTCCAAAAAATCTGAAAAAAATTTGAGTGAATAGTGAGGTTATAATGTATATATGGGAAAAATTTGGTCTCAAAATATTTGAAATCACAGAAGTTATTCAAGAGATTGCCTTGGCCTACATCTATTGATTTTGTACTCTTTTTTTTTTCCCGACCTTCTCTGGCAAGTTTAGGATTTGCTTTTGCATTGTTTTACTCCTTTTGCATTATTGCATTTTGATGAGCGTTGCTTGCCGTGGTTACAACCATAAACTTATGAAGCACCTTGTTACGCAAGGCAGGAGAAGAGTGTAGTGGAGGCGGAGTAGGTGTCCTTGAATGCATCGGAGGCGTTGATGCTTTGGAAATTCAGGCCACTGAAACTCCCAAACAGGTACTATTTTGTAGCTTCTTCAGTACTTGCATAGGCTTCAGGGACATCGCCTCGTTGACGAGGCGTCAATCTTAGAATGCTTTACGTCTCATTCCAATGCTAGAAAATGACATACCTGTTTAGGGATTTTCTTCCCCTATTTTTTCAGATTTGTGGTGCAATATGTCGTCTCGTTAACGAGGTGTCTAATTCAAGTTCTATAGAGTCTCACTCCAATGGTACAAGTTCAAAGTGTATACTTCCAGATTTCGGTTTGTAAAACATGGATTCGTTAACGAAGTCACTATTTCGGGCGGTTTTTGGACTCATTGAATTTGTAACTTTATAGAATACTCGTTTTTTGTTTTCTGGCAATTCTTCATTTCGGGCTGTAAAACATGGCCTCGTTAACGAGGTGTCAATTTTGGGTGGTTTAAGGACTCCCTGAATTTGTAACAAATTAGAATACTTGTTTCTCATTTCTTAGCGGATTGGAAGCAACAGCAAAGACGGTTATGGTACTGGCTGAGTACTCGGAGGCTATCAAGAAGATGATGTATAAGATCTGAGATGCTCTCCATCAGGTGTGAGCCCTCAAGTTAGCACTTGGAACTTTGGGCTTATTTTTCGCGATTTAGTGTTAGTTTTTAGCGTCAATTCATGCAAAATAGTATGAATAAGTCAGTTGAGAGGAGTTTGGTAGAAGTCCCTGCCAGATTAGTGAGGAGTCTTCCTAAACTCATGGAAAACACAAAATACTCTGCTTTTTCAGGTTTAGGTCTTAGTTTAGTATCTTATAGTCCAAATTAGCGTTTTTGAGAGATGTGAGGATGTGAGAGTTAGCCAATTATAGTGACTGATCCACATAAAGCTCGACATGTAGAGTGCATGTGACAGCCTAGCTAAACTACAAGAGTCTATATCCAGGTTTAGAAGTATCTAGATCCAGTTCATGTAGAATATGGACTAGTTACACGAAGCCCTGCAAATGTTGAAGAATATGAATCAAAATGCAAAGTAGAAGGAGGGCGAGGTGATTGGAGCTTACAGAAAGATGCTTTTAGGGTGAAAGCATGCCAAGAGATCAACAATGGAGCTAATCATCCACAACAACCCCCTGTACCAGAATAATTTTTCCTCCGGGTGGAAATTATTAAAGAATTGCTAAATTTAGCATCCTTATTGGAGGTTTGGTTTTGCCCTTGGCCTTTGGACACTTCCTAGAAGTTTGTCCAAAAGTTTTGGGATTTTACAAAACTCCATGATGACTCTATGGGAAGTCAACCGCCTTTGAAAGTGATGGTAATTTTATAGAAATTACCCAAAGTACGGTCAAATCTCACTATAAATTAGATTAGATTTTTACATATTAAATAAGCAACCTGTCAAGTTTGAAGACTTTTTGATAGTCAGAAGTACGAGAATCGACAACAACATCGAATTTAACAAGAATTTACGACATGGCGGTGGGTTGATCGGCGAACCAAGAGCTAGTAGTGTCTGAATGTCGCGAACAAGGAATGTTTTCTTACTCTTACAAACCTTCCAAGCAACTTTGGCTAGTCAATTTCCTCGGGAAACGCAAATTCCATTAATTGGGATTTTGACTTTTCTTTGGAGTTACCGTGAGTGGATTTTACGAATATTTACAGCCTGGATGAAGGGGGTAGGGAGTCCCCTAGACTAATTGAGGTCTTCTGAATGCGATGGTGCAATTGGTTTCGAGTTTTTCTCAAGAAGATAGGAAAATTTCAGCAATAGGTTTGACTTTTTTAGAGTAATTAGCGGTAATTCAAGGTTAATTTACAAAATATCTTGGTAAAGGTCGAAGATTGGATTTAGTTAAGATTTCAAATCTTTCCTTTAAAAGCCAATTTAGATTGAGTTAAGAATATTTGGAAATATCCTAGGGTTGTTTGCAAAATATCTCAAGGTCAAAATAGTTAACCCCTAAAGGTTTTTGACTATGTTTTCACCAAAACTGCTCCAGAACTGCCATTTCTAATACTAGTGCCAAATTTTAGAAAAAAAACATTTTTGGACACTTGTAGCTGTAGGATCTTGTAGTAAACTTGTTTAAGAAGATGTGGAAAAAATTTCAGAATTTTCCACCAAGTGGATTGCAAGATTATAGCGTTTGAATTGACAAAAATCCTTTTTTTGTCCCTGCGAAAAAACGGGCAGCTGCCCTCCACAAGGTCACATTTGTATGAAAAAATGTCCAAAATGATGGTTACTCTTTGGATTTATTCTTCAAGGCAAGTTGGCTACATGCTTGAAAAATTTCAGATCATTTTGGAATTGTACAACATATAGGAAAAAAATAGTAAGTAGGAAGAGGTAGAGAATGATTCAAAGCACTAAATTGTCAAGAATTTATTTATGAAATTGAAAAATGCCAATTCCAACAATTGTAATGTTGTAATAAACAATCTACACCCAATGTGTATATTTTTTTTCAAAAATATTGAAAATCGAGTTAAATAAAGGACTTCAAAGTTTATTTTAGAGTAGAGATTCCATAACTACCTTCAAACTAAGAATCCTCATAACTTTTGACTCATTGATCGGAATGGAATGATTCAAAGCCCCCTACGTATATATAAATTTAAAGAACCAATTTCAAATTTTAGTTTTTTTTAAAAGTGATTTTTAAAGAAGTTTTTTTTGCTGCCCCGGCTGCCCGCTGAACAATGAAAATGACATATCATGCAATAACTTTTTAACCATGTAGTCAAAAGTTACGAAAATTGTTGGACCTTAAAGCTACTCCTTGGGCACATCTTATGTGAAAATTTCAAAGAAAAAAAAGAAAAATTCCGGTCATAGTGAGCTGCCCAAAATCGTTATGTTGTCAAAAAACGGTGTTTGGTCCTTTAGGGGTTAATTTCCTAAATATCTTTGGGAAAAATCTTAGATTTTATTTGGACAAGATTTCTTTTCTAATTAATGCTTGTTCTAGAAAATTCTTATGATTAAACAAAGATTATTTAGCTAATATCTTAGGGTAGTTTAGAATTTAGCATAGGATAGTTTTTGAGTAAAAGAACTAATATCTCATGGTAAACTAAGGTGGTGGGGCCTTCTAGCAAGTATATAAGACCCCCCTCTGAAGTTTTTCATGCCCCCATTTGTCATTATCTGCCTACAGACACTTTGCCGTAGTGTACAGACTCTCTTTTATTCAATTTGCTTATCAGCTTTGTGGAAAGCAATTAGTCAGGCCAAATTTTGGTCATCTTTGTTCATTTTGTTTTCTTTGCTTTTTTTTAGTGGAGGATTTGGTTAGAGGACTCGGGGTTCCCTTTTAAACCATTAATACCACACTAAAACCACGCTTTTGGGAGGCTTCATCCCCCAAAACTCGCATACCTTATTTATCGACTAATTTTGTGTTTTGCAACAACCATTGAGTCAGAATTCTTAAGGTGGTGAAGCTAGTCTTTACCAAAAGATTCTAATACTCAAAATACCTACTAAACTTTGTTGTATAACAAAGTTTGGTTTGACTTGATTCCTAATTTTTGGTTTAAACACTTTCATGTACATCTCAATTAGGAATTAAAACCATCTAATACCTTGGGAATTCTTTTAGTCCTTAATGTTCGGTTTAAATACTTTCATGTGTACCTCCTTTAAGAATTAAAACATTCCTACAGCCACTCGAAATCATATTTTACGAGTTTAGCCTGGGGTTGCTCCCACACGGCGAAGCTTTGACCTCAAGACAATTTACCATTTTACCTTGAAGGGAGAAAGTTTGGAAAATACCCTTAGTTCTTGGGCTATTTAAGCTAAAACACCCCACCAAGTGGTTCCTTTTCTTCCGCCGGAATTTCTTCACTTCATTTTGGTTTTGCTTCCATTGCCAAATTGTGGATTTAGTTGATAGTCTAGTTTCTGCCATGGTTTAATTTATCTTTGTCTTTGTTTAGTTTAGATCATTTTGTCTTAGTTTATCTTGAAAAACCTAGAGAACCACTTATTTTATTTTATTTTGCTAGTTCACCCCCAAAATCCAAGATACCATTTAGTTTAGATTATCCTCGCTTAGTTATCCCAAAAATCTCAAAAAAACTCATTAGTTAGTTGCTTTGTTTTAAAGTTCCCTCAAACCCATAGGAAAACCTTTAGATTAGTTGGAGCCTTAAGTTATTTAGCTTAGTTTAGTTTAGTTTAGTTTAGTTTTTATTAATCATTTAGTTTTAGTTTTTTTTTTTTTAGAACTAGTAGTCCAGCTTAAAGACCACGGGGACCAGATCAACACAGTAGTCAGGACAAGACCAAACCAACACATCAATCGGGACAACTGAATGGGCCTCGCCACGTGGCAGCTCCGGAGGAGAGGATTGTCCAGTTCAGAAGATTGGTTGTCCAGTTTGAAAGACTGGTGGCCAGTTTGGAAAAACTTGGTGCTAGCTCGACAGACTTGGTGTCCAGTTCAAAAAATTCTCAAAACTTTGGTGAGAACTAATTCAAAAATTCTTAAACGAATTAAGGGTATAACAGAGCCTAGGCAGTTGATAGCCACGCCACAAATTTTGAACTTTTGAAAGGATACTCGGTTGCAACTAACTAGAAGCATAAGTTTTCCTGCATCAAACTACCACTCATAGTCCTAATCAAAACAACAAGAATGAAAAGAATTTGACAAAGAAACATAATAAGAAAACGGAGTGGCAGCTTGAGAAGGAATTAGGATTAAAAATACTAATTTTTTCAACAAATCTAAACTATTCACGTGGATTTTGTTTTTGTTTTGTTGTGCATTTTCCTATTCATTTTCTATTCATTTAGGATTTGTTTTGGTTTTTATTCCATTACTATTCATCTACTATTGATTGCGAGACAATTTATTTTTGTTTTTTATTCTTTTTTTCTATTCATTTAGGCTTAATAAGCCAAATAGGAAAAAACAAGAAGTCAACAAAAATAATAGATTAATCCAACAAAAAAAATAAACTAATGAATAACAAACAAAACTAACTATTCATTGGAATGTTATTAAAATTGGAAGATATTAATCTTTTAAATTAGTTCTTAAATAAAATAAACATTCAAGGTAGTTGGAAATAGGGCCTTGAAGTTTATTTTAATTCAAAGAGTGTTTTAAAAATCAACTAAAGACCATTAGAAATTTAACCTTAATTCCTAAACTCAAAGGAATTAAGTTAAATATTTAGACTAACCCTTTTATTTATAGGAAATTTGCCAGAAAGGATGTAGGAAAGAGATTTTTTACACATTCTAACACCAAACTTTCATCAAATAGACGGAGTACACATGATGGAGGACGCCGATTATTTTAAGTCCATTTTGCTAGTGATCTGCGATGACGGGACTATGGCCACGATAGACACAGAGGTATGTTAATTTTGCACTTTCTTTTGCTTTGTTTTTGTTTTCAAATTAAAGTTAGATTCATTGTTGTTAGAAGTTAGTTTTTAGATTAGAATTTAGAACCTAATAGGGAGTTTAGAGGTTACTAAGTCAAATTACACTTAAAAGTTAACCCAACAACGAAAAGTTACTAATAATTAATCGTAACCATAAAATTGGATGATAATTTAAAATTTTCATCCAAAAAAATCTTTAAGAAATATATTAGAAAGGAATAAAACAAGGAATCTATAAAAATTTCCAAATCCCTTTTTACTTTTGAAAATGCTTTATTTTTGAAAGATAAAGGTTTGGATGAAGTTTGAGACCAATTTTAGATGAAAAACATTCAAATAGGTCAAAATCCCAATTAGTCTTAAGAATCCATAACTTAAAGGAATTACTAACTTAACCTTAGAATTTAGAATTATTTTGAATTGATTTGCTATTTTAGATTAGTAGATGAAGGTTAGCACAACTAAGGGGCCAAACTCACCCCGTGGTAACTTTTGCTAGGAATCTAGGAATCTAGTTTCCTTTATCATTCTGGGAAGGAAATTTTACATTCTAAAAGGCTACTTAAATACAATTTAGTTAGATTAGATTTTGTTTTCTTTTTCTCTTTTTTACCTAACCATAGCGTTTTAACTAGTTACCCAATAGTTTTTTCCCTTAGAATTAGTGAAATTTTACAGGATCATCACTCACAAAAAGTGTCCATTGCTTGGAAGGCGAACACTTATTTAGAAACACCCAATTAGGAGTGAATCTCCAACAAAACAGTCGCTAGAGCCCGTGTGTAACTTTCTGACTCAAGGGTGGAGTTAGAAACACTCACATCAGGCGAGACAGTTTCTGGGTTTTGGGAAAAGAAAGGAGGTGGAGCCAAGACCGGAAACAACTCCAATGCGGTCGGCTCCAATCATGTCACCATCCGCACATGTGAAGCCGAAGGACAAGGCAGTAGAGGAGAAGACCCTTGCCAAAGACCTTTCTAGGTTGAAGTCAGAAGCCGAGGAAGGATCCGCATATGGATCCGGATCTAAGGATAGGATCCGGAAGGCGGAATCCGAATTTCGGACATCTTAGAGTAAGGGCTCCAAATCTTCTTTGCAGGTACCCAACACAACGAAGAAGAAGAGCACGGCTAAGCGAGCCAGAGAGGTGTCCTCAGAAAGTCATTATTCAGAGGAGGATGAGTCACCAAGCAACTCGATGAATGAAGAGAACATGACCAGATTTGGATCCAAGTCAGGGTCCCATCAAGACCCGAAATCAGATGAAGAATTCGATCCGGTAAACATCTCACCCTCGAGCTTCAAGGGTAAGGTTCCGACACCATCCAAGGGAAAAGCTATACCAAGAAGGAAGCCATCAGCAAGCAGGAAGTAACCGCCTAAGAAAGGATCCGCCAAGCATGAGGAACCTTCTCCCAAGCAAACTAGGAAGTAGGTAGGAAGTTGCTTAGGTTAGACCTAGGTCAGTGGGATGAAAATCTAAGTTTTTGATAGGTAGAAAGCTACTCATTAGCTATTTTTGAGTTGGATGCACCTGAACTTCACTTTCCAGGTTTTTAGGATCTCAAATCCACATTTTGCGAATCGGATGGGTATCTAGAAAGTCAACATAGGAGGATAAATAATGACATCTGTCATTCTTCTGTCCTCTGATTTTGTTCCTTGGGGCCTTTTAGGGTTCGTGTAGGTTTGTATTTAGGGGCTGATTTCAGTTTGAAGCCCCAAGCATTCTTTTTTGCAATTTTCAATATTTGATAAACTCATTCAGATTTCCACTTTCTAAGTGTTGGTTTGCAAAGTCTAGATTCTGGGTTGGTATGCCGACAATGCTAGAACCATTGTTTAGTGCGGGTAGCTGGTTTGCTGGTGTTGGAGTGGAGGAAAAGTCCCCTGGATTCTGTTCAGATCCGGTTTTGAGAGTATAAGAAGGTGGTTATAAAACTGTATGTACTAGGAGGAAATTCTAACTACTGTTGTTCCTTGGGTGTCTTCTGAGTTAGAAAGCCATTCCTAGATTAGGTGTGTTCTACAGAATAGGAGGACACATGCTAAGTTGAAGTTCTGATGAGATTCGACTATATTCGGGAGAGAAGAATGGAAAAATAGTTAGAATCTTTTAGTTATCCAATTGTTAGTTCCTGATTCTTATGATTGATCCTGGATAGATCTGTTGTTGTAGTACTAAGTGGATTAAGAGGATTCATAAGTGACCTGCGGATAAGGATTAGGTTCCGGATCCGTTGTAAGGAATAATTTGAGTCCAAGTCTTTTCCTTGTTAATTGTTGTTTTCCTTAGTGAATTAATCATTCTAATTGAATCACTCTAATCTTTTGAAAAGTAGGATATACATTCCCTTCTTTAAGCCCAAGAGCAGATCCCTCTGATATAGAGGTTAAACTATTGAACTAGTTACTTAGTTACTGAAATCCGAACCAGATTTGGAGGAAGTACAGAGATAATGACACTCTTCCACGTCTAGCTGTAGTATAATGATTGGTATGATTTGAGAGAGAGAAGTATTTGTTTGGGAACATAAATAAGGAATTGTAGTTTTTGGTTTTCAGTTCCTGATTCTTTTGTCTTGGGTTTGTTTTTTGCATTATATTCTGGTAATTTTGAGGAAACTATAAGTGAAATCCTTTGGGAACGATATACGAGTCATCTAGGGTGTTTTACACTATTTTAACATCTAAAGGAGGATTTGTGCTTCCTTGTGCTACGACATCCACCAATTAAACTCTACCAAGGAGCTCCAAAAGGAAGTTCAAATAAAGAGGCCAGGGCGGAAAATGTGAGTACTGCTATTGGGGCATTTTTATATCCTAAGGTTGAATGGACATGGACGGATGTTGTATAGTCATAGACGGGAAGGTTGGCACGGACGCAATTCTTCATGGCGGAAACTCGGAGTGTTTGGGTGCGGACACTATTGAACGTCCACGCCCAAGCTTAACAGGCCAGGGCATGGACGTTGTCTGACTTATCTCCAAATTGATGTCAGGTTTGAGTTTTGGGTTCCAAAGCCTGGGCATGGACTCTATCACAGAAGTCCATGCCCGTACAAACTAAATGAAGACCTAATCCTAAATTCCGACTTTGTGTCCACGTCCATACCACCTACAACCGACAACATCCGCGCCCATACCACCAGCGACAGATAGTGTCTACGCCCGTACCACTTGCAAACGATAGCGTTCGCGCCCATACCGCCTATGCCAAAAATTGACCGCCTGCGCCCCGATGGTATAAGTTTGCGCCCGACAACACTGGCGCCCATACGGCCATACCCCTAAGTCATCCCCGGAAATCTTGGACTTTGCGCTTCAACTCCAAGTTCGGGTTGAGTACTTAGAGGGACCCTACAGCCCAAGGGTAGTTGGGTCACTTTCCACGTGCACATGTTAACATTGACTTGTACATTTTAGTGCAATTAGGTTTTCAAAGTAGGACTACTTATATAATAGACACAGACGTGGTCTCTGGCACTATGCGGCCTTACAATAAGGGGAGGAGTCGAAATTCAAAGGTATCCAAAAAGCACTTGCACATTTTACTTGACCCCGAAACCATGCATTTCTGAGTTGGGAAAAAGAACTTGAATCATGGACCAAGAAGACATGTGAAAAATACATTGAGTGGTGCCACATAGATAAATTATTTGTACACAGTGAGCAGAAAATACATTGTAGGTTTCAGGCAGCCAAATTCCATTATTGTAGGGACTCGAACTTCGTTGAAAGATGCATCCAAATGTATCAATACATAAATGACACTGCATTTGTAAGTAGAAACAAATGCAATATTTCAATAATGCACATGGTGTATGTGGAGGAAAGCCTCAACCATACAGTGGATTGGCGATCATTCAAAAAATTTGTAGAAGGTTCAGAGAGCATTGACATCCCTAGAGAATGGAAATATAAGGATGAAGGGGGACTTACAAAACCAAAAAATGATGTACAACCTATAGCAGATGCATGTGTGGAGTAGTTAGATGACTCAAACGTTGATGATAAATCATGATGCACACAAGAGGAAATGGTCCAAAAACTCAAAACTCTAAGAGATGTTGAACTTGAACAATTTCTCAAGGAGTTCCTAGAAGAGGACATTCCCAGAGGTGTTGCCTTGGGAACGAAAGAAATAGGACAACATAGCACATTCAAGAGACCATCAAATCCTAACGATTCTATAGCTCAGCACCTCGCTGACCTTGATAGGTAGGAAACTCTTCTAGAACACCCAATGATAAGTGAGGAGGTCTCACAATTAGTAAACAAATCAACAGAGTTGACCGACCAAGACAACACATCCTTGTTGAAAGAAATTGAAGACCTGCAGATTCAACTTTAGTAAGAGAAAGAAAATCATAGTATGTAGATAGAGAACTTAATGAGAGAGTTCAATATCAAAGAAGAAGCATACCAAAAGAAGATTGAGGAGTTGGAGCAGGTCCTATGGTTTGTGCATTAGTCACATCATTAGAATGTGCAGACTCTATGATATTGTTAGGGAGGTAGGTTGGTTTAGAGTTATATACATATGGACATATTAATGACATTGTATATTTGTATATATATTATACATAAAGGAAAAGCAAATTTTAAAACCAAATACTGGGGTTTCAAGTCATGTATAAATTTTGTATTTTTATTTTGAGTTTTAATGGAGACAAATTCAAAAGTCTCATGTTGGCATGTTGTATCCTCAAGCTAGAATTTGCATGTACACAACCATATGTTGCTTAATGGGGTGGTCATGGTCTATGCATGCACTTACATTTAGTGCATACAACAATATAGTGAGGTAGTCAATCATATACATGTTTCAATCGCGCTATTAAAAAAAGTTGCTTGTTTAAAAAAAAATTGATGCTAAACCAGCTTTTCTAATTTGAAAAATGTTTTAAAGTAAATTGTTGGCACAATACATCCTTAAGGAAATCCCTCCAAAATATGGTGGTCATTTTTGGTAACAATTTTGAATTTCAAGTCTACAAACAATCAAAAGATGCATTCTTTAGGTGGGCACTCGCAGCTTCTGCAATGAATGGGCGCAGACCCCGGATTGACAAATTGCAATGTATGGGCGCAAACGTAGGGCATAGAAATCTTCTCTTTGGACACAACCATTTGTGGTTGACCGGGCGCAGACATAAGGGCACGGATGCTGTTCTACGGCGTGGACGCTTAGGTTACAAAAGACCACAACCAAATTTTAAAAATACAAGGCGATTGGGCACGGATGTTGCTAGTCTGGGCACGAATATAGGGACTCCTTTCGCAAATCCAAAATATGAGGCCTTTGGAGTCTTCCAAAGGCTCCTAAGAGTTTAGGACATGGGCGTCAACATAGAGACGTCTAGGTACGGACGTAGGGCATGGAAATCCCCTCCTGAAACACACACATTTCTAGTTGATAGAGCGCAGATGTCAGGACGCGGACACAAAATTTGGGCACGAACTTTGGGGCACGGATGCTATTTCAGGGCGTGGACGCTTGGGCTACAAGGGACCACAACAGAATTTTAGAAATACAAGGCGACAAGGCGCGGATCCTGTTGGTCTAGGCTCAAACATAGGGATTCCTCTTGCAAATCCAAAAGATGAGGCCTCCAGAGTCCCCCAAAAGCTCCTGGCACCTTAGGACATGGGCATGGACGCAAGGGATAGAAATCCCCTCCTAAAACACACATTTCTGGCTGACAAGGGGCAGACTTTGTCGGTGCAGGCGCCCAGAACAAATTTCCATAACCTTGGAGGAGAACCATTTTGAAAATGGCTTAGGATTCTTCTTGGAAATAGAATGTGAGGTTCATTTAAAGAGTGGCAACCTATACTTGGACTTCTAGAAATTGAGTGATGAATTTAAGAATAACTATTTGGAGGGACTATTTGTACCAAGTTTGAATTGCCTTTGAAGCAAGGGATTGTTTTAAAGTTTTTTAAAAGCATTGGCCCATATGATAAACCTTATGTTTCACTAAAAATGAAACATTCAATATTGTAATTGTTTAATTTGACATTCTTTAAATTCCTTGGCCATTTAAGTTAAGAAGGAAAAGGTAAATCATTTGTAAAGGATTCACCTCAAGTGTATATATTTTTTCCTTTCCACGCCAATGGTTCTTCTTTAAATCCACTGGCCATTTAAATGATGAAGTCGAAAAACATATAATTTGAAAAGGATTTACTTCAATGAGATGTATTTATGCTCTATATTGTAATGGTTATTCTTTTAATTCCTCGGTCCAATTAAATGATGAAAAGGATTTGAGGTTTAGGGTTCATGGGGTTTAGGGTTTAGGGTTTAGGATTTTCAGAATTTAGGATTTAGGGTAGTGGTTTAGGATATAGGATTTGGCTGTATCTTTTATAGGGTCATTTAATAATTATACTTTAGAATTAAGTAGGTTTCAGAAGTTGTGGACTTCAGAGAGTTTGGGCGCGGATGGGAGGAGCTTCAAGCAAACTTTGGGATTTCCTAGTGCCTGAGCGCGCACGCTATGTTTGGACGCGGATGTGAAGTTTGGCTGCAGACGATGGGGCACAAATGATGAGTAGGGTGCAGACATTGGGGTGTTGACGGAGTGATGGGCGCGGACGCTGGGCATGGATTGAATGTTGGGCACGGACACTGGGGCGTGGACGCCGAGGCAAGGCATGGACTTTTTGATTTGATGACTTAGGAACAACTCACTAGATCCTTTTGGGGGGTGAACTTTTTCAAAATGGCTTTGGATTTTCCATGTAAAGACTACCAACGTTTTTTTGAATCCCTACGACTTGATTTTTTTTTCCTAATTTTTCTTTTAAAAATATGGAAAAAATTTGACTGCTAATTTGATTACCCAGATTACTTTTATTATTTAAACAAATGAATTTGGTGAACAATTCCTACATTTGGAAGGACTATTCTCAAGCGACTTCAATTGTTGTTTTAAGCAAAGGCTTGATTCATAGTTATTTAATTAGTTTAGCCCATGAAATGAACTTTGTTTTATATTAATTTTTTAAAACAAATGTAAGAAGCCCTTGTTTCCAAAAACCTAAATTATCATAAAAAACTACAAAGCCAATAACCTTTGTGTTTTATTTGACATTAAGCATGTAGGTTTGTAATTGTAGAATTTGAAATTCTTGATATGCCGCGGTCAGCGGTCTATTAAAATGACAAACTTCCTAAACAAATAAATTGAAAGGGACCCACTTGAACTAAATTTGTTTTTGTCTGCAAAAGGCGAAGGGTTATCCATGTCCATGTAAAAGATAAATTATAAAATCCAAAAAATAAAGAAGAACTCACTTCAACCAATGTTAACCCCTAAATTAATTTAACTATATTTTCACCAAAACCGCTCCAAAACTACCATTTCTAGTACACGTACAATTTTTTTTAAAATAAACCTTTTTGGATACATGTAACCGTAGGATTTTGTAGTATGCTATTTTGAAAAGATGTGCAAATATTTCAGAAATTTCCACCGTGTAGGGTTTGCAAGATCTTAGCATTTGAAGTAACAAACTAACAACAAGACGTGTGGGCCCTAGGGAATCACCTACAAAAATATATATTGAAGAAAGTTGGATCTATTATAAAGATGAATTTTTTATTTATTAAAAGTTGTTATCTTTAAAACACTGAAAATAACTATACAAGTGCAACAATGTAGACTACCTTTAGACTATTTATAATGAATGTTTAATGTCCAAAATGATCTTTTGAGGCAAGTAGAATCTCAACGTCTTCTTATAGGTAACTAGAGGTTGAAATATGGGTCATCTCTAGTGTAGGTTTAGTTTTAAAATACTTCATTTCTTGAATTAAAATTTGTGCATGTTCGAAGGATAGATCCTACCAATCATTGTCATATAAATTGAATATTAATTTGAATTGATAAGCTTCTAATGCTTATAGTTTGCCAAAAAGTATCGATCTTAACATCTTTTGTACTTGAACGTATTTTCCATTGCATTATAGTCAATGTTGCAAATATCAAATAGTAATTTTTTTTTATTGATTCAATATTTCAAAACACTTACTCATTAGAAGAAAATTCGGGTCTCTGGATGGCCGGTACTTTGGGCTTGAAAAATAATTTTTTGCTTTTTAGAAAATGGTCAATTCCAACATCATGGGTACTTGGCGCTTGTTGCCATCAAACCTGCACGCCAATGAGCTGTGGACGGTACAGGTCGAGTTGTCACTGAAGCACTCAAGTGGCGCCTTGTTGTCAACAGCCGTGCACCAGGACTCTGTACAAACATTTGCCATGTTGGCAACTCAACACTTGGGGCAATGAGTTTGGCACATAGATTAATATAGTTCGGTGACTATTTTAATGTTGACTGCGAGTACCAAATTGTGGATTATAATCTTTTAATCCACGATTTGGAATTCTGATTTGGAAGCCACTATTTCCAATTAGTGTACTCAACATGTACAATCCAGTTGACGAGCGTGTGAATTGGGGGATGTGGGGAATGTCAACGTGGAGATGCTCGCAAGTTCTCAATTGTTGGAATTGCTTCCCGCCAAATGAGCTGGCCTCATTGCCGTTGCCAACAGGCTCATTGGCATCCCTCAACTGGTTTTGGGGTGGCTTTGGCACACGATTTGAGAGATTTCGGTTTAGGATGGCACTTCAGGACATTACCAATGTTGGAAAGGGTAGTTCGTATACAGCAGCTGTTATATTGGATAGTAAATTCGCCCCTATTGTGAGGAAAGGGGTTCGAATTGATCAGCAAGCCTCAAAAGCAGAGTTTCCAGCGTTGAGAGATTCTGGAGCCACCAACATTGATTTATGGTTGGATGGCAATTTGTACCCAACAGATCCTGTCACAGGGAAGCCACCACCGTTTCAAACAATCAAGAGTTGCTTAGAATTTGTGTGTCACGGTGACTCTGGACTCCTAGGATATTCTAGAAACCTTGTTAGCACCTGTGACTCAATAAAAGGCTTGGAAAGGCAATTACAGGAGACACAAGCTGATGCAATTCGGAAGAGGGAAGCCTTGCAAAATTCCATTGCGTTACTAACGCAGGATCTGGACGTTGCCAACAGTAGCTGGGCACAACGTTCAGAGGAACTTGTTGCAAGAAGTAAAGAGGAGATTGACACTTTGAAGAGCGGTTTAGACTTCTTTAGGGCTCGATGTGTAGCAGTCGAAGAAGAGTTGCACAGGAATGAGGACCAACACAACAACAACTTGCAGTTGGCGAACGAACAAGGACGACAAGGTGCGCATCAGAAGGTCTTGCAGTTGGAGCATGAACTCATGGAAGCAAGAAAGTCCATAGTGAAATTCCAAAGGAAAATGGAAAGAATGGTCAGGACTCCAGCAGGACCACAACTAAGACCATCGAAGGGCCTCGTTGAATTAGCGAAGAGTGGTGGCGCGTCGAGGGCTCGTATAGCCAAAATTCGAAGTTTGTTGCAACCGCAGGTAGTTCAAGCTATACACGCTGGCAACAGGACGTCTAACAGAAGGAAACGTCTGTGTGGCGACAAGGATACCCAAGATGAGACCGGGCAGGCGATTGGACTATTGATGTCAAAGGGAGAGACGCTGGCGTTGATATCAAGTTCGCAACATAGTCATGCTGCAACCAGCATGACGAACCACTACCTTGAGAAAATTGGGACGGAGTTGGGAACAGAAGCAATACTAGCAGCGTGCGATATGACTGGAGTGTCACAGAAAGGATATGGTGAGATCTACAAGACGATCAAAGGGCGAGTGCAGCTCGTTGACAAACGCTTGAAGCCAACATTCTTGCCAAACCCGCACAAGGTTTGAAGTTATTATTCCCATTCCATGAATTTTGGCTATGCATTGTTGGAAACGAGTTGGGCTTACATTCAAAGTAGAGCGTATTGCTATGCCTTGTTGGAAACGATGGAAAATTTCAATATAGGACATACTGGAGGGTTCTTGCATTAGCCTAGTCGATCGGAGCATTGGAAAACAGAATTATAGCAGGGGCCCCATAAACGCTGCTAGAGGGAGGGTGGTAACGTGTTTGCAGTCGCAAAACCTGGTTTAGGGTTCAGGGTTCTGGGCGATTTACATAACTTCAATAAGGAAAATCTTGTTTCCAACGGCATGTTAGTGGTGGGTTTAGGCTTACGTGGTGTTCTCACAATATGGACTATGTTGAACAGGTCAGTTTGTTGCGAACAGAACTCAATTCAAAGTTGACGGATCTTGTTGGCAACTATTACCATATTGACAGTACGTTGGAGTTGGTGGTGCAACCTTCAGTTACCACTGGAAAAGGAAGAAAGAAGAAATCAGACATATCAAGGGTGGTTCTAACGCCCAAGAATTCTTTGTTTGTTGACATCGAAGTGGTGCAGAGGACTATGGTGAAGCTATACCAATTCACGACCGAAGGTGAATATCCTTCTTTTCAAAACATTCCTGTTCAAACGGTACTTGTTTCCAACGTGATTTCTTATTGACTTCTGTACATCAAGCGGTGTAGGGTGCTCTGACGTTGGAAACTGAACCTGCATGTCCAGAAGTTGGAAACAAGCCTTTAATTTTCGTCTTGAAGATGGACGAAGCAGAGATTGTACATGGGAGAAAATTCGAAAGGGTGAGTTTGACGCTCATGAATCGTGCATTAGACACCAGCATACAAAAAACAGATGATAGATATTTTTCAGTCCAATCGGAAACCGAAATCTGGCCTATCGCATGCTTTGAGGTGGCCAAGGAGTCGTATGAAGTTCTCCACTGGGTGTTCCAACAAACTCAGTTCCCTACACTCATCAAAGCGCAAGATGAGGGTCAACTGTTAAGAGTTGAGGGTGTTGGAGACTTCAAAGTAGAGTGGCATTTGTCAGCTGACATGAAGACAATTAAGTGTTTGTATGGGCTGAAGCATGGAGCCAACGCGATACACTCATGCATTTACTGTAACCAACAGCGGACAAAACCAGTGCTGGGAACAGCCGCGTCTGCTGCTACAGAGGCTAGGCGGAGAAAACATACATGGCATGGAGGTTTATTTGCTGGCAACGTGCAATGTAAACCGCTCGCCACTGACAGAGAATCACGGTGGAAGCCTATTCTACCCATTCCACTTGAGAGGGTACATATTTGTACCTTACATGCGTTAACTCGAATGATGGAGAAAATTCTTCACCTCCATTTCATGTTCATTTGGAACATGAAGAATGAGGAGCGTCAGCAACAAGCCATAGAGAATATGGAGAAGACTCTGTCAGCAGCTGGTCTTCACGGTGGAAACGTCCGCATCATGAAGGACCCAGTACTCAGTGGCGCTTCCAACAGTGTCCCCATCAAACCCTCCCTCAGTGGTGTGACTGCAACTAGGATGTTCCAACCATCGACTTGGTCAGGGCAAGATCGAGTATGGAAGGATGTCTTGCGCTCAGAAAATAACACTCTTCAACAAGGGAGGCAATATCTAGACAGGGTGGAAATGTGGCAGGCGTTGGAAACAGTGTTCCCTTATTTGGTTGGCCTTTCCTTGGATCAAGAGCAAAGGGAGACTTTCAAAGGTAAAATTGAGAGATGGGGGAGCCTCTACTTGAAATGCTTCGGGGAAGACCATGTGACTCATTATATGGTGAGTACCGTCTATTGCCAACGTACATCTGCAGTTCAAAGTCAATGTTTGCCGTCATGTGGGAAGTTCATTTGACAAGCTTAGGGGGTCCAGGGTGTGATGGTATGTGAACTTGACACATTTCATGGCATCTCGTTTCACGCAGTGCAACATTTTTACACGTACTTCTACTAATTCCTTGAATGCTGTGATTTGCTAGCATAATCTGGTGCGCCATGGTCCTTGGTATGTGGAAACGTATGGAAGTCTCGCTGTTTGGAACAACCAGGGCATGGAAAAATCTCATCACGCAGCTAAGGCTGCTAATCAGCATCACACTCAACATGGAGGCACTAAAGAGAGAACAAGCTCCATTGTTCAGCAATACCAACATTGGTACAGAAACATACAACACAGGTTTGCCAAGCAGGAACGACTGAAGGACGTTGCCAACGCGACATCGATGGAAGATGATGCCCAAAGAACGGCAGCGACAACAAGAAAGAGGACGGCCTACAACACGTCAAATGCAATGGATGCAGCTAGAATCTGGAGGGAAGGTAGATCACGAGTAGGCCGTGCTTGGGTGGCGACGTCTTGAAATGGAGGGTGTAGCAAACAGCGGCACCATTTCCATAGCAACAGAGTTTAGGCCGTTGGCAACGACGGTGGCTGAGGTTTATTTAACGAGGCCACATACCAATGTACTTAGTGGCGCTTCCATGTGTAGAAGTTAGAAACAAGCCTTTGAATTTACACCATAGTGTTTTTTTACTACAATATCCACTCATGGAAGGATTCTGCAAGTTTTTTTAGGTATCATTCACTTTTTCGGATAAAATCACTATAAACCACCAATTTTCACAGCAAGCGGAAAAATTTCCACATCAGAAATGTAAAGTTTGTACTGCCCAAATTTTGTTGCCAACAAATTGTCAAATGTACCCATTTTGATCCCACAGACCTAGGCAATTTTAATGCTTAAGAGGGACCCTAAACCGAAAACCCTAAACCAAGATTCTAACCCCTAAACCCACGACCCTAGAAATTTGTGATCTCCTGTTGGCACCGTGCTTATAAAATAAAATGACTGGGTTCCTAGAGAAGTACCAGCTTCTCTTGCTGGGGTCCATGATGTGCCAACAGGAGACACTATGAGGTGATGTGCCCACTCCACAAAATTAGGCCATGATGGAAACAAGTTGCCATCAATGGATGAGGGAATCATAAGATACTGACCATAATGTAACGTCCCAAACACTCAATTAGGGCCTAAAGCGACATCTAATCATTAAGCTCATTGGCTCGTTGGCAACAGGAGGCGGCTGTGCCATCATGGAGCACGTTGGGAGTTACTGGCGTCATAAGCAAGGCACTTGCCCCATAAACCCCCAGCCTCAGGCACAAGTGAAACTTCAAAGTACTTCTACGTTGCCATTGCTCTCTCTCTCTCTCTCTTGTGCGAGTTTCGCGCTGTTGGTTACACATTCCAATTGCACTTCTTCTCTCCTGTTGTCTTTGCAGCAGGTCAATTGTAGGTCTCACCATGAGCGCGTCAAGCAGGAAAGCTCGTTCGAAAAGCCAAGTCAAAGGCAAAGCTCTCATGGCGGCAGTGTTGGCAGAGTCTGCTCCTCCCCAGAAGCACCAAGTGCTTCTCCCCACCGATCCGGGATGGGGAACGTGGGAGGTTCCATTGGATTTAAGCGGGCTTCCACCAGCGTTGCAGAAGAGGCTGGTGACGTTGGCACCGTGCTTGTTGGGGAGGCACAAGGCGGTGTATGACGCAGAGTTCTTCCACAGGGTTTACGGATTGTGCAAAGAAGGGATCATGCCCAAGGAGGTGACGGAGGCTATGGTTCCCTCCTACATGTACGAGTCCATCTGGGTTCCTGGCGAGGGGTTGAACAGGACACGGTACTGCTTGGACAAGTGCAGAGACCTCAATTCGCGGGATCTATACCTTCGGATGTACATGAGGGTTTATGGCGATGCACCTGACAACAAAGCCTTCAGCCAAACATTCTTGCGCGCGTGTGTGTACTTCTACAAGGAGGGGCGCAGGAACAAGGTGAATTGGGCAGCGGCTGCGGCCCAATTGACTGAAGAACGACTCGCTCATCCGGGCCTGAATCCCCTGAAATTGGGCCCTCCAGCATTGAGGGAGCAGATGTGGTCCATTCTGAAGGAGTTCCGGCTGTATTTCCAAAAGGAAGTTGGACTTCGGCCCGCTGGTCGCGAAGTTGGGCGCGAGGAGCAGGAGCAGCGAGAAGTTGAGGCCGTTGGCAACACTGACGGCGTTGACAATGTTGGGAACAAGGTGGCCGCGCTGGAGAAGCAGATGAAAGAGAAGTCGGAAGACGTCAAGGGCAAATCCAAGTGCATTTCCCGATTGCGAGGTACCTTAAAGGGACTGGAAGGCACAATCTTCACGTTGGAAGCAGAAGACGAACGCCTCAACTCTGTGAAGGATTTCTTGCGGAGGCGGAGTAGAGAGCTTGCGGCAGCAGGGAACCTGTATGACAAGGCAACGGTGGACAAGGAGCAGCGGGAGGTGTGCAAGGACATCACTGCCAACAACGACAAGTTGGAGGAAGTTCAAGATGAGGTCCTTGAGAAGTCCAAATGCCTTAAGGAACTGGAGGAAGCCTTCAGGTTGAGCGAGGAAGGACTGGGGGATCTCCAGAAGCAGTTGGCAACAGAGAGAGCAAGCCAGTATTCCATCAAGCCGAAGAAGTTGGCTGACGACAAGGCGTTGGAAACGGGTGTCAAGCCAGTTCTTGAAGTGGATTCACCCTGCGGCTTGTGCTCTCAACTGTTTGTTTCCAACGGTGCTGTGCCCTTCTCATGTGGTTGCCTGTTTCACCCATGGTGTTTGTGGTCTGAACTTCTTTCGGGGAGTCGGGTGTGTCCAAGGTGCAAGAAAGGAGGTGACCGTCAGTGGCTGGAAGCATGGGGCTTTGACGCGTTGGAAACACAGATCCCGACTTGTGTTGGCGAGAATGAGGTTCCGCGTGAGGGGGCTTCTTATGGTGTCAGCATTCGGAAGAGGGAAGCCTCTGTGATCCCTGAAGGTGAAATAGCTCCGAAATTGTTAAAGACACCGCTAGGTGCATCACCCTTGGCTGGTAAGGCCCAGCATTCAGTGCTCTCTCCTGTTGCTCCTAGAGAATACGTTTGGGCACTTCCTTGTTTTGCATTCAGGCGAAAAGGATCTCCTTATACAGAAGCGGTTGACGCAGCCGTGCGAGACTTAGCCTTTCACAGTACGTTTCTGGTAGCGTAATGTACTATATGCACTTAGTTGGTAATTGTCACTCAAATTTATAACACAACATCTGTAGTTCAAACCTTTGCTCTTCTCTTTTGTATTGTTGGAATTCTGTCTTTTCTTTACAATGTTGTGGTAATATTCATGTGGGATGTGCTCTGTTTCCAACAGCAAATGAAGCAGTAGCTGCAAGCAGAGGGGAGACGAAGCCCGAAAGAAGACCACCTTTGCCGCTCGAGGACAACAACAAAAGCAAAGCTCCCATGCCTTCAGATTCGGGGGCTGCTGCCAACGCGACCCCGTTGGCACCGACAGATGGGGCGGAGGCGGAGTTGGCAACGTCGCGTGAACCTCCCGCAGTGGGCCCGCCTGCCGCACCAGTGCACGTCGATCTTTCATCTGAGGGTGGATCTGCTGGCAGGCCTCAGGCAGCGGGTTCGTCATCCATAGATTCGGCGGATGCAGAAGTTTTGGATGCGCTTGTAGACCAAATTTGATTTTTTGTCGTGTTTAGAAGCGCCTTCTGTACATCAAGCTAGTGTAGGCAGTAGTAGACGTTGGAAACAGTGGATGTTTAGCAGGCCTACACTTGAAATGGCACTGATGGGTTTTTGAGGACAGTCATAGGAAGCAGAAACTTCTTTCCATCATTTTTGTTCACCTGCCTTTCACGAATATGAAAATTCTGCATTTCCGCATATTTTCATTGTGATTTTGCATTCATTAGTTCTTCAACTCTCTCGCAAGTTTTCGGTACCCATCTCTGTTGTCAACATGTTTTGTATGAATGCAGTTCCCTTCTGTGATTTGCCCTTGTTTACACACGCCATATGACTTAGATGGACGTGTACAAAAGAAAGCATTGTTGGAACAGGAAGTCACGAGTCATGATAGAGTTAGAGGAAATGAGAGTCATCTTGTTTCCAACGCAGTCATTGTGAAGTTGTTGCCTCATTTTGTCAAATGTACAATCACCGTGATGTAATGGAACTCCTCTTGTTTCCAACACAGTCACAAACACCATAAACCGAGTGGCAACCAAGTCTGAAACACGTCCCAAACATGAGGAGTTCTTTTGTTTCCAACACAGTCATTTCTCATCATGAACCGAGTGGCAACCAAGTCTGAAACACGTCCCAAACACGAAGGTAACTATCAACGTCCAATTTTTTTTTTGATTATCAAAATTCAGCCTTACAGTGTTTCCTATGACGGTTGTTGCTTACACATAAGTCCTTATCTAACTCTATATCATCCTAAACCGACTTGTTTCCAACGTGACATTGAAAGAGGCACCTGTAGGAATGTAAGTGCTAAAATGTCTCAAAACTGACATTGATAGTTCTCTAAACTAACCATGCTCTACCACTTAGTTGGTAATTGCCACTATCTCCAACGTCCACGGAGGAAGGACATCTGCTACCCTGTTGGCACCCTCCTGCCTCCGGTTTACAAGGATGTCTGCAAACCCTTGCTGACGGACAGAGAAGCGGAAGTCTTCTGGAACCACACCTCCCAAGGTGATATCCACCTCTCTGCGAATGTGTGCCAACGGCCATGTTCGACCCACCTGGAACCTTGCCACCGTCACACCTTCAAACAAACATGGGAGGACCACCATGTCCTCCTCCTGCACTTCGTCTATCTGTTGCCAACTAACACCATCTGGCGCCAGACGCTCTCGGCCGTACTTGAAATTTGTGTACAACGTTGCTCGCCCAACATGGTATCTACAGCACACCCGACACGTCTAAGAAAGGTTGTTTTCAACGTTCGCAACAATTCACAAGCACCCTACACCCTAAAACACTCTCAATGGCACATGCAACAGTCTGTTGGCAACAAAAGTCTCCTTACCTGAAGGCTACAGTGTCCATTGAGATTGTGCACCTGACAATGTCCTTGCCGAAGACTACTTTTTGATGCCAACCTGCGTCCATGAGGCTCGTGAACAACTCATCGGAGGGGCTGTTGACAACGTACAGGACGGCAGTGCGTCTCATCCTCTCCTCCTCACACGCAAAAAGATCTACAAATACATGCAAGGGCATAAACCACTGGAGGTGGCCCATGCGGCTTCCAGTGGTGGCCTTGGTGACAGCTTGGAAATCGGCCCGAAGCTTGAACCGAAACGCTTCACTGGTGTGCATGTCGGGGAGAGGCCATTCGGGATCAGTGAAAGGTGGCAACGACAGTGGCTCAACTGATCCATATAGAAGCCCTGGTGTAGGTGGCACATAGACAAGGTTAGAAAAAAATATCCCATTCTCCAGAAGCTCATTGTAGGACCTCCCATTCCGAGTGGCTTCACCAATTTCGCTGTGCACAACAACGATGACTCCAAGGATAGAAAGTGGGTCCACCCAGTCTTCAAAAAAGGATTGGTACAGAACTGTTTCCAACAGACAATACCACAAACCAAATTAGCAAAGCAGTGTAAAGCCCCAGCCACGTTTACTTTGATGGCCATCAAACTTTCAAGAACAACATGGCATCAAAGGTGGAAACAAAGCGCCATCTATTCTCACAATTGCATGGAACCCGATCGTGGCGAATCTCTGGATCTAAGAGCACTTGATGCCGGTGGTAAGCATGTCTAACCAACACGGACTCCAATTCCGGCTTGTTGGAAACGGTCTTGCGCCCATCAAACTTGAACCGGAAGTCCATGATTTGAGCCTTGTAAGATCCCCTCATGCTCTCACCTCCATGCCGACGAGCCTCTCGAGCCCAAGTTCCATTTCTACCAGGGTTCAACCTCACCCACGACAACCTCTCGTATCTCGTTGGAATCCACTCTCCCTGGTTATTGTGTGTGTTGTGGAGCGTCACTGCTGCCACCTCCGAACGCGGTCTGCGATTCTCCATTCCTGATGACGTTGCCAACGCACAATTGATCACCTAACACTTGTTGGAAACGAGTTGCCAGTGATCACACAATTTGGGCAGCACTCGACAACACTGGCATCCACACAATTCATGGAACTACAATGCATGGAACTATGACATTGAACGAGTGACGCGTTTGGACCCATTCTGAAATTGGAGCTCAGCCAATTCCGTGCCAAGTTTGAAATTCCCTCCAAGTTGTCAAACACATCGCATCATTGACAACGATGCGCGGCTCCACTACCGGTCCGCATGCGGGACTAGTCCCTGCGTTTGGTACGCCCAATTGGAAATTCGTTTTATAACCCTACACACAGGACAGGGGACAACGGTACGCCAATAAAATATTGTTTCCAACGCGTCACTCCCATTGGTAGCAACGGGTGCTAAATCCCTCGTCATCACCTTATACTCCACGTTGGCAACGTGCAAGGTGGCATTTTCAGCAATTTCCAAGCACGAAAATTGCGTTGCCAACTTAGGCATCTGGAGACCCGAATTTTCTTCTAATGTAGGACTTGTAGAATTGTCTACAAGTAATTTGCTAATACCATGTTGTGAAGGTTATCAAAGGCATCTCATCATTACTCTTCTCCTAAGCCCATAACCTTCACATACCAACTTTAAACTAGTTTTGTAATACTTCTATAGAAAACTCGAACAATAATATACACACTCTTTGAATTTCACTCAAAAGTAAAATACAATGTTATTTAAGAACTGTGAGCTAATTTTTTTAGTAGTATAAGTATCTTACAAATTGTTGATACCGTAGTATAGAAGCCTTCCAATGAATCATGGATAGATCTCTCCATAAAATACCTACAAGATTTTCATTGCTATGCTTGTCTTGCCTCCTTATAATCAAGTTTTGTAAGATATTATCTAAACTTTCTTGAAACTTTTTTTTTTGTATTTTACTAATGAGGGGTTTTGTAGAAAAATTATCCACGTGTTCGAGTATTTCTCAAAAGTACAAAATGAAGATGGCTACACTTTTATGACTGCAACAAACTTGATGAAAGCAATAGTTCCGGTTCTCCTATCAATCTACCATCACGTTCTCACTTGGTAACAGAGGGTTATCTTGGCAGAGAAGAGAACCCTAGAAATTCAACGTCACTAGGTCCCCGGGCAATTTGAAATGTCCTCCCTCAAAGTTTTTCATGTTGTTTGATACCAATAGAGATGGACTAATCTCATTTCCAAAGTAAGTTTTTTGTTATGATGTATGCTAACAGCAGGTTCCATCAACAATGAATGATACACTAGTCTGTCAAAGTGGTATTTCTCTAATAACATTTTACAAACAAAAGTCTTGTACAGGCACATCTTTTTCATCATGCTTTTGAGCATGCCCCCCCCCAAAAAAAAAATTTCAGTGCAACATTCCGAATGTTCGATTTGGATGCGAATGGGTAAGTTTTGTGTTCTTTCATGCATATGCTGCATTTGTCCTATTAAGGCTTGTTTATACCAGTAACTTGATTTTTTCAAAAGCAAATTGAGCATAGAAATCGTTTATGTTGACCTCTATGGTGAACAGTTCTTCTCATTTTCAAGTTGCTAATTACTACCAGAGATTTGAATGCATACCTAGCATGGGGTTGTTGTGTTACAGGACACAAGATGATTGATAAGGATGAATTAAAAAAAATCATGACGTGGATGCATGAGCAAACTCGGGTTGGCATATTACACATACATGGTCTTTGCAATGGATTGCAACTATCTGGAGAGGTTGAAGATGTGGGCTTGGTTGGACAATTGCATCGACAATTGCAATTCTAATACATGCAACTGCACATTTGATTATCACTTGCTATGCGCAAAGTTGTGTAGAATTTAGTTAATTTTAGGCTTCATGTGCTTAACTAAGTCAACAAAGACAAGAGGTTGCCGAAGTCGTCAGGGATGGATTCCACAAACTCATTCACAGACAAGCCCAGCCTCTCCAGCTACTGAACATTGGATGAGGAGAAAAAAGATGGGAAGGCTATAATAGCTCTAAGAATTGTGGCAGTGGTAGAGCATTTTGACAAAAGTTGTGACTGTGACCATGAAACTGAATTTGTTGGAGATGAAGACCAACGGACAAAAGACGGAGCTTACCGAGTCAACTCTGATTTTCTTCCTACGGTTTAAGGTTGGGTTTAAACGCATGCTACCGTTTCTTACAATCGATTAGGTCAACAAAAGGTAAGACAACGATGTATTTGCAACAGCAGCGGATATTGAGACCCGTGGATTCTTAAACTGTATGGGACTTGAGGCAATTGCACGACAAGGTGAACATTATGATATCGATTTGTAGATTGAAATTCCTTCTGCGGTATTTGGTGTTCAATCTCGACTTTCAAGATTCACAAAATCTTTCTGAGTAAACTAATACAACGGATTCGGAAATTATGCTGCAGCCTGACGTTGTTGAAACGGCGAATTTGGCTATGAAGCTACAAACTAATATTACTGAGCCTGGTTCGAAACAGCCATCTACTGATCATTTGGCTGAACAAACCCTATACACCGAGTGAAAGCTACAAGACTTGATTCAATAGCTTCAATCCGTACAAAATGTACACGAATTGCACCGAAATTGAAATTGAGGGACAAATTCCAACCATACGAAACCCTCATATCCACCTTCTTGTTGCTTCAAAACCCTAGTTTGCTC
This sequence comes from Antitrichia curtipendula, assembly GCA_951230915.1. Classification (NCBI taxonomy): domain Eukaryota; kingdom Viridiplantae; phylum Streptophyta; class Bryopsida; order Hypnales; family Leucodontaceae; genus Antitrichia; species Antitrichia curtipendula. The sequence goes on from OX579634.1 coordinate 6,032,929, forward strand.
TTTGCATTTCCAGAATGACACTCAGCATAGGGGTAAGTTAATGCTGAATCGAATAGAGCCAAGATGGAGCTGGATTAACAGCGGAAACTCTTATAAGGGAAAGCTTACAAATCTGACACAAGACCACTACCAAAATTTCTGCAATTCGGCACCGAATTCTAAAATGTTGACAACAACAACAAGTGAAAAATAAGGCAGTTTGATACGATGGAATAATCATGAAACTCAAATCTCGTAGGGTTCAACTCTCTTACGTGCTTGAAACCTGAACTTGTTCAAAAGAGTTTGAGGCAGAGCACGTACCGTGCAGCTCATGGCGCCTACGACACGGGAATTTTCCAGTGGGAAGACTCGGTAGAAGCTGCTTTGAAAAATTTATTCTCCGCAGGACAACGATCGCAAAGGTGAACGAGGCCTATTTGCAGACGAAAGAATTTCTTCTCTTCACACCCCCATATGAATTCATTTAGAACCTTGCAGAACAAGTTCTCGACCCAGCGCCGAAGTTCCCCGCCGAGGTTCCCTTCAGGGGAGCGTAAGCGTGTTTAGAAGGGGCCCATAAAAATCCTTTTTTTGGCGCAATAAGAATCCAGGAAGCTGCACTTCATGACGTCACATTTGTGCAAAAAATGGTCAAAATGGTGGTTACTCTTTGAATTCATCTTTCAAATCAAGTAGAATACATACTTAGAAATTTTCAAATCATTTGGAATTGCACAACATGTAGGTAAAAAATAGTAAGTAGAATGAAGTGTATAATCATTCAAAATATTAAATTGTTATCAATTTATTTATAGACTTGAAAATTGCCAATCTCAATGGTTGTAATGTTGTAAGAAATAGTCTATACGTAAGATTTTTTCTTACCAAAATATTGAGATTTGAATTAACCCCTAAAGGCCCAAGGCCTTTTTTCTGCCAAAAAACACCCAAAACTGCCACTTTTTTAGCAAAGAGTGAAAAAAAATTAAAAATATTTTTTTGCACATCTAACCGTAGGATCTAACACCTAACTAGTATGAGAATTTGTGGAAAAAATTCAAAATTCTTGACCGCACAGATTGCAAGATATCTACGTTTAAAGTGAAAAAAACAAATTTTTCAGCACATTGTGGGACTGGATTTTTTGACTTTGAACATTTTTAACTTAAAATTTTTGCACTACAGAGTTTTGAGCTTTAAATCTTTACAATGGAGAATTGAGTTGAGAGTCTATTTAAAAAAAATCAAATCAAAAAACTATAATTTTCATTATTAAAAAAATTGTTAAGGAGAAGTAGGTACGAGATAGAAGGAAAATCTAAAGTATTCATATACTTTAGATGGAATTAAAATGCACTAATCCCTATGGTGAGATTGTTCTAGCAAGTAAACTAAACCATGCAAAAGAAAAAAAAATTGAAAAATTTGAAAAATTGCATTTAGAAATGAATCCTACAAGTTATTTTTTTCAAAAAAATGCTCTAACTGCCCCCAAAACAAGAATGTCCATAACTTTCTCATAACAAATCCAAATGAAATGAATCAAATCTTTCCAAATAGACAAAAATATAATCTATGAGAAAAAATACTAAAAAAAAATAAAAAATAAAAAAGTGCAAATTTTTTTTGCTGCCTGAGTGCCCGCACAGCCGTGCTGCCTCTCGTCCCTCGTTTTGAGCTTATTTGGTCATAACTTTTGTTACCGGGCCCCAGTTGTGAAAAAAATTATATTCCCACATAGTTAATCAACTTTTCTACCTCCAAAAAAAGTTTCAAAAAATGAGGAGAAAATTGCAGTCCATAGGTACCTGCCCAAAAACACATTTGTCTCCCGAAGGGACAATGGGCTTTTTAGGGGTTAAATAAAAGATTTCAAGTTTGTCATAGAGTAGAGATTCAACCCTATCCTACAAAGCACAAACTCCCACAAAATAAAACACGGCCATAACTATTGACTCATTCATCAAAATGGAATGGTTCAAAGCTTTATAAGTAATTATAAATCTAGAGACCCAATTTCAAATTTTAATTTCTTAAAAAATATTTTTTACAGAAGTTTTTTTTGTTGACCGGGCTGCCGAACGAGTAATGAAAACACACATCATACAATAACTATTTAACCATGTAGTCAAAAGTTATGAAAACGGTTTGGCCTTAAAGCTAGTCTTTAGACACACATCACGTAAAAAATTTAAAGGAAAAAAATTAAAATTATGTGTGACGTGAGGTGCCCAAAATTTCTATGTTGCCAAAAATACAATTTGAGCATTTAGTGGTTAATTTTCCTACAAATTGCGGTTTTAAAGGAATTGCTCACTTAGGTTGTTCCATGCTCCTCCATGTAGCCATGTAGGCATGATATTTTTTGCAATTTAATTTGAGATTTATGAATGGGAATAGGCCAATAATATATTTTGATCTCTGCCTTTTTGAAGTTTACTTCCTACATTATTTTGCCATTTATTATTGTCAATATAGTATCCTTGGTCCAATTAATTCTCCCTAAACACAGAAATTTGGTATCTTCATAATAATTTTCAAGAAATGCTACCTTATTCTTAAATTAGGTCCAAAAAATTACTCTTTTGTAATTGAAACAAAAAGAAAATCTCAAAAAATAAATTCATGAAGAAAATTAAATAAAACCAATATGGAATTTAATGTCAAGGACTACATCGTAGTGTAAGTGGTCTTAAAAAAGAAATTAGGATTCACTTCAAGTAAACAAAAACAAAATGCTACCAAAATATCTATTTAAATTAACACCAATACATGTAACTACTATGAACTGCATGCAAAATCATGTAATTGTTAGCAATTTAATAAAATTGCTAACAATGAAGTTGAAGAGGAGGGATTCACCTTGCCCTTTAAGAATAAAAGAACACAAAATGAACAAATTCAAAGTTAGAAGAAGAAAATGCCAAAATGGAATATCACAACCAAAATATGTAATTATCATACAATTAAAAAGTAATGGAGTATAGAATTATAGAGTGTAGACTGTAACCATTTTGTTGGTCAAGTATATTTATTAAAAATTGAAATGGAGCATTTTTACATTGTACTTGCACATTTTACACAAAAAAATGCCAATGTATTATATAGTTGTCATACATTACAAAATTGGAAAATTGCACAAGATGGTCACTATTTCAATATCCATATATTGGTGTCTATAGTTAATATAGATAATTTTCAAAATCTATAGGCCTCTCTAATGCTATGTAGTTTTCTCTACTCTATTGTAGATAAAAGCATATGGAAGTGCACTTAGTCAATATTCATCGCTGAATCAACCGTATTACTCGGCCCAGCTTCATGGTCGTCCCTCCCTCTCACCACGTTGTTGTCAGGTTCGTATAGTCGACGAGCTCTTGAGCAGATGCGTCTAGCTTGTCCATCCTCATCCATCAAGTCCCTCATGAACTATGAGCCTTGCATTTCTCGAAGAGCTTGTCGTGTCCCCAAATTGTGTTCGTCTAGCAAGAAGTCGATGGCATCACCTTTAAATATTTTGCGCCATTCAGATTCCAAGAATTGCACACTTTCTCACGCTTCGAGGGAGGTGAACGCCCGCCGTAGCCTATAGTGGCCCTCTAAAGAAAAGATCATTCTAGAATAGTATATAGCAATTATTTACAAATTGGTGCCCCTATCAAGGTCTTTGTATTTGTAGGCACTTCGTATTTGCCTTCTTTGATAATACGAACTCCGTCATCATAAGTGACACGAACTCCATTCACGTTCCATATCCAATTCTTTGGATGAGGTCCAAATCGAAATTCGTGGGTGTCTTCGTTCCAGTGGCCATTGAAACATTGATAGAAATTTATTTTTTTTCGAGACTGTATTTGTCTTTGATCGGGATCGAATTTTCGCACACTTTGACGACCTCTAGTGGATTATTCTCCCAACCCCATTCATTAGAGAGTTGTGGCCTTCTAGGTGGCCTTTCCAAAGAATGATGCTTGAAACGCCAACTCCAAACTAGATCACTGCCCTACTTATCTGGATTCTCCGGAGCATTGTCATAATCGAATTCCCAGCTCGGAGGCATGTAATGTATAAGCCCAAACATCTCATACAAGCGCTCATGAAAAGGAACCTTGCACATTGCACACCACCTACGACATATCATCAAACTGATCAAGCAGATCGGGTGGTACAAATGATTGCATGTGCCCAAATGCATTCTACCTTCTGGCCTAAATGGATTCAAGCAAATCGGACATGTCATACCATTTGACACAAAGCTCAAAGGATGTGGCCACAACAAATCTTTTTTGCAATTGATGTGTGCAGTTTCCTCTGTCAAATCAAAATAGTGTTGAGACCAGTCAATGAAAGTCTCGTGGCCTAAAGTGGTCTTCATCACCATCTTTGACATATCAAAGAAATCATCTATGCAAGCCCAAGATATTAGGCCCAAGACCCTTTCTTGATTGTGCACAAAGTAATTATCGGCCACCTTCTTGAACTCCACGGCCATTTGTTGGTTTCGATCTATTGTGAAGACGCATGTCAACTTCCACTAATAATATTGTGCCATGAGTGCATCCAATTTACTTTGCAGATCCGCATTTTTTGTCTGCAAATCATCCACTTCTTCATTGCATGGCACTGGTTGGGGCTCCTTTGTGGACGTCAAAGTAGCGGCTTCAAAAGCTTGCCGAAGTTGCTGGATTTCACGTTCTTGTTTGGCAATGAGGTTGGTCTTCTCTTGCAATTCGGCCCTGTACTTTGCAGTGTCTTTTATACAAAGTATAAATGAGTTGAATGTTCTCATTCATAGATGCCCTCAATGTTTCCATTGTTTCCGCCCCATCGTCATCAACTTCTCTCATAGCCTCGTCATCTTCACCCAATGCCACATCATCTTCAAGCCCCACCACGTCATTTGCAGCTTCATCGAACGCACTTCGTAACACCCTCTTATTTTTGGCGCGGTTTACTACCCTGCTACTCAATGGTTTCAGTGGAGTACGGAATCTATCCGAGTCGCTATCCACATCTGATGCCTCGGTCACATAATTGTCAACCGGCTCATTAATGACCGTCCTCAGAAAGCCTAATCCACTGTCTGGAAACCTTTTCATGCCCATTGGAATGAATTCATCCATTGGTCGTGGAACGTGCACCGTAGCTTGAGTACCCTTGATAGTAGACTAGTCTACTCGTTTGTGAAGTTTTAGCTCAGCATGCACACCTCTCGCAATCAGAAGATTCACTTCATTTTGTTTCACAATTAGTTTGTTGTACAAAACTTGGTACACCTCGATGCACTAATTTTTGAATGTTTCATCGGTGCAGTGCTTCAAGTTTGCTTTGTGAAACCGGCGGTGGAAGTTGTATTGCTCCACATGAAAGGCCTTGTCAATGTGGCACCACTCAATGAATTGGGCATAGTCATCCATAGTCCATGGATCTGGTTTTGCCTCTCAACCTCGAAATGCAAGTTCCGCCGGATTTAGCAAAACATGGAGTCGCTTGGATTGTTTTTATCCACAATGCTTGCATGTCTTGTCTCATTACTCTTTCCTCATTATGCTTGGTATCGACATTGTGGCAGAAAAATTCAAAAATTCAGTGTATACCGTAAAAAAAAGATCCCACACGTGCGTCCTCGCAACCAGGTCAATGAAGAAGTGGAGGACCAGGGAATATATGAGGCAGTTTGGTCGGGGCACGGACGTCCTTATATTCTTCCACTAGCGCAGGCAGTCCGCATTGGCACAAACGGTATGGGCACGGACGTTGTCGAGTGAGGGCACGGACGGGTGGTCTAGGCATGGACGCTATCAATGTTTGGGCGTGGACGTTTCAGTTGTACTGGGCGCAGACTTTGTTTAATGAAAACAAAGCATTAGAAAAATATAGTTGAAGTAAGTCCCATTTGAATTCTTCTTTTTTAATTTTTTTTAATTTTTTTGAACCACATTAATGATTTCTATTGCTTGAATTATTAGCTTTTCCATTTTTCCATGTAAATGGGCAGAGGGATTAAAAAAATAAGCATTAAACCTTGAAGTAACAAAAATATAGAGTTGAAGTGAGTCCCTCGCGAATTATTTGTTTTCACATGCAGAATTTTTTTTTCTTCATGTGCTGAAGAGTTTAAATGGGCTTAGGCACTAAAAAAACAAAAACAAAAGGATAAGAAAATATAGTTAAAGTGGATCCCTCCTGAATCACTACTTTTGGCTTTAGGTGGCACATGCAAAGTTAGCGTTATGTAGATGTTGGGCGAGGATATAAAGGGCTAGGCGTGGACAGTAAGTTGGGTGCGGATGTTACTAAATCCGGACGCGGACGCTGTCGAGACTGGGTGCAGACTATATTAGGTCTGACCTCACACTTACTCATTTGCCAAGTTCGCTTCCCAAGCCTTATATACTAGTTTTCTTCTGGGGCCTATGCTTTTTGAATTGGGTGGAAGTTTGGGCTTGGCCTAACAGCATATTCGGATTTTTTGAATTTTTTTTCAACCAACATTCGAAGGGATTGACGTCCTAGAATAAGATAATTTGGAAATGGCCACCGTAGTGAGTGGTTCCTCTAGGAAGCGCCCGATGTTTGTAGACCTCGATAGGGCGGTTGAAGAAGTAATTCTTCCAGCAGAGACCTCGATGGCTACATGTTCATCAAACCCTTTGTCATCAAATCGAAAGAAGTCAAAGAAGCCCCCGAACCCAAATTGGCCCCCACGGGAGTATGTACAGGAATGTAAGGCCTTAGAGATGGAGTTCTACAAGCGACAAAGTTTTGAGATGTTGAAGAAGGAGTACATGGACCATGACATTGAAGGCTACTACAAGCTCACCCAAAATCTATGGGAGGAGTTGGAGGAGAAGTTGGAGGCATCTGAAAAATTCAACAATTATTCAGATTATTGGTTGCATTATGAGTTTCTCGATAACACGGTGGTTGCATTGACCACTAATGCTCAAGCAAACTATTATTACGCCACGAAGAAAAAAAAAGGTGACGAATTGGATGCTACAAATAAAGATGCATTTTCTAAATTATATATGGTTGAGAAGTGGTGTCAATCATTTTTAAGTAGCCGCCTGAAAGGGAAATCACCGTGAAAGGAATCCATTGAAAACCGCGTTGTGTCTCAATGTATGAGTGGAATTGCAGACTGGCTTCCTCGTTTAGTGAAAGTCGTAGTAATGCCAGGACAAAAGCAAGAGGGCACTTATGGTAAAGTGAGGAAGGTGCGCTTAACCAAATTGTCAACCATCATTAGCTGGATTGAATTTGCGGGTAAGAGTTTGAAGACAACGGACAAAAAAGAGAAGCATAAGGAGATTTTGCTTGAGGTTGGGGGATGTTATGTGAAGCATCCAGGAATCATTAGACTTTTGTTTCTAAATCCAAATACAATGGAAGGGTATTCACTTTGGTGGATTGGAGGATCTTTAATCAATTTCTTGTTCAAATACAATTCCAAGGTTTCCGAAACAACAGATGTGGATGATATCGTAAATTTGACGGATATTAGGTTGACAATGGAAGAACTAGAAATCTAGAATGGATTGCCACGTATCGTAAGAATCAAGTGAGCTTAGCATTATCATTACTTTTGACCGTAGCGAAATGCCACAACGCAAATTACATTCACAATGAAAGCTCTACATCCAATGTTTTGTTCCATTTTGACCCTTAGAAAGCCAATACGGTTTACATTGGACTTTGCAATTAGGAGCTCTCCAGCCAGGCGAAGGAAAAAGAGCCATCAAAATACGGTTATATGACCTATGAGGCTATGAAGAAGGTAAAAGAACAAAGAAAGTTTGTTGCTCCAAAATTGTTCCAGTGACGATTCTACAAATTCATTTCAGGTAGAGCAAAAGAAGCATCTATATTCCAAGGCTACTGATGCATATGCAACAGGATGGATAGCGTACCGGATTTGGAATGAAGATTGGGATACAAGTTGGTTCAACCCCAATAACCTAGATTAGTATACCAACCTCAGTTTGAAACTGAAAAGTCTCTAAAGAACAGATCCAGCCAAACGTGCAACTGTTCCAAAGGTTATTGAGGTATTGAGAAAGGCACCGTATAACTGGAAAATGCCTGATTGTTGTTTTTGTAAATAAACATATTTTGTTTCATGTTTGAAAGTGTAGTACATATATAGAAGGCGAGGAATTTTCAACTATTATCCTCAAATAGGATTGTATATACTCAACATCTACCAAAGATTGTATTGTAAATAAAGCTACAATTGAAACATTCATGTCATTTTTGTATGCAATTATTGTTTTCATTTCTGTTAGTACCATGTAGAAGATCATGGTTTCATTTCCAAATAATGTATAAAATGTGTTGCATATATGACATCTTAATTATATGAATTAGCACCTCTGAGTAACCGCTTATCCTTGAGTTAGCACCTGGACAGACATGCGTTTGCGCCCCTAAACAACTTCTGTTCATGTCCATACCATTTCCATCCGCGCCTTGACACTGACTTGGCAACCAGATGTCATTTAGATAAGTCCACATCACCCTTTTTTACCTTCTTATAAAGTCAACTACATGTTGACTACATCGAATGAGCAACACCTCAATCGGACGAGCAAACGGGCAGTTTGTCAGTCCATTGTGATAACCATGACGCAAAACCTCCAAGCCTATATTGTCATCTAAGCTTGGAGGTTTTGCATAGCCATCTGGACCAGATTGTCATCTAATGTCACTAGATCCATGGTGAATTTTATTTTGTGGCATGTCATGCTTTTCAATGCATGACCTCATTCTAAAAATTGCTTCTTGATTATCAAGAGAGTGAAGAGATAGCTGCAATGCAAGTGTGTGTACTCCAATGGATTTTCAATGCATCCTACAAAACCTTAAGTGGGTCACTCTATGTATTTATATAAACCACGTGTGGCAAAAGTTTTGGATCCCCTATTTAATTTAAATAACAAAAAATAAAATTGAATAGATTTTCTACTTTGAAAGTTTTTAATTTGAATTATTAATGGGTTTTTTTGTTGATAACAATTAATTACAAATTTTTGAAAAAAAAAGATACACTATAGAATTGAATATAATTTTGGACCCTCTATTTATTTATTTTTAAACTGTCTAAAAATTGAACAAATTATTTTTTTATAACTATCTATTGAGACTTTATTTTTCTTAAATATTGATACAATGGTCATCCAAATGTATTCTCTATAAATGTTTGAGTTAAAACACATGCCATTTTAGTTCATTTTTCAACCTATTCTAGAAGTCATTTCATATGTAATTTAAGTTGGAAATTTTTGGCAATAGAAATCAATAGACAGTCAGTATTAATCAAAGTTCAAAATCATAGGTTGAAATTATAATTTATTAAAAAACTAATAGGGTGTCAAAAAAATGACTTCGCCGCACATGGTACACAAAATCCCCATAGAATGCCCCACCTGAGTGCAAAATGCATCTTGTGAACTTTTTCTATGACCCATACTTGTATGAAAATACTTTTGTTGAATTTTGTGACCACCTTGGAGGCCAATTGCTCTTGAAGGTTTTTGCACAAGGTTTGTTTGGAGACAACCAACATTTAGAACAAATAACTTCAGGGCCAATGCGTCCAACACCTTATAGATTGATTCCAACCCAAAGAACAACATTCTAAATCCCATGAACAATGTCATATTTCCACTATCATACATTATTAGCAAACAAAATTCTACTCTCTGCACAATATGGAGTCAGTATCTCAAGGGCTTGGCTGAATCGTGTCACAACATATTGATGGAGAACTCTACTTATTTGGGGTAGTGCAAAAAAAAAATAAGATAGACATATCTTGGATTGTAAGTGCTTGCGTTAGCAATGTAGCAAGATGATTCCTTCTTATTGGAGTATTTAGAGTTTGTCAGAAATTACAATTGTCTTGTAAACAATCATTCCAACTGTCAAAAAAAAACTTAATTGTCGATACTTGATACTGTGCAAGCTCCTTCAATTGGTGCATTAACCAATCAAGCATGCCCAAATTTTAGTTTCAAAAAAGTAAAATTTCATTTTTGGTGAATATTTTTAAGTCAATTTTTGTGGGTTTACATAATATTTTATTGAATACAATTGTTGATGAATTTTTTAATTCAATTGCATGGATACATAGGAAACATCTATACAAACGTTATTCATATTAAAAAACACCCCCTTAAGTAACAATTGAAGAATTCAATGAAAAGTGTTGTATGACCAAACTTTGAAGAAATGGATATCCCTATATTTTAACCCCTAAAGGTTTTTGACTATGTTTTCACAAAAAACGCTCCCAAACTGCCATTTCTAGTACAAGTACCAAATTTTGGATAAAAAAACATTTTTGGACACATGTAACCGTAGGATCTTGTAGTAAACTAGTTTGAGAAGATGTGGAAAAAATTTAAGAAATTTTCACCGTGTAGATTGCAAGATATTAGCATTTGAAGTGACAAAAACCCTTTTTTTGTCCCTGCGAAAACCCGGGCAGCTGCACTTCACATGGTCACATTTGTATGAAAAAATGTCCAAAATGGTGGTAACTCTTTGAATTCATTCTTCAAAGCAAGTTAGCTACATGCATGAAAAATTTCAGATCATTTGGAATTGTACAACATATAGGAAAAAAATAGTAAGTAGAAAGAAGTAGAAAATGATTCAAAACACTAAATTGTTAAGGATTTAATTATGGAATTGAAAAATGCCAATCCAAACGATTGTAATGTTGTAATAAACAATCTACACCTTGTGTTTATATTTTTTTCCAAAAATATTGAAAAGTGAGTTAAATAAAGGACTTCAAAGTTTATTTTAGAGTAGAGATTCCATAACTACCCGCAAACTACCCACAACTAAAATTCCTCATAACTTTCATCTCATAAATCAAAGTGGAATGATTCAAAGCTTTCCTTGTGCACATAAATCTAGAGAACCGATTTCAAATTTTTATTTCTCTAGAAAATGATTTTTAAAGAAGTTTTTTTCGCTGCCCGGGCTGCCCGCCGAACAATGAAAACTACATATCATACCATAACTTTTTAACCATGTGGTCAAAAGCTATGAAAATTGTTGGGCCCTAAAGCTACTCCTCGGGCACATCTTGTGTGAAAATTTCAAAGAAAAAAAATAAAAATTCCATTCGTGGTGAGCTGCCCCAAAACGCTATGTTGTCAAAAAACGATGTTTGGTCCTTTAGGGGTTAAAATGATTTTGGCAAAGTAATTGTACCATCATGCATTCATGCTCAAATGTATGAAATTAGTAACCATGTCAAGTGAAAATGCCAAAATCAATTTATAATATAGGGACATCCATTTCTTCAAAGTATGGTCATATAGTACTTTTCATTGAATTCTTCATTGATCATATATTTGTTACTTAAGGGGGTATTTTTTAATATGACTCATGTGTGTATGGATGTTCCCTACATATCCATGCAATAAAATTTAAAAAATTCATCAACAATTGTATTTAGTAAAATGTTATGAAAACTACCAAAAATGACTTAAAAAAATCACCAAAAATAAAAAATTTGCTTTTTTGAAACTGAAATTTGGTATGCTTGATTGGGATAGGGTAAAAAATGAGTGATAATTATGCAAGACAATAAAATCCAATTTCATTCTATATAATGTACAAATCATTGAATGTCTCCAAAAGCTAGTTTATGAACTTGCAATACCTGGTTGTACTTGCATTGGATTGTTCTTTCACCAGTGTTATCTGAGTTCTAAATTTTAGATTTGCAGTTGGTAGATTTGAAGTTCAATACTTGATAGAGCCATCATAACCAGATCAATTTGGAAAGAGTCTATTGTAGAAAATTGCACTTGTTTTCTAGAGTATACAATGTCGAATGTCAAGGTTGGGACTTGAACAACATTGTGAAAGTACTTGGATTTTACTTTTATTATCAAATTTAGACTTGTCCAATTTAAATATGTAGAAGCGCTAATAGTATTGAGCTAGGGCTAGCACTTTGCTCAATGATCACGTGGTTTCTTCCACTCCTATGAGTAAAATTTTGCAATAAAAATGGTCTTCAAGCCCAAACACAAAAGCAACTAGGCTTACAAAACAAATCATGTTGACAATTTGGCCCTATGTAATGCCATCGTGAATAGGGTCTTGGTGGTAGTAATACGTCACATGGGCATACGTAGCGGGTGTTACTCTTGATCAACTACAAAATGTATGTACTACTGCCAAATAGTCTCCAAAGCAATTCCAAAAATCCTTTCATGAAAAATGAATAATTCATTACCTTCACAAATTGAACTTCATGCTCCAGGTTGTGATATTCTAGAATATTGATCTTACAATTGCCATCATGTCGATATTGTTGCTACAATAGCAAGCACTTGCTATGCTTGTCTACTAGAGCAATAAGAGGAATCAATTAATGTTATTTCAATTCTTCAAAAAATAATGTTGTATTGTATGCTAGCTAGATAGCTAGCTAGCTAGCTAGCTAGCTAGATAGCTAGATAGCTAGATAGCTAGATAGCTAGATAGCTAGATAGCTAGATAGCTAGATAGCTAGATAGCTAGATAGCTAGATAGCTAGATAGCTAGATACTCCGGTCTTGAAAGAAGGCCGGCGTAAATAAAGTGTCTGTTTGTAATGACAATGAGCCAGTGTCCAATGGATCAAGGGCCATTGATGCAAAACTACTCTTCCCTTTTGAAAATAGACACTTTAGTTACAAGTAACCAAAATTAAAAGTAACCAAGATTTAACAAGTATGTGGGTATGTATTATATGTGCAATGGAGAGGGTTGTTAAAACAATTTCTTATTCAATTGGAAGTGGTTGGTTGTTTTTTATTTTTATTTTATATAGAATGATTGATCTAGCATATTGTATGGCAATGGTGTTGATTGCTTTAAAAGTATGTTTCAGAGCGGTTTCGGGTAGGTTGAATTTGTTTTCAAGAAGTTTCATTGACGGAGTATGTATTATTTCCCTAGCTCCTGCGGTAATGACAATAAGTGGGTCTACATTCCATCCTTGGGCCATAATGTTATTGATTAATGGTTGGTACTTTTGGATTTTGTTATCTATTGTTATTTGTGAGAATCTATCATTTGTGTATGTGAATTCAATGAACTGTATAATGATATTGTTATCTAGGGTAGTTGGTGGATTATTTTGGTATGGGAGTCCTTTAACACAGAGGATGTCCGATTGGAATCTAGCATTATAGTGACATCTTTGTCTTTCGCAAGAGCAAGGTAAGAGCCATGAGGGGATAGTATTTTCTTGTAGATTGTTGTTGAATGTACCTGCATTCATTAGGGTATAGAATCTACTTTTTTTGTTGGATATAATTAGCTTCCTTAGTTCCCATATTGCTTTGTTATGTTTATTTACTCTGAGAGCGTGGATACGTTGTTGATTATATTTTAGAAGTACATGGAGCCATGTGTCTATATATCTTGTGATCTATATATAGAGCATGTGATTGATGGTAATCTTTCTACACCAAAAAATAGTTGTTTTTTAGCATTTCTCATGTATTGGCCAGTGCGGAATTTTAACAGACTAGTTTTTTGTGAATCTGTTATTTCAAGATTGGACCAAAATTCATTAGACAGGTCATTAATATCTATATCAGGATTGAGTGTCCATTTGCAAATGTTAGGAAATCTTTGTGCAAGTATTTGTATGTTTTTATCATGATTATGTTTATTGATGTATGTTTGTAGGCATCTAACCGGTCCTTTATCAGGTCGATGGGCTGGGCCTGGCCATTCGTCTTTTGGGTAATAGAATGGCGTAGTGTGCGCAAATTCATATGGTTTAGAGGCAGATTTGCAGTCCTTTGTTGTACCATTTTTGGCAAGTTTGTTTGCATTTTCATTACCTACAATATTAATGTGGGCTTTTGATTTTGGAGGCTGTTGTGATTTCTGTTCAACTTTGAAGCATTACTACCATAGATTCTAATATGGTTTTATCAGCATGGTTGCAATGCAGTGTAGGGTGTTTTAGTTGTGTATTAATTACATATAAACAATTTAGACAGTCAGTGAATATGTGTGCTGGTTCATTTGGATATCTTGTAGTGATTATACGAAGTGTTTTATGTATGACCATTAGCTCAGCTCTAAAACAAGTTTGTAGTCCTGGTAGTCTTTTCGAGATTTGGATTTCTTCTTTAGATGGATTATATATACCATATCCCGCTTTTTCATGTGTCCAGTGGCCATTTGAATGTTGTTGTGGTGGTATAAATGATCCATCAGTGTAATAGCTGTATTGCGCTGGGAATTTGAGTTGGGAGTTATTTGTGTATGTTGGCAATAATGGCATATGTATATTTATCGGGCTGTGATTGTTTTTATAGGTGAGTTTATTCCAATTGGTGTTTTTGTTCACTACTACATTATTAGGTGTAGGAAGAGCAATCTGTATGTGATACTGTGGTATTTGCATATCTTAGAGGATCAATGAAAGAGAATTTATCTGGTTGGATGGGCCAATATTATGATTTTGGTGGTGTATACAAAGAATGTGTATTGCAAGGGGTTCAGTATGTGGCCGTTTATTTAGTTCAAAGGGGATTGTTGGTTCTTCATATGTAATAGTGTCTGCAACAAAATGGACAATAACGTGTGTATCATCAAATGGTCCGGTATATAGTGAAATTTTTTGGTACTAGACTACCAGTTTATATCTGGTATGACTAGTATAGTTATGGTATTTTGATCATTTTTGGCTGCTAATCTTGCCCAACAGCGCAGTGTAATGCTTGTTGGGTTGTCTCCTCATTATGAGGGTGGGCAAAACCAATACCTTTTCATTTATATTCAAAGGCTTTACGAAGGGAACCAAATATTATGTCTCTGTCAAATTGAGAGTAAAATTGCATGATTTGTGTGGAGCAGGTAATTGGTGAGGAGAAGTATGAATGAGATATGTTAAATGTTGATGTTTCCTATTAGTGCTACTGCATCTTTAGGATACCCAAGGTCTAACATTATAGCAAGGAATCTTGCGTGGTCTATGGATCCAAATGCATTTTTGAAATCTATGTATAATATATAAATGTCTTGGTTTGTAAATCTTGCATCTTCTAGAGCTGCTATGAGGAGTTGTAGCTGTCTTAATGTGCTTCTTTCTGTTCTAAATCCTTCTTGTCTATCATGGAGGATTTGGTTGTTTTCTCCGTATTCGAAAAAGATTAGAGTTAAAGTACTAGTGAAGAATTTATAGACAGTATTTGCAAGTGCAATAGGTCTATGGTTAGATAATTGGGAAGGGTCTCCTTTTTTATAGAGTAATATAGTTAAGCTAGTTTTCCATGATGCTGGGATTTGTTTTTGTTTATAACATTGTTTGAAGAATAAAAAAAGTTAGTTATGGAAGCATTCTGACATATTCTCTAAGATTATATTAGGAATTAAGTCTGGTCCAGGTGTTTTGTTATTTACTAAGATTTTTAAGCAGATGTCATATGTTCCTTTGTTGAGGTAGTTGTGTAAAGGGATTTCGGGGGTTCCTCTTTTATCTATAATGAAACTGTCTAAATCATGCGATGGGTATTATCTTACTCCACATGTACAGTATGGTGGATGTTCTGGTAAATAATGACATGTTGGTACTGTGGGTCTGTTACTAATTGATTGTTGAATGTGTATTTCGTTGGCAATGTCTTCAGGGTTTGTTAGTAAGTTATTATTTCTGTCCTTAATGCAATCTAGTAGAGGCTTACTTAGATTTTTTTGAACTTTTTTATTTGTTTTTTGGGGGCTTTTTTCATATAATTGTCTATATTTTGATATTGCTTTTTTGATACAACTTTGAGTATACTGTGTAGTAATCTTCCGGGCTTGTATGTTAGCATTTTTGGCTAGGTTGGCTAGCGTTTTAATCCGTTCTTGTTGATCGGGTTCCTCTATTGGAGGGGCTGGAATGTAGACATGGGTGTGATTTTTTAGATCTTTTATTATTGTGTGTGCTGTCCAGTTTGTGCTAGATTTGTTATATATATTGCTTTCCTGATTAAGTGGTATGTAGCAAGGTGATTTTTCCATTGCTTTTGTAATTTTCTTGGTAAAAAACCACCTTGTTGTGCTGTGCGGTTTGTGGGTTGGGGAAGTGGAGGTGCAATGCAATTTTCAAGTATTTTATTAGATATACTTTGTATGAGGTGATCTACAGTGGTGCATGCTATATGCCATTGATGGTTTGTTAGATGTTCATTATTGAGAGTAATAGTGAGTTCATTTATTTGTAATATGTGTTCTTCGGAAAATTATGTTTTGAATTTTTCTATATTTTCTTGTGGAATAGGGTTTTAAATTCGTGGTGGTTTATTTTGAATTGGTATTATAGGGCATGCTACTAAAGTATTTGGTGGTATGTGTAATGTGACGGATGAGTGGTCTGAGTTTAGATTGTGATTATGATTAGTTGTTGATGTATATAGGGTCGGATTAGGTACTTGTATGTAGTATCCATCTATTAGACTAGTGTTGGTATAGTTATTACCTCCTTGTCTGAAGAATGGGCTATTGGTAGGTATGTAATTGAGTTGAAGGTTGTCTGTAAATGTGCGCCATTTTATATCTTCCGTCTGTGGCGGGGTTATAGTCAATTCATTTTGTCTTCCAATGAGAGCAATGTCTCTATTGAAGTCACCGCACAAAATATGCGTATGTTGTGGGTAGAGGGAGATTTGATGGTTTATGTGGTGTTGTATTTTTGGTATCAATTGTAGGTCATCTATGTGTGCGGGCATGTACATATGAAGTAGTAGCCATGGTTGTAACGGATGGTTGGTTATTTTTATTATTTGCAAGTATGGTGAGAATTCAGCTGGAGTTGGGATTTTGTGATGTTTCCTGGGTATGTATATTTTTTATGTACGAGTGTAAGGAGTCCACCTCTTCCTGGTGCATATGGTCTTCTTTGTTGTATGCATCTAATTAATGCGTGGATATTATTGAATATTAGTTAATATATTGGAAATAGATTTTGAATATAATTTGTAGATTTTGTTGCAGTTATTTTTGTTTCTTGGATTGTTATTATGGCAAGACTATTACGCGTAAATATTATTAATTGGTGGAGGCTTGGTAGAGATGTATTAATTGATGAAGCATTCCATGTGATAATATATGTATTTGGATTTGTTATTTGTATCCTTGTTGCTTGGGTTAATGGTAAGTCTGGTAACAGAAGAGGGTGACGGAGTACTCTTCCAAGGTGTCATTATATTTTAGTGCTTCTATGAGTAATTTTTTGGGTACAAATGGAAATTCATTAAGCATAATTTGTAAGGTTACTGGTTCATTTGTTTGTTTAATAAAATTATAAAGTTCTTTATGAATGGAATTGGGAGGTTCAATGATTTTTTTATTTCTCTCTTTAAATTGTGTATATGGATGTGGTGTTTGGATGTGTCGTTCTGGTGGGTTTTGTAGTAACGTCATTTTCTATAGTAGAGACGTGGTCCAATCTGGAGATGGTGTTTGTATTAGTTGTTGGTCACATATTTCTAATTGTAGGCTAATTGTGACAATAAGTGCAACTAAAAGTCTTGGTGGTGGATGATGTTGGTTTCGGTAGATGTATTGTAATAAGTGTGGATAGTCTATAGTTGTGTTGTTGTGTTGAGGATGTGTAATGTTTATTGTAGATGCAAATTTGTTTGTTAGGTGTTGGTATTCAGGTTGTAGTTTTATTGTACATGGTATAAAATACATTTTACATCTTTGTTTATGTGAGGATGGATGTGTTGTAAGTATATCAGGCATGGGTCCTAGATTAGTTTTTATATGTCCACAGAAGAATTATTAGATGCAACTGAAGTTTTTGGTGTTTTGAGGTTAACTTAGTAGTTTCAGATTTTTTTTGATTGTGATGATAGATTTGTGTAATTTTATTAACATGGGTGGTAGTATGTGAAGTATGTTTGTATGTGTATGAATGTAGTTTATTTACGATATTGAATTGGTGCTTTTGACAATGCAAAAGAAAAGAAGAGTGAGAATTTGAAAAAGATATGAGAAAATACAAAATCTATATATATATAATATTGCCAACAATTGGCGGTGTACAAGAGTATAATGCAAATAAGAGGTGGTGTAATACTAAGGTATATGACTACGGCACTCTATTTTTGGGTGATGGCGTTGTAAAACTTAACTAGTTTGTCGGTGAAGAGGGTTCTAGAGCATCAATAGCTGGGCAAGCTAAGTTCTTGACAACTTGCATGCTCTGGCGTAAAATGTCTTCTAGGTTTGTGAGAACACCTCTAAGGTCATTGTCTACCTTGCTTGCATAGCTTTATGCCTTGGTTTGCAACTCTTCTTTCATCAGGCTCATGTCTGACTTGAATTTGATTCGTAGTCTCGAATTTTCTTTCAAGACTGCTTCTTCTATTAAAATTGATAGTTCTTCTCTGTTCAATGATTGCTTTGGAGCTGAGGATGAGACTATCTTTTGCATTGCTTCAACTGTACTGGCTAGAGTAGTGTTTATGTCCAGGAACCCCCATTTTTGGAGTGCTTCATCATCGGGTTTTGCAGAACCGTCGAGAGAATTGGGATGGGGCTGGAACTCCACCCATTTGTGATGAAGGCGTGTCGATTTCTTCATGTGGTGTTTATATACCGCTGCATTGAGATATTCAATGTTGGCTATGCCGCTATGAGCATCTCCTTTTTGACGTGGGAAGAAGATGGATTTGACATTCCTGGAACCAATGTAATTGTGTAGGGCTAGAGACACTTCAGTGACAAATTTGGTGAGGCTTAGAATTTTGACAATAAAAACTAGGCAGTTTCTCTTGTTCACCTCCTCCCGAGTTAGTTGGTTCATATCAAAGTTGACTGGTTGTAGAAGTTCCCCCAATATTGCAATCCGTTGTTGCTTGATCTTTGCGAGTTGTTTCGGCGATGTTGTTGTCAGCCATCCATAAGATTAGCAGTGGATTTTTGAACCTGGATTAGTTTATATTCAAAACCTCGGCGAAAGCTCTCTTCCAGTGCCTGTTTGAAGAGATGATGGGGTTCCACGTTCCGGATGGTTTCACTATTGATCTTGATGGAGAGTAAGGTGCTAGAGGCTATGGGATCAAATGCCTTAGCAACTTTGGCAATTGTTAGCATTTCATTGTCAAGTGGAATTGCAAATACTCTAGTGCCACAAAGTAGTGCTTTGCCATCAACTTCAAGATTCTATAAGTGGATCCTAGCCATACCTGACCAGACTTTGTTGTTTTGGGCACCATGGCACAATATTGCTACGGGGTTAGCAATGCTATCTCCTATCTTTATATTCATTTCTTGGAAACGAAGCAGAATTTTCTACATGGCTTGTTTTTGAGTAAATGGAACCTAAGTTTTTTCAAAATGGAGCAATATGTGATAGTCAAGAGCCAGTTGAGTGTTCATATTTACCTCCACATCGAAAGGGATTTGTGTCAGGTTGAAATGATGTCCTACAATGTTGTCAGGTCTAGATGTTGGCCACAACTTCTGTTGAACACGAGGGAATGACATGCGAGCTTTGGAGAATTCTGCTGCTTCTTGTGCGTTGTACCCCTGGGCGATGAGTTCAGATACGAATGCTTTGTTGATGAGTGGTGGCATGCCGACTTTGTAGGCAAGGGTTTCCATAGTAGGAAAACCATACCAATATTCGTATGGAATGTGGTCTTTGGACAGAGTCATGGTGGTGATGGTGCCTTTGGATTTCTTTTGCCCTGATTTGTCAACTTCTGGGGTGGTGCGTTTATGAGAACCCGAAGCCTCTTCCATCTCAATGTCTAGAGGGATATATCTTCGTGCCTTATTACTGTGAGAGGGATCTGACATTGTACCTATATTGAGGTGTGTTTGATTAGGAGACCATAGATATAAGAGTAGAGTATTTTGAGCATTTTTAAAGTAGGATGGTTCATTATTTTTGAAATAGACTAAAGATTTGAAAGATTGGTCTTTTCTTGAGCAAATGAATGTTATGATAGATGTGATGCAATGGAGCTTTCTATGTATTGCAATGGGGTTGATATGTTTTTGAATCATGTTAAGGTATAATGTAAAAGCCCTCCCGGAAGCAAGAATCTCCCGGGCATGAGTGGAATTATGATATACATATAAGGGAGGGGCTTGATAGATATTCCTACGTAATAAGATAAAACAAAAAGGGTATAAGTTGAGTAGCATACCTCTGTTAGGATATTGTACCGGACGTAAATATGGAGGTGGAGGTGTGGATGTGGCTGGACATCTTTGAATTCGATATTCCGTGTTCACTGGTGCAATTGGCAGAGTAGTGGTTTCTGAAGAACCACTAGGCTTTGTGTTTCGAGTGGACTGTTGCCTCTGTACATTCACTGGAGCCTTGGGTGTTGGGCACGGTCTGAGCTCCTTCTCAGTCCGTCTGGGATTCACCACCTTGTCTTCGGGCCTGGTCTTCATACGATTTTGATTGAAAGTGGGGGACAGATAACTAGTGTACCCTTTTCACTACTAACAAGACTCCACACAAAGTTTTCCAATACCACAATGAGAACCCTGCTGAATTGCTTATTCAGTCCATTTTAGGTGTACTAAACTTAGTTGCTTCTTCTTCAAAACTGCACTCCCAAGTACGGACGCAATGTCACTGTGAAATCTGGCCTTCCTTTCAACACATGCAAAGAGCCATCAACGGAAGCAATCCAGTCCAGAATCGGGCAACTCCCAACATCGAGTGGGAACTGCAAGTGTAAGATTCGAGTTCTGGGGATCATAATCCAGTCCAGGGTTGGAACACAATCAGGGAATTAGGCATCCTTCCCCAAGATTCGGAAGCACAAACACGGGAAACAAAACCACTGACAAGCAGTTCCTCATCTTAAACATGATGACGACTCGTGGCTGCATTTCCACCAAATACATCGATTGATTAGTGCAAGCTCAACTCCCCATGTTTTGTGTAATCTATGAAGAGCGTTCAGAGGACTTAACAAATAACTGCAGTGCTACTTAATTCAATCAAAAATCAATCATGAAGCAAACTTCCAAGGGGACCCAAAATAGCAAAAAACAAGCACGTGCTGAAAAAAGGTCACATGTACAAAACACAAGACAAAATCATGTCACCAAGGTACAACAAAACCTAGGAGGGCACTATACATGGACAAAGAACTAACACAGAAAGTCAACACAATCTAATCACAACCAAGGGCGGACGGAATTCAAGACAATACTAGTTCCCTCACTAGCTCACACAAAAAAAATGAATCTTTTGATTTAATGGAAACAAAAAGAAACCATGAAGTGCGCAAATAAATAAAAGGTACTCACAAGTTCACACTACATTGAACGAGGATAAAAGAATTAAGACATTGCCAGCTGGCCCTTGCAGTTAAAGGGCGCCCTATTTACATTACGAGGGCCCTGGCGCAATAGCTGCACAAGAACCAACCTTCGGTAGCAGCACTAGCAAAAAAGGACGAGAGTCCTACAACAACCCCCTTCCGATCCTTCAAAACCAACGTCTTGCCACAAGACCTACACATGTCAGTCTGTACACTTCAGAACGAAGGGCTCTTTGTACACACCCGTTACAGCTAACTCCTGCCTCGACCCTTTCCTTCTTTTCACACACTAACGTTGCTCCCTACCCATTCACACTAGTCCATGTCCAAACTCACTGACCTCAAATCACACTACCAGGGAGAGACCAAGGGTGGATCCACAGCAAATCAAGCCGGCATTACTCCCGGCCTTCCCACCTCCAAATATATAAACCTAGTACTTATAGATACACCGACTAAGAACAGCCATCCACACAAGATACACGCCAGCACCGCATGCAATGGTATTCACCCAGACCCTCTCCCGACCTTCAAACACAAACGGAGTACAATCCTACACTATTACACTATTTACTGCTCACGAATGCTCTCGGCCCAACGAAAAGATGCCTTTCCATGTCCCGCTTGACCACACTCAGCTCAACACGCAAGAATCGACGCCATCACACCAAGGCAACACGCAAGGACATCGCCATGGGATACCCTTCCGCACATCGAAAACCCAGCACAGAACAAAGCCTCTGCCGGGATCAAGTGGAAGCCAAATTATGCGCCATGTACGCTGCACTTCGTCTCTCTGCACGGCAAACCCAACTCCAGTAAGCCCAGAGTCTCACCAGGCGCGCTTCCACAAACAAAAGATTTCGACAAAAACACGACCTAACACTGCCCTAAATCCTTGCTCTACGTAATCAAGCATTCACCCCATCACAACAGTAGACTCACCGCCAGCAGCGACCAGCTTCTCCACACGTGCAACGATATGCTTGCCATACGTGTACTTCTTCAGGGCATGCAGGTGCACCCGAATACGACCGAGCAAGAGTTCACGCTGCGACTCGTCACATGTCTCCAGCACCTTTTGGACAACATAGTTGGCAAATTGGTCTTTCATCATAGCCTGCAAAAAAATAAAAATAAAAATAAAAATACTAAAACCACCTCCTGGTAAGCATCTGGCTAACAAGTCATTTGGATCAGACCGCAGTGGTGACACGCAGCAACTGCGACAGCACGACCCATCACAGAAATGCCAATCCACGAAACGGATGGGGGCCCTCCATTCAAGAAACCAACCGCTCCCCCAAATCACGCTCGGCATTCCGTGCAGCGTTCCAGCACGAACCTAGGCTGCACCAGGCCAAAAGACTACGCCCGTGGCTTTCATGCTGGGACACACAAATCAAGCAATGTCCAAGATCATTCACCAATTCACTCTCAAGCACCTTCCCCTTGTACCTGCAGCGGCTCATTCTCGTCGGTGAGGCCGAGCATTTCGTCAATCAAAATCTGACGCTCCACAGGGCCACCATACTCCAAGCACTTCTCTACCACGTTCGACGCAAACTTGTGTTGACTCATTTGTACAATTTGGCCGGCCAGCTTCGTTATGATCTCAGTTCTCTCATTATCGCGTCCGTGCTCCAGCACATGCTGAAACAAAAGTCATGGAGACCACCCACATCCATACGCACGTCAGAAAACCATGCCATACACACCCCATATCACACACACTTGGAACTCGTCACAGTTGAGACTACAAACTATCAAGTAGTCACAGCTAACGCGGAAACTCACGAGACACAATAGGAGCGCCACGACACGGACCTGGACCACGTAGTTGCCATACTGATCTTGAGCAAGAGCACAAGTGGAACGTAAAATCTCCTCCATGATTCCCTTCTGCTTCTGCTCGTCAGTGCAGTGCTCCAGAACCCTCTGAATCAACGGACAACACATTCCAGAATGAACAATCCGGCAACACATCAAGATAGCCAACAGAAAGACGATGCCAACAAAACACCAAGGGAAAGGATGGGGCCTTCCCAGGAATAACGCTTTACCTGGATCACCCGGCAGCCATACGGATGCGTGGAAAGCGTCACCACTTGATTGTAAAACGCAGAGATTATAAAATGGATTTTGTCCGGGGGCACGCACTCAATGCACTTCTGGATCACGTGGTTGCCGTTCTGGTCTCGCACGCATCGCATCACGTGACCATCCAACTCCGACACCAACTGAGTCTGCTGGTCCACATCCACAACCTCCAGCGCCTGACCACATGCACAAAACACGCATCAATCACGCGGGTCCGAGACCCAAAAACAAGATGCCCCTCCGTTCGATGCCCATCCCACACACTCCATACCATCGCTCACTCCTCCACAACGACTGTGCAAACCATCGGAGCTCGACACACTCACCGTCCACCAGACCCTTCTCAGCGGACCCAGGTGCCTTACCTTCTGAATCACCCTGCAGCCGTACATTTGCAAACTCAACACCAGAACATGCCCCACCAACTGACTTGCCAGCTCTCTTCGCTGCTGCTGAGTCCCATGCTCGAAGAACTGCCACAAAAAACATAAAACAAGTCAAGCTTCCAGCCTTCCACACCAACGGAACAACACGAACAGGGACCGCCTATACAACAGGCTCTCACACTAAGCCCGCTGCTCCACAGCGGATCCATCCGACAAAAGAATCCATCCAAGCACACACAAAGCTTACAATTTCAAACCGCATCCAGAAATCCCTCCTACCTTCTGGATGACATAATTGCCGAAAACATCCGTCATCAGCGTCAGAGCTCGCGGAAGCACTTCCTGAAAAACCATGTTCTTGTCCTCTGGAGTCGCGGTTTCCAGTTTCTGCTGGATGAACCGACTCCCATGCTGATCGGCACTGCAGACCAACAGAGACAACTCCGTCATCGTTCACATTTCACAACATTCAACGCGCGAGGCAATTCGTTACTAGTCCACAAATAATCCACGCCGCTTCTCGACTCTGGAGCCCCTCGTCAATGCAGCAACGCACTAGGCACAACGAAAACCGACACCTCACAGCACGTACAACGTGAACCGGACATACCTGAACTCCACCACGTGCCCTGCGATGTCCGATAGCTCGAATCTCCTCGTCTTACTGTTCTTGAATTCCTCCAACAACGAGGAGCCCCGCACCTCCTCCGCCGTCTCGCTCGACTTCTGCGCTTGCCAACCTGCGTAGGCGGGGGCACTGCCGGATCCCATGTTCCCGGAACTCGTCCTGGAGGCGGAAGACAGACGAAGGTTGCGCTCGTCACGCCTCATGGCGAAACTGCCTGGACCCACCGGGGAACCGGGCAACACCGGGCTCGTCAGGGGAGAGTTGTTGAAGGGCACCATACCCACTCCGGGAGGACTGCCATAGTACGCAGGGCTCACCGAACCGCTCTTCTGACTCGCGATCGGGATCCCCATGGAACCCGCCCTCGCAAACTGAGACTTCTGCTCGGCGCCGTAACCCAGCATCGCGCTCAGCTGGTTCTTCTGAAGCTCCACCATATCGACATGACCTCCCGACATGTAATTCCTCAACAGGGACGGGTCCAGGGAAGCTGCACGGGCCTCCTCCGCCGCTCGCGCGTACTGCAAATACAGGGGATCGTGCATCTGGGTCGAGGCTTGACCGCCATACTTGTAAAGATTCTGCATCTCCACGGCAGCTTGCGCAGGAGAACCGGGAACGCCGCCTCTCACACCCATGCTCGCAAGAGCAGCCGCAGTCGCCGGATCGAAAACAGGGGGGGGGTACCCGGCCATCATAGGGGCAAGCATCGCAGGGTTTACGGGGTAACCACCCAAACCATACTGCGGACCATAGTTCATATTCGCATAATACGGGTTCTGCTGGGCCATGTACATTGCAGCAGCTGCCGCTGCATACATGGTCGCCGGGGTTGTGCTGCCCTGCAGATTCGCTGGAAGCCCGGTTCCTTGACCCTGCGGGGTGGCCATGCCCGGCACGCCAAACTTATGCTGACCACGGTATCCAGAGTCCACACCCGAATACAAATGCTGCTGCTGCTGCTGCTGCTGCTGCAAAGTCTGAGAATAGGCCAAGGCCTGACACCGTGCAAACAGCAAGTCTTCGTTACCCACTGCGTCGAACTCACGTTAACCCGACAAAAAAGGACCAAAAAAGAACTCACGTTAACCCTAAACCCTAAACCCTCTAAAAAAGTCGCAAAGAGGGAAAGCCATGAAAGTCGCAAAGAGATCAGTGCTACACACCTGGGCTGCCTGGGCCTGAGCTTGAGCCTGAGCAGCGAGTTGGGCCCGCTGCTGCTGCTGCTGCTGTCGTTGCTGTCGTTGCTGCTGCTGCTGTTGTTGCTGAAGACGCACTTGCTGTTGCTCCTGTTGCTGTTGCAGTTGTTGTTGTTGTTGCTGCTGCTGCTGCTGCTGCTGAAGCAAATCCCGATCCTCCGTAGCACTAGAGGATCCCTGCATGTCCGCCATACTCAGCCCTTGCATGACTGCTACGAGGTCCGCATTACTTGCACTGGCTGGTCTCTTCATCTGAAGTGCATGAGCGAAATCGGCTGCACTTGCACTTGCCGTCCGACCCAGGCCCACGCTTCTTGTGTCAGAGCCCTGGAAAGACATGTTTCCTCCTGAAAGCCCTGAAGTAGCAAGCCAACCAGCTCATCTGAGAATGTCAATTCGAAGATCCAGGCAAGACACCGGATACTTAGCACATAACTTCACGGACTCCTATGAAGTCAATGAGCACTTGACGTTCACAAGTTCATGCACTAACAATCATAGAATAACGAATTGAATAAAAGCTAGGCGGAAAGACTGTACCTGACACCCCGCTCAGTTTGCCCAAACCGGGACTGGCGGAGCGAGCATTACTGAGAAGGGAAATCTCGGGGGTCGGAATTCTCGGCACGGGAGCAGCAGGCCCAGAGGACTGGTGCAGATTCGAGACTCCAGGGATAGGGGTCGTAGACCGAGATCCCATGCCGCCTGACACGGCATTCGACTCTCCAGACGACAACTCACGGAGATGGGCCAACTGCAGGTCCAATACCGCAGTTGCCGCTTCGTTCTCATCGTTGGCGGTTCGGCTGGACGACCTCGACAAGTGATACACAGGCGAGGGGGTTCGGGGGAAGTCCTCCTGGCAGAGATCCAAATGGACAACTACTCAGATACGACTCCACGCTGCTGGAAACGACTCCATGCACAATTGGGATCAAATCAAGACCTCCAGTGCATTGGCCAAAACCTAGCGCTCAGTTACGACATAAACAGAAACTATGGCGCTAGGCCATGATCTCCATGCAAAAACGGGTCAACGAAATTCGAACGCATATTCTACCATCCGCACATCGAAACACACTAGAGAATCGACCGTACCTGAATAAGATCGACCAGGCTCTTGGGACGGGGTCCAAGTCCCGACGATAGGCCCATGAAACTGTCTCCTCGGTCTGCCCAGTCACTGGACACCGTTCTCACAAGGGCACCCATGGGCGAGTTGTCCTCCTCCGGGGCCTCCGGCTCCTCCCTGTGGGTAGGCAGCACCGGCTGGCTCGAAAACAAAGACCTGCTGCTGCTGTCATCCATGGATCGAAGCTTCTTCTTGTCCCCGTAGCCGCCGGCTCCCATCCCGGATTGCAACCTCTCCGCCAAACGGTAGTTGTTCCACGAAATCAAGGGTGGAGGGAGCCTCGGATTCAAATTGATGTTGTTGTAGTAATAAACCAGATACTTGGGATCCGCGCGCTGCGCTTCCTCCGCATCCAAAACGTCCTCCTCTCCCGACGGAGAGTTGGCGCTGCGACCGCTTCGCGGACTCGTGGGCATGTCGAACAGACCACCCATCGCGGCCAGGGAACCCTCCACGCTGGGAGGAGCGCTGCCGCTGCGCTGCGGGACGTGGCCAGAATTCAGAATGTTGTCAAACCGGGTTCGCCCTTTCAGAAGACGACTCAGCTCCGTCACTCCGTCCAAGGCCTGGGAGGCGCCGTTCTCGGACCGCAGGCCCTCTCCCAGGCCTCCCATGCTCCCTCTCATCCCTCCCGACATCATCCGAACAGGACTCTCTGTCGCCATTCCAACATTCACATCTCAGCACCGCCGCGGGTTTCCACCATTCTCCCGCCACCTCGACTCGCTCGCTCGCTCCGAATCAGAATGTCGCCTACAGCACCCGGGGCCCCCAATTTCTCGATAGGGCCGACGTCTAGTTAGAAAAAATCTCCGGCGCCCTGAAATTCCCGCATGTCGACATGGCTGGCGACCTCGAAAAAAGCACCTCGAACCTCTGCAAACAGCACAGGCTGTTAGGTCGACCATAGAAAAACAAACATCCCGCCCTTCACGATGGAAATGCCAAAAGCAACGGAAGAATAGTAATCCACGCTGTCCAAAGCCGTCAAAAACTATCTACGGCTACGCAAATATAGATCTCCCTACAACGTGCTCAACCCGTGGTGGCGTCAAAGCACAGCCATTGGTAGTCAACGAAAACATTATGTCGAAACCGCAAAAATCCCAATCGATCAGCTGACCTACGCTGGGCTGCCAGAAGAGCAACTGAATTGCCCAATTTCTCTCCATAAATATCAACACACACTGCATGCCGAGAAATAGTTCACGAAACGGGAGAAAGGGCGGGGCAAAGTTTGTGTTTCGAGGATTTGCACGACTCAAATGAAAAAAATCCGGAATTTAGAATGCCTCGGGAGGTCTGATCCAAGTGTCCATAAAGTCCACGGCATTATGCAGGTCGATGACTAGATCTCGGTTCCACTAACGACATCCACCTCCGGTCACAAAGACCAGCATTTGCAGCATCTTCGCGCAGGCAGTGCACTCCAATCCAATTCGTTCACCCAACCAAACGGACTGCTAAGGCGAACAAAGTGTCCCGAAAACGGAATATTCAGCGAACATGGAAACATTGCCAGGTCCAGGAATCCCACATCGCCTACACGATAAATCCAATCTCACTCACTCCACTCGCGTAAAACCTTAGCCCATTATGATCGAATTAGAAATGCGGAAAGGAAATCAATCGTCCCGCACTGCCACGGAGCTCAAACCCAAGAACCGCGCGAACGACGCGGTGAATTAGGGCACAGGTCAAAAGATCGAAATTCAGTCGACTACAGAAGCGCGACCCGCACACCAACCTGACAAGCCACGTCCTTCGGCCGCTCCTTTCTCGCAGCCCCGTCCCTCACAGACTACCAACACCAAGACATCGTCGCCCCAAGGATCACGGCCGAGCTGCACTCCCTGTCGGGGAAGGGACCATAAAAATCGAAGAAAAGATTGAAAAGATGCGACAAGAGAGGGGCAAAACCTGAGCAGCAGCGAGGGACGAGGGCTGAGGCTGAGTGCACTGTGGCATCGACAGCAGCCGCAGCAACAGCAACAGCGTGGCGTGCAGCTTGTCCTTGGCTATGGCGCTTTCGCCGCGCTTCCTCTGCATTGGAAAGACACACTCCCCCCTCAGGCGTTCGTCGTCTCCCCCTTCATTACGGTACGCCACTCTGCGTCGTTCGATGCCTGCATCGCACGGCCGTCGCGGCTCCTGTATGGGGATCCCGTATTAGGGAAACGGGAACCGTGGAGCGGGACCCCCCCAGCCGTCCGATCGCCTCCTGTCTTGCGGCTTCACCGTCCGATGGCCCCATCGGCGCCCCTTTCTCATTTTGCGTTAAGTTCATCCTGCTGCTAGTAAGTCACTAATCCCATCGCTAATCGTGCTCAGCTGTGCAACAGAATCAGGTGGTCGCTGTCTGTGTTTGTTCCTCCTGGGGCTGCAAGTGTCCCGCATTCCCGCGCAACCGAGGCGAGCTGATGGACTGTGAATGGCAGCCTCTGCACCCGCACTTCGAAGGTGGGCAACTACCCCAAAATTCATAGTCATAGTGGAGCATTTGAGGAGGGCTCCTTGTAATATGTTGCCTTATTACTTAGGTGTTGTTTGAGAGTCATAAGGGGATCCTAGATTCGCTGAGCACACATATGGGACCAAAAACAAAATAATCACATTGAAATTTCAAGGTATTGCTAATTACAAGTGAATCCAAAAGCTTTAACTCAAGTGTTGGGAGTCACATTAAAGGGAACTGGACAAAATGCATTTCGGGACAAAAAACAAAATAAACATTGAATTTTTCAGTCGATATTCATAACTACAATTCAATCCAAATTCAAATGGTAGGCCTACATTGTGCATTCTAGGCAAGAATCTATAGAGGTTGGTTTCAAAAAACACAAAATCCTAGATGGAGTAAGTTATCTTATAGTTTCAAGGGATACAGTGGCTTGTTCTAGTGGTACGGAGCAATAAAATAGTTAATGAACCAATCACAAACCATCATATTCAAACAAAGGACACAATTATGATCCATCATAATTGTACAAGAATAAGTACATCAAGAATCTATCTAAAGTTAACATCATAAGGTACTAGCCAGGAGGATCTTGGTTATAACTTGTGTTTGTAGGTACATGCCAAACCTGTAAGTGTACTTTGACATTACTTGACAAAGTGACTCCCATCTCTAATCTTGTACTTCCAACCTGTCAATTCCACGTATGGGACATGTAGGTACATTCTTAAGTGGACAGTACATTGTCACTTGCTTGTCTAATCTTGTACCCTTTGCCAGTGAAAGAAATGACAAGTGCACTATATAAATACAAGGTGTAAGGAGTACAAAGCAAGCTTTGTAAATTTCAAAGATACTAAGACCTTGACTTTTTTAAATAAGACAGATTGTCAAATTATTTTTTTTGGTTCTTTTTTTTTTAGTTTTTCTTTTGAGAAGCTCTTAAATTTTGAAAATCATGATTTAGCTCTCATTTCTATTTGATCTTAGCAAATGAGCACACACAGATAACCAACATCTTTAAATATATATATATATATATACAATCACTAATAGATTGGCATTATGACAGTTTTAGTATGGAATTGGGGGTGAAAGAATTGGAATTGAGATGAAAAATCTTGATTTCAAAATTTGAGTGAAGACCACCTTGTGCTTTTTACACAAGGCAAAAGGTTCATTCATTAATCCACAATCTTGAGGGAGGTTTTGCAATTGCACCGTGTAGGGAGCCAAAAGCACCACATTAGAATCCAAACGGAAGTGAATAGTTCCCCCCTAAGGACAATAATGGGAAGCTACATATTTTGCTTTGTCTACCTATAACGTGTGTTTTTGTACTAAAAAAATGAATTGATTGATATAGACATGAAATAATTCTTTGATTTGTTGTTCTTTTGCAAAAACAAAATTGAAAATTCCATCGGTGCAAACATGTGCAACAACAAAAGAGACAATAATAGGTCAACCTACCTTATTTGGTGGATAGTTTTGTATATGGATCAAATATATTATGGAGTAAATTCAAGATTGTTTAAATGACATATTCAAAGTCCTTTTGAATTTTGCAAATGTCACTATCATCAAAAGGTTTTTGGGGCCAAAACAATACCGTGAGTTTATAGGAGTTTTCAGACTACAAGAAACAATAAGAACTCTGACCAATCAACAATCTATTGTGGCTGCAACCATGCCACATCTGATAATATTAATTAGTTAATTATTTTAAAACTATTGTTTAAATTTTTTATTCTGTTCTTTATTTATGATATTTTTATTACATAAATATTTTGACTAGTTTGCAGCCTCAGGATTAGGCCTCCTATGCCTATTAATTCCCTCTAATGGTCTTTACACATCTTTTAATTGCATCCACCTTATTTATTTTTAAATTTTGTATAATTTTCTCATAATAATGATAATTTGGATTTTCAAAATTTAGTTAATTTGAATTTTTTAATTTAATTATTAATAATACTAAAATAAAAAATCAATTATACTAATATGACAAATGATGAACATATGCAATTTTCTTCATTGATTCTAGTAATCATAGAATTTAGTAACTTTCTTAATCATATTTTTTGCAATGCTACCAATAAAATTGCAGACAATTATTTTAGGACAAGGAAGAGTACAATTTATAATTTATACTTATAAATCTTAACTAAATTAAATTGCAATAGATGTTGAATATTTATACCAAGCCTTCATATCTTTAAAAACATTGTGTATTTTAAGGACCTTAAGAAAATTTCTTTAAATCATATTAGTTATATTTTATCTTACAAGAGGGATTTTTTCTAATAAATTAACTAAAATGTTTTGTAATTTACCATCTTTGGTTGTTTTTTCTCAAACTTCATTTTGACATTCAAAGTGATTTTCTTTGGCATATAAAAAAACTAGCAAAATGAAGTTTTGGCTATTTCTACATATAAATTCTTTAAATTCTTTATAGTATTGGAAATTGAAGCTAAAAGTCAATATATTTGTTTTAATCAAGAATATAAAAATGATGTAAAAAATAAAGACGATTTTAAGCCAAAACATGTAGGAAGATCCAAAAAGTTGTAAAAGAATGGCATTCTTTAGATAGATTTGAAACCAAAAACAAAAAGCCATAGAGACTGAAAATTCATAGAATCTATTATTTATTAGAAATATTTTATTTTATTTTTTCACTTTCCTTTTAGCGAATTCAAAATAACTATAATTCTTAAATTTAGAAAGCATCAACTTTGCAACAAATCTAGACAAACAACTTCATTTGCTTTCCCATTTTTTTAGAACTGTTTGATTGCTACGGTATTCCACCTTAACATCCAACGACATCTTTCTAGACTTCAATAATAGATACCTTAAGCTTATTTTGCCACCCTATCTACTCTAATATTGATCCCATTGATCCCCCTCACCAGGCTAGCAACCCTCTAAATGGACCCTAGCAACCTATAAACAACCTTGTCCTTTTCCACCCGACATGTAGCATCCCTCTCAACTCCATCTTGTTGCCTCAACGTGCCTTAGGTTTGGGTTGATGCATCCCTCTCAAGTCTATCGTGTTGCCTCAACTGGGCCAGAGTTGGGTTTTGATTGATACGTCCCTCTCAAGTCTATCGTGTTGCCTCAATTGGCCACGGTTGGATTGTGGTTGATGCATCCCTCTCAAGTCTATCGTGCTGACTTAACTGGCCATAGTTGGGTTTTGATTGATACGTCCTTCTCAATTCCATCGTGCTGACTCAATTAGCCTTTGGTTTTGATTGATAGAGATATTTTCACAACGATAACATTGAATCCAATAATATTGTTTCTTATACAGTACAGACAACAACATTATTGAATTCCACCATGATCCACCTAATTATAAAGAATGCGATAATATCTCTTGGATCTTCCCAAATCTCTTGAGTGTTCAAAGGACTTTTGCAAAGGGGACATGTGACCTTTAAAATATCCTTACAAAAATGCCAATATTTCAAATCTTTTGATTTGATTTTTACAATGACTTATCATATCATTTCTTCTCTTGTTTTGTGATCTTCCACACTATAGATGGATTGTGGTATAGGGTTGTCATCCTCATGCACTAAATAAGCATGGAAATGTGCAAAAGCAACTTTGATTATGTAGGTTATATAAGTTTAGCATTTAAATGGAAATAATTATTCTTGTAGCACCAAACCATACTAGGACATTTGACTTTGAATCCTCAAAAAATTAAATTTTGGTACTACAAGTTTTGAGATTTAAATCTTTATAGGAGAAAATTGAGTTGATGGTCCAATGAAAAAATCTGAAAACTGAAATTTGGTTTTTATTTTGAAAAGTGTTTGGTAGAAATAGGTATAATATGGAAAGAAAACCTAAATTGTTAATAATTCTAAGATGGAGTCAAAAGACATTAGTTCTAAAAGTGAGAATACTTAATAACACGATGAAGAACATGTACAATTTGATTTTTGGAAAACCATAGAAAGTGAGTTAAAAAATCAATCATATTTGTTATTTTTAGAATAAATTATTGTAATTAGAAACAAAACAAGAACTTTCACAACTTTCACATTAATAATTCAATTAGAACAAATCAAAGCATTTTATAGAAGTAGAAAATACATATTGTAGGAAGAATAATTTTTAAATTTTATTTTAAATTTTTGTTTGTGCTCCTCGAGATTGGATATTCTTACTTTGAATGATATAAGTTTTGGTCCAAGTAACCAAATCTTTTGGTTCAAGCATTGATTGAAAAACAAGGCTAATCTATTTACCTATTTTTGAAGAAGAATTTCAAAATATTATATCAAAATTGAGATTGTAAAAATCTATCCAAATATTCATTTTTCTTTGATTTGACACTACATTAACCCCTAAAGTTCTGTGACTATGTTTTCGCTGAAAACGTTCAAGAACTGCCATTTTTAGTACAAGTACCAAATTTTTGAAAAAACTTTTTTTTTTGACTCATGTAACCGTAGGATCTTGTAGTATGTGGACTTGAGAATATGTGGTAAAAATTTCAGAAATTTCCACCACATGGATAGCAAGATATAAGCATTCAAAATCACTGAAATTGTTTTTTTGACCCTGTGAAAAACAGGGCAGCTGCACTTCACAAGCTCAATTTTTTATGAAAAAATGTCCAAAATGGTGGTGCTTCTTTGGATTCTTTTTTATAAACAAGTTGGCTACATGCTTGAAAAATTTCACATCATTTGAAATTGTACAACATATAGAAAAAAAATAGTAAGTAGAATGAAGTAGAGAATGATTCAAAATACTAAATTGTTAAGAATTTAGGTATGAAATTGAAAAATACCAATCCCAATGGTTGAAATGTTGTATTAAACAATCTACATCCTATGATTTTATTTTTTTCAAAAAATATTGAAAATTGAGTAAGATAAAAGACTTCAAAGTTTATTTTAGAGTAGAGATTCCAAAACTGCCCGCAAACTAAAACTCCTCATAACTTTTGACTCACTGGTCAAAATGGAATGATTAAAAGCTTTCCACGAATAGATTGCTCTGGAAAACCAGTTTCAAATTTTTGTTTCTGAAAAAAGTGATTTTTTTTTATCTGCCCTAACTGCCCGGCTGAGAAAAAAAGTAACATATTAGGCCATAACTTTTGACTCGTATTTACAAATGTCATAAAATTTAGTTCAAATGAAAGGTACTCCTCGTCCACAACATCTATTAAAATTTCAGCTTCAAACTTGTAAATCTCTGGCCACATGTACCTGCCCAATTTTTTTATGTTGCCAAATTTTGCAAGCTGGTCCTTTAGGGGTTAAATATTTAAAATGATTAATTTTTTTTAATCCTCTAATCTTGCAAACTTAGATTCAAAGTGTCTTGATTTATGACTTTCAAGTTCTTGTAGAAACAAAGATTGCATCTATGCATCCAATCTTAGGAGAAATTTTAGGTTGATGATTATGGTAGTAGGTTCATCATTTCAAGTTTTACCTTAAAATTATGGCTAGACCACTTAAGTAATCAGACTTCACAATCCTCCACTCCCAAAGGAGTCAGTTTGCAACCATAATGACAGACAAAACTAAGTACAACTTTGAAACGTTTTCATTCAAACTTACCATACGATAAGCATCCATGGACAAAGTCCAAAAGTAGACATACAAAAGTTATAGTGTGCAACATACTAACTTACATGTCACCACAAAAGTTTGAAGAAAAAATTAGTTGTGAATTGAAAAAAATCAATTTCAAAGCTATGTCAAAAACTCAATTTTGTGCAGACAACATGATTTGGGATTACTTTATATTTTGCCAATTTTTTTTTAGAGCTCAAAAAGAAATCGTGCTTTGGCATATTGGTATACATCATTTCAGATTGTTGTACACAAAAATTGAAGGAAATTGAAATTTATAGAATTTAAAATAACAATAGTCTGACAAACATGCAAATGATGTTGGTTCTCACAATATTCAAATTTTTTTTGGAAATGAGATCATGGAAAGCATTCGCTAGTATAGAGAGAGTATAGGTTGCAATGTAGACCAATGTTACATCTTAATGTCCTTGCATTTGAAATATGTGTTGAATCGAGCAATTGATTTAATTTATATTTCATATTTGTATAATGCATTTTTGGTTCAATTTGTTTGTCCAAAGATTGGAGTTTGTGATGCACATAATTGATCCATCTAATTTTAAAAAATTATCATTGTCAATATTGTCAAAAAACTGCCAATTGTATGAAGGTCAATTCAGTTTTGACAATTTTGAGCTCATAGGAACTTGTCCAAAATCCATGTTGTTTCCTTAAGGGACAAATGGGACTTTAGGGGCTAATTAAAGCCTTTGCCTGACTACTTGAATTGTTCTCAAAATTCTCCAAACAATCTTTTATTTTTTTGCTCCAACTAAAGAAATAATAAAGTCCTTCCAAATGTTCTCAAAGATCCACAAGAAATGAGAGTCTATATAGAAATTCCCATTATTCTTTGATCTATCTTCTCCATTTTAGCATTTTCAATACTGCTCTTATAGAATTGATGGTCATTTGAACCCCCAAAGGTTCATGATTTTATTTCTCTAGAAAACCCTTCAAAGTTGTCATTTCTAGTGTAAAGAGTTAGAATTGAAAAAAATACATTTTTGCACATTCAAGTATAGGATCTTACAGAAGACTTCTATGAGAATATGTGGAAAGAAATTTAGACACTTTGACCATGTAGATTGTAAGATATTAGTGTTCAAAGCAGGAAAAAAAGATGTTGTGATTGGCACCTAACTTAGTTGCTTTACTAGACTTGAATTAAGAATCTAGGAAGAAACTTCATTTTAATTTTTTTAATAATTTTTATTCTTCAATTCTTTTCAAATTGAATTAGGTTCAAGATGGAAGGAAAATTAAATGGTTAATGGTTCTCAAACATAATTCAAACATCTCAATCCTAATGGTGAAATTGTTGTAGTGGATAATCTACACTATATAGACATTTTGTTCAAGAATATTCTTAATATTGACAAATTCTATACATTATTTTTCAAAAAGATGCCCTAATAGCTTCAAATTCAAGATTCCTCATAACTTGCACATCACAACTCCAAATGGAATAAATCAAAACTTTTCATGTAAATTTAAATATATTCTATGATAGATAAAATTAAAAATTTTAATCTTTTATTTTTTTGAAGCTTTTTTCCTATTAATTGAGCTCAAGAATTTTGTGCTTACAAAGATATAACTTTTTTTCCTAGGTTCTTAATGAAATAAAAATTATATTTCTACAAAAATAATGTATTGTTGTACCTTCAAAAAAAGTTAAAGAAAATTAGAGTCATTAGATGAGAATTTGGGGTTGCAAAGGGCTCCAAATTCTTGAATTATTAGAAATATGGGAACTGTGCCAAATTGCCCCAAATCAACAATCTGACATGGTAAAACTATTGGCACATTAGATAATTATATATGTAATGAAAAAAAAATATTTAAATATTTTTGTTAAAATTTTAAAACTAAAAACTAAAATAGACAGCAATGACTAGTTTCCTGCATAGCGAATGGGCCTGAAACGGCCCTCCAATGCAACTGAAAAACATCTAATGACAATTTGACATCATATGAAACTACCTCCAATTCTCAAAAAAACATTCTAAGACTTTGAAACTTTAGGTGTTATTAATTTCATAAAATTTAAATTCCCCCTCCATTGCCTTCTCCTATATGAAGCAAAGGATTTGACTTCTATTTAGTTGTTCCCCTACAATCTTCCCATTTTTTTTTATTGATGTGAATGCTTTCACACTTTGTTTGTCTCTTCTCTAGCTCCATCATTGCTCCAACTTGAACTCATCATTGCCACCCTAGCTCTTGTTCAAGTTGCCTCCTCTATAGACACCTGCGGCCTTGGTCTAATGGCTTTGGTCTTAGTACACCGGTGAGGTAGTCATAAGTTCAAATCCAAGTTCAATAGTGAATTTTTATCATTTGCAATTTGACAAGGTGTACTCAAGGAACATGTTGGCTTTTGATTTTTGGCCACAAAAAGGTTATTAAATCATTTGTGATTTGGCAACTATAAGTTATTTAGATGCCATTTCATCACTTGCAATCTGATGAGGTGTTGTAGAGTTTGTTGCATAGTAATGATTATCCAAAGTTGATGTGATCATGCTTGGATGGCACTAGTATTCTTTTACTTTATTTCTTAAACAAAATATCATTGTATAAGTATTAAAGATTGAAGTCTTGTATATGAAAAGTAAAAGGCATTGTTTTGAAATAAAATCTTTCTTTTACTTTGGCATTTTACTTTATCTTTTCACACATGTAACTATATATAAGATTACCTAAACATTTCTTTTATTCTATATTGTGCAAGAAGATATCTCAAATAGTTAGTTAGTTGAGTACAATTACATTTATATATAAACATAACTCTCATTCCATTTTATTTTGTGAAGAGCGCATTATATTCTTGATAATCATTTCATCCGCAAATGGAAAACTTCTTGGCCAAAATGACACAAGTGGGAGAAGACAACAAGAAACAAGTATTTGGACGTGTAAATGTGCGACAATTTGAAGGACAATCTTTGCGTGTGCCAAAACAAGAAAAGGCAGAAGCGAGCAATACACGAGAACAAGCTTTACCAATGGCTTTGCGTTCTATGCAAGAAAAAATGGACCAAATTTCAAAGGAAACATCAACCAAGGTGTCCCACATCCTCAAAAAAATAGAGGGAGTAGACAAGGAGCTAGCGGCGGTCAAGAGTGACAATTTGACTAGCGAGATGCTACAAATTGATGTGGTAGACGACATAAGGGACGCCACCAGGGAATTGCAGAATAACGTTGGTGACTTGATTGGCGATCTACGGACAAACAAGGACCACACGTCTGCTCTCGCCTACCAATTGTGGGTTGTGAAGGACGACGTGAATAAAGTAGCCAGAAACTTGAAGGATTTCCAAAAATCGGAGGATTTGGAGGATGAGACATTGGAGAATGCTATATTGGAAGTAGTGGACGCAATAAATGAAGTAAGGAACCAAATGAGTGGAGTAAGGGAGGAAATAGGCGAAGTAACAGATAAACTGAACGATTTGGAGAGACTGAAACCGGGTGATGGAATATTAGAGAACGATGCTATATTGGAAGTATGGCATGAGGTGCGTGAAGTAAGGGATGAAATAGATGAAGTAAGAGATACAACAATGAAGGATATGGAGAAACGAGGTGATGAAGTGATGGACATCAAGACTACGATAAAGAGTCTAAAGGATGGTCTGAAGAATTTAGCAAACGAGCTCGAGAGCGTCAAGGATGTCGCGACAAATCTCGGGAAGGATGTGGATATGGTCAAGGAGGAATTAAGGGTCGTCAAGGAGAAAACCAGAGCGGCAAACGCTCGACAGAATGAAATGGTGGACGACCAAGAACTGATGTTGCATGAACTGCGAAAAGTGACGGACGAAGTATCGTGCGTGAAGCAAGACCTCCAAGATATTTGGGTGGAAGTCACCGACGAACTCGGGATGGGCGTGGGTAGTGGACTACGCGAGGTTAGGCGTGAACTAAAGAGCATCAGGCACGAAATGGGAGATGCAAAAAAGGACTCAGAGCAAAGAGAATTGACGGACGCAGATTTGGATTTGATGAAGGAATTTAACGATACCGTAAAAAGTACGCAAACGGATCTACATGCACAGAATGTGAAGCCAACTTTAGGCGAACCGAGGGATGTAATGATGAAGTTGATCAGCAATATGAAACGAAAACAAGATTCAAGAGAGCCAACCTTCAAACAAAATATGAGGCTACAAAAACGAAGCAACCATGGTGAGGAGCGTGGTACAATTTTTGTTTCGAATGCATCCGGGATTCGAATGTCTGCATCTTTTTCAGATTCAAGTTAAATTATTGTAGAAAGAGACCATGAGATTTGAATGTTCAATGTATATTCGCAAGACCAAACTATTTGGCATGAAAACTAGTTTAGGAGTAGTCGAGAGGATGGCTTGTTCTTCTTGTCAATTATGGAACTATTACTTTGGCATATATATATAGGAATAAATATTATGTAAAATGACGAATTTTTTAAGTTTAATTGTGTCTTTTTTTTACTCACACAATCTCTATTCCTCTCAAAATTGTATATGCGTTGAAGTTCCATATTTTCCATCCATTTAGACAGTGCTCAAAGAAATCTTAATGCATGTTTCATCAAGTCACTATTGTACCATACTAGTTTTTTTTTGCAAAATTCATTTTTTTATGCATACTATTTAAAACTCATCTTCATCAAAGTTTTAATAAAATAAATTTAAATCATTCAATTACAAATAAAAAGATAACTAGAATAAAACAGAACATGAAAAAAAAAAGTGATTTTGTTAGCATTTGAAGCTTTCTAATGGAACTAAGGACAAGGAATATGGGACCTCGTTGACTGTCACAAAAAAATTTCAGCAATTATTTGGATTGTTGTTGGATCTACTTTTTGATAGTTTGTAAGATATTAATATGGTAATAAGTGCTTAGTGAATAAATATCAAAATGTTGGGAAGCAAGTTTATAAAAGTCATTTGAAGTAACATTCAACCACCATTTATTGGCTTAATATGTAGTGAATTGAGGCCTGATGATATAGTTCACAAACTAGTGCTTATCGAAATTATGGCTTACAACAAGAAAATGGTAATCACCTACTTATCTTCAGTTGCCCATTAACTCCAAAATGACCCTGGAAATTCTTGAGTTTATAGGAATTTGTTCTAAATTGAATTAAAAGCCAACATTTTGATAAGTTGTATCAATTTTTTTTGAATTGTAACCGTATGAAATCAAACTAGACATGTTAGACATCACATTAGGAAAGAAAACACAACAATATCTCTTACGGATTGAAAGATTATAATGTTTGATTGTGAGGGTGTTAAAACTGTGAAAGTAATTTGAAGTCCTTCAATCCTCTTTTCACATGTCAAATCTAAAAAGTTGGTCACCAAAAAATATGAGGTTGAAGGGCCTAACATGCATAACCCCAATCAATTTATGACTTCTCAAAATCTACTCTACAACTTTTTTGGATGAATTTCTAATGTGATTTTTTCTCAAAGATCTAGTGTATTTGAGGCTCATTCCCAAGAGCCCTCAACACTACAAAAGTCAAGATTGCAATGGACACCCGTGCACAAAATCTTGAATAGAAAAATCATAGTCAATCATTTTTTAAATCAGATTTTTGAAGCTAAAATTAAACTTCAAAAATAATTTATCAAAATTATAAATTACAAAAAATAGTAGTTTGGTAAGGTTTTATTTAACTTCAAAAATTGGTCAAGG
Organism: Antitrichia curtipendula; assembly: GCA_951230915.1. Lineage (NCBI taxonomy): Eukaryota > Viridiplantae > Streptophyta > Bryopsida > Hypnales > Leucodontaceae > Antitrichia > Antitrichia curtipendula. The sequence continues at coordinate 6,073,458 of OX579634.1, forward strand.
ACACATTATGTCCTCAGGGTCCTTTTGGGGTTAAGGTAACATTGAGAAATTCAAACATGAAACTAGCAATGCATATATAATATACGTATAACTCAAAACTTGGCATAAATCACATAGATTAATTGATGCGTATTGTTCAAATATAGACCCAGATTGTGGAGATCAAAACAAGACATGAAGAGATTTAATTTTGTGAATATTTGGCCCTAATAAGTTTATTGAAGGGCTAGGATACCTAAGGATTTATCAAGATTTGGCATACACAAGTTGAATATAAAGTTTCATAGCAATCTAGTATTATGCCCCACACACTTGGCTCGACACTTGGAAGGTACAGAGACACTCTTTCTATACCATATCATGATAATTTTAGACTAGTAAACTTAATTTTTCCGTAAAGACTTTTAAGATTCAATGATTTCCTAAAAATATGCTTATGTACGTAGTAAGCTTAATACTTGTTATATACATTTTGGTAAGACGTCAAGCAGATGGGTCTTGGTAATGGTAATGACAAGTGGAGCAGGGCTAAAATATTTGTGATGTAAAACATGGATTTCAAGGGGAATGATTGTAAGGTAAGGTAAACTAGCCCATCACAATGAAATGATTGTTCTGCCCTATTGGCATTTTAGAATAAAATTTGATAAAAATTTATATAAAGACAAATGTGAGAAACGGAAAGAGCATTTATAATAATATATATTTTTTGACTAATTATGAATTTGTTATGAAGTTTTGATGTGAGTTGTCCAATTGGGCCAAAAGAGTCTTTAGACTGTCCTAAAATCAATAATGGTCATTTTACTCACGTAAAGCAGTCACAATATTTCCTAACAAAGTTGCAACATAAAGGCCTAAAAAAGTCACTTCCTATGATGAATTTACACTCAAAAGCTTGTGAAAGTTCCTATTGGAGTCATTTATCACTTGATCATTGTCATGTAAGACATTGATTGTGACTACTAAATCAACTTAAATTATATTTTAAATTGTTTGTTTTCATATGGTATATTTATGTAGAAATATATGGGAATTTAAAAAAATAAATCAAATTGGGTTTAATTGGGTTTAAATCAACTGAAACCTCTGCCTCACTACTATGCATTCAGGAGAAGCCATGCGACATCACTTAATAATAAAAAGAAGAAGGGGGGAGGGGGGCACATTCTAAAAACTGAAGGCTTCATTGAGAAATTACGGTCTTAGTTCTTGGCCATAATCGTTTGCTTGCAACAGGATACTCGAAGTAGGCCCACATATCCCTCAAAATATATCTTGACAAACTAGAACAATTATAATTCCAATGGGGCTCAGTAGAAGTGTCACAAAGCATGTCCATTTATGTAAAACCCATCTTCCAGGGCTAACCCCTAAAGGACTGGATTAGGGAGACATAGTCAAAAACTGCGTTTTTTTGGTAAGTTACTTAAAAATGAAAATTGAAACTTTTTTTTGAAAACTCAAACGTACAAATTTAAATTCAAGTATAAGGTAAACCAGCCTATAACAGGCAGGCAGAAAAATTTCCTGTGATGATTATTATTTGATTTGAAAAACTTTTTAAGAATACTCTAAAATTGAAAATGGGTACATGAATATTTCCTTATTATAAAAGTAGAAGGAACAAATATTAATTTGTATTTTGTGTTCTATAGTATGTTGCATGAATTTTGGATTTCTATTGATTGAAATCTTACTGATTGAAATTTGACCTCAAAATTTTTATCTTTTTATTCGTCACTCTATAAATTGAAATAAAATAAAACAAAAACTCAAAATAACACCAAATAACTATTTATATCAAAACATGTTTTTTTTGCAATTTGTAGAGTAAAAAATAAATAAGTCAAAAATTTTGACGTTGAATTTAAAAAAATAAGATTTCAATCAATAAAAATCTAAAATTTATGAAACTTGTAACATGTGATTCTAGTCAAGATGTACATTCTTCCTACCAAAAAAATGAAATATTTTGGCTTCTCACAAATTTTTTATTTTTACATAGAAATTTCATTCAAATAATAATAGGTCTAAATATAGTTTGTTCCAAGTGAAATTGCAGATGAGGGATTGAGGATTGAATTACCTTAGTACAACAATATGTCCAAATTTCACTTCATAATTCCAATTTCTAGATTTATATGGTGGCCAACTACTCTTAAAAGTCATTGTAGAGTTAATCCCTAAAGAACCAACATGCGTAGAAATACTGGACATGTACTTGTGTCTATAGATTTGCATATATTAGGTTGAAAATTTATTAGAAAGTGGGGACAAGGAGTATCTTTCATATGGATTGCACTAGATTTCATGACATTTGGAAATATGAGTAAAAATTATGGCCTGATATGTTACTTGTTTCTCAAAATGTGCAGTCTTTGCAGATTTAAAAAACCACTTTTTTTTCAGAAATAAAAATTTGAAATTGGTTTTCTAGAGATATATAAGGTGGAAAGCTTTCAATCATTTTTTTTATTTTTTATCAATGAACCAAAAGTTTTGAGGAGTATTAGTTTGCAAGCAGTTATAGATTCTTTATTCTAAAATAAACTTTGAAATCCTTTGTCTTATTCAATCTTCAATATTTTTTGAAAAAAATAAAATAATTAAATATATGTTGTTTATTACAACATTTCAACCATTGGGATAGTCATTTTCAATTCCATTACTAAATTCTCAACAATTTTGTATTTTGAATCATTCTCTACTTCTTTTTACTTACTATTTTTTTTCTTATATGTTGTACAGTTCCAAATGATGTGAAAATTTTCAAGAATGTAGCCAATTTGTCTAGGAAAAATAATCCAAAGAAGCACCACCATTTTGGACATTTTTTCATACAAAAGTAAGTTTGTGAAGTGCGGTTGCCCTGTTTTTTGCAAGGCCAAAAAAATGATTTCAGTGAATTTGAATGCTTATATCTTGCAATCCACGCAATGAAAATTTCTGAAATTTTTATCACATATTCTCAAGTTAGCATATTATAATCTCTTACAATTAGGTGTGTAAAAATTTAAAAAGTTTGATAGTTGTAGTAGAAATTGCAGTTTTGGAGCGTTTTTGGTGAAAACATAGTCAAGGAACTTAAGGGATTAAGGGTGAATCATTGCGTCAAAAATCAAATAAATATGAATATAAAAACAAGAAATAATAATTATAGATAATAAAATTGAAACAAGCTTTCTAATTTGTAATTTGTAGGAATAAAAGTTTAAAATACACTTATATATTTATCTGTGGATGTCTTAATGATCATAGAAAATTATACAAATATAGGTATAAAGAAAAAAAATTGGGGTATTATATACAATACAATCTCCAAAATTGAAATATAAATTTATACATTGTGACATTCTTCATTATCGTATACATCAATTAAAGAAGGATGTAAAACAACATTTAGTATTGTCAAATGTGTTTGGTGTAAGAGAATTAAAACTTCAAAAATGAGTTGATTTAATTCTTAATGAATATAAATATAAATGCAACCATATTTTTTTAAGCATTATTTGAATTTAATTCATATTTTTTTTATGAATACATAGAGCAATTCAAAAATAAAATAATCAAATTGACTTTATTGCTTAAGCATAGCTGAGGTATAGAAGCTAATGAGAGTCAAGTTTGAATAGAACCAATTGTTTTTTCAATGGAATCTTCATCATCATAGTTAGAAAAATGAGAAAATTTGAAAAAAACACACACTATGTATCAATGTTTATAATACACTAGCTTACTAAGTATATGTGAATTCAAAATAAGATATTTATAAATGGAACTATCAATTACTAATATTTTTGTTGACTACCATGTTGGTGAATGCACCTGTTGTGAATGTAGTGGAAAACGTGTTGAGAATATGGACATTATAATTTGTTTTAATCCTAAAGCCCCAAGGATATTTTCTATCAAAAAATACTCAAAACGGCCACTTCTGCTCCGTTCATCTAAGAAAATCAAAAAATTGTTTTTTTGGAATCTAACAGTAGGATCTTGTACTTAACTTGTCTGAAATGATGAAGTAAAAATTTCATAGAATTTGACCATACGAATTGAAAGATATTAGCATTCAAAGTTGGACAATTTTTTTCTTAAAGAAGATGCTTAGATTGCCTCCAAAACAAGATTGTTCATAACTTTCTCATCCCTAGTTCAAATAGAATGAATCAAAGTTTTACATGTAGAAAAAACTTAATGTTTTAGGGGAATTTAAAAAAAAAATTATTTTACCTTTTAAGGTTTTTTTTTGTGCTTCCTACAGACCTCTGTTTTTGGCTTATTGTGCCATAACTTTGGCTTCCATGCATTGATTGAAGCAAAAGTCATATATCCATGAAGCTCTCAACAAACTACACAACCTCACAAAAATTCCCAAAGATTCACTACACATTGAGATAGTAGGAACCTATTCAAACCCAAATTGTCCCTTGAAGGAACAAACAGTCCTTCAAGGGTTAATGTTGTCAAAGTGGTAGTATGCTACTACCAAATGCTGTGGATCTTACATTCATTCTCCATTCATGCATTCAAAAAATTACTTCATTAGTTTGCAATATTTTTCAATGATTGAGTTTACATTTTTGTTGTGAACCTCTTTATTTTCTAGTTGAAATGTGTTCTAGATTGTATATTCCTAAAAATTCAAGGAGTGATTAGCACGCGGCATCAAAATTACTTCATTTAAATTAAGCCCTTTCCAAATTGAACATGGCACATTTGAATATATTTGATACAAATTCACAAATTGTCATTGGTCCATAAACCAAAATGTTTATACTCGAACCTTTTTAGTGTTGTAGAATTAGAAATGAATAGTAATAATTTCCAAATAGAGTATAATTTTTGATAAACTAAAAAAGGATGACAATAAAGCACAATCAAAATCAAAATGAAATTTCTATGAAACACACAAAAATTATCCTAACATTCTCTGTGAGTAAGTGTAAAAAGCACTTTAAATAAGTTTTTAATTAGGTACTATGACACAGTTATATTTGCATTATGACAAGGGAGACAATTATTCACAAGTCCCACAAGCTAAATTGAGATTTGTGGATTCAGTAAAGCAACTTGGGTACTGAACTTTAGGCGTTCCCAAACATACAAATAGATATTGCACAATGTAGGTATTGAAACATGGTTTTCACTTTGGCAACATTTACCAAATTGTTAAAAGCACGGTTGGAATGCCCCCTCTCATTTGCTTTTTCTATGTAATCTCCAACGTCTTTGGTGACGCAAAGGGGCCACGATTAGCGAGGGGGCTTACCCAATAGACCATGCAACTTTGGTGGCTAGTCAAATGACCTTGTTGTCATATATGGACTTCAGAATTTTTAGGAAAGGAACATTTTGGTTCTAATAGAGGCATCAAGGATGGAATTTTTCATCTAAATCCATGAGGCCCCTAAACACATTAGGGGACCAAAAGTGTCCTCATATAGTTTCAAGTCCAATTCAAAGTGTTGTAACTTTTGCATCTAATGTCCAAATTCAATAAAATTTGTTCAAAAATTTGCACTCTCTTTTCTTGTTTGTGTAGTAAAATTTTCAAACCAATCCAAGATGTGCTAATTTTTTTTAATCCAATTGAAGTCCAAAGGTTCAATTTGAGTTCACCAAACTACATTTGATGATTGCAACTTTGGGGGCATTTATCTCCTTCATCCAATTTTAGTTTTTAATTAAAATTTGTTGAGTAATGTTTGCCTTGAAGTTTAATTATTGTTGTAAAAATTCTATGTCAAATCTCAAGTCGTTTTAAATGTTTGGGAGCAATTCAAAGTTCAAATTCTCAAGAAAACTAGATTACAATGTCTGTTTCCAAAATATAAAAAACTGGGAAAGTTGAGCATACTAGTCTTGTTTGTGTGGCTAAAATAAAATATCAATCCAAATATTTACAAGTGATTGAGAAGCATTTCAGTAGAAGGAGGTTCAACCTCAAATGTTTTTTTTTGCAACTTTTCTTGCTATTGTTTGATATTTCAAAGCCATTTTACAAACACAATGAGTCAATTGAATGATATTTTATTTCACTAATGTGTTTGTATGCTAGTTTCAAAACACTTTATAGCTTAAAGTTTTTTCATTTGAATAGGTTTAGAAATCAAATTTCACTTTCAAATGTATTGGTGGACTCAAGCGGGGATTCCATCGGTGAGTCATGAAGTAACTTTTCTAGATAAGGCAATTGGATTATTAAGGCAACCTAATTTCGCGATCTTGTGTAGTGACTTTAGAAAGATAATGGCAAATTCCAAGGCCAATTCTAGGCTTAGAGTGAAGGACAAGCATGCATGGGCCTTGGAATCAATTGTGGGGTTCGAATCTAAAATGTGGCATGCAATATCCACGTGTCTTAGCTTCAACATAGCCTAAGTGATCCAAATGCAATACTATACACAAAATAGTGAAATGAGATTGCGCCCACTAATTTCTGAACATTTTATACTATGAATATTCACTACAAGGATGCAATACTTTTTATGAATAATTATTGCAAAAATATTTTTTTATATTAAGAATAACTCAAAGAGTCACATGGACAAGCGATGAGTGATGAGGTAAAGTTTTTAGTTAAGGCAACCGGATTGCTAAGGCAAACTAGTTTCACTATCCTATGTAGTGGCTTTTATTAGAAATCAGTAGTGGCCAATTCCAAAGCCCAAATTCTAGACTTAGAGTGAAGGGCCAATATGCATAAAATGGAATTCATCTTCAGAATTTCTTTACTTGGATTGCATAACTAGAATCAAAACATAGAAGAGTAAAATTTATTTTGTTCATGCAGGCCCGGCCTTAGAGGGTTTCGGTCCGTAAACCTGAAAAAGCCGTCTCGTGAGTCTCGCTGGAGATTTCTCGAAGATATGCGACGGGCCATTCAATTGTCAAAATGCTAGACGATACCAAATGCCTAGTCAACGAATCCGGGCTTTAATTGCTTTAATCCCTAAAGGACTGTTTGTCCCCTTAGAGGACAATTTGGGTCCGGGTAGGTTCTTATGACCTCAATTTTTAATGAATTTTTTTGAGACTTTTTGAGGATGTGCGGCTTTGTGAGATTTTCATATAATTTTTATTTCAATTAGTGTCCAGGATAAGAAGTTATGGCACAATAAGCCAAAAATGGAGGTCGACAGGCAGCACAAAAAAATCAAAAAAATTAAAAAAAAAATTAAATTCTTTTTCCTAAAACTATATATTTTTGTTTACATTTGAAGCTTTGATTCATTCTATTTGAACTAGTAATGAGAAAGTTATGGACAATCTTAGTTCTTCGGGCAATCTAAGCATCTTCTTGAAAAAATAACTTATAAGATTCATTTTTTAATACAATTTTTACAATTTTCCATAAAAATTTGCTAGACAGGGTTTTATTTGCTTGCTAGAACAATCTCACCACTGGAATTACTGTATTTCAATTTCATCTTAGAGCTATTAACGATTTATTTTTTCCTTCAATCTTGAACCTACTTCTACTTAATAATTCTTTAATGTGTGAAAATTAAGTATTTTTTTCTTGAATTTTTTTTCCTAGATTCTCAACTCAAGTATTCAACATAAAAACTTAGAAAATCAAAATTGATAGTTCAAAAAATTTAAGTTAAGAAGATTCAAAGCCAAAAAATCTAGTCAAGAAAGGTGCAAAAAAACTTGTTTTCTTTACTTTGGATGCAAATATCTTGCAATCTATGAGGTCAAAGTTTCTGAAATTTCTTGCATACATTCTTATACTAGTCTAGTATAAGATCCTACAATTAGATATGCAAAAAAATCAATCTTTAAATTTTTTTGCTTTTTTCGATAGAAGTGGCGTTTTTTAGTGTGTTTTGATGGAGAAAAGGCCTCAGTTGTTTAGGGGTTAAATATATAAATCCTATTAGTTGTGGCTGGCGTTAATTTTAACAACAAAGCCACACAATTTAAATTCTGTGCAAGCTGGAATCTTACTGTATTGTACCATACATAGTGACACTAATTTTGCAGGCGATACTAATTTCGTGCCCTCTTGTTTTGAAAGTTTCTGCAGTCCACTAACTTACTAAGCTTACCCCAAAGCGTAGCTGCATGACTCAAGTCTTGAAACGCAAGCGATGATCAAAGGGAGCATAACTCAGCTAGTATCACGTCCTAGAATTCGAAGTCCACCAAACGGGCAAGTATTGATTTGACCAAATCACCAATTCTCTGCAAATCAGCAATGTCAGCCGCCATCGTCGTTCTCTCTTCCCTTTCTCGCTTGATGCTCTTCCAGTTCTCTTGATACAGATTCTCCGCATAATTCTGCCCCAGCTGCCTTTGCACCGGGTTCGCGATGTCCGTGACTGCCTGCAGGATGTTCTGGCACAGTCGCCGTGTGCGAACCGCCCCCAAAGTTTGCTCCTTCTGCAAGTGCTCACGCGCCGTCTCAATAACATGAAGTGCATGCAGTGCTGCATTTCGAGTGGGAACCGGGCCTGCTAATTTCGGCGTAGCAGATGATGGGCGCACCAGATGAGGGATGCTGCTGTCGTCACTGCCATCGCTTGACATTGCCGCACCATCTCCAGAAATGGGAATGACATACTGTTTGGACCACTTTAGCATAGCTCTGCAAACAGGACACGGTCGGAATCGAATTTGGAGCCACTGGTGGAGAGGCAAGGCCAGCAGAACAAGTGACCGGAAGCGGTTGCTACAAGATTAGTTGGAACCGCCATGCAGATGTGGCACGTCAATGGGTTGCATCGATGCTCGGAGCCAGACGAAGTCAGCTTCCCTCCATGAGGAATGAATCTATTGATCTCTCTAGTCCAGGTTTAAACGGAGAAGCTTATAAAGGAAAGACTGAAAATCCCAAGCACATATCAAAACAAAGATCGGGAACAATGAAACTGGCAAATTAGATGCTCATGGTCAAGCTGGAACCAAAGATGACGAGAGTGGAAGGTGCAGGAGCAGAACAAACGGCCTGGCTAATAGTTTTCATCCCGGTGGCTTCCAATTCCACCCTAACAGGACTTGAAATTCTTGCTTGACCATTGTCGACAGCAACTGAAGCTTCTGGTATCGGGTCGAATTCTATAGCTGAGTGACTTGAAGGCAATTCTCGGTAGTTGGAACTTGAGAGGATGTGCTTTGTGCTGAGGGCTTGACAAGTGTTCAATGGCGAGGTAAATCTACACAGCAAACGTGAATGTGAAGGCGACATAGACTAGTGCAGTGCTCTGAGACGCAGCTAGTACACGCTCACCATCCTCTGTTTTTGGAATCTTTGCACACAATATTTGGCAGCAGCATTTTGAAAGTGCCTTGGATAGCTACAGAGAATATTCAGTGCACAAATCTCATAACGAATTTGTAATCAAATGATTTAACTTACTCCTACTCTAGGATCTTCTATCTGTTGTGGCGCTGTCTGGACATGTGCAGCTTATATCTGCGCCTGAATAGGGGTCAGTAGGTATGATAAAATACATGTTGCCAAGCTTTACTAGGGACGAGTGACAACAGACAATGGATGACACTGAGTAGCATGTCACAGCTTGCAAGAGAGGACGTTTTTCTATTTGCCCTGAGATAGGTCTGGGACATCCACCGAGGGTACTATATAAACAGTTTGAGAATGCCCCTTGATTTCTCACAAGAAGTGTTATTTGATCATGTTAGGCATTTGATGAATACTACCTCGTCCGAATCGTTCCTAGTAGGTTTCAAAATCGCTTGCCCCTAAAGAAAGGAAACCCTAACCTTGTTATCTGTACAGCAGATTCAATCTTTCAGCCACCTCCAAACGCATTCCGACTCCAGTTAGCATGTCCTGCTCAACCATGACCAGCCAAGAGCCGCAACATCTGTCAGCAAAGTCCATTGTGAAATTAAATAAGGTTCCGCAGCTCGATTTGCGAGACAGTAGGAGAAGTTCCACAACGCGGAGGTGCACTACTGAGCATGCAATCTGTCTTGTGAAAGCGAAGTACATGGCATGACTCAGATATTAGTCGGATTTTTTCCCAGAGCGATCTGGCTAAGGTTTGGGCAATATTCATGGACAGTTTGCCTAAGGTTTACTAATTCACAAATTGAGTTAGCTAAAAGGGCAATCTCACTCGGCTACCGTGTAACTAGAAGATGGCACTCTCCATTCATTAGATTTGTCAAAATGTCGGAGAGGAGTACCTGAAACGAATTACTAGCCTCTGGAATGAGCAACAGGGGGGGAACTGCGAGGGTGTGGACCAGCGACGACCGCTGCCGGTCTTGCTCCGATTTGAGGGCATTGTGTCCAGGAATTAGGTTACGAGCAGAAGAGACGGGAAAACAGCTGCGTCTGCGACCCTTGAAGCGTGTCGAGAAGGGGCGCGAGCTGATGCGCCTCGTGAGCACTCCGACCGGCGTACTTTCCCATGACGCGCTCAGCGAGCTGGGCATGCCGGTGCTGCAGCAGCGCTGCCTCCATGGGCCCAACGAGGTTCAACCTGGTGGCCGCGGACAGCACGTCGCGCAACGTGAGGTACAAGTACGCCCGCTGCGCCGTGACGGTGTCCAAGCCCAACAACCCAAACAAACGCCCCACCACGACAGCGTGGTGACCGAAAGCACGCACGGGCTTCACCATCACGCTCGCCCGCATCGCCGCGACGTCGGCCGCGATCTCCCTGAACACACTTCCCGCCAAACGGATCAGCGCCTTCCCCTGCCCCAAGGACGCCGCGCGCGCCACCCCGTTGGACAGGACGGCATGCAAGGCGCAATCCAGCGCGATCCAGTCTTCCAAACTGGATACTTGACTCGCGGCGAACACAAAAGGCAGCAGCAGCGAGCCCGCGTTCTCCACCGTGCTGATGGCGAATCGCTCCAGCGAGGTGGCGTCGTAGACTAATCCTGCTTGCAACGCGGCCTCTAAGCCATACGAGTGCGCGAATCCGCCCGTGGGGAGGATGGAATCGATCAACTGCCATGTCGTCCACGCTAGCAAGCCCTTGGTGTCGGAGACCACCACTCCTTCCATGTCCACATCCTTGGTCGCCATCGCTGCAATGCAACTTCTCCTGAACTCAGGCAAATTCAAAACAAAACTCATGGCGATCTAAGGTGAGGCACAGTGACGACTAGTTCAAATTGCCTGGGTGAATCTAGTATGTCCAGGTCAGTGATCGTCATGAATGATTCTTCCCGAATTTACTGCTAGATTCCTGCCAGCGGACTCACGAAGGCTGACAGAGTCATGAACAATTGAACATACGTAACTAGAAAGGGATGGATTCGGTTGCTTATATTAGTACCGACAGTTGCATTCAAGGTAAATTATTTTGCCCTCCAGCCATGTCGCTCATGGGGAGATTGTCTATAAGATAAAGACTCCAGTTTATACTATATTTAGATGTATATTTTCGTTTGTTTTTCATAGTTTTTTGTAATAAGAAAATTTTGGCGAATCCCGAGTCCTCACTTGGATGGATTTGGTTGATGCAGTCCCGATCCACTGACGACAGGAATGCTTGCGATATCACCTCGAACAGCTCCTCCGGGCCCTTCAATTCATAACCAATTCTTAATTCACTTGTAGCACGGTCTAAAGAGATGAAAGAATGTTCATGTTCAAAGCTCAATTCATTGATAGCTGAGCATTCAATTCATTGTAGTAGAATTAAGGGCTTGAATTGTCTGCTATACCAAATCAGGTTTGTACATAGACTCGCAAGCACCATACAACGACTCCGATGCACCACGAAGTCCTTTGCTAGCTGCCTGCACAGCAATTCAATATGAGCAAGCTTGCTCTCAAGTATTCTCCATCAAAAGCAAAGGAAGTTAGAAAGTTGCGCCGAAGATGCAGTCTTAATGCAATCGGCTATTAGCAACCTAGGTTCCAAACAGAAGCCTTCCTTCTGTTAACTTGGGCACTTAGAATGTTTCAGATTCGCATGCTGCAATCGCTGCACTTCGTTCTTTTAACAAGTCTCCACTTACTACCTCAAAAGCCTTGCTCTCCTTACAAGGATAATCCGCTACCAGAGTGAAACACAGCGAATGACCTAACCAAAGTGATTGAAGAAGACAGGGAGAAGTGCATTACTTGGCACCGATCAAATCAGTTGAGCAGAGGAAAGGTGTCCCGTCATCGTTCAGTCCAGCAATGACAGACTCACAGAAGTAAGATCCAAATCTGCACCAATCATAGCGCCAGATAAAAATCAGCATGCGATATTGAACAACTTCGCACCATCAATTTATATTGGGAGTTGGAAATTAGCCCACAAAGGCTAAAAATGAGCCAAAACTAAAATCCAACACAGTAGAATTCACAATTTCTATAGCTGTGGAAAACTTCAAGAACAAACGTGGCTGAATTTAGCCATATTGATAGCCATTTCTTCGCAAACACCGTTGAGAACCCCAAGTTTACGTCTTCTCGTCAAGGACCTCTATAACATATATAACCTGATAATACAGAGAGAGCCTATACAATGCTTCTACAATGGAGCACGATATATGTCCCCAATGCACAGATTGCAAAACCCTACAATAAGCAAATGCTTCTGCAATTGAGCACGATTTATGAACCCGATGCACCGATTGCAAAACCCTACAAAAAACAAACCAAACTGCGAGAGCAAGAAAGGCAGGGTTGACTATGGACCACCGCTTGATCAACTTGTATTGAAAGTTGTGAGTAGTTTCTTTTTTCGATTTTGCATGTTTCAGTTCAGTCTTTCTGTGAAGGAACTGCATGACCAACATTGCAGCAAATCTTCTGGCATCATCGAAAGGATCAAAACCGCATTCGTAAGCTGACAATTTCTCCGGATAAGCCGAATTAGAAGAAGAAGAAAATAGAAAGGAAACACCGATTAAGATCAAAAGAAAATAACAAACTTATTACTAGATAGACACAAATAGCCGGGTTCAGCCGGTGGCGAGGCGAGGGATGCAGCAAACGCGCTTGGGCAGAGGGGCACTTAGGCTGCTGTGCTTTTTTGGACTGGAGTAAGGGCCGAGGCTAGGACTCCCCAATTCTTATGGGTCAAACCCACCGCCACCCCTAAAGAGCAACATTCCCCATCGAACGCCTGATCCGTCTTCCCCAAGATTCAAGCCCGTACCACCACAGGCGAGACGTTATGTCCAATTATTTGAACGTCGTCGTTCTAGTTTTCAGAGCTCTCGAAGGTATGAATTCTTTTATCAAGTCGCAGAAATGGCAATTTCTAAGTACATTGTGTTTGGAACTGTCCAGACAGTTTTGGTGCACATCTTCTGGTACCTTATGTTTATTTCTGATTCAGGAGGCAAAAACTCCGGAATGTCGCATGAGGACATATTACAGCATTGGATGTTAAGCACCCAAGCAATCGATTTCTTCGACTCTACAAAATTCAAACGCCAAAATGACCAGGTACAGAAAATCGAATGAGCCAGAGGAGTCATGCGGTCACTGAGGAATGCAAGCATGCCAGAATTTGTTGCTTCACGAAAAACATGATACGATGAATACGGTCGACTGTATTCCAATAACGCTTCTTTCGAACTACCGATTGAAAGTCATCAGGCTGCCTAGTTCGAATTAAATCCTAAGACGACTGGCAATACCCTAGCGTTGTAATCTCAGGGACATTGCTTTAAACCCTAAAAATTCAATCCCTAAACCGCTCCAGGGACTTCACTTGTGCACCAAACCACCAGCTGCAGGATTGGGCTGCGTCGCTACTGAGTTCGAATTGAAAAGTTTCAAAGATGGTCAATGAAAACCACGGCAAGGGCTGATGTCACTAACCTGGGAGAAGGTGCGTGCCGGTGGGAAGTGGGGGCTCGGACTTGCATCTTCTCGATCCATGGCGAAACGCGGCTTCACCCTCCTTCCCCTCACAGGCTGAGAACTCGGCTCCCCCCCACAAAATTTCTTCAACATTGACAAGAAGACCCGACTGACAAGACGACTTCCCCCAAAGAAGCAGGGCTATTTTTTTCTTTGGTATGAAGTGCCAAAGTGGCGATATTAAATGTTACAAGGTAGTATGCTCTTAAAGCGACCATTTAAGGTAGGTACACCCAAATGTGCCACTGACCTTAAACCGCCATCTTTACTCTGTGTACATCTCCCAAATCAATTCTGTACCTATGTGGAAGAAACCATTTTAGAACCAAACGTTGTTCCTTAATAACTTTTGCATACGGTATCCAAATGCCACATTCTTTGGTGCGTTGGAACCTGCTTTCACTTGCCAACAAGAACATAAGAAAATTTGTCCAGTCTAACAATAGTAAGGTAACAGGTCCAGAAATCGCCCCCCTAAGAGCTGAAACTGAATTTTGGGAAGGCAAAACTTCTTGAAATATTTTTCAGTAAATTTTCCTGGAAAGAGAAGTGGATTTGGCATCTATCCTAAGCCGTTTCATGTTTTTTGGAGCTTTTTGAAATTAGTTATGAAATTTTGAAGTTGAACTGGCATAGGGCTCCAAAATTGTCCACCCCTGAAATGTACACTTTTTGTACATCAATGACGGCTATGAAGAAACAGCATGTACAAATCGTGTACATTTTACAAGTGGGCGGTTCTTAATGCCCGAACTATTCTTGAGCCTGTTACCTTAACTAGGCTCAGTAGCAAAAAGTGGCAGTTTTGGGTGTATCCACCTTAAGGGCTGGTCCGCCTTTTTCATAGGCTTTCGTGGACAAAAATATTTTTAGATCATTTTTCAGAGAAAGAAAAATAGATGTGGAACCTAACACAAGTGGTTTTGTATTTTTCCAAGCATTTTTTTGAATTACTTATGAATTTTCAAAGATTCAGGGTATAGGCACCTATTTGTGACCATAGGTCTTCCAAAAGCGCAACTTGTAAAGAGATGTGCGGAAATCAAAGACAATGATTGGCTCTTGCAATAGAAAAACAATTTTTCCTCCATGCATTCAATTGCTAAACCGGTCCATTTAAGGATCACCCCATCTCCATTCTCCACCCAGTAATAGAGGTGGTTTGAAGAAGATGGGCGCTTTTAGAGCACACTACCTTAGTGGTGCTCTGAATTACAGCATCCATCTACACATTGGATAGAAAATATCATGTTAGTACATATGAAATCATATCCATAATTCTATTTTCATCCAAGAATTTATTTTTTTGAATTTAAAGTTTTTGGCAATTTGCTGCTCTGTTATTATTAGTTGTGTTCCAAAGGCATGTTGCCGGGCCCATTACTTTGATGCAAATGGCTGCCCAAAAAAATATTGTCAAAAAGGTCAATAGATAAGGCACCACCATCATTAAGTCCAAGGTGAATTGACCCCCTCATTGCCTTCACAATTTACCTCTAAAAAAACATTGGAATTTATTTGCAACACATGATAAAATTTGCAAATTTTGAATTTATATTTGCGATTCTTAAAAAGCTTTTGTTACGGGCAACAACAAAAGTTGGGATTAGGTGGGACCCAGACCTTATAGAAGGTCATGCTCTGGTTGTCAACAAGCCAAATGAGCCGAATGCAGGGATCCAACCAAGGGTGAATGTAAAGAATTAAAAAAAAAACTTTATTTCTAGCTTGATTAATCTATTTTCTACACCTCTCCTAGCTTATTTTGGGCCTTTGAATGCAAGTATGAACTCAAATTTTTGCAAATTTGATCATGCGAGGCAAATAAAAAGTTCCTATATTTTTTCCAGGCTAAATGGTCCCTGCATTTGGCATCTTGCACAACTATAAACGCGACCAATATACAATACCCACCATAGCTCCAATTAATTCTAAGTTGACTAATTTGACTACCAAATCTGCATGAATGACAAATTAACAATTGCTTAGAAAGTGGAGGAGTTTCAAGTAGAGGCGTGACTAGTGTTGTTAAGGTAGTAGGTCAATAAGTCACACACCTTAGAATTGGAACTGAATTTTGGGGAGGTGAAGCATCTTGAAATATTTTTCAATAAATTTTCTTAAAAGACAATAGGAATTGACATCTAACTCAAGTTGTTTCATATTTATTTGAAGCTTTGTAGAATTAGTTATAAAATTTTGAAGTTGAAATGGCATAGGGCTCTAAAATCGCCCACCTCCCATAATGTACATTGTTTATACATTGCTAAAGGCTATGAAAAAGAAACATGTACAAATAGTTTACATTTGAGGAGTTGGTCGGTTTTAGAACCTATGCGCTTTTTGAACTTCCTACTTTAATTGTTTTGTCCAATCATACTTGTTTCATCAGATCACCGAGTGCAAATATTCTTCAAACTAATCAGCTAAGGTGAAAACACCCATTCTCATCCCTATCCATTAATGTATCTTAGATTTCTATTAAAGCATCCCTAGACTTGCATTAAAGTGTCCTTGAAAAGTGTCATTAATTGTCCTCATGCTTAACTATAATTGGTTGACTATAGATTTTTTAAGATTTTGGTTTTAGATCTAATTATATGATGATTTCAGTGATCTAGGAAGCTTCTAGTTTGAAAATTCATAGAAATTACATGCCACATCCAATTTTTATTTTTATTTTTATTTTTATATCATGGTTTTCAATTGTTAATTCTATAAAATATTATTTTTAGGAAAATATACCTCCAACCATGCTAAATTGCTTATTTTGACATTTTCAAGTGCTTCCACCATAACCTTTAAACTATTGACTTACTTTTCACGTATCTTTGCCAAATGATAATATGGTAAGTTTGGTATTGCTCTTCTTGGGGTCCATCATTAGTCAAATGCAATATACTAACAATAAAATTTAGTGTTATTTACCGCATCATGTAACTCACTCTAATTCTCATTTGATTGACAATGAGTATAGTGTTATTTATACTATCATGTAACTCACTCTAATTCTCATTTAGTTAACAATAAGTGCTTATGTTGTATACTAATTTAATAGAGGGTGAATCATTTTGGTTCTCATTCAATCTTCTTGGGTGAAAATTTAGTTGACAATTAGTGTATTGCCATTGCATATGTGCCACCAAGCAATAGTAGTGACAAATACTCTAGATACGGAAGCAGAAACAACTACCTAGAATCCAAGAGTATATTTGGAGCAAAAATTCCTTATCAAGCAGGGGAGGTAAATTGAAGAATTGATATGCAAAGGTTCAATACTTGTCTCCACATAGTATCTAGACAAAATAGAAAGCTGCAAAGAACAAAATTCAACCCTAAGACAGATGAAAAGAGAAAGGCAATGTAGCACACAAGAAAATTATAAGCAAATGAAAAGCCATAAATGGTTGTGTTTTCAAACAATAGAAACATGATAATGATTGTTCTGTTTTTAGTGTTCATTTTTTCATTAGTTAGAAACATTTTGTAAACCTATATTGTGTGTGTATAAGAAGATCTCTTTAGTGATACACCATGGCCCATTCATAAAACTATATATAATATGATTATTGCACCACCTATAAATTAAAATAGGAACCTATTAGCTTTCACTTTCAAAAATTATAACTAAGTAAATACTTAGCATTCCAAAGATTATGCACCTTCTTACGTTCATTGTAAATCTCATTTTCCTTTGACACTAAAAATTTCTATTGTTGACCAACCAACCCCATTTCCAATGACCGGGGTGAACTGGCCCCCTCGCTCATCCTGCCAAAGTCCATCCAGGGGTGCATATTAAAAAAAGCCCCTATTTTATGTTGTGTAAAGTCTATTTTCTACAACCCCTCTAGCTAATTTGGGGTCTCTGATTGCAAATAGGAATTCAGAATTTGCAAAAAATTCATACATGGAAAATAAAAAATTTAAGGATTTTCCCAGGGGGACGAGTTTGGGGGTAGTTCACGGCTAGGGAGGATTGACCCCTGTATTGCCCCATCAAAGGATAAATGTAAAAATTGTCCCCTAATTGTGCTGCTCAAATTTTTTATTTCATCATGCCTTCAAACTAATTTGGGCCCTCTGATTTCAAGTATGAATTCAGAATTTGAAAATTTTATCATATGCAGCAAATAAAAGATTTCAGTGTTTTCTGCAGTGGTAAAACACGGGGCAATACAGGGGTCAGTCCTCCCTGGCCGTCAGTTCACCCCGGCCTTTTCAATAAGGGTCGGTTTTCACTTGAACTTACCTTCTGCAGAAGATTCTCGAAACGTCATTACGTGGCACGTCGCAAGTATCATGTATTTTCTCAAAGAATACATACTCTATACGTACAGTAAGACGAAGAATACATACTTAGGGTTTCACGCGAGCCTCACGAGCAGGTTTTCTTGATCCCTTCGTTTCAGATGCTCCACATTCACTTCTGTTGTCGTCATCGCTTCGAGCTCCCGAATTTCGAAGCATTTTAGGTGAGCCGATTCCACCTCTATGTACATGTATCCGTTCTCCATTTCTCTTTGCATATCGTGCTCGCTTCATCGATTTTGCTTTGTAGAATTGGAAGTGTTATTGTCGGGGAAGCGGCGCCGATGGTGGCAGTGAGGTCTGTTTGTTATCGTGAATTCGTAGACGGTGTCTATGTAATTTTATGTTTTTAGTGGTCTTTATTATGCAACCTGGTGTTTTTTATGGAATTTCGTGGTGTGTAACTTAATGGTACAATTGCTTGACGTTTATCTGAGTAAATGGTCAGGGGATTGTATCGTATTGATTAAAGGGGCGTTCTGCGAACAGGCGCCGATGAGAGAGTTTTTCACGAGTGTTATTAAAATGCAGTAAGAGTTTTTCGTTTGCAGACAAGGTCCTCGCACTAGGGCTTTGCAATCTCTGGATTTGGTCTCCTCTAGGAAGAGAACTCTTGATTGTAAGTTGCCGCATGCACGTGCTTTCAGATGTGCTATAAATTTCTGCTCGTGAATTTCTTCCATTTGTTGTATTTGTCTCGCAATTGTTGATACTTTCGTGTAGTTCTTTGATTTCCAGTTTCAGTACGATCTGTTATCTTGAAGTTAATCCAATTTTAAAAGTGTGACCAGACTTCGCTAATTTGTTGTACATCGTGTTCTGGTTAATTTTGCGGGTAAATATTTTAGAATGAGAGACACAATTTCGATCGCTCTCAGATTTACAGGGCTATCTCTTTCGATTTGAGTCTTAGTTTTGAAGAAGCGCCTAACCTACTTATTTTCCGTCGAATCAACCTAGGTTGTCCTTTTTCACGGACTTCTCTTTGTGTTTTCTCCAATTAGAAGCCTTGAGAGTTCGCTGAGTTGTTGTTGGCAGCCCGCACAGTCTGTTGGAATGTATTTACTGTCGTGTGCTAATGCGTGTGCTAATGTCTCGAAGGTGATTACACATTAAGAGAACTATTTCTGTCATTTTTAGTGTCAATTTGTTCGTCCCTTGCGATGCCGTGTTCTTTCACAATCACTGCACCGAATTGTCCGAATTGGAGTTGTTTGTTTCATTCCCTTTTCATTTAGTCGTGTCAATCGATTGTAGAATGGCAAGTGATTCTTTCGGGTACGGACGTTATTGTGTAATTTGGCGGTGTTGTAGCTTCAGTATTTGGAATACAGTAGAACTCCTCTAAATGCATAGGTCCGGGACCTCTGACAACATTCATTTAGAGAGGTTTTAGCAATAAGAGAGGGTCTGCGCAATCAAAATCTTTTCCAAAAAGATGCAATGAGTTCATAATGATGCAGTCTTGGATGAACTGCGGTCCGCTTGTAAGAAGACACTTGTCCAGACGTGGCACGAATATTTTTTTAGTGTACACTACTAGGACAGCAATATTATATAGTACTGCCTCAAGCCGGGACTGCTAGGACCGGATGCAATTATAAGAGGTGCAATTAGAGGAGTTCTACTGTAGAAAGCTGAGCGAGCATCCGTCACGTAGTCTTCTCATATCATACGATAGTATTTCAATGTTGCGATTCTTATATATGATGAGTGGGAATAATGTGTTAAACTGAAGGTAGGTTGGTTTCCTTAAAGTGGTTATGGAACAGGGTCTACTTGTAAAGGCTTTATATAGTATTTGTTGATCTCACTTGCGGGTACGGTATGAGAGCTGATTTTATTAAGGACGCAGGTTTCGCTGCACTCGAATACGTGATTCGAAGTTCCGTTCAACTTTAAAGCCTACTCAACATGGCAGATTTGCGACAGGACTGGGAGCCTGTGGTGGTCAGGAAGAAGGCCCCAACTTCATCAGCGAAGAAGGATGAGAAGACTGTCAATGCAGCGCGCCGGGCTGGAGCCGAGCTGGAGACTATAAAGAAATGTAAATTTCTTGAATTTTTATTTATTATTACCCTCATCTCGAGCGTATTTTGGGAAACTTGTCTTTATTTTACACGACTAAGATACTCTTTGTTTATTATTCATGCAAGGATCAGGTGCAATCTGCATGTGTTGTTCTCTTGCAAATGGTTTCTTCTTTTTCTTTGGATGACACAATCATTTACAAAGATAAGTATACATAACCTTGAGTGCAGTCAACGCTGGATCCAACAAGTCAGCTAGCAGTGCGACTGATTTAAATACGAAGAGGCTTGACGACGAGACTGACGTTCTTGCCCGTGAGTGGATCTATTCATTTGCTTCATATGCTTTTTGTTGGGAATGGAAGTGTTTCAGGTGGATGCAGTGAATAGCACGTCGTAGTTTTTGTGATGGCACATTATCGTGAGGCTTGAGAGCATGACGTGAACGCTTCGTTTTGATGCTAGTGTGGTTGGAACAACCTTTTGGTGCTGCGAATAGTTGGTAATTGCCATCTGCCGGTCAATCATCATCACGTTATACGATAGTTTGTGCTACAGGTTTCTTGTCCTTGTCACCAATTTATTGAGAATATTGCTTAACTGTTGCAACTTGATTTTTGAACAGACGAGAAAATATCAGGGGAACTGAAAAAGAACATTATGCAGGCGCGCTTGGACAAGAAGTTGACGCAAGCCCAACTTGCACAGGTTTGTCTTTGAAGCTCTTCGTTCAATGTGTTTGTAGATAGTAACTAGCAGTACGTGGCACTTTGCCACTGTCAACCTGAGGACAATTATAATAGGTTAGTTTTCATATTTGTTAAGGGTATCCTCGTCTAATTTCTGCCAGGGTGCTTTACAATTACCCTTTCAAGAGCCCTTCCGTACCTATCTAGAGTTCCATTTAAGTATGTACAGTAATATCATGCGTTTATAGAACTACGTGACTACTATACCATTCGCTCATTTTTGGAGTTATTTTTTGTGCTCTTCGAAAGTAATAGTTGTGCCCTCTGGCTTGCAGCTCATTAATGAGAAGCCACAAGTTGTTCAAGAGTACGAGTCGGGGAAGGCAATCCCTAACCAGCAAATCATTTCAAAGTTGGAACGTATTCTCGGCGTGAAGTTACGGAACAGAAAGTAGAGACGAAGAAGAGATTGTCCTCAGGGCCCGGTGGCCTTTGTGTGTGACTTTCTGAAGCCAGCAAGCTCCATTTCTCATTACCAGTCAGAAGGTGGTCAAATGAATGTGGCTGACTATACAAGGAAAAGATTCGGCAGGGAGCGACTCAGTTTACCTTGTCTTGCAGTTTGAAGTATAAATGTAGTCAGTTTTGTGAGTTTTCAAATGAATACGTCTAGTTGTAAAACTGTATTATTGTGGATGTTTGTGTGGGGCAGTTTTCGGTGTCTTATTTCCAATACTGTTGAATGCAAGCAAAGTTGGTGTTGATGCTGATGTGGAAGCTCTCTGGAATCAGGTGCAGTGAATTGTGCTGGGTATGGAACATTTTCTTGACGTATGGGAATTGAATTTGCTTGCCCAGTTTTAGGCAAGGCTTGTTTGGGGTTCAATCTTTAGTCTTTTTTTTGTTAGATTGTGGAATATGAAGTTGATGAAGTTGGGAAAGAGTTCTGAAGCCTAATCGTCGATGGGATTAGCCAAATATTTTTCTTGCACCTTTGTTAGGATTGTGCTTGAACTTTTACTTTGTAGTTGTCGAGCATGGTTGTCGAGCATGGTTGTCAAGCATATGGCCTGCTGGTAGCTTGCTAGGCTAACTGTGAGCTCAATTCTATTCTCTAGGTTGTTGCTGTTGCTTCTGGAACAGGGACACATTGCTGGCGACATCATCGTTGTGCGATTGACTCATGTTTTTATCTTCTGGTGATTGTTGTGTTCGTGTCTCAACTCCTCGGCTCTGCAGATTCTTCCACACTTGATTCGGAGTCGTCACTTGGCTTTGGCAATTCCGTATTCCTGTACCTCATGTGGTTTAGCACACCTGCAAGTTGTTACATTGTCATAACGTATATTATAGGTTTACTCCATGCTGTTCATGAGTGGCGTTAGTACCGAAAATGGTCCCAATAACTCAAGCTATGGGCATGCAATAAATTTAGTACAGATGATAAACTTGTCATTCAATTCAAACTTGGTGCAAATTATAAAATGATATTCAGGGTTTCAAGCATTGCTGAAGTTGGAAGATAAACTGAAATAAATTTTACCAATAATTCTCCCTTCTCCCCTTAGATATCATAAATGAATCCATTCATTACCAACATGGCCAGTAATTTTGTGTTGTTCTTCTTCTTCTCAAGCATGTTAGTTGAAAATAGTCTTCGTTTAGACATGAAATACTAGATATGATGATAGTAAATCCTTCATAAATATTTTGGATTTTTATATATTGATTTATTGTGGTTCATAATTTGTTACATTTTTTTTTTTAAATTGTTATTTTAGATGTTGATTTACCATGATTTACAACACTATTATTACATAAATCCTTCCTTGTCCTCTCTAGAGAGACGCCATCTCAGCCACCTCTAGTCTATTTATATGAAGTGGTTGTCTTCTCCTTGCATTATGTAAGTCACTTCTTATCATCTAGGATACTTGAAGGAAGTGTTTGGTTTCTCTCCACATTACAAAGGTCACCTCCTATTTTCTACTTGTTGGAAATGTTGTCTTTTAAACAAAAGTATACTCCCTCTATAATCTTGTTGGCTTTAATTTTTTGTCCCAAATTGATCTTCATGTTGCACTTTGTGACTTTGAAAATTGGTCAAACTTGACTTTCAATTGCTATCTAGGACTAGCTAAATAAGTTTGAGCAATAGTTCCCCCTATATCCATGCAATCATTAATTAAAAGACAAATGAAATGACTAACGGGGTCAATTTTTGCATCTCTTTTAGTGTTGCCCAATTGAAAAAGATGAAGCTTTGGAAGGTCCACAGACGGTCTTAGGCTATACTAACTACCCACAAAATGACACTTCAAAATCAACAATTAAGTGTCTATTGGTGTTTCTTAAAAATGTCCCAATAATTCTACTTTTCAATACTTTAAAATTGCACTTTGAAAAAGGTTATGAAATTCAAAGTTTCTAGGAATCATTTTGGGGCTAAAGGAATACTTGCATGAAGTGTTTTTCTTATTTCTACAATACCAACATCGAATGCTTCTAAATCTATGTCATTGATATTCCCAAAGTCTAATTTACTTATTCAATAGAAATTGTATTCCAAAATGCAAATTTTTTATTAATTTGGAATTGAAAGTCAAACCTTCTTGTCCCACTTTAAAAAATTTTACAAATGGATTTCAAAATAAACTTAAATACTATTGATATCCTTTAATTCCAAGTCTAGTTTTTATATTGAATTTTTCTTTGATCATTGTTAACTTACATTATGAACTTAAATTGGTATTTATACCAAAAAAAATTTGAAATGAAATCTTTTGTATTCTTATTTGAAGTGCATCCAAAACAAATACAATCAGTTGGCACTACATTTGAGAGAAAAAATTAGGAGTTAACCTCTAAAGTCTCCAAGTCCTTTCAAAGACTCTTGGGATGTCAAGTATATTCATGTGACTTTAATTTATCACATAATTTTTTTAGACTTTTTTTAGAGATAGGAAAACATGTTTGCTTTATGAAAATACAAATTTAATTTTAATCGGCAAACACGAACAAAAGTTATGCCACCTTAAATTCAAAATAAAGTTCAAAACTGGGCAACAAAAAACTAAAACCAAAACTTGAAGTAAAAATATTGAAAGATTATTTTTCATAGATTATATTTTTGTTCACATAGTAAGCTTTGATTTATTTCATTTGAATCAGTGATGCGAAAGTTATGGAGCTCCTTGTTTTACAAGCAATCATTGCGTCTTCTCGAGAAAATCACATGTTGGATTTGTTTTTTAACTTGATTTTCACAATTTTCACCCCAAAAAAGTTCCTCAAGATTCAATTTTCTTGCTAGAACAATTTCAGAGTTGGGGTTAGTGTGTTTCAATTCCATCTTAGCTAGGTACTCAATGATTCGTTTTTTTTTCCTTCTATTACATATCTACTTCTAATTAACAACTTTTAAACAAATTAAAACCAAGTTCTCCTTATTGAATTCTTTTCCCCTAAATTCTCAACTCAATTCTTCAATATACTTTTTTTTTAATACTATATTTGTAGTGCAAAGATTTTAAGTTAAAGAAATTTTAAAGTCACACAATCTAGTCACACAAGGTGCAATTTTTTTTCTGTCTTTTTTCAGTTTAGAAAAGCAAATATTGTACAATATATATAGTACATAGTAAAAGTTGTTGACTCATTCTTATTCTATCCTAGTGCAAGATCTTATAGTTTGATACGCAAAAAGAAACAATTTTTAAAACTTTTTTCTCATGACAATAAAAATGACAGTTTCGAGTGGTTTTCAATGCCAAAAAAAAGACCTCGGGACTATATGGGATAATAGAAATTACTGTTCAAACTAAATGCGCAGGTACTACTAATTAGGTACCTATAGTAATGACCTCTTCATTTTCCACAGGGTTGAATTTGCTTTGCATCAAATGTCATGATTGTCATCTCTAAAGTCCAAAACTCCTAATGGAGACATTTATGATCACTTCTGCAGTTTTATTATTCATCAGTAGAAGGTGAATTATTTTGAAGCATGCAAGTGCGTGTACTACAATAGAAAGTTATTGGAAATTAATTTATTACAAGTGGTCCACATCACCAGTTTCACAGTTCATAGTGAAAGCATGGACTGGACAGATTGCATGTTTGGAAAAAGTTTCAGCCATTTCCCATAAGGTGGGTACACCCAGAACCGCCACTTTTTGCTACTGAGCCTATTTATTACTATTAGACTGGCCAAATTTTCATATATTCTTGTTGACAAGTGAAAGGAGGTTCCAACGCACCAGAGAACGTGGCATTTGGACACCGTATGCAAAAGTTATTAAGGAACAAAGTTTGTTTCTGAAAGCGCTCCATCCAAATAGGTACATAACTGATTTTGGAAATGTACACAACCTGTAGATGGCGCTTTGAGGTCAAGTGCCATTTTGGGGGTGCCTACCTTATGTTTACTTTGAACTGGTAAGGCACATGACTCATGAGTTCCAACAACTGAAACCAGTAGCATTCAGTGTCAAAAATAAATAAAAAAACAGAAAAAAAAACAGTAGCATTCATACCCAAAAATTAAGTTAGATGAAGACTTGAATTTCATGCATCTCCACTGAAAGTCACTACCCCAAATATTAAAGGTAGACAAGCCTATTATTGTACCATGCAAACTAGCAATCTGAATATCTTTGGGGCAAGTCTAAGAGGGGCATATATTTTTGGAGGGGTGTGCGTTTGTTTCATGAATCAAACTCTAAGTGTGGAAATATATATTTTTTTTTATTAAAATTATAGTTCTTGTGAGTTTTTGAAGTGGTTTGCCCTAAAATAACCAAATCATTTATAGAGTGGAGTCATAGACATCCTATAAACAACCCATAACCACTCTCCAACGTATCCAATGGCACTTACGGAGGTTCAGGAAGTCATGCATTGTCCCCAAGTTGAAAGGAGGCTAATATGATCATGTCTCTAACATGCACCCCTCCCCCATCTCTATTTTACCACCCTCACTTTTGCAAGTATACAAATCTTTTGTCATTGTCCTATTTAGGTCAGACATTCAACACTATAGTGATTTTATTATAAATTGTTTAGATTTGAATGATGTGTTGAACGGTATTAGGGCCAATAGTAGGATGACAGAATTGCAAATAGAAGTGCACTTAGTCTATCTTATGTGCTTCCCGACCACTTGAAAGCATCACCTGAGTAAATCCTTGGGGTTTCTTAAGTCAAACTGTTAAAGTGGATACCCCCCCTCCCCCCCAAATTGCACCTTGCTTAAAAATGCCATCATCACTCCATGTACATCTCCAAAATCAATGTGTATGCATGTTGAAGAAACAATTGCAAAACATCTACCAAAAAAACTTGACCCTTTATAATTTTTGCATACAATATCCAAATGTTGTGTTCTTTGGTGCTTTAAAACCTCCTCTCACTTTCCAACAAGAAAATATGGAAATTCAACTACTTTATTAATAATAAATAGGCACACTCTTAGCTAAAAGTGGTAATTTGTGAGGTACCCACCTTAGCTCCAATAGCATTATCAAGTTATCAAGATTACTACTATCTTCACATAATTCACTTTAAGGTAGTATGCTCTAAAACAACTTTGTTCTTAAAGCAATCATAACACAAAGGTACATTTTTCTTCCTTCAATGTACCAACGGCGTACATTTTAGGAGGTGGTCATTTTAGTGCCCACTGCATTTCAACTTCAAAAATTTGTAACTAATTCCACAAGGGTCCAAAAAATATGAAACGACTTGGGTTAGATGCCAATTTCATTTTTCTTCCTACAATAATTCACTAAAAATTGTTTCCTAGGAGTTTAGCTTCCCCCAAAAGGCAACTAGCTTTGAAATGGTCACTTTAAGAGCAAACTACCTTACACAAAATCTAGCCCCCAATGCTTTAAAAGTGTGAAAGCTTATTTTGGATTAAAAAACATAGTCACGTATCACTACGATAGAACCACCCATAGTTGACCACTTAACCCCTAAAGCCCCAAGGCCTTTTCTCCATCAAAACACACTCAAAACTGTCACTTCTATTGCAAAGAGCAAAAAACTATAAAATTGTTTTTTTTTTGCATATCTAATCGTAGGGTCTTATACTAGACTAGTATGAGAATGTGTGCAAGAAATTTCAGAAACTTTGACCAAATAGATTGCAAGATATTTGCATTCAAAGTGAAGAAAACAAGTTTTTTTGCACCTTGCTTGACTAGACTTTTGGGCTTTGAACCTATTTAACTTAAATTTTTTGTATTGTTGATTTTGATTTTCTAAGTTTACATGTTGAATACTTCAGTTGAGAATCTAGGAAAAAAAATTCAAGAAAAAAACACTAAATTTTTACTCATTAAAAATTTGTTAAATAGAAGTAGGTTCAAGATTGAAGGAATAACTAAATTGTTAATAGCTCTAAGACAAAATTGAAATACCATAATCCCAATGGTGAGATTGTTCTAGTAAGCAAATTCAACCTTGTCCAACAATTTTTTTCTGAAAATTGTAAAAATTGCATTAAAAAATGAATCCTAAAAGTTGTTTTTTCAAGAAGATGCTAAGATTGCCCGAAAAAATAAGATTGTCCATAACTTTTTCATTATTAGTCCAAATAGAATGAATCAAAGCTTCAAATGTAGACAAAAAGACATAGATTTTGAAAAAAAAATTTAAGAAATTTATTTTGACTTTCTGTGATTTTTTTGTGCCGCCCTCCAAACTCTATTTTTGGCATAATTTTTTCTCTCGGCCACCAATTGAAATAAAAATTATATATCCACAAAGCTCTCGCAGAACTGCACAACTTCAAAAAATCCCAAAAAATTTATCTACAAATTGAGGTCACAGGAACCTACCCGGACCCAAATTGTCCCCCGAGGGGACAAATGGGGCTTTAGGGGTTAAGCGATTCCATGCACATTCTAAAGTAGTGTAAGGCAATGTAAATTTTTTGTTATGTAGGGAGATAGAATCATGGGAGTTGCAATTTTTTTGGTAATTTTATGCCTTGAATTGAAATTACTATGATTTTAAGAAGTCAAAAGTTGGTTTCAACCCATGCCCAATGTATAAAGTCATCTAATTTTTATCATTCAAGAACCACTTTCCCGCTCACTACTTCCTACTTTCTTGCTTACTACTTCGAGACATGTGTCATGACTTTAATAGTCCCAACCTTGAAAAGGAGAAAAAACACATTTCTAGCTTGGTTGGAAATATGTTCTAGCCTTGGTTGGAAACAAGTGCATTTTATAGGTTGATTATGGATCCTTAGTTGGTAACGGATGGTTCTATCATAGGTGTCATTGTAGTATTTACAAGGAACCAAACTCATTTTTGATAGAAGTTTTTTTAAACTATCTTTTTTTTAGAGCAATGAAAAAAAATGATTTCTGAAATTGAATGATACAATGTTTAGAATGAAATCAATAAAATTCCCTACCATTCTCAAATTGGCTATTTGAAATACTAGAATAGTAGAATTGCATCATGTATAAATCAAACAAATTTTTTGCTCTATGCAGATTGCAACTTACCAAGCACAAGAAAGCAATGACCTCCAAAATTTTGCACATAGTTCCACTTACTCAATTTACAATTATTTTCTTGAAAACCCTTGACACATATTTTGGTCAATTCATAATTGGAAAAGAAAGATACATTACAAATAGTCAAAGTAAAATTATATAGCTTCTCATTGTAGATCCTAGGAGAATAATATTCTTGTGATTTTGGATTTTAATATGGATTGTTTAATTCCCTACATGGTGTCAAGTAAAAAAGGCTTACCTTTGGCAAACACTAACAACACTAGCATGTATAAGGATTTGAATTGGATTGCATTTCATAATAGATTTGCTTTCCTTACATGTACTCTAGCAAACTTAGGTCAAGATTCAGTTTTCTTTGACCAAATGAATCTCTCTTTTCATGAGTAAAAATCAAAGTACATGTTGCAAGGAAGGCACTTGACTATTACTTTGGGATTTCTTCATGTACGTGATACTTCATATCAACTATACTTCTAGAGTCTACCTTAAAAAGGAGGTAATAAAGATAGGCAATAAAAGCAAGCACATTTCACTACCTATGTCTCTAAGACATATCTAATTGAACTACCCTCAATAGTCTCTTCATTCATGATGGTATCTAGATGAGCGTTATTATTATCCTCTATACTACTTTCAAGGTCTCCTAAACAAACTATTGGAATGACTACATGTGGACCTCCATACTATCGTGGATTTGAAGAAAAAAAATCAAATTTTCCAAAATTAGAATTGTTTTCGTTGAAACATGATGTTTATATTTTTATGTTTAAAGATAAACTACATTTTAGAATTAGCTTTGCCATATTGGCAAACTAAAAGCAACTAAAGATTTCAAGTCTAATGTGAAAATTAACTTTCCAAGAAAGTTGCCTCCTCTACTTTCCCCACTATTTTCATGAACCTCTTTCTAAATTTTGCCAATCAACATTTCTAGTTTTTTTTCTATTAAACATTGCATACTTCTATATATAATTCCAAAATATTTTTCGTCTTTTACAAGGATGCTCTTATGATATGGAGGGCACTTTTGAGCATTGCTTTAAAGACTATGTCTAGCTACAATAAAATAGGAGGTCTATAAATAGCTCATATTCTAAAGGCATCCTCTAATAAAGAAGTATATAATGGAGTTTTGAATGCCCCATTAGATGAGATTTTAGGATTGTAAAGGGCGAACTACTACTAGTAGATTCCACATGCACTCGTAGTCTAGTAGACCCGCTCTAATGTGTACGATTCCCATATTCCCAATAATCTGTGGGCTATTCGATTATTGGGAACATGGGAATTGCAACAAGTCAATAATCTAACGTGGCAGAACTACTACTACGTTTGGTAATAATATTTAATTGTTATTTAAATTTTTTTTTGAATTTTTTTTGAATTTTTGAATAATAATAATAATTATTATTTTTAATTCTAGCTAGCAATGGCTAGTTCCCAACATGGGAAATAGGCCTGAAACGGACTCCAATGCAACTAAAAAACATCTAATGCAATAGTGAGCATAACTCATTTTGATCCTATGACATTTTATGTTAAAAAAAATCATAATTGTGTCCACAAAAGCCCCCTCAATTGAAACAACTTATATAAGATGCTAGTTGTATTTTTCTTTTAAATAAAATTATAGAAAAATATTCCAAAAAATTTAGCTTTCTTTAAAATGCAATTAGTTGATAAATGATTGTTTTATAGGTAGTTGTCTAAGGTAGTGCTACAAAGCTTCAAAAGAAGGTGAATTTTATTTTTTGATGCTTATCATATATATAAAAGCCTACCCTCTTATTTTAGACCATCAATTTTGTAATTTATAGCCTCCATAAATTTGGATTTTGTGATTTTAGCTATGAATTCATAAATTTCAAATTTTATCATTCCAAGTAAATAATGTGTTTCTATATTTTTCCAAAGGCAAAAATTTAAAGCAAAATGCCCAACTTTTGCCCTCGCAAAGAAGGCTTGTTGCACTAATGTAGTAGAATTTGCTTCATGAACCTTCTTCCTTAATAAGGAAACTAAAAATATATAAATATTAAGATAGATATCCATAAAACACTTATTCAAAAACTAATCACATTTTAGAGGAAGCTAAATTCCTGGAAATATTTTTAGGAAATTTTAATAGAAACCAAAATGGAATTGTCACTGAATCCAAGTCATTTCATATTAGACTTTGCACATTGATTGTGCATCAAAGAAACAAAAATGTACCTTTGACTTACAAGATGATTATAGGGGCACCTTACCCTATAGCCAAATAGCAAAAAAACAATGGACTTACAATTTGATTGGTGAAAATCGATGGTGTCTCAGCCTTTGGCTATAGTGTGAAGTGCCCTTTAGAAAGTGGTATGTTTTAGGATCTCTATATTCAATCAATAGGCATGAAACTCAAAAACTCAAAATCAAATTAAAAACTACTCGGGACTACTTAGTAGTAAGTTAGATGACATTATACAATTGTGTGAACTTACCAACAATAAAAAGTGACAACCACTCACTTGAGCCTATATGTCAACAAGCAGGCTCCTTTTCTTTCCCTTTAAATCATAATATTGTTCAACATTTTAAACCATTATTTCTTGAAGATTCAAATAATTCCTTCCGGAATTCCACGGAGTGAATTTAGTTTCATATGTAAAGAGTCAATGGATGACTGAAGAAAGATATGAATTGCATAAAGGCAAAGATTAAAGAGAGGCAATGGACTAGGAAATTGCAACATTGGGGGCTATGCTTTCTAAAGGAATAAAAAGGGTCCCTCCACCATTGATTAATAATGTTAAAAGAACTCCAATCCAATGGGCAACCACCACGCCAACTACATAATCACATGGTAACTTTAAAAAAAACCTTGTTCCAAGGCAACTAATGTTGGTCTTTAGCCCTGCCATTTCTTTCTCAAGCCTAGCAAGTTGGCAAAATGTGGAAAGCCCGCAAATTGGCTCACAATAAGAAAAAGTCATAATTGACATACATTTTTAAGGCTTTGTTATATATGCCACTAAATTAGAACTTCCCTTAAATTCTACACGAGAGGTATTTTTTTAAATGTAGAATCTATTCCTTTCCTTTTTGTAATGAGGAAAAGTCCATTTAAGGTTTGCATTTTTGGCTTTGCATTGGGTCTATTTTTATAGAAAAGTCATTAGAAAAGAATGAGGTCCGCCTCCCTCCATTTCAAAATTATGGTATTGTCCCTATTTTTGTTCTTAGATTGAAGATGCTCTATGGTAGAACCACCATGGTTAACCACTTAAGCTATTCCGCACATGCTCTCGAGCAATAGAAGGCAATGTAAATTTACTACCTTGTAGAAAAGATAGAAATGACGGGCATTGCCAATTTATAGTGGGTTTTTTCTTTAAATTCAAATTACTATGAATTTTAGAAGCCAAAAAGTTGTCCTCAAACCATACCCAACATATAGAGTCTTCCAATTCCAACCATTCTAGAACTACTTTCCTGCTCACTACTTCCTACTTGCTTGCTCACTACATTAGGGCATGTGTCATAACATTATAGCCCCTACCTTGCAAAGGAGAAAAAAAAATCACGTTTAGACTTTGGTTGGAAACTTGTTCCAGCCTTGGTTGGAAATAGCTACACCTTAGAAGTTGGATATGGATGCTTGATTGGTAACGGGTGGTTCTACCGTAAACAAAATTTACATTCAAAGGCGGAACTAATATGTTGCCCGAAATCCTCACTTATGATTGGACAAACGGATAGGCTGAAATTTGTGCAACCAACCTCAAGGGGAATGGCCTAGCCTTGCTTATAAGGTAACTCAGCCTATAACAAGCATAATTCTAGACCAACCTAATTCAGACCAAAAACTTCTTGTGAAGCACATTTCACAAGACACATATACTCCTCATGATATTATGGGCCTCCATTAGGCTGATCCAAAGTTGGCCTGTCATAGGTTGAGTTACCTTAGGTGTAAAAGCATCCCTTCCACTTATGATTTGTTTGCTCCACAAAGTCACAATTCACAAACCTTATTAAACTTGTTAAATTATTCATAACCCACATGATTCGGATTGAGCACTGCTCATTCCCCTTCATGAAGTGGAAGTGGGCACACCACCCAACGCCGGTACTAGTCAGTCATTCAAGGCCCTCACTCAGGGCTTGATGGGGAATGGGAATGATACGGAGGCTCCGTCCGTCTTGAGCCGCTCCGGCAGGGCCGCCTTCAACGTACGTCGCGCATTCATGACGGAGTTCAGTTCCCCTCCCAATCATTTCATCCATCCCATTGGAGGGATTGTACAGTAACTTACATGTACAGGATCCATGTAACAATATCCATGTACAGTACTGAACTGTACAGCAATGCGCCCTTGATGCAAGAGCCTGGAAGCGACACAAACTCCGAGGGAGGGAGGGAGGGAGGGAGAGAGATGAGGAAGAAGAAGAAGAAAGAAGAAGAAGAAGAAAGAAAGCAATTCCATGGAAGTGAGTGCCCACCGAATTTCCTACATTCTCCAATTCAAGCCAAGGCTCCAGCAGTTCCAGCCATTTCGGGAATTTCAGGGCATTGGGGTCTGTGTGAGTCATTTCGGGTAACGTGGGCGTATTTCCGCTATTTCCGCCGTTGCCACCCTTTCGCGGTACTTGTGTGTGTTGGTGCAGGCTGTCCTTGCACTTGGAGCGCTGCTGCTGCTTTGCTGCTATCGCTTTCATCATTGCTTGTTTAGCCTTGTACAAGACCTTGCTTGCTTGCAGATTCTAATGAGTCTGCACTATCATCAATCCAGACTCAATCCTGTGAACATTGCATTGCCAGTTGGGTCAATGTGATGTCTACCCTGTTGAGGTGCTCATTCACTCTGCCTTGAAGGAATGGTTCGTAGCTTGTAGCTTAGCTTCGCAATATCCGCCTCGTTTCCCTCGTTTGCTTGGCTTCGTCATTGCTTTCCCACTCGACTGCGGTCCCACATTGCCATTATTGCGGAGAACTCTGTGGTTTTTGCGCACCTGGCTTGTCTCGTTAAGTTATTCGGCGGAGGCCAGGCAGGCGGGCAGGCAGGCCGTCATTTCAATACCAGCGCAATGGAACTACTCACTGTTGTCAGGTGTCAGTTGCGGTTATGAGATCGACTCATTTATTTATTTATTCGTGCAGCCATGTGGAGGGGCGTCGTCGTTTCTTAAATGTCGCATCTGCGATGATGATGATGATGATGATTCACCCCGTTGCTAGTGGTGTTTCAGCCTGAACTGAAATCGGTGGCAAAGTTGTTGGCTTTGGTGTGAGCTCGGCGAGGTTAGGGGATCCGAAGGGCAGATGAGCGCAATTGGATTGTTTGGGTTGCTTTTGTGTCAATGGACGTGTGCCTTTTGATGATGAAATTGGGAGCTTCAGGGTTTGTTTGGTGAGTGCTCTCTTATGGTCTGGACGAAGTCTGAACATTCGTTTTCATTCCTATGTCGAGGAGAATGTTGCCATTGCCACATCTCCGTGTGTAGCGGCGTTTGGTGTCGAGGACGCCGTAATGTGGTCCTTTGCTCAAAATTCTACCGGGAGTGTTCATAGAAATTGTCCACCGGAATCATGTTTGTAGGTCCCCACAGCAGTTGGATCAGCCATTCTGTTGTGAAGGTTGTTTCAGGGCGTCATGTTTTAGTGGGACTTTGCGTGTGTCCTTGACGCTGGCGGTTGTGAGTTCGTTGTAATCGTCCGTATCACAGACTTTCGTACAATGATCTACTGGTCACCCACGCTTTGAAAGTGAAGGACTGGTTGATGCCATCGTGACCTCCATTAGGGGATCCTTGAGAGATCTGTGGAATGCATTTCAGCCACTGGCACTAGATTGTAGACTGGACACGAGCATATTGTGGCACCGACAATGGGGGGTATCAGGAGGCGACGAATGTGGAGGAGAAACAGAGCAAGAGGGACAGGGTTATGTCATGAGGAGGACAATCAACATTGACAGGAGGAGGTTTGTGACGTCAATTGTGTGGAGTGAAGACGAGGGTTCTGGATCCTAGTTATGCAGGCTTCGACACTTTGCCGAGCATACTGCATGCGGCCGAGTACTAATGGTGCGTCGTCATGGCTGGCAGCTTCCAGCGCACACGTTCCAGGTCAGTTTCCTCCTCAATCCAATTTCTCGTCCTCTTGCATTGTGTGCCCTAAAATTTCAACACAACAGAGTTATCATTAAATTCAACACTATTTCAGATTCGTGATTGAAACACCAAAATTGTGCTTGTTGACACCTTTTTCACGGCATTATTGAAATGGATTCACTCCTACTTTTTCACTGAATCACACTCATCATCCCCACTTTCAAGGAGTTTAATGGATACTCTAATTTCTCTGAAATATGGCTTATGAACCTGTATTTAATCGTTATTGGTAGGTCAGTGTTTATGGCTGCTTGGCTGACGATTGTAGGTAGGGAGCTTGCGATGGAAAATTCTTTTATTTATTGAATAGGCCTTACTCTTGAAATGGTTGTGTGACCCCTTTATTGCTGAGTGTGTTGATCATCAGGTGGTGGCGATCACAGTCTACTTCTTGCTGGCAACCGCCTTCTATGTTTTCTTGGCCCCCTTCTTGTGGATCGGCGGATTGGAATCCGCAGCCTTTGCACTTTATTCCCCCTTGGTATGTGTTCTTTCTACTTCTGTATCGGTTTGAGTTTGTTGGAAACTTAGTCGACAAGCTCTGTAACCCCTTAAAAGGCAAAGAAGCCCAAGTCGAGTCTCTTGTTTTTGAGCACTTTTGAGTAGGTCATGTAGGGACTGCTCTATTGTTCAATTTTTTTACTTCTCACCGACACATGCAATGTTCGTCACTTATTCTAGTGACAATTAAAATCAACCTCATTTGAGTTATATTTTCCACAATATGATCAATCAAGCTGGTACCAACCATGAATCCTTTTTCAGTCATGGTCTTCAGCAGTTTTGAGTAGGTCATATGCGGACCTTGGTCTATTTATTAATTATTTAATCATTTTGTCATCAAATTTGCAATGTTGTACACTGATTATAGTGATTTTGTAATTAACTCCATTTGAATTCTATGATTTTCATCGTATGATCAATCGAACTTGTCATCACAAAACTTGCCATTACAAACCGTGAATCCTTGGTCTTTTAGGGTTGAAATCTTTGAATTCTTAATCGCTGATGTTGAATTCCGTCAATGGACTTGCAGTTCATTACGGTCTTACTGCTCTACATGCGCTGTTCGGCGATCAACCCGGCCGACCCTGGTGTGTTGAAGAATCGGCCCTTATCCAAGCACGATATGAATAGCTCCTTCTCACAGATATCAGGAGACATGACGCCAGTGACGTCGAGCCCCCTCTCTGCTCTGCAATCGGGAAGAGATTCGGAACGAAAGCCTTCTCATGCCGAGCAGATTCGAGTGGGTTGGAGCAAGACACCTGGTTTCTGTTCTTTCACGGGACTTTGTATGCTGTCCTGTGGTTGGCTGGTCAAGGATGACGTCTGTTATAACGAGGCCAAATATGAGCAGCCCGTCCCTGAAGAAGACATTCTTTTCTGCACACTCTGCAATGCTGAGGTATTTGCGGACAACACCGCCCGTCTTTGCTGTCAAACAATTTTAATCACAATTCCAAGATCAGTTTTTTGCTCTTGGATGAATTACAAGTGTTCTTTGGTATTTGCTCTTGAACGCCAGGTTCGCAAGTACAGCAAGCATTGCAGGAGCTGTGACAAATGTGTTGATGGTTTCGATCACCACTGTCGGGTACTACATCCACTACTCTGCACTACTTCCTCACTGATATCTCTTAAAAATCAAATTTTCACTTTTAAGGAAGTAATTTCATGGCACTTGCCTTGTAACTTTTGATGCTTCTCCTTGGGGGGATTTCTCTTCATAGGTTAAACAACTCGGGAGCCCTTCCCGTGCTGGTACTCTTGGGGCTTTACATATACTTGTAGTCGGGCAGAATGGAATTTAACACATTTTCGTTTATGGATTTCCCCCCCCTTGGCAGTGGTTGAACAACTGTGTAGGGAGGAAGAATTATTCAACATTTATTGCTCTAATGGCCGCAAGTCTTATCTTGGTGAGCTGATTCTCCTTTAACTACTGTCATGCAGAAAGAGGGACCTGGAACATTCTGGTCTCCAGGTGAAATGATTGATTTTACAAACGATTATAGCGAGTCTTTGATTTCTAATTCGATAATCGTGCAATGTCGCCGGTGATACAATAGGTCTGTCAGGTTAGAAGCTATTGAACTCACTAAGAGTAGCAACACTCGGACTAAACTACCACGTTGGTAATACGTGCAGCTTGTGGTGGAGTGGGGAATAGGAGCAGCTGTTTTTATACGTTGTTTTGTTGACAGAAGAGGAACTCTCGATCAGATATACAGCAAGCTTGGAAATGGATTTTCCATGGCGCCTTTTGCCTCTATAGTGGTAATGGCTTGAATACTGTGACTTGAATGATAGGCATGTGTTTTGGCTGATGCACTCAGATGTCAGAAACATGATGAAAGAAATGCCCTTCTGCCACTCAGATGCCCTCCTGACAGAGGGTTCGAGTGGTTTTTGCAGTTGGTGTGCACATTGGTGGCTTTCCTGGCCTCAGTTCCTTTGGGAGAACTCTTCTTTTTTCATCTTATACTGATGAGAAAGGTACTTCCTTTTTGCACCTTCTTCAAGAACTTGTCGATATGAACATTTCAATTTTAATTTCATTGATTTCATTGATTAGTTAGTTAATTAATTTCACATTTCAGTGCCAAAACTAAGAGCTCGTAAGGATTCCAATGCTCGCAGGGGATTTCGACGTACGAGTATGTGGTGGCTATGCGAGCCCAGGCGGAGGCTCAGATGGAATCACCAGCCCCTGTCGAAGAGGAGAGTGAATTGTCATCACCTGTGGCTTCAACAGCAACTGGTTTGAGTGGGGGCAGCTCATTTGGGATTCAAATGCGTGGTGGTGGTAGTTGGTGTACACCACCTCGAATATTCATTGAGCACCAGGTACAACAAGGCATTATCCATTACAAATATTGCTGTTTTTTGGAATTTGTCACTGACTTTGGTTTGAGCTGTCATAAATATCCTGAATTCCAAATTTTTTATGATAATCGTTAGTCACCCGCGATGAAATTTTTGAAGCCGGCAGCGAGCCCAAATTCCTCATTTGTGAGTTAGTCGAATGTTTTGCGGTCAGTTCTTGTCTATGGCCTTGGCAGTGCATGGGCTTCACATTAGTGTACTGTAAATAAGGCGTTCTTTCATATGTATTCTGTGATTTTATTCATCAGGAACTTCGTGATTTAAGTCCTTGTAAAGCTTATGAAAGAAAACGCAAGATGGGCACTATTATTGAGGAAACAACATCTACTGAGAAAAGTCCTGGAAGGAAAAGTGGCGAGAGCGATAAAGATGAAGAGAAGGTTACTGAGAAACCTAATAAAGAGCAAGAGATTGAACAAATAAGTTCTAGGGTAATGGCTTTGTTTTTAAGTTTTGAATAAACTAATATCCTTCATTTGCGTCAGTCTCAAATGACCTCCGGAGTAGTCGTAAATTTTCTGATTTCCCCCCCAAAGCTAATACCATTACTGCTGGGGAAAACATGCACATTGCAAGGTTTGCTTACACATGGTCTTCATTTGGATTGGCAGGACGAGTATATTGACATTGCACCACCAGGTGGAGTGTCTACAACAGTGGATCCAGATGGTGGTGGGCGGCCTAAAAAGAAAGCCCCAGGAAATGTGAGAATAAGTGCATGGCGGCTAGCAAAGCTGAACGCACAAGAGGCTTCTCGAGCAGCAGCCAAAGCCCGGGACAAATCCTCTGTACTGCAGAAGCTTGGTCCTCGTGACTCGGGCAATGCTGACCCTGAGATGTATTACAGTTCAAGTAGCAACATGGGCAGCAGTCGCAGTGCTGTAAGCATGGAGTTTGCATTGCAGAGATCACTGAAACGAATATCGCAGAAAATGCTTTCCCCTCGTGGACTCCCTTCTTTGAATCCCGAGCTCTCCCGCACCCATGTTGCCCGGCTGCCTGTTCGATCTACTGAGCCAGCAGCACAATATGCGGACTCTGTCCGAAGCAGTATCAGTAGCCATAGCATCACTTCGACAATCTCTGATTCACTGAGCCCCCTTCCAGCAGAAATCAGGTACGGTCCTTTTGAGAATCAACTCTCCATGGAGACCATGGCTTCGGCCTCGTCAACCTCCTCCACAATAGTACCCTGTCCAGGACCCAGGATGAAATGGTCATCATTCCCTGCGCAAGTGAAGACCCACGTCCCCCCATGGGGTGTCAGTGATGATGCACCGAACACACGTCGTCCTTCGAGGGAACGCAACATTTTCCTGAGGGAACCCAAGAGAAGCGCGGTGTTCTGGAACCGACCGGGTTTGGGAAGGTTTGGGGGTGACCCCAGTGTCATCATCAGGCCACAAAGCAGGATTTTGTTTGGCGGCAGTGGCATCAGCACGTCCACATTTCCATCACAATTTGTGCGAACGTGGCCGAAGAACCCGCTTGCAGCTCATCCCGATGCATCAGAGTCTGAGTTGGGAACTACCGCATCCTCGAGTCCTACAGCACGGGCTGCATCTCCTCCTGTGGAGCTTCCAAGCCAGGCCAGCGCCCCAGAAAGCTTCTCCATCTTCTTTGGACCTCCTATTGTCCCAGTTGGAGCTGGGAAACGGGAAACCCTGCAACCGCCTCCACCTTCTGAGCCTGCCACAGAAGGGACAGAAGGGACAGAAGTCACAGAACCAAGAGGGCTGCATATTCAGATAGCTGCACAGAGCAGACCCTTTGTCCTACCGACTGCCACCCTCCCTCGCTCAGTCACTGCAAGGTCCGAGTCGCCAACCTTCGTACCTCGAAAATAAGCACTGAATTTTAGAATTCTGAAGCTTCAGCGCTTTACATTGGGGACCCATCTTTATATCTCCCATTCTGGTATACCTTGAACCTCAAAAGATGGTTGGCAACCGATCATCGTACCAGGCCGCAAGCTCCCTCCCAATCGAGTGGAGCTGTTGCTGCTGGGACAACAACTGTTGGGACTGTGGATGGCCTGACAATCACAGACATTCCAGCTTTCAGAAACGGGGCTCGAAGAGGTACGTGCACTGCACCTGAAGGCTATAAAGTATAAAGGTGCCCAATTCGATTCTCAATGAGGATTTAACTTGGTAGGGACTCGAGTGGAGTATCTAAAGGAACTGCTCATTCAAGTGCTCTTCAACTGGATTGAGCGTTTGTCAAACTTTTAACAATCTGGGGACCTGTACAATTTTTTGGTAGGGCTGCGAAGTTCTGTACAGAGTCGTGTCTCGTTCGTTTTTTCCTTCTGGCGAGTATTAGAAGCGTACGTTTGCCTTTTACTCGCGGGGAGTCCCTTGTGGGAAATACAAACAAACATTTGTCATAGTCATTTATTTTTGGGTGCATTTCCCCATTACCTTGCATATTGTACTCTTTCAATTGTAACACCACTGCTTGAATTCAGTCATTTCTTGCACATCTCCAGTGACACCTGGTCGTGACACTAGAAGGTAACGTATCCCTCATGTCTGAATGCAGAGTTGGAACAGAAGTGATTATGTAGAAATTTACTATTTTAATCATGTAACTACAGTTTCTCCATGTGTAGGCGTTGGAACAGACCTTTCTGGCATATTATTTTGCATCATTAATAATAACTGAGAAGGTCACTTAAAACATTCACCTGTAACTTAGCTTTGAAGTTGTGATGGGAATTGAAGTAGCTACTGTTGTTCCCAGTTAGAATGTTGTATATTTCATGTGCTGCAGGTTGCTTTTGTGATTCTCATCCTTGATAAAATGCTGACTTGTAAATTTTGTCTCTCAAACTGTAAACATGCGAGGCTGTGCACATGAGCGTAGATCCCCTGAATGTATGCTTGTGGAACTTTGCTTTCACGTGCATTCAGTGGCTTGTTTAGGACAATCCATCCGAGGTGTGATGATGGTCTCCATAAGGCTCTATCAACCTTAATTGAGCGAGTGTCATTGACAATCATAAAATTGTGTATTAGGAATTTTCTCATTTTTGAGCCACAAGATTGTGTAGTCTCATATTGTCTCATATTGTTTAGTCTCAATGTGAGACTAAACATGTGAAGTTTAAGAATGGCTTTTGAATATTTATGTAAAACGTCAAAGTTGAATTGATAGATCTTGATAAAAATTGCAGTGTCCTTATGTTGAACATTGTGCAACAAGTTTTACTCAGTAGCAAATAATTTGACACCATATTGCAACAAATATCAAGTTTCTTATGTCCCTCATTTCTTAATATTCACAGTTTTAAAAGTCTTTGTTTTTTATCTTGTATAGGCACTCTTAGCATAGTCAAAGGGATTACATAAGGAATGTCCTTATTCTTTTTTAGACCACTGTTGAGCTAGGACCAGGAGATATGAAAACAAATTGGCACAAATGTACAATAACAAAGGTTGCTATATAGTGCTCTATAGGTAGCTTGGTATTTGCAAGATGAGCATATATCTTTAGTACTTCAGGGTCCAAACTAGGGAACTTTATAACATGATGCATCTAATTTTGTCCTATTTTAGAATATCAACCTTATATATTATTTTCTAAAATTTCAACCTCTAATTTAGGGTCAATTTTGGTACTTTGAGCTATTTTCAACACTTTGAAAATTTATATTTAAGTCATACTTAATTTAAAATGTGTACTTATTATCTCAAATATATACTTGATTCCCAATATGATCCAACACAAATTTAGAAGATGTTTGTTAAATAAATCTCAAATTCCCTCTTGATTTTCAATAAGACACTGAGTAACAATTCCATAATAGGAACCAAGGTATGTTAAATACTTATTTGGACCATTTTAGGCATGATTACCAAAGACATCTATTCTATATGAACTTAACAAAACAATTCTATAACGTTGCAATACTAAGAATTTAGGATATGGAAGGGGATGCACTTTAACATGCATTATTTAGATACTGTATTAATAACTTATAAGATTTGTAGGTATTATTTATAGGTATATTAATAATCAACACTACTCTCTTTGGTGTATTGTTTGTAGATGTACCAAAAATTGATCCTTGATTCTTTTTGGCTCTCATATTCTACATGTATACATCTTGGGTCGTTAATATTTAGATTTTAGTATAACTTTTGGTCTATTCGTAGGTGTAGCAATTTGGGCAATGATGATTATAGATGCACATACCTTAGTTATAAGATAACTACACCTAATTATGATCCCATTCTAAAAGTGACCCTTATAGATTCTTACCTAATATGTACTTCCACTATTCATAAGAATCTAGGGGTGATTCTAGAAGTTCATTTTTTTCTCAGTTTGAAAATTTATAGTTTATTCATCCACTATCCAATAAATGTATAAGAAGAGAATTTAGAAATGTCATACTTGACTATAAGGGTTGACAAGAAACAATTCTAAAAAAGATGGATTTTTAGGGAATTTATTTTTCAAACTAAGAAAATTGTGTGGAAAAAGTATGGATTTTGAAGGAATATTTTCAATCATGTTTAGAATCTTTCAAATTTGATTTTCTAACTTCAATTAAATATTCGGCATGAAATGTTGATCTTGATAATTAAATACAATATTCTTTTGACTTCCAACAAGAATCAAGTCAAACAACTAAAAATTAGGCAATTTACCCCCTAAAGGACAAAGGATGTTTTTGAAAGAAGAAAAGTCCCAAATTGCCAATTTTTGTATACATTATCAAAAATATTTTTGATTTAATTTGATTTTTTTTAAATTCCTACCATAAAAAAGTGTATTAACAAATAAGGCAATGTGTAGAAAAAAACTTAGACTATTTGACTTCATGGATTGAAAGATTATAATGTTTGAAGTGAGAATTTTTTTTTTTTGAATCCTATAAAGCAGAGTTAACAAACTTTAAGGCCCCTTAGCAAAATGCGGCATTAGATGATTTTCAGCCCTTACAAAGGGTTTTGAGTTCCCTAGGGTTCCCAATCCCCGGAACTACGTCGCAACAACTACCTGACTTGGCATAGAGACTGCTATGTCATATAAAAATAAGCTTTTTTTCAAAAAATAAAATAAATTTTTTTATCATCTTTTTTTCTTCATTTTAAGACTTTTCTTTTTTCTTTTTTCTTTTTTCAAATTTTTTTTTTTTTTAATTGTGGTTTTCTTTAATTGCCACGAGAACAATGTTAGGAACAACATAACATTCAAGAGCCTTCAAGCTGCCTTTGCCTCTTTGAAGTCTTCATCCACGAAATGCATCCACGTATTATTAATGTAAGCTTTAGGACCGAGACAATGGCAGTACATTTATGGTGCGATCTATTTTTTGGGCTAATTTTAGGATAAAATATACAAACAAATAATTATAGAGATAGATGGTCTGTCAAAATGCAAAGAATTTTTTGAGTATTATATCAATGAACTCTAACCATTTGCCATCAATACCTTATTTAGAGTTTTTGTAGAAATGAAAAGCTCTTTATGTACACTTGGGGTGGTAGGAGATAGAACAACCTATGTGGGATATGTAATTTAGAGTTTGTAATTTCTCAACCGCTCATAGTTAAGTCTAAAGTAGGAATTGTGTTAAAATTATAATTTCAGACCTCATTTAGGCATAGTAGAATACCTTTTTTCAAACAAATTTGAACTAAAAAAAGTTGTGTAATCAAGCTAAGTTTCATCTCCAAAAATCCTTTTTAGATTTAGATCTTCCACTCAAAAGTTATGGACAAATTTAAGAGAGGATGTATGAAAATGTCAAAAAAAAATCCTTTCAAACCCCTCTATGAAATTTGTCTATAACTTTTGAGTGGAAGATTAAAATCTCAAACGGATTTTTGGAGATGAAATTTAACTTGATTATTCAACTTATTTTAGTTCAAAGTATTTTGGAAAAAGTTATTTTACTATGCCTAAATGAGGTCTAAAATTATAATTTTAACACAATTCCTACTTTAGACTTAACTATGAGCGGTTGAGAAATTACAAACTCTAAATTACATATCCCACATAGGTTGTTCTACTTCTTACCACCCCATATGTACATAAAGAGATTCTCTTTCCTAAAAAAATCAAAGTAAGTTATTGATGACAAATAGTTAGATTTCATTGGTATAATACTCAATGAATTAATTTGGGTTTTGACAGACCATCTATCGTTACAATTATTTGTTTGTATATTTTGTTCTACCTCCTACCACCCCAGTAACCCGATTGTGCAGTCATGACCTTAACACTGAGCAGAAGTCTGACATTATTGACGCGTGGCTTATTAGCTAATGTTGGGTGTGGAATATTCCACATCATTCCGTCAGAGGGAAGGCAGCTGCTCTCACAGCTCTTGAATGTCAAGAAGCTTGAAACGGCCCTCCCAGACCCCAAAATCTCATCTAAAATGAGTTCCATTCATAAGTATATGATGTTAGGTTCACTTGTGCAACATTTTAGATGCAACTAAGATGCCTAACTTATTCTAGATTACCTTGCAATGTAAGGAGGAAAAGTGAATTGGCTATACACTAGTCATTTTTTGATGATTTCTTGTGCAATGAAGAAATTCTTTTGCTAATGGTAAAAAGTCAATTTGAATATGTGGAAAAAATTTCAAGAACTTGGACTTCACAAATTGCAAGATAATAGGGCTTGAAGTTCAAAGAAAATGTTTTTTCTCAAAACCACCCTAACATAGGTAGCAAAGGTTGCCTCCTCTTAGAATGTGATTTGAGAACTAAAATTTGTTTTTCTTGGACATATTTAAGTCATATTTTATTAGTTAAATACATTATATATTTCAAAAGTTAAGGAAGGTTTTAGCAAAAAATGCTCAAGATGCCCAAAAAATTCAGGGTTGCATAACTTTTGATCCACGTATCCAAAAAACATACATTATATTTCCACTGAGGAGTAACATGTTCTCACCTTACGTTAACCCCTAAAGGACCAAACACCGTTTCTTGACAACATAGCATTTTTGGGCAGCTCACCACGAATGGAATTTTTATTTTTTTTCTTTGAAATTCTCACACAAGATGTGCCCAAGGAGTAGCTTTAGGGCCCAATAATTTTCATAACTTTTGACCACATGGTTAAAAAATTATGGTGTGATATGTAGTTTTTATTGTTCGGCGGGCAGCCCGGGTAGCAAAAAAAACTTCTTTAAAAATCATTTTCTAAAGAAATAAAAATTTGAAATTGGTTCTCTAGATTTATGTGCACAAGGAAAGCTTTGAACCATTCCACTTTCATTTATGAGATGAAAGTTATGAGGAATTTTAGTTGTGGGTAGTTTGCGGGTAGTTATAGAATCTCTACTCTAAAATAAACTTTGAAGTCCTTTATTTAACTCAATTTTCAATATTTTTGGAAAA
This sequence comes from Antitrichia curtipendula, assembly GCA_951230915.1. Lineage (NCBI taxonomy): Eukaryota > Viridiplantae > Streptophyta > Bryopsida > Hypnales > Leucodontaceae > Antitrichia > Antitrichia curtipendula. The sequence continues at coordinate 6,118,239 of OX579634.1, forward strand.
AAATATAAACACAAGGTGTAGATTGTTTATTACAACATTACAATCGTTTGGATTGGCAGTTTTCAATTCCATAATTAAATCCTTAACAATTTAGTGTTTTGAATCATTTTCTACTTCTTTCTACTTACTATTTTTTTCCTATATGTTGTACAATTCCAAATGATCTGAAATTTTTCAACATATATCTAACTTGCTTTGAAGAATGAATCCAAAGAGTTACCACCATTTTGGACATTTTCTCATACAAATGTGACCATGTGAAGTGCAGCTGCCCGATTTTTTGCAGGGACAAAAAAAGGGTTTTTGTCACTTCAAATGCTAATTTCTTGCAATCTACACTGTGGAAATTTCTGAAATTTTTTCCACATCTTCTCAAACTAGTTTACTACAAGATCCTACACTTACATGTGTCCAAAAATGTTTTTTTTCCAAAATTTGGTACTTGTACTAGAAATGGCAGTTTGGGAGCGTTTTTTGTGAAAATATAGTCAAAAACCTTTAGGGGTTAAAAATTTCGTGAGCATCCAACCAAAATTGATTTTGTAGGAACCATTCTAAATTTTCAATTGTCCATTGAATAGACAATTGTCCGTTAGAGGTTAATAAGATGAACAATCCTCAATTGCTTATTAGAATTCATTTAGCTACCTTGCCATAATGCCAAGTCTGGTTTTTGAGGTAGATTTATTATCAATCAAACTGGATAATCAAAAAAATGTTCTAATTGATGTTATTGTCCCATTTCAAGGTAGATTTGTTACTATTCCATTGGATAGTGAAAAAAAAGTTCTAATTCATATTATTGTCCTTGTTTCTACACCTTTATAACTTATTAGAACACATTTAGGTGTAGTTATTTTATTATAATACCAAGTCTAATTTTTGAGGTGGACTTGTTACTATTCCAATGGATAGTCAAATTTTTTTTTAACTCATATTGTGTCATTCTTTCTATACATTTAGAGCATCCTTAACCCCTATGGGACCATTGTTTCTTTAGGGGACAAATGGAATTTCGGATAGGTATCTACGGGCTGAATTTTTGTCATGGCTTTTTGAAACTTTTTTGAAAATAGAAGAACTGATTAGTTTTATGGTTTTTTTATTTTTTTTATTTTTTTCAATCGATGCTTGGAGACAAAAGTTATGCCCAAATAAGCTCAAAACAAGGGAGAGGAGGCAACAAAAAAATTTGAAAATTTGAATTCTTTTTTGTATTTTTTTTTTCATAGATTATATTGTTGTATACATGGAAAGCTTTAAATTCATTCCATTTGGATTTGTTATGAAAAAGTTACGGACAATCTTGTTTTTTGGGCAATTAGAGAATCTTTTTGAAAGAATAATTTGTAGGATTTATTTTTGAATGCAAATTTTACAATTTTTCCAAAAAAATTCTTCTTGGTTTAATTTTCTTCCTAGAACAATCTCACCATTGGAATTGGTACGTTTAAATTCCATTTTAGAGATATTAATAATTTAGATTTTCCTTCTATTTCATATCAACTTTTATTTAATAAATTTTTAAAGCTCAAAACTCTATAGTGCAAAAAATTTAATTTAAGAAGGTTCAAAGTCAAATAATCTAATCCTGCAATGTGCTGAAAAGTTTGTTTTTTTCACTTTAAATGCAAATATCTTGCAATCCATGTGGCCAAAATTTCTAAATTTTTTTACACATGTTCTTATACTAGTTAGGTGTAATATTCTACAATTAGATGGGCAAAAAGAAACAATTTTCAAAATTTTTACTCTTTGCTATTAAAATGACAATTTTGAGTGTTTTTTGGCAAAAAAAGGCCTTATTCTATTAGGGGTTAATCCTAGGTCAGTAACTAGGTAGTGTAATAGTACATGCCATGTAAATTTACACCCTTTTTGTAGCTTCAAAAAGATGGCAAGGTGCCTCAACCCTATCATGATACTTGGATCCCTAAATCAACTAACACTTTCCATTGTCTTGTCACGATACTTGGATACCTAAATCAATTGGCACTTTCCATTGTCTATTTACATATAGATTTATTTTTGAATCCCTAAATCAATTTTTATTTTATTTTATTGGCTTAGGATGGTATGACTACATTATTAGAGGTTTTGTTGTCTCACTTGGAGTGCATATTATAAACAGAAAAAATGATGTGTAGGAAGAAGAAATTGTAGAGACCTCTATTTGGAGGGCAAAGTATAAACTAAAAAATGATGTGTGGAAAGAAGAAATTGTAGAGACCTTCAAATTGATAAGCCTCTTGCAGGTTACATTGAATTGACATTTTTTTTCCCATCGTCTAATTGCATTGGGTCAACATCTTTTTTCCAACCACATTTAGATTGACCAACCACTTACACTTGTTTGCAACTTTGCATAGAGGATGCCCTTAGATTTGCAGAAACATGGGAAAATGGACATTTGTGATGAACCAGCCTATTTTCGACATTTTACTTTTGGCCCCATTACCACCCTGAAACTCATCTAAGTCCATTTATTTTTTTTGACAAAATCAATTCATTAATTTCAGCTTGGGTAATGTGTCTACCATTGATTGGTGGATATCCAAGTACTCATAGATACAATCTATGGCAGTAATGGGTTGCTGATCTGACTTTTATAAATTAATCCATGGGTGGATTTGTAATTTCAGGGCAGTCAGCTTCAACAATTCATAGAAATTTCAATTTTCATTAGAAAATTATAATTCCACTTGGGTTTGATTTGTGAAACATGCATACACCTTTGAAAAATAGGTGACCCCATTGAAGTTGACTCCAACATAGTCAGATCGCGAATCAGGGTGGTAATAGGCTTGTCTACCTTATGAGGACTTGGCATAATGCTCTGATTGCTCTCCAAGTCTCCGAGCATTACCCAATCCTTAGTGATGATTCTGGGCACAAATATATCGGCTATAAATATGATTAACGATCACCAATTTAAATTAATACAAGCGGGGCGACCCCCGCTCCGCCACTGCACGTTCGCCCTGCTACCCCGTGCAAGCATTTCTTTGCGACCGACGCCGTGTTTTTCTACCGCCCAGGGTTTGACCTTACCGACTAGGCCGTTAGAGCCTGGTAGGTCGCAAGGATGCCATTTTCGACCCGAGACTGGAGCCACTGCACTCCTGCCGGGCCCAAGCCATATGTTGCTGTTTGTTCCTGCTGTCAGTTGGTGGTGCCGTGCTTGCGTTTGTAGTGCAGCTCTCCCGTTCCATTCCATATGTCTTGCCTGGACTGGCCTTGCTCCCAGTGCCTTCCTTCCTTCCTTCGCTTCCCATCCGCACCCATCTCTGTCGCTTAGCCTTTACGTCTCTTTCGCCTGGCCTGGGTCCCTCCCACTTCTTGTCTTCCTTAGCTTTTCTCCCTTTTTGCCGTGCGCCAGATTGGTTGACGGACACTCAGGGTCCGGTACCCCCCCGCCCCCCGTCCCCGTTCCTGGCGTCCGTTGGTTCTCACTGCCCAGATGATGGTGCTCCATTGGCGGGGGAGCAGTATGTGCGGAGACGTGTGTGGCATGTCGGAGATGGCGACACGGGAGTAGTAGTGGATCGTGTGCGGAGGCTGCTTGCTTGTAGTAAATTACCACCAGACGGGGTTGCTTGGGGATTGAATTGGCCGGTCACGAAGCGCAAGAATTTCGTGGGTTCTGGGTTGCGGGATTTTCTTTGGCTTCGATATCTTGGGCGTGGGAATTTTGGTTTTGCGCATTTGAGAAGAAATAGGTATGTTTTGGGAGAGCCAGGCTCGGAAATTGTGTGTTCACCGTTTTCTTGCATGAGAAAGAGGAGGTGACTTGGAAAGAGGTGGAAGTGGCTGTGTGGTTTGCAATTGGCTCGTACCTTTCTTGGCCGGAGTCGAGACGGGTATTGATTCCGAGCGTCCGAGGAGATTTGAATTCCGGTTCATACTCTTTAGCCTCGGACTCTGGTGTACTTGCTTTGTTGATCATTCTTGCCGTGACGATCACTTTTCTGTTGTTTCTGTTTTATTGAAACCGCTTTCTTGTTTTCCGAGGAGAGTTTTTTTTCTGCAATCTCACGGAGGGTCTTTTGGTGCCTGAGTAGGAGGTTGGAAGCTGGATTCTTGGCGAACGACGTACCTGATTGTTAACCGTTTTGATATCGAACTGGATTTGCGTATCAAGGTCGGTGGCTGCTGGACGGGAATATGGTATGAGTGGGAATAGCTACCTTAGAAACCACGCTCAGTGTGCAATTATGCACGCAGCGATCGTCTTCAATCTAGTCGCCGTCATCGTCGCATGCCGGAGGAGGGAACAGGTGATTTGAACCCTTGCGGAGTACTTGGAAATTGTTTAAACTCGGACCTTGATGAAGTCATGGATTAGGAAAAGCTGTGTGTACAGAAATTTGAAGGACGAGGTTTTCTACAACCTGGTATCTGGAGAGAAGATGAGCGACGAGTTCGGATTTAGATAGTTCTGGGGTAGAAGAAGGAAAAAGTATTATGTACAGTTCTGAGACATCCATTCCGACGCACATCCGGGCTCCGAAAGCATCCCTGTTCCAGTCAGAACATGACCCTGCGAATCTCAAAGCGGAAGACACTCATCGTTTGTTCACGGCAGAGCCTCCAATGAGCGAGAAACCACAACAACGGCCTCCCAAAGAAAAGTCAGCACTAACGACGCCAAGGCGACAAAAGGCGGACTCTGTGTCTCCCAAATTCTCCCTGGACTCCCCCCATTCTCTGTCCTCCCCCTTGCTCGCCCCACACCAAGCCATGTCGTCCTTCTCCCAGGCGAAGAGCTTGGAGAATGGGGAAGGCATGGACGAAGACGAGAAGAAGCAACGGGAGAGTCACAAAAAGAGGAGCAAGAATTGGACCCGGCCCGAGTCTCTGCTTCTGATTCGTCTCCGCACGCAGCTGGAGCCTCGGTTTGCCAAGAGCGGCCGCAAGACGGAGCTTTGGGACGAAATCGCGGAATCGTTGCAAAAGGAGAATTACACCCGCGACGCCCAGCAGTGTCGGGACAAGTGGGAGAAGCTGACGGCGGGGTACAAGGAGGTGCGAGATGGTGTCAAGGAGAAGGAAGACAACCCTTTCTTCGATGAGCTTCATTCGCTTCTCTCCGGGAAGTCCATGAAGCGCGATCGAGAGAAGGAGAGGGAAGACTACAGCAAGGAACAGCGGGAGCTTCCCAAGGTGGACTCGGCTATGGCGGAGGAGGAGGAGCGACAGGATCCTCCTCCTAAGGAAGACGAAGATGAAGAATTAGAGCCTGCGAGGAAGAAGACGAAGACGAAGTACCTCTCCGTAACCGACATGGAGGCGGTGCAGAGCGTGCTGGAGACTCTCATCACTCGGCAGCAAGCCTTTTTTCGGGAGCTACTGGAAGCGATGGAGAGGAAAGAGCAGATGAGGGAGCAACTGCGGCAGGAGAAAGAGGAGAAATGGCGCGCGGAGGAGCGAGCGCAGCGTGGGGTGTTCAATAATGCCATGATTGTGCTCACGCAGAAGCTGGTGGGGGAGCAGATGTTGGGGCCCAGCACATTGCCTGCAGCTCCCATTGCTAAACCTGAGCCTGGTCCGACTGTGGGCAGCCCTGTGGAAGGCCATCAGGGCGTCCCCAAACGACGCTCCAAGAATTGGAAACGAGCCGAGGTGCTGCAGCTCATCAAGCTGCGAGGGGAGATGGACAGCCGATTTGCGCACTCCACTCGCCGTGCTGCCTTGTGGGATGAGCTGGCCGAGCGTCTCTTTGGGCAAGGAATCAAGCGAGATGGCAAGCAATGCAGGGAGAAGTGGGACAAGCTCGTGGCGGAGTACAAAGATGTCACAGATGGAAAGCGGGATCAGCGTGAAAGTCCTTATTATACGGAACTTACTGCAATTCTTGGGCAGCCGGTGGAAGCTGCTTGACTTCGCTTGGTCTCATCTTGTTCAGCTGTCTGTCTATACAATAGGGAAGGTAGTGTGTCTTGTTGATTCGGAAGGGCTTCTCAACCGACAGACTACACCGTATTCCTTCGGGACTACCGGGTTTAGGTGAGAAAGCCCTTGGTGCTGGAACGTTCGCACGTTTTGTTGTTCGTAACAAAACTCGACCTCCGGGGCGGGAAATATTTCATCTTCAAAACATTTCTGTTAGAGAAGCAACGAAGTAGTCAAAAAAGGGACTGATGTATGGACCGGTTGCCGCCCCACCAGTTCTCTTTGAGGCACGTGACATACTAGTATGAATCAACACAAAGTCCTAGTTTTATGTTCTGCTCGGGAGGCGCCATCGTTTATCTTATCGATTGCAGTTTCGGCTTGAGCTTTGCTAGTAAATATGACCGTGAAGGCTCGACGCTGCGGCATTCAGTCGACAGTGCTTGCTATGGAAGACACAGCACCCGAGGAACTTCTCGGTAAGCTCCTTCATCAATTTCCTTAGTCCCTGGTCCATCTTGGCTTCCACGAGATTCTTTACCTGTCTTGTTGTAAGATTGTTTTGCCTCAATATGCGCTTTTGATTTCACCAGTATCTTCACGCCCTTTGATGAGTTTGTCTTTTACAATCTAAGATAGCCGCCAGCAGTGCTGTGTCCCATTCTCAAATCCTTTGTTTTGTTTTGGCTCTTTATGCAGTTTCTGACTATTTTTGCTTCGCTTTGGCATCCTAGTTTTATTTCTATGCTACATGGTTCTCTTCGGCATGTCCATATTTCTCCTAGTCGCATTACCAATTAGGTTTGTGACGGTTCACTGGTGGCTGAGTGATTCCTAACCCATTCGTTATGGTTTGGCAGAGCTTTGACAAAACCCGGTGCTTTCCTCCAGTTGTTCTTGAGCGGGACCCTCTGTCGGTTTAGAATCCCTTCTGAATCTGGATTCCGAGATAGTAGTGGTCGATTCGACTCCTGCAGTATGGGGATCGAGTTATGGATCTGAACAATTGTTTTCTTGGTACAAATTGAACCATCTTTCTCAAGTACTTATACTGTACTGGTTGACCCACACTGTCCCTATAGAGCAAGCCTTGAGGAGGCGTCATTATCAATAGCTGCAAGTTGATTTCTTCTAGTGTATGGACTGTAGGTCCTTACTCAACTTGTATTTTATGATACACCGGTCATGCTTTTGTATGTATGTAGTATAGGACCTCCTGAAGAGTTTCGCTGGGAAGAGGTGCCATGTTGCCCTTCGATGGATGACATTGACTTAGCATAACCTACAAGGGTTGACCTCAGGTTTTAATTCCAAGTCTCCATGTATGCAGCCGCCGGTTCAGGAAGACCTCTATTTGAGAATCAACGATAACGTCAAGGACTTCCGCTGCTCCACTCTCTCAGCTTTGCCCTTCGTAGGTGCAGGTTGTTGCTCCTCTCTTTCACGTCTGTATTGACCACAACATGTAACTTGCATTCAAATGTTTTATTTGCTAGTGCTTGTTTTAGAATGGCCGAGGAGGCAAACACCGCAGTCGATACTTTGTTTGTGAAGATGACGCTTACATGTTTGGTGGGAATTGTTGCACAGGTCGGAAATGGATCAAACACTCCCCTTCATTTCTGAACTCTGTTCTGTGCTGTGACATCGTCCTCCACGGAGTCGTCTCGAGCGCTTCGGACGCCAACAAAGGTTTTGTCCCATCGTCTCCTCTGTTGGGACCACAAAAGCTGGTGAAGCAGGTTTCAGCCTGATTTTTGGCATGGCAGGCTTGTATTATTACTGGATTTGCACTGGCACATTATGAAGACATATTTTGCGTAATTGTGTGTCTTGATTCCGTCACCACAGGACTTCGGTTCAAGGATTAGCAGCATGAGGAGATGTGTTAGGGATGAGACGGCACTCTCATTTATACGTGCTTTTTTCTTTTTTTCATCCTCACACAATTTAATTTCGGTGGTCAGCGAAGCATTACTTGAGGGACCATTTGAGTTTCTGTTAATCTGACTGCTATCTGCTTGGTTGAGTCTTTGGGAGCATTCCAAACTTTGTACAAATTTGAGAAGCTGCTCAATCTTGAGTTCGTGCTCCATTCCATTCACTTTCACTTCAGGTCTGAAGATGCTTTAGGAAAGACTCCAACTTTGGAGACGTCCAAAATTGAATGTATAGCAGGGTACAATATTTTTACAAATGGCCTGTTGTGCCATCCAAAGAACAAAGAATTGTACATAATATAGAATACAATTGGCACTTTTTGTCTTACATAATTAACATTCAGTTCGTATGCAATCTCAATCAAGCATACCAAATTTCAATTTCAAGAAATCCAAATTTCATTTTTGGTGAATTGTTTCATTTAATAGTAGTGATTTTACATGATAATTGTTTGAAAAACATTGGTGATGAACTTTTAAAATTTGATTGCATAGATACGGAAGGAAACATCTTCCACACATTTACATACTAGTCTAATTTAAGATCAGATGGTTAGATATGCCAAAAAAACAAATTTTAAAGTTTTTTCCACTTTGCAATAGAAACGGCAGTTTTGAGTTGTTTTTTGACAAAAATAAGGCCTCAAGACTTTAGGGGTTAATTAAAAAAGTGTGATTTTGATAAATTTGTGTCACACACACTAATAGGATAAATCTATGTAGTTGTGATGTCTCCTTCAATTCTGTTCAATTCCATTTTGTTATAAGAACCCCTTCTTCCAAGAAGAGGGAGTACCACATTTCTTTCATCCCATTGGGCAAAGCCTTGCAATTTTCTTGTCCTTGTTTTCATACCAACTTAAAAAGTTACATGAACTCATTATAAATTTCTAATCTCTATACCTCTCATTCTACATATCAAATGTTTGAATTGATTGAAATTTCTATTGAATATTAAATGCACTTACAAAATGCACATAATTTCAATACAGGATTTAGGGCAATTTTATACAACATTGAAGAACTTTATAAGAGCAAAGCACAACAAACCCATTAATCCTTTGTATTCATTAAGCAACCTCTTTTTTTCAATTTTTCTTAATAAATTTATATTCATTATGTTCCCGGAAGATGCAAACATCTTCTGGGTATTAACATGCAAATTATTTGTAGTGAAAATTCATATTTTAATGTAAACCTTGAAGTAAAATAGTTTTTTTCCTAGCACAAAGACTTTAATTTAATTTCTGTAGTAGCTGCTTTTGAAGCATAATTTTTTGCAAATCATTTTTAAAATGAGATTAAAAAAAAATCTCAAGAATTTTTTGTATAGATTCTTAATTGTTAATAAAATTGGAATGCATAAGTGATAGGGCTTCAAAAGCAATTTTTCAATATTTGCTTTAGAAAAAATAATAACAATAACAATAATGAAATACTATCTAAGTATTGAGTATTCAAAATTATACAACGGCTCATTTAGTATTAAGAAAGTAAAATCTTTTGGTAAACTTAAAACATATGCAAAAATATATAATAGCTCACTTTATTTTCAAAAAAGTAAGATCTTTCGAATCTTACAAAACATATGCAAAAATATATAGTAGCTCACTTTATTTTCAAAAAAGTAAGATCTTTCGAATCTTACAAAAAACAATTTGTTAAATTTGTATACTGAAAACTTCTGAAGGTACATTTGCAAAGGTACCATATGCATATTTGAACATGGTAATCTCTACATTAGAACCTTAGTATTGTCAAGTACATTTAAATTCCATGGACCATAAAGTATTTTTTAATCCTTAAAGGACAAACGGGTGACCTTGGAAATCATCCCTTTTCATTACCGTGTGAATCATTGGCTTAAGAAATACGGCACAACCAAATTCCAAGGATGACAAGTTGCACTTTTGTCCTACCAAAAAGATTCCTTGTCATCCATTGGATGCCAAACGTCCTTGTCGATGTTTAAGGGTTAAACCATGGTTCTACTCATATCAGATATTCCAACAAGAAAATCTTTGATAAAAGATTATTGTAGATATCCGTTTGATGTCCGCCACTTCTCGCAGTTGGTGAGATCCGGGTGATACCCCAACCCTGGTCAAATCTGTCCTTCCAAGAAATTTCATCCATCTGTTACTAACGAACACCGTTGAGCAATTGTGGTGGAGAGGCCCTTGGGCAAATGCAGCTGACAGCTTTCAATTCGGAGGCAGGATTGCAGGATTGAAGGGACCGAAGAAGGATTGCAATTGCGGGGAGCAATTAACGTCTGGACGTCTGGACTTGAGTTAGGCATGGCGTGAAATCGTTAGCGAGCAAAAGAGTCATAGAGGATTTTTGGAGCCGCGTTGCAGCAATCATTCAATGGACAAGAAATTGGCAGGATCGACTGAGAAGTGGATTTTACAATATTTACTGGAGTTCTGGAATACTAATTCACTTGTGCCCTTGATGGCGTCCAAGAGCATGCGGGCGCTTTTGAGCAGCATCTATGACTCCGTCTCGACAGATTTCGATCGCTGCATTGTATCGCTGGTGAGTTCTCCATTTTAAGGTTCACAGCGTTCCTCGTGTTCCCATTGTGAGCAGAGGACAGAATTCTGGATATTAGGAGCTGCTTAGCTCATGCCATTGTTTAGCAGTCAGGGAGAGGAGAGGAAATTCTCGTATTAGGCAAAAACAGTCAAGTAGGGAGGGTCGTGTTGTGGAAGGACCAGGCCGTAGATTTCTACTGGATCAAAGCACTTGCAATTTCAATTACACTGTTCCTCTTCCTCCTTTGTTGTGACCTAGGCTTAATTCTGCATTGCTGTCGTATACGCAGCTTCTCTAGAAACCGTTGGATCGATTTACAAGCGGTTATGGCAGCTGAGATGAAAAATCTGGATACTGATAAGCTAATGCTGGTGTACGAAAACTACAACAAATTCATAAGTGCAACTGACACAATTCGACGGTAGTTTGATGCTTTCATGCTTTGTAGAATTTTTCTTGGCGATTAAAGTTCACCCTAACTCAAGCGTCGCTTCGTGTTCCTCTCAGCGATCCTGCTTTTGCTTAAGTTGTTAAAAAGGTGCTCGTCTGTTATTGCAGTTTCAAGGAAAATGTTTCTGGGATGGAGTCTAGTATGAATCAACTTCTTGGCATGGTAATCATAAGCAACCTCATACTTCTTTATTAGGTTGTTCGGTGCATCAAAGAACGCGAATTGTTTCTCGGTGGTGAGAACAAGATCGTGTGCTCTAACCAGTTCAGAAATCCTTCAAATGCTAAAATGATCTCGATAAGCGTCGTTTCTCCTCTCAGAGTCTGAAGGGAAAGTCTGGAAGAGTTAGGTTACCAGTGGTGAACGTGAAAACGATATATGCATTATACTCCAGAGCTTTAGTTCACTCTGATCTGGATACAAAGAATCTTGTTGTGCATTGCAAGAATGACACCTACTAACCTGTGACACGGTCGTTATGATCATGGAAGATGCATCCGTTTTCTCAGCCTTTCCGCTCTGTCTGAGCAGGTTACTGCTGTAAGGAGAAAAAGTGATTGCATCAATGCATCCTTGTGTGAACGTCGTGAACGGATTGAGGAGCTCAACAGTAGGCGAAGTCTTCTTCGGAAAGTCCAAGTGAGTGTCTGTTTTCCTTTACGTAGCGGCGATCGAGATAGGCTTGTTCTATTGTGTAGACATAAGAGTCCAAAACAGGGAAGAGCAACTAGATTTTGTGCAGAAATTTGAAGGAAATAGCAGTTCCTGATTAATGATATTGGTAAGTCCTTCAGTTTGCTAACCCAACCTGGCAATCGTATCGGATACTAACATGCAGAGACCTGATTTGTTTGAGGGAGCATATCATTATATTGGACCCTTCACAGCTTGCAATCGCAAGTCCGGCATATCGCGTGTATGATCGATAAGCTTTGCCGTATTAACAATAGGCCCATGTTAAAGTGTCGCGATGTCAAAACATGGGGGAGTGTTTTCTTGGGATGGAATGACTTCATTTTCTTTTAAGAGGGACTAACAGGGTCAAACCAAGACCAAGTGTTGTCGGAGAGCCTCTGTGTAAGCAATTTTGTACCGATCATGTGCAGTTCATTTTCGACCTGCCACAGCGTCTTCGCAAATGCATGAGCGCTGAGGATCATGTTGGAGCTGTGAAGCATTATGGAGATGCTCTTCCGATTCTGAAGGTGATTCTTCTCATACTCTATTAGCAAGAGCTTGTGCTGGATGCACAGTGATAACTCTCTGGTACTGTAAATTGAATTCTGGCTCAAATTGTCACACCTTTGCTCCATCTGTCTGGTAGGTTTTGCATTTTGGTATAGATTTTCTTGATGTGATGCTGTAAATTGTGACAAGGGTAGGCATATGCTCAATCGTCTTTTCGGAAATGCAAGGAAGAATCGGATGCTATCATGAGCAACCTTATCAAACGCCTTCAAGTACGCACAACCTGCACTCATCTCTTATTTCTTGTTAGTTTAATACTCCTTCTGTTCTTTGTCTTACAAGAATTTACAGCTGTGAAGAATCTCACCCCTTTCTTTGAACCTCTAAGCCATCAATAATTTGCCTACGTTTCAATTGAACTTATTCTTCTCGTTTTCTCGTTTTCTCGTTTCCTACTCTTGAGTACTGTCTGTTGCTCATGGCAAATTGTATTGTGATGTCTCCATCGTCAGGCTCAGGTGATGGATCGTTCGGTTCTGCTTCCAGCTCGAGCTGAAGCAGTGTCACTTCTCCAGCAACTCAACCATCCGGTCTGAGTCTCGTTCTCCCTCCAAAATGCGTGATGGGGAACTTACTCTGTTCGGCTTTCGTGATTTGCGTTTTCTTGGTTTCACTGGTTGTCTTTTCGCTCTTCTCTGGTTGTCCAAAGGGATGAGATAGGGTGGCATGCTCATTCTTGCAGAGGGTGCTTTGTGTATTCAAGGCAAGGAAATTGCTCACGTCCACAAGTCGTCAATCAGGGTTTTAGGTGGACTCACACAATAATGGACACATTTCTGTCACATTATGGGGTGGACGGAGTTGAACTGAAGCTGGGTCTAACTAAACGGCTTGGTTCTTAAGGCATTGGAGACTTCAGCTTCACGAGAGGATTTGCATGCGGAAGCCGAGAAGGTATAGTGCAGTTCAATTATAGACTCGCGCGCAAAAATATGTGTGTTATTTTTTGAACCAACACCACGTTAATTTCTTGCTGAAAACTGTTAATTGATTTTTTGCTTTTACACGTACGTCCGTATCAGGATTTCATTCAAGATTTTTTAGACAAAGCAGTCACATTCCGGGAGCAGTTTCCAAATGGCGAAGAGCGTCTTTTAGAGGCTTCACGCGAATTCTTTGATGAGTACGACTTTGAAATCTCTGGCCGTTCGTTCTTAATCCTGTAAACAAATGTCGTTGACTATCAATCAACCATCATGTCTCAATGCTATCCTATCTTCTTATAAGATCGTATTTTTATACCCTTGATGCTCTTGTTACTGCGATATCCACCAAACTTGCCGATGATGTTGGTCGGTTGGTTTCCTGAAGGTATTTCGAGACTGTCCAGCGTTCTCTACGACCTGAGAGTGGAAGCATGTCAGCAACACAGCTGAATGCTTGTTTCCGTGAGTTTTCAATTTTACTTTTGTTTTTCCTACTTGCGTTAAACTCTTCTCACGAAGCTGCATATTTCTGCAGCGAATATGCTTCTATCATCCCAAAAATTGAGAATGTTTTCCGCAATGCACTTACCATTTGTAATCGATAGATAATTAGGTGCCTTAGCTTGTTTCGGTGAGCAGTATGTGTGTTAGGACGTCCCACTGCCCTGATAAGCTTGATTGGTGTTGTGCACTCAGAGCAACTATCAATGGATGTAACAAGGATGAATGTATTGGTTTCGGAGACAAATCTTCCAGCACGCGCATCTGAGGTACCTGCTTGCCTCCTGCAACTAGGAAGCTTACGCTAAATGTCTTCTTTAAGCATCACACTTTGTTCCACGCTGACGAATAGCTCAATCGACAGACTGGGTCAGTTACTGGACTCCAAGGCGATAGTTTTCTGATTATCGAATGCTTACTTCCGCTTGTCCAACTTTTAGGCCATGGAAAATGCCGTTCGAAATCATGTGGCCAGACAGTTTCAGAATCTCTTCGATCGCATTAAAGGTATGGCTACCTTCTGCATGTTTTTCCCTGAATGCGCGATGTCCAATACTGTTTACATGTTGGGGTAAGTATTACCTCGTATACGTAGCAATTCGCGCAAAGGATAAGATGATATTTGCTACTAATATTTGGTCAAAAGATTTTGTTAATTAATTATACTAATCGAATTTTAGTTAAATCATGGAGGATACTTTAGATACCGTATACTAAATACTGTTTTTGATGATAGCCTAGGGTGGATGCTTGCGAAGATTAATTAGGTAGGGATCGTCCAGGGAGAATTGACCCCCTCATTGCCCCAACCAAGGATAATTTAAAAAAATTTCCCCCTATTTTGTGCCGCGTTTATTAATAATTCTTCACATCTCCTACCTAATTTGGGGCCTCTGAATGCAAATATGAATTCAGAATTTTTTTTTAAATCGTATGTTGCAAATAAAAAATTTCAGTGTTTGCCCCAGTGGGGCAATAAGGGGGTCAATTCACCCTGGCCCTTCATGTTCGGTAGGATGTGATTATCCTCCCAGTTGACTTCTTTAATTACCCAATTGGTATGAGATGTCGTTGCTCGGAAATCACTTTAGAGATGTCGTTTCCGAGTCATTTCTCGAAAATCACTCACTCCTAATAATACCGGAGTTACTGATATAAATACACTTTGTCGTTGTGATTGTAGCTTCTCTGAATGTATTGGACATCTCAAGGAAACCAGATTTTAAACAGACTCCAAAGACTCTTAAATCCTTCCTTGAGATCGCACAAAAGACAACTATAGATGGCAGCCTCGAGGTCTTACAGGTCTGGGACTCTTCGCCACTTTTGCATTTATGGAATGCTTATGCCCTAGACGAAGTTATTTTTTACTCATTTCAATCAATACTTTCTTTTGCTAATGGAATAGAATATCAGCTCTAAGGCAAATTGAGTGAAAATTGAGTGACCCCTTTATCTTGCTATTGAAGATGTGAAGCCTATCCTTTCGGAAATTCGATTAACTGTGGTCATTGCAGTTGACTGTGTCAATGATGGTCAACTATCATTGTCGGGATGAATCATTGATGGTCAACTATCATTGTTTCATAATTTTTTTTCCAATCTTGAAATGTGCACATTTTTCAGGATCTGAAGGAAATTCGCAAATCGTATTTATTTCGTTGGGCAGACGAACACACTGACTTAGTCCAAGGAGGTTTCCAGGAGCTTTTCACCAACCTTGTTGATCATTTTCTTTTTCTCTGTGTCCGATCTGCTGAAACTC